>CM052711.1:25197628-25220054 GCA_028551405.1 Uromys caudimaculatus | reverse complement strand
CCCAAGGCAATGAAGGAAATACAACTCAGGAAAAGGCTCATAAAACAGAGAATTCACAAAGCAAGGGGTGGGGAACGAAAGAATTTGCATTATGGGGAAGTGAGGTTTGTTCTAAGCTATTCACAGGTTGGTTGCACAAACGTTTCTGGTTCCTGAAACGTTTTGCCTCTGGTCCTGAGGCCAGGTCAAAGTCACCCGTTTCTTAGGAGAAAGAATGTCATTGCCTTCCTCATAAAAGGGCCAGATCTTACACTACCATGCTTCCTCTTAAAGCAGTGGTTCTCAACCCCTGGGTCACCACCCTTTTGGGGGTTGAGTGACTCTTTCACAAGGGTAGCCTAAAACCATTGAAAAACACAGATTTTACATTATGATTCATAACAGTAGCAAAATTACAGGGTGGCACATGTCTTTAATCCCAGCACTTGGGAGGCAGAGGCAGGCGGATTTCTGAGTTCAAGGCCAGCCTGGTCTACAGAGTGAGTTCCAGGATAGCCAGGGCTACACAGAGAAACCCTGTCTCAGAAAAACAAAAAGGGGGGGAGGGGGCAAATAGCAATGAAAATATTTTTGTGGTTTGAAGTCAACAAAACATGAGGAAGTGTAAAAAATAAAATAAAATAAAATAAAATAAAATAAAATAAAATAAAATAAAATAAAGTCATGGCATAAAGAAGATTGAGAACCACTGTCACAGAGCATATTTTTACTCCCAGAATTAGTAAAATAATATAACCCATGGTAATGATGAGAATTTTCAACTTCTATTTCTCCTAATGAATACAGTGGTTAATTTAAGTTATAAACTTGTCTGCAACAGAGAATAGCATATGCGAGCATTAGTAAAGTGGATTTCTGAGTGAGTCTGTGAGGGTGTGCCAGGAGGAGATTGGTGTAAGTTGGTGGACTGAGTGAGGAAGACACATTCTCAGAAAACCCTCCAGTCACCGTGACACTCAAGACAGATGGAAGGGAATCTCCCCTCCCCCCTCCCTTCCTCTCGCCCCCTCTCTCCTACCCCTCCTCTTTCTCCCTTTCTTCTCTCTCCTTCTCCCTCTGCCAAACTGTGCCCTTAGATAATCTAAGGCTAAACTCTACATCTCTTGGACTCCTTATTTACACGAGTAGTCCCCCAGAACAGCTACTCTATGGAACAGAAAAACTATGCAGAACATTCTGCAATTATTAGACAGGGGAGAAGCTATTTATTCCTAGGTATTCCCGGGACCTGAAAAGGCTTGTTCCAGCTGGCGTAAGATAGACAACATTTTAAAAAGCTGTTTTGAAACACCCCTGGACAGTATGTCCTGTTCTCTCCCTTCTCAGTCAAAATGATGGAAACGATGCTTATCATGTGGGTGAGGCAGTTGCACATTTGGGACAGAGAGTGTCTTGTCACGAAATCTGACAAGAGAAAGAAATTTAAAGTGGGAAACGAGAGAAATTAGAAGCTGGTGAAGATATGAAGCAGGTGTGACATGGCCTGCTTTGTGCTGGCCTTCTGGAGAAAAGATAGTTTTAAAGCCTTATGCAAGCTTGGTAGACTTGGGAAAAGGGTTTTTGCTTAAACAACAACTGCAACCCTTCCCACTCATCCCTACCTAGGAAGAGCTAGAAGCTAGCCTTCACAGTTGCAAGGAGTAGCTTCTTCCCACTCCTCCCAACTAAGGAGTGCCTGAGTCCTAGCAGAATGAGGGATTTAACAGGTCTCATTTGAGAATCACTGTTACTGCGCCTTCAATGAGAGCATCAGAGCAAAATCTGTACCAGTTTTCCAAGAATAGTGAGACCAAGAGGGCAAAGGGAGAATTGTCCCCCCTGGAACTGGGAAAGAACTATAGCCTACCCCCTCCTATCAAAGCTCAGGGATCGTTTTGGAAGAGGGAGTGGAAAGATTGTAAGAGCCAGAGGTGATGGAGGACTGGAAGAAAAGGGTGTTTTCTCGACTCGATAGGGCAGTTCCACATAGGAATTCATAGCAATTACAGAGTGTGCACAAGACCTGAGCAAGCTGTAGGCAAACGAAATCCCAGTACTGAGAAGAAAGGAGAACAGGAAGCTCCACTCCTAGCTAAGGAGCTATTGACAAAAGACAGTTTCTAGGAGAAGGATAGTCACTGTACTTTACAGGTGTGGCCCCTGATGGGTTTACCATGCTCCAGTGGAAGACCAGACATCCCAGAGCATACAGACACCATCGACTGTACTTGATGAGTTTAAAATAAAACTAAAAAGAGGAGATTGGAGAGATGACTTAGCAGTTAAGAGTGGGGGCTGTTCTTGTAGAGAACCCAGCACCCACTTGGTAGCTTACAACCATCAGTGACTCCAATTGCAGGGAGATTTGACACCCTCTTCTGACCTCCAAACTCATCCAGGCAAAAACATTAATAAACTTAGGATAAATCTAAAAGCATTTTTAATAAAATAAAAAAAAGAGGACACAAAGTTGGGTGGGTTGGAAAGGAAAACTGAATCTAGGAAGAGTTTGGGGAGAAAGTGATTAAGGTCAAAATGAATTGTATGGAATTTCCAAAAGGCTGATGAAAAGTGAGAGGAAAACAACCAACCACTCAGTGTAGGGCACTGACTTCTGGGCCTTTTCAAAAACTGGGGAAGGTTATTCTACTCAGAAGGACACTGCAGAGACTCGAGGGGAAATATAGATTCAAAGCTTGGCTAGTAAAGATAAAGTGAAAGGGGAGTGTGGCACCCTACTAGCCATTTTCGCCATATGTAGGTGAATCTCAGGCAAGGTGAATCTCAAGCTGCCAGGTGGTCATCTGGACAGGACCTAATGCATAGGAGTGAGAACAGCTAGTAATCCTCACTGTCTGTAATTCCTCAGCTAGCTTTACTGGGCCAGATGGAAGGTCCTATCCATCCTGCAGTGCCTAACATCACTTAGATATTTTTAAAAGGCCTCCACTGGCCATGTTTACTCTGTTCTAGATTCAGCAAATGCCTTTTAAAGCATTTGTTTGCGGCCATTTAGCATTCCAGGTATCCACTCAACAACAGTATGTTTTGTCATGGTTGCCTAGGTCCCCCTCTGTTCTCATTCTCTATTGATTTTCTGGTCCAATTATCCAGATGATATGCTAATTTGTGGAGATTAGACTGTCTGACATGATTGAGCAGAGCACTAGTTCACTCGTGTATGCATGCAAGAATTGGGCTGTCAATTCCCATGAGATTCTAGGCTGTGGACTGTACAAAACGTACCTAGAAGTGGTCTATATGGATAAGACTTATTTGATTCTAGATGCAGTATTAGATCAAAACAAGAACAATATCAACAGTAAAACCGCCCCACACTTACGTGATAAATGATGTGCAGGCATTTGTAGAACCCTGTGTTACTGGTGGGCATTTATTCTTTAGTCAGTCCAATGCCAATGCCCAGTACATTGGCCAACTAAAGATGGAGTGACACAGGATTTTTCCCCAGACAGGAGCACCTGAAAGTCAAGGATTGGAATAGCTGGGGCACCAGGAATGCCATGTGGTTAGATGTCACCAGCAATGTCTGAGGTGGGCTCTCTGCCAAGAATAAAGACAAAAATATAACCATTACATTTTGGGGTATAGCTTTATAAGCAACTCAAGCTAGACAAACCTTCCCCAGAACACCAGCAGAAGTGGTGTACAATGCCTACCATAATTGGAATTGGTGACCAGTACTTACAGAGTGACAGTAGGAACTGGCTAGTCCATAAAGGGTGTGTGTGTGGATGGCTTATTTTGTCAATGCAATCTACTCTGATGTATCTTCCTGCTCTAATCAGTGGTATGAGTTCTACAGCCATGTAACATACTGGCTCCTGAGTTATGGGCTGTGATGCTTCCTGCTTACCTATGAAAGTACCCCACAAGCATGGATGCTATGTAGTGTCTTAGATCCTACATCCTCAAGAGAAGGTGGTTTCCATACATGCATATATATGGTAAACACATGGGTCCATTGATGGTAGGGTACATGTCTTGATTGCTGTGGTATAATCTGTCACATACACTGTCCCGAAGTGGAAAGCAACAAGAACAGTCAGTGGGTCTAGCTGTGAGTATCATATGATCCATGCCATGAGTCAGATGTACTTGTGATTGAGCACATAGACTGTGGATGTCACTGTGGCACGCAAGAATGTAGTCTACTGATCTCGTCAGTCCTACCAAGAGAGCCCATGAAATCACCACTGTCAAAGGTCTTAGGAGCTCAGTGTGATGCAGTTGTATCTATAACAGATTGACAGTGACCAGGACACACCACCCAAGAATGAGCCTAAACACTTCAAAAGTCATGGCATAATCATATGGCTGACATGACTGTCACATATGAATGTCGGGTCACTTGCCACTGACACCATCCATACCCAAAATATGGATCCAGACCCTACACAGCTACAGTCAATGCAAGGATACCCTTCTAACTCAGTTTCCATCTATCCTCTTGAAGTCTATCTGGGTGGCCATAGTTTATATCCTGGATAGGGTAAAGAAAATATCTGGTAGGCTCAACGTTGGTCTAAAATGTTTCTTTCATGATCCCTTGGAAGAAGTATTCAGGAATTCTGTCCTGTTACTAAATGGTTGGTTGCTCCTCCCTAATAGCTACAGCTGTGTTTGAAATCATACATGATGAATTCACATCTCAGCACATATGGAGTCAAAACTAGAAATAAAAAAATGGAAAGGAGTTTATCCACTGCAGCAAGGAAGAAGAGCATAGGCAATCTCTCCAGGGCAACACCCTCCCCAAACACAGGAAGTGTAGAGTTTATTTACAGAACTTATATATTCTTATAGGAAAGCATGTGAGGAGCGAGCACATCTGTGAGCATGCTCAGTCCCAGGGAATAGCTACAGAAGAAAGAGGTCAGGCACCTTTTGAGGCATACTCTATTCGGAATGATGGAGCATGTGCTCAAGAGGTGAAAAGGATAGACAGGGACACTTTAGGAAATATTCATCTTGTTTCATAATGATGATAGATGGAGATGCCCCTGGGTATGCTCAGTTCCCTCCACCCTCCTCCCAAAAAAGTTTTAGTTGAAACAAGAAGAAAGGATACTTTAAGGTGTCTTAAACTAGAGGAGCCTATAAAGCACCAATCGTGCTTAATGGCTGGCATATTGACAATAACATCAATAGCACCTTGTGAGGTGATCTAAATCTATCTTTACAAATCCCGACTAAACACTTTTATATACACCTTTGGATTCTCATGCTGCTTTTGTCTGGAACCTGTTAAACTCGAATTAATTCCTTGTCTGATCTTGTTCCTTCTAAAGGAAAGATGTTGATCATCGATCTGGTTACTGGTGAGAAAACCAAGATTGTTACGTTCCCTTGCATTCGTGTCCTTTGTCTGTTTTGGTTCGTGAGCCTCTACTGTTGACACAGACTCTGCTGACAAGCCAAATGAATGGTCTCACAGAACACTGCTACACAAAGGTAAAACCCCTTCCAGGCCCAGGGTGTACTGAAAAAAGGTGTGTGTGGTGGGAGATGACAGTAAGAATTTAAGAGCTTAACTAGATAGATGTATTGACTCCACTTAGGAGCCATCTTGATATATAACCACTGCGATTGCCCCATCACCCTTGAGTAACCTAGTCACCTAGTAAACTAGCCCCTGCAAAGTTACCCAGCAGACTATAAACAGACAAAACCACTGTGGAGGTATATAGAGTTTTATTAGTCAATTGTGCTGCGGGGAATACACCTAACTCTTTGACTTTAGCATGATATAAAATGGATACATTCAAGCTTGGTAACTTTTGTCCTGACTGCCCTATAAATGTGAAACACAAGGTCAGTCTGCCACTTCTCTTTGAACTAACATCATCTGCCTTGGTTCTTTCAAAGTTTCAAAGTAGGAACAGTTTATTCAATAAAACAACTCAGTCTTTATTTCTTTGAATAATGGACATACTTAGCCCTTAGACACCTTTCTTTCTTTCTTTCTTTCTTTCTTTCTTTCTTTCTTTCTTTCTTTCTTTCTTACTTCATTTCTTTCTTTCTTTCTTTCTTTCTTTCTTTCTTTCTTTCTTTCTTTCTTTCTTTCTTTCTTTCTTTCTCTTTTTAGAGGGAAGCTTGTAAGAATATGGGATGATTTTGGATGTCTGAACATATCCATACCAACTTCATATGGGATTATGGGGCTAGGTCTTAGGTGTAAAATTTATTTTTAATCTGGCCAGAAAAGAATCCTGATAACCAAAAATGTAGTTTTTGCTACTAGGTTTACCCAGGCATGACTGAGCATGCCCGTCAGCCCAGCACTTGGAGGCAGATGCAAGAAGATTGTTTCGAGGTCTCTCAATTCATCCACCAGTTTTAAGCATGTAACTAGATATTGAGATTAATACCTTAATTGTCATAAACACTTCCTACTTATTTCATTAAGAATATGTTATGGTAGGTGCAGTGCAGTATTTTTCTCTGCACGTTTTCTTGGTGTGTCTCAGTATGTAGGATACATTTGTTTCACATTTATTATTCTTTTATCTTATGAAATAAGACCTAATTTATATTGGCATTTAAATATTATTAGCTTTCCATCAAAGCACTGAGTTTTAGCATATCAAGAGTTGGGAACACACCATCTGGGAATTATACTTCCTCTGTGGAGAGGGACCATACCTCTCAGCTGAGTGCAGGATAACTCTCACATGAGTGGATCTCATTGCTTCATTTGGAGATCAAGTGTGGTTCAAGTTGATGTGCAAGATGACATGTTAACAAGGGTAGACTCGTGATGCTCATTTGTAAAAGTCAACTTCACGATGAAGGGATTCCAGATACTAGGGAAACACCAATTATACTTAATCTAGTGTGCACTGAGCCTATTCCTCTTGCCTGAATAAAATCCCGTGTGCTTTGGTGTTTGGATAGAATAGTTGCCCTGACCCAGGTGTGTAAGAAAGTTTCTAAAGATCAGGCTGTAGTTCAGTAGAGAGAGCAAGGAAGGATCTTAGTAAGCTTGAGTAGACACCATCCAATGGGCTGATGTATGAACAGAGAATAAAGGCATAGGAAATGCAACCTTCTCTCTCTCTTCTAGAGCTGGAAGACTTTTCTGCTCTTGCGTATGAGAATGCCAGTCTCTCTGATCTCTGGACTTCGGGACTTAAGCCAGCAACTTCCTCAGTTCTTGCATCTTTAGCCTCAAGAAGAAGCTTCCCATTAACTTCCCTAGTTCTGAAGCCATCAAACCTTGGCTGCACTACCCTGAGGATTTCTCACTTGTCACGATTATATCATTCAATTTCTCTAATATATCTCTTCTACACTATTTATATGTGCTGATAGGCTACTGATTATGACTCTCTGGAAAATCCTAGATAATACATGAGGTATGGAACACATTGCTTTGGAAATGTGTGCAGTGGTTTGTCATTGAAAAATCCTGATGTGATCTGTAAAGGGGGATTTTTCTGTGCTGGAGAGCCCCAAGGCGAGGAACTGAAGATTTATTATCCTCAGAAGTGATTTGTGGCAATTATGTGGGAACACTTCACTTCTATCTGCAGTGATCACACATTCAAAAATATGGGTGGGTCCTTCTAGTAATAGATGTGAATATCTTGCTCTCCAGTGGGGGTGCAGGGAGACCAGATGCTTATAAAAGAGGATCAAGGAGGGGCAGCACTGTGGTTCCTCTGGAGGTGGAGAGGATATCTGAGGGAAAGATCACCAAGAACTGGCACATAAAGAAGTGGACCAGTCTCCCACTCTTTTGATAACAAGCAACTTAGCCTGAGGAATCAAAGATAGAAAAACCAACTGCAAAGCAGACACGACTCAATCCAGGGGTAGGACAACACTTCCTTTGCAAAGACTGTGAGTTGGACTACCCTTCCTCTGGCTTCTGATACTCCCAGAGACATCAAAAGACTGGGGTTCGTAGAAGCTATTATTTCTTCTGCACTCTTCTGCCTTCTCTTCTAAACTTCTGTTTCATTGGTTTCAACCACTCTTTTTTGCAAGTAGAAATCAGCTCCTAAGTGCCAGGATTCCTTCCTTCCTTCCTTTCTTCTTTTAAATTTTCCAAGCAATCAAGCTTTAACAGAAGAGGCAAAGCAATGCGAAAAGCATAATATAGTCACCATTGAGGTAATTTACAATAGGTTGCCTAAGGTAAGACATTTCTTAGCATAATCCATTAAAGAACTGTGTAGCTTACATTATTTCATAGGCTTAAAATTGCCGCTACAGGCAGATTTGGAAATAATGATTATAAATAATAAAATGGGTGCAGAGTACAATTAAAAAAATGAAGGACAAAAAATGGAATACATTGACTTCATATTTACGGGCCTATTTTGTTCAGATGTGTGTATATATATATATATATTTGTATCTGGCCAAAGAATCATGTACAAATATATTCTAATTGTTAATTTTTCTTTTTCATAAGGGTTGGTCAGGACTATTAGCATATTGAACAACTTGTCTAAGGCCATTTAGCTATGAACTAAAGAAGCTAAAAGCAAAGGGCTACCCTTCCTAATCCTTAGCCTGCCTTAAAATATCATAAAACCATGGACAAATGGCTTGTCTGAACTTGTCCCCGGATTTTTCATTTTAAAAATATTATCATAGACTGAGATACAAATAGAATGAATGCTAATTTTATATTCAGAAAATGCTGATGATATTCGTAACACTCATGCGTTGTTGAAAGTCATATTCTCACTATACTGGTTTTGCCCTCTCCATGTACACAAAATTCCTGGGAATATTCGAATCTTATTTCTCAAAATACACTGCTCCTGTGGAAGCAAAATTCCTTAGGGACATGGCATTAAAATATGAGAAAAGCCAGGAGCTAGAGAAAATGAAATAACACTGCATAAAACTAGGTAGGGAGCCACTAATAATTGGACAAGAATTTAATAGTTACATTCTCTCCACCCAACTATTACATTTTCATTATATTTTTTTATACCATGAAAATTTCCAAGTAGCCATTAAAATGCTGGGTCCCGTGTACTGAGTATGTGCTACCTTCCAGGCACTACCCAACAGAGGCAATTATGTCTCATAACCTGGATGTAAATTAAGCAGTTCTATTTTCATAGAAAGCAAGTGAAGTAACTGAACTTTTGTAATCAGAAAATAACTTTTTGAAAAGCAAAATAACCTTTGTTTTTTTGTTTTTGTTTTTGTTTTGTTTTGTTTTTTGCAATAGTGGCAAGCAAGAAAATTCTAAACTGCAACAGAATTTTACACTATTGAAAATCCCATAGCCATTAAAATGCATTAACTTACTAGCCAGATATTTCCTGAAAGCTTCCACAGGAATAGAAATGTATTTACAATATTTTTTCACTGAAAATTAGGGAACATGCTATGTAGCATATTAGTTTTGTGGGTATCTATGCATAGATATACACATAAGCATATTCACAAAATAATAGTCTAAACCTATGTATAGCATACTGGATAACTTCTTGATGGGACATGTAATTTTGATCTTTTCTTTTAGTTATATATTTCATGATTTTTACAAAATTAACAAGCAAGAGTTAATTGTGGGATAATAAAAAGGAATAAACAAAATTCCTGAGTTCATATAAGAGTTAATAGCTACAATTGCTGTCTATAGATAGGTGACATTCTGGATACTAAATGGGTTTGAAGGTTTAAATAGGATGAGTTTTATTTACTATGAGATTGAGTAAATTATAAATATCACTTTGAAATGAACACAGAATCTGGATTTTATAATAAAATAATGGATTGTATGCAGTATTTTGAACATGCAGGTACTTGAAATATAAACATACGCCTCACCGATTCTTGCCAAGTGAGGAAAAAATATTGGGGGACAATAGCCATTAAACCAGTGTAGGCTTGTTGCCCAAAGTCCAAGACTTCCATTCAAGATGTATCAGAGAAGATGGCTTACCCGACAACCTGAACAGGGTTCCCATTTCTTTTTCCTCAAGTCTAGAGCAGAAGCTTCCTGAGAGAATGAATTTCTCAGAGCCCACATTATGGTGGATGCATGGGTGGCCACAGTTCACATTATACCCTTCCAGGACATAAGAAAGAGCTTCAGCAAAGAGGTGTAGTCCCAGGCTTGCTTTAGCTCCTAGCATAGGTACCAGGGTCTACAGGTCTCCAGCCTGGGGGGCCATTCCCCCTCCCATAAATCCTGATCAGAATGAAGAGGGCAGAAAAACAAGATGCAAAGCCCCTCAGGTGTATACCAGGTGGGAGTAAAGCTGGACCCTATCCCACCAAACCAAGATTGAGATAAGGAGGACCTAGTCTTAAAAGAACTGGGCACAGTTCTTTGTCATAGCGTCCCATTGGAACTATTATGCAGACTATTATGTAATGTCTCCATCCTCATGCTTCACCATCTAATTGCAGAAGAGTGTGGAGCAAAAGATCACAAGATCACTCAAATGAATTCCTAAATGTTGAAGTGACAAGTTGGGGTCAACAAGAGAAGCACAAAGACACTTAAAATGGCCAAATTCATTCACAGTAGCCAGGTTAGGAGGTGAACCCCCTTGCTGGCTGATAGATGAATGGATAAATAAATGTGCTATAGAGCATTATTCAGTCCAAGGAAGAACAAAAATAAAGACCCTCATCTTAAGCTAGGAAGCCAGACTCAGACAAATATCGCATGCTCTCTCTCATGTATGGAATCAAGAAGATAAGACAACATGGGGACAACTGTTAGGAAAAGGAGGGAAAATAGAAGAGAATAACGGGAGGAAATACTAACAAAATATGCCCTATGAATGTACATCAGTTTTACAATTAGTATATACTAACTAAAGAGTGTCAAAGAGGAGGTAAAAGGTGGCCAGTGATAATATTTCTCTTAGAGCTAAGCTGTGATGATATACTTGGATTCATAGGGAAAGAGAAGATATTCTGACAAAAAGAGTAAGGAGCAAGGAAATACCAAACTAGGGAGGTCACCATATGCTGTACAGGTCAGTGATGGCGTGCAAGAGGAAGAGGGAAGAAGCACGGCAGAGCCTGGTCCCTGGCAGGCTCTGAAAGAGGTAGACGTAAGGATTCGGATTTAATTATTTTAACATTTGATTACTGCGGACATGTCATAGCAGCATGTGGAGGTCAGAAGACTTCCAAAACTGTGGAGCCAGTTTCTCATTCCCCCATTACGTGGGTTCTGAGGACAGAATTCGGGCCATTGGACTTGTCTGGCAAGTTCCTTTACCCTTGGAGCCATCTTGCCAGCCCACAGCTCTAATGAAATAAGACATAAATATGCCTTTTCCACCATTGCTCCCCATGTCATCAACACTCAGACCACCCTGAAAAATTTTCATCTCAACTTATCAAATGTTGAGTCAAGAGATGTAACTCATCTGAACCAGTAGGGTAGATTGTTTTCAGTTGGCTTGAGAGATCTACAGTAGTCCCATGCACATTCCTGCCAGTCCTCAGTAAGCAAGCCGCTCACTTCCATTACACACATAAAATCTTTTAAGACAAAATTTAATGCAATATGAAAGACCTTGGATATATCTATTTTGAAGGAGTTTTAGTGATATGTAATTACAAGGAATTGTTTCATTTAAATTAGAAAACATTTATGATTAGAATTAAATGACTAAATGATCTGGTGTTGGAGGAATATTTGTGTGTAGGTAGGGGTGTGTGTGTGTGTGTGTGTGTGTGTGTGTGTGTGTGTGTGTGTGTTTCTAATCAAGGCAAAAGAAGCTATGGTATAAAAAAAAACCCAAGCTTCTATCAAACAAATGGTAATGTTGCTAAAATTAATGGGAGAACTGGCCTGGCGATGAACTTGATTTCGATCCTTAAGGAAAGCCAAAGGAACCCTTTCTTGTTCAGAGACCATGGAAGTAAAGCAGATTGCAATCATCGGTGCTGGAGTCAGCGGACTGGGAGCCATTAAGAGCTGCTTGGAGGAAGGACTTGAACCTACTTGCTTTGAAAAGAGCAATGACATTGGAGGGCTGTGGAGATACGAGGTAATTTTACAGATTATATTCTCATAAAGTATGATGCTATCTGTGCCAGAGAGAGAGAGAGAAAAAGAGAGAGAGAGAGAGACGCTTTCTAACAGGAATTAGAACATGTATATTTTAAATAATTTAACTATTCTTTACAGAGTAGCATTATCCTCTATCCAGATTAACTCAAAACTTCTCAAGTGTGTGATTACATGAAGAATCTTACTGCAGTCTGTTACCCTTCTTATCACTGAGACAGCACACTTAGGAAAGCAACCTAAGAAAGCACAGATTTATCTTGGCTCACAGTTTTCTGTGTTTCGATGCATCGAGCCAGGGACTGCATGACTAAGCTGAACAGCTATGATCAAAGCAGCCAGAAAGCAAAGGGTATGCCTGCATTAATGGGCTTTCTCCTCTTCTTTTCTTCTTCTAACCCCACCCATATTAAATAGCTCCACCCACAGGAAGACCTATGGTTGAGACTTGGTCTTTTGTTATGTATTGTAAAGTTAATAGTAGTCCCCAACATCTGATTGCCTCAGGGACAAGAGTATCCTCATATACATCAAGTGATGCTCTGTCACCTGACTCCTTAATTAAAAACTATTGGTTGAATAAAGATGCTGACAACCTATAGCTGAGCAGAGGGGTAGGTGGAGTTTTGGTTTCCGGGCATGGGGGTCTGAGGAGGACCACAAAGGGAAGAAGAGAAGGTGGAGAGAGGAGAAGACGCCATGAGGTAAGTGAATCATGATAGCATGACCAGGAGAGCTGGCCAACTAGAGTAAGAGTGTCCCAGGCAGAACACAGCAAATTATATCTCGGAGCTATTAATAGGGAAATAGGCAAAATAGCTTAGAGGGTTGATATCTGCCCAGCTCTAGTGCTTTAAAGATTTATTATAAATGTAAAGGTTGTATGTCTTTTATCTGGGAACTAAGTGATCTAAGGCAGGGTAGAAACCCCTGATTAAATATTTTATTTAACTACAACCTATCTACAGTAGGTCTTCCCCCTGGGCAAACCTCTCTGGACATGCCGTCACTGAGAAAACCAGATAAAACCAATCCAATGAAGATGACAAGTTCATTTCCTTCTTTTCAAGTTTCTCATTCTAAATTCCTTTCTGGTAGTTTTTTATTTGATTTCTTGTATTGTGTTTGGGTATTTATTATCTTATTTTTAGAATGTCTGAATTACTGGTGTTTTGGGTCTGTCACCATAAAAATTCTAAGAGCATCTTTCTAAAAGCGTGTAATGTTTTTATCTAGTTGGGCAGTACCCTAGAGCCCAACAGTGGCATGAATTTTCCACAAAATAAAAACTCAGTCTCACAGCTCTCATCATCCTAAACTCAGTGTGCATTGTTTCCTAAACTTCTGGAAGCCAAAGGTTGGTTTGTTTCCTTTAGGAGATACCAGAAAGCGGAAGGCCCGGGATATATAAATCTTTAACCTGCAATACATCCAAGGAGATGACAGCCTTCAGCGACTATCCCATCCCTGACCATTACCCCAACTACATGCACAACTCCAAAATGATGGAGTATCTCAGGATGTATGCCAGGCACTTCAGGCTCATGAAACACATCCAGTTCCAGGTAAGGAGTGAAACCCTGCCCATTGCCTGCACATTGCTCAAGGCAAAGTCCACACCCAGAGCCAGCTGGGCACAGTTTCAACCTGCATTCCCCACCTGTGTCTCCCCAGTGCTCATCATTCATGAAGATATATCTCTGAAATAACTTTTTCCTCAGCATCGAAGCCTTGTCTTGGAGATTGTTCTTCATGTCTGGCTTTCAGATAATTTTACTAAAAGTAAAATGTGAGGGAGGGGGAGGGGGAGAATTTTAGTGTATTATTTTCCCAACCTACTTCAGTTCTTGAGAAGTAATACTAGTAATACTTTTACTGATTCTGTATTAAAATCCTAAAGAACCAGGATCTCTGAGTGGAAGTAACAACTTGGTTTATTTATTGAAACTCAGAATTTCCAAATTTAAAAAAAAAAAAAAAACGAAGATATAGAGCAGTGATCTAAGATCAAACTTTTCTGTTGATTACTTGTTTCCTAGACAAGAGTGTGCAAAGTGAGGAAGCGCCCTGATTTTCCATCCTCTGGCCAGTGGGATGTTGTGGTGGAGGCTAACGGAAAGCAAAAAACTTATATCTTCGATGGGATCATGGTTTGCAGTGGTCACTACACTGAGAAGTATCTGCCCTTACAGGATTTTGCAGGTATTTAACTGAATGGGTCACAGGAAAAATCCTGGTATTGCTTGCACTGCAATATCACAGACATTGAGAGACGTGTTTATTTGGCACAGAATGGTTACAGAAGGCGGCCACTTCCTTAACAGCTAGGAAAAACAATAGAAGCAACAATAAAAATGGAAACTAGAGACCCTGGAAAAGGGCCTTTCTGGAGAAGAAACCGTGTGAGAGGTAGTGGGTGTGAGATTGTTGAGTGTAGAGAAAGACACACACTTAATGTGGTTGTCAGGGAAGAGAAGGGAGAGTCTATGGAAAACTACTGAGGAGGGAGAAAGAAAGCCATGCATGCATGCGTGCGTGTGTGTGTGTGTGTGTGTGTGTGTGTGTGTGTGTGTGTGTGTGTGCGTGTATGCATCTGTCTGTCTGTGGAGAAGATACAAGGTCATATCTGTATATCATTAATGTGTCCGTGGTGTGGAAGAGTAATTGTCAGGAGAATCAGGGTGGGACTATCATTAGGGAGAGGGGTGATGATACTGAAACAGGAAGACAAAACTGGAGACATTTCAGAGGAAAGAGTGCCACTGAATTACAGAAAACAACCCCAAAATTAGACTTTATGCCAACATTATTCAATATTTTTGAGATATAATGAGTTTCATTTTAAAGGTCTATTTTCAATTTAAAAGAAAAGAAATGAAAGAAAAAGAACATATAAATGGGTAAGGAACAGGAAGGCTCTGAGAGGAACTGGGTGAGGGGAAAATGGTCTATGAATGAATTAAGAAAGAAATTCTAATATTTGAAATTTGCAAACCAAATAGAGTAGCTGATAGCCACGTATTATTACTGAGCACTAGAAATACAACTCACACAGGTTCTGGAGAGTTAACTCAGTAATTAAAAGAATTGACTTCTTTTTCAGAGGACCTGGGTTCAATTTTATCATCTACCTGGCAGCTCACAACTGTCTATAATTCTAGCTCCAGGGAATATGACACTCTTTTCTGGCCTCCACAACAATATACACATGTGGTGCACAGACATATATATGCAAGGCAAAATACCTATGTACATAAAATAAAAATAAATTATTTTCTATCATTTTATTTTATTGAAAATAGATATTTTTCTCACTTAATATATCCTGATTATAGATAGTTTCCTCTCCCTCTATTCCTCTATGTTCCTCCCTAATTATTTTCTAACCAGATCTACTGCCTTTCTGTCTCTCATTAGAAAACAAACCGTATTCTAAGGGATAGTTAAAAAATTAAAATAAAGTATAATAAAAATATAACAAGATAAAATAAAAATTAACACATCAGAATTGGAAGAAGAAAAAAAACAGAAGGAAAAGAGTCCAAGAGAAGGCACAAGAGACAAAGACTTGATCATTAGCACACTCAGGAATCTGATAAAAACACTAAACTGGAAGCCATGCTACATACGCAAAGGCCACCCTACAGGCCATTTCTTAAACTTTTAAGGAAATATCTGACCCAAATATAAAATAAACACCTGGCTTCAGAGATACAGTAAAATGTATAAAATATCTCAGCAATACCTTTGTATGCTGGTTATATGTTAACATTTTAGATTATGTTTGAATAAGAAATGTCATTGAAATTAAGAGCTGGCTCAGCAGTTAATACTGCTTACTACACTTCCAGAGGACTCAAGTTGTTCCCAGCATCTATGTCAGGTAGCCCATAAATGTCTGTAACTCCACTTCTAGGGATCCAATAAAATTTTCTGAACTCCCCAAGCAGCTGCACTGATGTGCACATACACACCCACGCATGCATGCACTCATGCATGCATGCATGCATGTATACACACATGCATGCAAGCACACAAGCACACACTTAGCTAAAAAGTAAGATCTAAAAAAAATCATAGAAAGTATCCTTTTTACCTATTTTTCATGACTGTTATGAAGTCGTATAGGTGGTTCGAGTCCAGCTTTTGAGCAACACTGTTTTTGTTGTATATAGAAAGGGCATCAATCATTTGTGAGATGCATAGTCTCACAGAGAGTGATGAACAGCTGCACATATAAAAACAGAGAGAAATGAAGTCAGTGTCCTCTTTCTACCTGATTTCAGGAGTAATTATATTGGACAAGTTTAAAATTGGACATTTAAAAAATACTCATGTACTTTGATTTTGATCTTAGCTACAGAGTTTCTGCCAATGAATATTTCCTTCTTGAATGATCTTATTTTGTAATATTGGCAATAAATGGCAGAGAACAGAAAAGGGGGGGTTATGTTATATGAATGTAGAGCTTAGGAATAGAATTTGCTAAGTGTATTTTCCTTTCGGCTTATGACTTGGGGGATTTGACTCTTCCAGGAATCAGCAAGTTCCAAGGCAGGTATCTCCACAGCTGGGAGTACAAGAAGCCAGACAATTTTGTGGGGAAGAGAGTGGTCGTGATTGGCATTGGGAACTCTGGAGCAGATGTAGCAGGCGAGATCAGCCGTGTCGCTGAACAGGTTTGGGGTCATATCC
This sequence comes from Uromys caudimaculatus, assembly GCA_028551405.1. Lineage (NCBI taxonomy): Eukaryota > Metazoa > Chordata > Mammalia > Rodentia > Muridae > Uromys > Uromys caudimaculatus. The sequence continues at coordinate 25,203,349 of CM052711.1, read as the reverse complement.
TGATTTTGTCTTGGGTGTAACCTCCATCCTTGCAGAGACTGTGAGTGTAGACTTCCTCTCTGTCTTTAACAGTCATGGTTCCATTTCGTCTGTAAACTGAGAAAGACTTAGTCGAGGTTTGTATTCCTGCACAAACATCATGACCAAGAAGCGAGTTGTGGAGGAAAGGGTTTATTCAGCTTCCACTTCCATGCTGCTGTTCATCACCAAAGAAAGTCAGGACAGCAACTCATACAGGACAGGAATCTGGAGGCAGGAGCTGATGAAGAGGCCATGGAGGGTGCTGCTTACTGGCTTGCTTCCCTTGGCGTTCTCAGCCTGCTTTCTTATAGAACCCAAGACTACCAGCGCAGAGATGGCACCACCCACCATGGGCTAGGCCCTCCTACCCTTGATCACTAATTGAGAAAATGCCTTACAGCTGGCTCTCATGGCGGCATTTCCTCAAGGGAGGCTCCTTTCTCTGTGATAACTCCAGCTTGTGTCAAGTTGACACACAAAACCAGCCAGTACAGCAGTTATGCATTTTTTCTTCTGGATATATATGAAGGGAATCACAGAAAAATACCAAAATAATGATATTCTTCTACATAGTGAATGAGTTGTGAAAGATAGCAAACTAGAGTCAATTACTTTGGAATTATCTACATGTGTATACACTGGGGTGATAAACATTTAAATCTACAGAAAACCTGAAGCAGACATGATTTTGCAGAGAACAATGTGCATGAACATGACTAAAGGTATTCCACTGATTTACGAATGAATAGCTAATCACAGAGCAACAAGCCCATGGGATTTCATTAAGGATATAAAGAATAAGGAAAACAGCAGTCTTCTCTGCTGCAAATACTACTGACTTCTAAGCATGGAAGGTTGGTTTCTGTCATTCAGAATTAGTCTTAGATATTAATTCAGGATACACACCAAGAACACGAGAGTTCAAACACCAGACCCTTTCTATCCACATCTGTAAGCAGCCATTCTGTGGGCTGTCGACCCACACCAGGCTTTGTGTATGAGTGAATGTAATTATGACCTTGCAAGATGAGTGCATGTGTCTTCATTACAAGTCTGCATCTTCCCTCAGCATCTCAGTTAAATGACTCAAAATAGGCAGCAGAACTAATCCCTATAGGTTTGTTCTGGGTTGTGTGACCTTACACTATTTATATGGAACTGTCCATTTGTAACTATGAGCATATTTATAGTTTAAATTTTCCTATTTCACTCCTGTTGTTACTACATGCTTTGTATTCAGCTATTTCTCCATCACTGTAATTTATAGAATTATACAACATTCAGAGAACATGAGGTTGAGCTTTTAACTCCCAATGTAATAATGTATGTGGGCTAAAAATCTTCACATTCTGGGGCCTAACACATCCCGGACATCTGACCCAGCTAGAGGAAAGAAAGGCCCAGGACAGACAGTATGTGGCTGGAAAAGGTGATTAAGTGACCTGAAAAGGCCGGTTCTCGATGTAGGAGAAGAGAAGCAGGCAGGTGGGTGAGGGGCTGTGAGCACTTAACACTACTTCCTTGGCAATCAAAAATCAATACTTTCAGAATTTTAGATCAGTATGATTAGTAAAAAAAAGGCTTACTGGGTGTCCACTCCTCTGTGGCAGGTTTTCCTCAGCACACGACGAGGAGCATGGGTATGGAACCGAGTCTGGGATAATGGGAATCCCTTGGACACTGCTCTTTTCACCCGTTATAACAGAATTGTTCAAAGGTTCTATCCCACCTTCTTGATCAACAGATGGGCAGAGAATAAATTAAATGCAAGGTTTAACCATGCCAATTATGGACTGCAGGCTAAACACAGGTAAGGCCTAGACAGCATTTAAGACAAGCAAATATTTTAAAAATACTATGCCAGGGCTGAAGAGATGGCTCAGCAGTTAGTAACATTTAATTCTTTTGGAGAGGATCCAAATTCAATTCCAAGCACCCACATCTAGAGACTCACAAATGCTTACGACTCCAGGCTCAGTGGATCTGATGCCCTCTTGTGGCCTGCAAAGACACTGCACACACACGCGCACACACACACACACACACACACACACACACACACACACACACACAAAATTTAAAACAAACTATCATACCAAAACAAAAAACAAACAAACAAACAAACAAACAAAAAAAAACAATGCTATACCAGTCAGTGAATGTATATGGCAGGTGTGTGAATTTATTCTAATTGGAAATTGTGACGTCATTTCCTGCCAACTAGGCCTTCTGGCCCTTCGATGGCAGTCTAAAAGACTGCATGTGGCATACACACGGGTGAAAGAGTCTTAAGTTCCAGCACCTGTCTTACTCCCCTGTGTTACTGTGCCAGTTCACACCACCACTCACGCCTTCTGCCACTACCTGTCACCTGCTCTCCACTCGTCTTCTAGGTTTAAATTTATGATCCCACAGTAAGCCTCAAGCCTGCTGTCAGCTAGCACAATTTTACCATCCGTATTCCTGACCATGCCACGCTCACGCATGCAGACATATCTGAATTCCTCTGTCTGGTCTCTACTCTTCTCTCGTGCACTTACACCATCCGCGCCCGTCACCACATGAAGCCACACTTCCCAGAACTGTAGTGGTTTCAGATGGCATCTGTGCACCCATTGTCTTGCCGCCACAGCGGCAATTCTTCCTCCTCACGTGCCCTGCACCTAAACCACTCTTCTGGTCTTATCTAATCTTTCCATCTTTCGCACCTTTCACCAGTTCTCCCAGTCCCACAGATCTTCTCCTTCTACTTCATTTCTCAGTGTTTTACCTCAGCCTGACACTTAAAACTTGGCGTCATCCACATCGTCTTTCTTGGTCCTCTTCCTTTCTCGCACTACACAGATTTCTGTGTTTCAAAAATCTAAGTAAGTCAGGCATAGTAGATCTTACCTAATCTCAAAAAAAAAATGCTGTATATAAGTACAAATCTGGCCTGCACTACACTACACAGTTCATTACAAGGCTGGAGAGGTGGCTCAGAGGTTCAAATCCCTGGCTACACTTCAAGAGGACCTGGGTTCAATTCCCAGTACCTACATGGCGACTTACAACCCACCTGTATCTCCATTTCCAGTGGATCTGACACCTTCTTCTGGCCACTAAGGGTACGGAGTACACATGTGGTGATCCAATATATATTTAGGCAAAACAACCATATACATAAAATGAAATGACTTTATAATTAGCTAAACAAAGTAAAAGATAACAAAACTTTAAACTATTATGGGTTGGTAAAAACAGAAAATTAGAACTGAGATGTCTGTAATGGAAAAGTAGAGATTTTCATGAGTAGTTTTACGATACTGGGTTTATAATCCTTGTAAAGAACATACAATATATAACATGATTGCATGAATGTATCAACTGTTAAGCACACTTGAGAATCAGGCTTTCTGTAAGAAACTCAGGCCTTATAATTACCAAACAGTAGTGTGTCACTAAGCACAAATATTTACCAGGGAAGATTCAGTATTAAAGTCACGCAGTTGCACACTGTAGAGCCTTGTAAGGAGACTAATAACCGATTTAGGTCAATCTTTACATGGTCCCAAGCACAAATGCCTGGGTCAACACTGAAGACCTTTACTCCTGGTAAAAATCCCATCATTAAAACATAGTATTATCATGACTCGATTAGTGAGGTGTTATTTGATTCTTATGTCATTACCCTCTTACAAATTTAAAAACTGATAATATACTGTTTCAGGAGCTGTCCAGAAATTCACAGTGAGAAAAAAAGTAGAACAAGTATAAAGCCCATTCTGACTCCAAAATCAAGTTCTTCACTAATAAACACCATCATGTGCCCAGGGAGACAGTAAACAGTATTAAAATTACTGAAATACTGCTGTGGTTTTCTAGGCACTAATGACCTCAGCTTCTTTATGAAAATGTTCATTCTCATTTCATATAATTATGCTCCCTAACATGCAGATTTCTCAGCCATCAGTCTATCTTCAGCGATGACCTGCCAAATGGCATCATTACCGGAAGAGTGCTGGTGAAGACCAACGTGAAGGAGTTCACCTCGACATCCGCCATCTTTGAGGATGGCTCCGAGGAGATCGTAGATGTTGTTCTTTGCCACAGGCTACACCTTCTCTTTCCCTTTCTTGGATGACAGCTCTGAAATCCTGGACAGCGAACACACAATGTTTAAATTTGTCTTCCCTCCTCAGTTAGAGAAGTCAACGCTAGCCTTCATTGGGATCCTCCAGCCAGTAGGAGCCACAATCCCCACATCAGAGCTCCAAAGCCGATGGGTTACACGTGTGTTCACAGGTATGATGGTCTTTATAGGAGCAACTGTGCTCTGACCACACACGCAGATGACAAAGGCACCCAGTTTTCTAATGTTAACCTATTCTGCTGAGGCAGAGGTGTAGCTCACTCGTAGAGAATTTGCCTGGGATGCTCGTCAATCTACTTCTGGTTGCTCCTTAGCACTGAAAAATAAAGGCCCTCGCTAACTTGGAGTTCTATTTTTAGAGTGGCTAATAGCCCTATTTTATCAGAAAAGGGAAGCCTGAGGCGAGGTTTATAATCTATCTTTCATTTGAGTGCTCCTTTAACCTAAAGAAAACCTTGGCTGTCCATCCTGTGAGCAATGCGTCTCAGGGGAAACTTATTCACAGTGGCAGACAACTTTGTGGCTTTTTTATTTTATTTTTGTTTTCTTTTATTATACATGTATGTGTGTTCCTGATTGTATGTGTGTGTACCAGGGATATACAGGCACCCATAGAGCCCAAAGGAATATGTTTTTTAAACCCCTGGAACTAGATTATAAATAATTGCAGGTGGCCTAATGTGGATGCTGGGAACTGAATCTGGGTCTTCTGAAGAAGTGTTCCTAACTGCCGAGCCATCTCTCCAGTTGCCCTCATGGCTCTAACTTGCATGCTATCAGTTTATATCTGCCCCATCATCTCTGGCACCGTGAGCCCAACTCTGTTTTCTCTCTGTTGCCCTGCCATAGAGAAACCCCGCTACTTTGTAAGTTAATTTAAAACTTGTTTAAAGGAATGAAAAGGTTTAAGGTAGTGGATATGTTGATTATTCTGAGCTCATTATTACCCCATATATACATGAATCAAAGCCTCATACTGTATTTCACAAATATATGCAAATAGTATGTAATGATCAAAAAGCCATATTAACATGAGTGTTTAATAGTCAGGAATTTTAAATAGAGATTTAAAGTGAAAAAAAAAAAAAAAACCCTCAAAAACCTAAGAGAACACTGACTCCCCTTGCTAACAGCCTAAAGCTGACAGGGAGAAAATGGTCTTCCTCTCAGGAGTTTTCTACCCATGGCCTTGACTACTCATTCCATGGCGATTCACGGTTATGACGATTCCATTTCAAAGCCATCCTTTTCTTTTTCTCTTTAACCAGCCCTCCTGGCAGTCCTCCAAAACCTGTCTTGTTTTCTCAGGACTGCAAACGTTGCCCTCACAGAGCAGCATGATGGCAGATATCAGCAGAAGGAAACAGAAGATGGAGAAAGAGTAAGGAGCCTGGCCTGAGGGAGTAGAGCTGCTGCTGCTGCTGCTGCTGCTGCTGCTGCTGCTGCTGCTGCTGCTGCTGCTGTTGCTTTTGCTGTTATTGCTGCTGCTGTTGCTGTTGCTGTTGCTGCTGCTGTTGCTTTTGCTGTTGTTGTTGCTGCTGTTGCTGTTGTTGCTTTTGCTGTTGTTG
>CM052711.1:25176572-25197128 GCA_028551405.1 Uromys caudimaculatus | reverse complement strand
AATAAATCATCTAAGGAGTCATCTTCCATTTTACTGAGTTCTAAAATATCAGTCTGTATGAAGAGACGTGTGCTTGAATGGACACAGTCCCAGCAAGGTTAGGGCTGAGCATAGTTAGGACTTAGCAGGTTTGACTGATCCATTCTGCCCATCACCAAGACGAGCAGAAAAGAATTTTCACCCAGGGGGTTCAAAGCACTGAGCTCATGCCAGATGAGCCCATTCAACTCTCCATCCCACTCACCTGAAACTGGCTGTCTGTACTCTATTCATCATGTTTTACTTCTTCCTTGATACCCTCTCCAAACCACCAACCAGTCTATAAACTTCTAAAGAAATACTCAACCACTCGGACGTATTCCCAGCCCCTTTCTCTGAGTTTCTACCGGACTGACTACTGAGTGGGATTAGATATTTAACAATGGATCAGTGCCAGCTCTGCCTCCTGACTGCTATGAGACCAGCTGCCTCACCTTTACCACCATGATGACCTATGGTCTTTCTTAAAATGAAAACCAAAATAAACATCTTCTCCCTTAAAATATAAAGGTAATACTTCTCCTTGTACTTTTCTGCTAGTCATATGACCAAATAGGTATATACAAATCGCATAACAACAACAACAACAATAATAATAATAGCTAGTGCACCTGAGCATTCACTGTAGAACAGGTACTTTGCTAAGTACTTTGTATGCTTTAGCTAATTTAAATACCTCAGCAGCTCTATGAAATAGGTATCACTGTAATCACTGAAGATGAGGAAATTGAACTTTAATCCAAATTTGTGCTTTTAACCCATAAACTAATTCCATTTGTATGTAAGTATTTATATAATTATATGTATGTATATATGCAATTATATATATACATATACTTTATATATTCCTACATACACATATATGTATTATAATATTTTAAGGCAAGATCTACCTATGTTTCCTTCTTTGGTCTCAAATTCTTGGACTCAAGTGATCCTCCCCCCTCAGCATTCCATGTGGTGATAGCACCCCAGGCACATGTACCACCATGCCCAGTTTATAAAAAATCTAATAAGATATTATAAATCATATTAATAATTTCCAAATAGAGTCATAGAATTCTAAACCTCAAAGAATTTTAGCACTCAACTAATCCAACCATCCTACTTGAAACGAAAGAGCCAATACCAATTCTGGAACATGACTTCCCCAAGACTAAATGGAAGACTACAGCTATGAGGCTCTTATTTCTGAGGTATCTGTATGGTTCCTGTTACTCTCAGGACCATCCCCAACCTTCTCTTTCCTCCACACCACGTGAATATCTTCAGATTTCTTCTCTAGTAGACTCGGTTCAAGGCTCTCGTGTCTCGGGTTGTTGAGTTGTCCCACTGGGTTGAGCTGGACTCCTAGCAGCCCCCAGTTTCCTTTCCTTCTATCCCTTCCCTGACATCTACTCTTGTACAGTCCTACCACTGCATCAAGACTCCTGACATCAGATTGCACTGTCCCCTTGCCGAGCAGAAATATTGGAATGTTTCTTTTTTTTCCAAAAGTCCCCAGAATGTTATTTTAAAAGACCATCCATTCACATACATTAGCTACCCTGAGTCCAGTTTCCCCGTGACAAAGGGGGTCGTGTCTCAGTCCTACCATGTTCTTGCACTTTTCTAACACATACAACATTGCAGTCCTCACATCTCAAGACTGTCAGGATGAAATTGTACACCCTTAATAGATCAAGAATGTTAGCCCTGCCAGCCGTGGTGGCACACGCCTTTAATCCCAGCACTTGGAAGGCAGAGACAGGCAGATCTGGGTTTAAGGCCAGCCTGGACTACAAGGCAAGTCTAGGACAACCAGGGTTGGCTACACTAAGATACCTTGTCTTGAAAAACAAAAGAATCTTGGCACTGTTCTCAGTAGAATATTCTTCAATAGAAGAAAATGGGACAGGTGCTTGCACCCACGTGGATGGCCACCACCTAGGTGCGCTGCACTAATGTACCCTAATACCAAACACAGTAGTCAACAACTCCAGAGCTTCGAGCTGTGAATGAAGGGAGAAAACATGTCTGAAAACTGAGGCTTTCTTGAGGCAGTGTCACTAGGTAGCCCTGGTTGGCCTTGCAGCTAGTGATCTGCTTCTTGCATCCTGGTAAGGTGTGCAGGATGTTAACCAAGCAATGTCTTTCACTACAATACATGGAGTACTTCTAGAGAAGCCACCCCTACCTTCGCTGTCCAATCTCAGTATCGCTGCCGTAGCAAGCAACAGTATAAGGAGCTAGTAGCTTGGCACCGCAGATTCCAGTCCTGGGTTACAACCTAAGCACTGCCAAAATGGCCATCAGAGAATGCCTAAGGCCAATTAAACCCCATCCTTACCACTCTGTTGCAACATTAAATACACCCACCAAGTACAACCTGAAAGAACACCAGAAAGGTGAACCAAAGGCCAGTACAGATTTGTTCCAAAGACGGTGGGCCATTTATAATCTTTAGGTTAGGAAAAGAATCTGTGCTTTTTCAGCAAGTAGTACAAAATGTCTGTGGCCACACTCCCAGCCCTGTCTTGGCTTAGTTTTGTTTGCCCACTTTGGAGAATTTTGAGACTCTTCGAAGTAGGAACTACTTCAGACACCCACTCTGATATCCCCCACCTCGGGATACCAACATGCTACTGTGCATGTCCTGCAGGCCTGAATCCTCCTGCCTCAGCCTCCAGGTGCTGCACCACCATGCCTGGCCACCCACTATTTTTTTTCCAGCTTTCCCCCTGGTGATTCAGAACAACTATCTTGAAACTAGTGTACAAGTTTTGTAAATATTTGGCTATTTTCTAATCAAGAGTCTATTTTCTGCACACTAAGCCATATCATTTAGAAGAACAATTAGTAAAATTTGAACAATGGAAGACAATGGAAATTTGCTTTAACATTTTCTTCCAGGGAGAAGACACCACACTTCAACCTAAGGAAAACACTTTGCAGTTCTGGTCCTTTATTTCTTTTGTACATTAGGTTATGAATTCCTATGGAACGGGCTCCAGCAGCTCAGGCTCCTTCCTGTTAGTCCTCACAAAGTGTGCTTCTCTGGGTGGTACAGGCTGTTACTTCAGCTGAACCCAGGTACCCTTGTCTTTGGCTTCCTTTTTCTTCTGACCATTCTCCTTCACCAGCTTCAGGACGCTGTCTCTGCTCTTCGAGCACTTGATGTGCTCAGTCCACACATGGATCCTCTTGGCCAGAATCTCGCCCTTAACTTGCTTGTTTACAATGATGCCCACAGCATGCTGGGTGACGTTGTAGACTCTTCCGGTTTTGCCGTGGCAACACTTATGGGGCATTCCTTTATGAACAGTGCCCATTCCCTTTGATGTCTACAATATCACCCTTCTTATAGATTCGCATGTACGTGGCCAAAAGAACAACTCCATGTTTCCTAAAAGGCCTAGAGAACATATACCAAGTGCCTCTCCTCTTTCCCTTTGTGTTCGGCATTTTGGTGAGTTACTGGAAGATAGCTGCCAAGGCCGAAAGGCGAGTACATTGTTTCTTGTGCTGTGGTGAACTCACAACACAAGACTGCAACACTGAGGGCCTAAGAGGATTGTTGCCAAATTATTCCCCATGTGTGACAAAGAAGACCTTACACCCGTTTCCCTCTGTCCCTGCCCAGAAGCCCCTACCTGTCCTGGGTAGAGAATTGAGAACTAATTACATTGGAGACTCTAATTCAGTCACAATCTAGCCAAGCTCTCAGCTGTCGATAACAAACAGCTTTCGAGAGTTTGATCTCCTTAGTTGTCATTGTCAATGCTGGCCGCGTCAGTCAGTCTTCCTGGAAGAAAGTGGCCAGACCCGTGTACTCATCAGACCAGGAGCTAGCAAAAAGACCTGCATTCTAACACAATCAACAAGATTGGATGTCTCACTTGATGGGGAAACTGAATGTAGGTTCTTCACAGAAGAATGTGACGGACTACAGAGATGGCTCAGTAAATTAAGCCAGGCACACCTGAGGGCCAGAGCCCACTTAACGCCAGCTTCAGTAGCGGTATCTGTAATCCCAGAATTCTGACGAGGATTTAGGAGGCAGAGACTTCCTGGAAGTTTAAGGACTGACTAACCTGACAAATGCACCAGCAAACAAGAGAGCCTGTCTGAAGGTAGAGAGTGAGGAGAGACGCTCTTGATTGTCCTCTGATCGTCACACATAATCTGTGGCCCCTTGTACCCACACTTACACACACAAACATGCATAGACTCATAAACATACACAAAGGTTTTTAAAAAGAGTTTGACAAGAGGAACATACAACTCTCTTCTATCTAGTGAATAAGCATTTTTGCTTTATTTCTAAGCATAGGGTCATGCACACTAACAATGACAAAATACTTCCCCATAAAAAGGCCTAACTAACTCAGAAGTCAGTATATTTCTTTCTTCATGGTTAACTGGGAAACCTCTAGTAATTGATCTTCCCAAGACCCAAACCCATCCTCTCTCCAGCCCATTCTTCAAAAGATAAACATGTTTGTCTACCTAACAAGTCCTGCTTAAACACTCAATGTGTGCACCACTGAAAAGCAAAGACGAATAAGACCTGGTCCCCGGGAGATCAACACAGAATGGACCGTTTCAGCCTACTATGAGAAATCATGGCATATAAAATATGAATCTCAGCGGAGCATGTCCCTGTGCCATACAAAAGCTCCCGAGCACACCTAAGTCTCCCTCCTGTGGCAATCCATGGTCCTCACCAATATTCCAGCTCTTTCCATCCAGGCCTGTGACAGGAACAACTTTCCCTTCCCCTCCCTATGACCGTGTAACTAATCTTGACCAGTAAGATGGGACTGGAAATAGCAAGGCGTCTTTGAATGGAAAACTGTAAGTACCACACCCTCCCTCTGGCCATAGCATATTATGGTATTCTAGGCTGTGAGGGCTCCATTACTGTGAGCACACAGTGAGGACACTGATAGGAAATCCCCAGCTGCCCTGAGACAGACAGTCCATCTGTGCTGCATTTGTCTCCTCTGACTTTAATGTATGGGGTTTACAGCATGCGCACCCATCCAGATTCCTTAGGCTGGCACTCGGGGCCTTCTCATAAACCAGAGCACCTAGCCACCATGGCTTTCCTTTTATGTATTTACATAAATGACATTCTCTAGCTGGATGACAGCCAGCATTCTCTGACAAGAAAGCCTTCCCTCAAGCTAGTACCTTTGCCCACAGTGCCTTTCTCCCAAGCAAATCTGCCAGCCTTACAGAGGTCATCCCAGAACTGAGTCCCACCTGTGAGTGCAGCAGCCTTCCATGTATTCCAGCTGAAGACATTTGTGACGGTTCGAATATGATTGCCCCAAGGAGTGGCACTATTAGAAGGTGTGGCTCTGTTGGAGTAGGTGTGTCACTGTGGGCATGGGCTTTTAATACCCAACTCGTAGCTGCCTGGAAGCCAGTATTCTGCTAGCAGCCTTCAGATGAAGATGTAGAGCTCTCAGCTCCTTCTGCACCATGCCTGCCTAGATGCTGCCATGCTCCTGCCTTGAAGATAATGGACTGAACCTCTGAACCTGTAAGCCAGCCCCAATTAAATGTTGTCCTTATAAGAGTTGCCTTGGAGCCGGGCAGTGGTGGCGCACACCTTTGATCCTAGCACTTGGGAGGCAGAGGCAGGTGGATTTCTGAGTTCGAGGCCAGCCTGGTCTACAGAGTGAGTCACAGGATAGCCAGGGCTACACAGAAAAACCCTGTTTCGAGAAAAAAAAAAAAAGAGTTGCCTTGGTCATGGTGTCTGTTCACAACAGTAAAACCCTACCTAAGACAACATTCTGAAAGAATGACCTGGATATCTGGACATTTATTTGTCCCTGTTCCTACCAAAGCTATAGCTGGTTTGGAGGGCTATGTACTGGCTGGTTTTGTGTGTCAACTTGACACAAGCTGGAGTTATCACAGAGAAAGGAGCTTCAGGTGAGTAAATGTCTCCATGAGATCCAGCTGTAAGGCATTTTCTCAATTAGTGATCAAGGGGGGAGGGCCCATTGTGGGTGGTGCCATCCCTGGGCTGGTAGTCTTGGGTTCTATAAGAGAGCAAGCTGAGCAAGCCAGGGGTAGCAAGCCAGTAAGTAACATCCCTCCATGGCCTCTGCATCAGCTCCTGCTTCTTGATCTGCTTGAGTTCTAGTTCTGACTTCCTTTGGTGATGAAGAGCAATGTGGAAGTGTAAGCTGAATAAACCCTTTTCTCGCCAACTTGCTTCTTGGTCATGATGTTTTCTACAGGAATAAAAACCCTGACTAAGACAGGCTCCATGGCCTTTGGGTCCCATGTTCAACGGTAGTTGAGGGTTATCAGTCTCATCGGTTGATATACTCTTGAAAGCACTCTCTCTCCATGAATCATTTGTCTTATTTCTCTATAAAAAAAATAATAAATGGCGAGTTCTTTCTCTCTAACATCATGGAATCTGAACCACCGCTAAATTCAACCTCCAGTTGTTATCTCAGCTTTCTATTTCTGTCACTTTGTAAACCCTCTTCACTTTCTTTTCATGCTCATCCTCAGTGCTAGTTGTTGGCTTTTAAAATGTAAGCATGCAGAAGTCAGCAAGCCTCTTTCCCCACCCCAGGAGCCCCCTTCTGCCCATGATACAAGCCAGCCTCTACAACCCCGTAGATTACTGTGAGCCTCCATGTTGCTTAAGAACAGCTGAAGTTGTAAGTAACAAATACTGTAGCTGCCATCTTACAGGGTTCCTGTGAGACTGAGACATTGGCCCAAGTAACCCCTGGTATACAACAGGCATTCAATAAATGGTCACCATTGTTGTCATACAGCCAATCAGGTCACACATGATCATACATGTTCCTTAACATAGTTCACATGAGGATAAATGATCTTAAGGACCTAACAACTCTGTTTTCAAGAGATGTTTAGGTTTGTGGGGGAGCAGAGGGTTGGTTTGGTTTGGTTTGGTTTGGTTTTTTTGTTTTAGTTTTTTGGGGGGGGTTTTTGTTTTATTTTTTGTTTTGTTTTGTTTTGTTTGTTTTAAGGTTTTTGTTTTGTTTTGGTTTGGTTTTTCAAGACAGGATTTCTCAGTGTAGCCCTGGCTGTCCAGAATTCCCTCTGTGGTCAAGGGAGGCCTCAAACTCAGAGATTCCCCTGCCTCTGCCTCCTGAATACTGGGATTAAAGGGGTGCGCCACCACTGCCCGGCCCAAGAGTTGTGTTTTGCTGAGCCTGCCTTGCAGCTCCCTTCCTGCCAGCTGTTCCTCCTGACCTTATTCAACATGGATCCTCACAGCAATCCCCTTTCCTTTGTCACTGACACCAATGGAAAATACCAGCAATGTCTCTTTTGTAAGTTGGTAGAGGAGAGAAATAATAAAAAGGTTTCCCCTATGTATTTAAATCCTGTCAGGCCAAGGATGCAGCAGTCTCCATTTCTGATTCCGGTTGCTGGCAGGGATGCCAGAAACTCAGCTGCTAACTGCAGCAACGGAAGTCTTGCCTTCTCAGCCTCCCACATCTGCTCTTGGGCTCCAGAAGGGAGAAGGGAGGCCCAGCACAGGAGGCCTCAGAGCAGATGGCAGCCCCACTCCCTGTGGATGGCTTCACTTGGGTAATTACGCCAGATGAGGAGGTAGGGAGGCCCCCTTGCCGATGGTAATTATCCAGGATAAATAAACTGAGCCCTGCATGGAGATCCGGGAGAAGATAAAAGATTAATACTAGTGGCTGCTGGCCACAGGACACCTACTAAGGGGAGGCCTTTGATCATCCATTTGTGTTAACCCTCCCAAAAGTCTATGAGTGTGTGTTTTATGATCTCTAATGTACATTTTTAAAAAAGAAGAAGAAAAACCTAAAGTTTAGAAAATGTGAAACACAAGACTGGCAATCTAGGCAGAAAATAAAGGTATGTATCAATGCCATTAAATAGCAACCGTTTGCAGAGAGGTGGTCACCTGGATGATCTGGCTGCTGGTGTTGCTGCCTTCATTCTCATTGTTCCTAAGCCCCTAAAAGGCCATAAGAGGGAGACAGTTTTGACAGAGTTGGGAGGAGGGGCTTAATAAATACTGTGTTAAAACTCAATTGTCAATTGCATGAGATCTGGAGCCACCTGGGAAACGGGACTCTGGCAATCCCTGTTGGGGGTTATCTTGATAAGGAATCCTGAGCTGTAGACAAAGGAGAACATGGGCTGAACATAGGAGTGGTGTTTTGAATTAGAGCGGCCCCCACAGTCTCATATGTTTGCATACTTGGTCCCCAGTTGGGAAGGATTAGGAGGCATGGCCTTGTTGGAGGAGGTGTGGTTTTGTTGGAGGGGTGTGGCCTTGTTGGAGGGGTGTGGCCTTGTTGGAAGGGTGTGGTCTTGTTGGAGTGGGTATGGCCTTGTTGGAAGTGGTATGTCACTGGGGGCAGGCTTTGAGGTTTCAAAGATTCACACCATTTCCATTCTCTCTTTCTCTGCTTTCTACTTGTGGATCAAGATGTGAGCTCTCAACTGTTCCTGCAACCATGGCTGCTTCTTCCGTTATTTACTCTAATCCTGGGAAGCTATAAACCCAATTAAATTATTTCTTTCATAAGTTGCCTTGGTGATATCTTGTCACAGTAACAGAAAAGTAACTAAAAGAAGAGGTATTCATCCCTCTCTGCTTCGTCATTATGGGTATGGTATGGCCACCTTCTTTCAGCTCATGCTGTCTTGACATCCCTGCCATGGTGGACTGTACCTTGAATGATGAGCTTCCTTTGCTGAGTCACTTTGCCAGGGTTTACTATCACACCAATAGGACAAGAAACTGACACACAAGAAAGACAAGAAAAAGTCAACTATCCCCATACCCAGGTTTTGTGTCTCTGAATTCAGCCAACCACTGATAGGAAGTAGGGAGGGAACCATTTCTCTATTAAATATGTATGGACTTTTCACTGCCATTATTACCTAAGCAATACAGTGCAATAACTGTTATGGCATATTTATATTATATTGGGTATTCTAAGTAATCTAGAGATGTTTTGAGTATATAAAAGGATATACATAGATTCTATGCAAACACTATGTCCTTTTATGTGAGGAACATAAGTGCCTGTAGACTTGAGTATTTGTGGAGAATCCTGGAGCTATTTCCTTGCAGATGGATGCCAAGGCATGACTGTATCCACATGTCAGAGCAGGAATCTCCACTTTGAGCTAAGAGCATATAATATGGAGCTTGTCACTCTGTTGAGTATTTGTGGAGAATCCTGGAGCTATTTCCTTGCAGATGGATGCCAAGGCATGACTGTATCCACATGTCAGAGCAGGAATCTCCACTTTGAGCTAAGAGCATATAATATGGAGCTTGTCACTCTGGGGAATTTAGCTACCAATGACCAGAACTTTCTTCCATAGCTCAGAGATGGAGTCAGACATCTGCCCCTCTTATTTGTCAGGAGACTCTGCAGCTTACCAAATGTCTTCTCCCTCTTGGTCTCAAATGTCATCGGGCCTCCCATGGCCATTACCATCCTTCTAGAACAGTAAAGATGAGGTCATAGGGCTAGGACTGGAAAGAGGGGCACTCCATAGTCACACCAGCTCTTAGAAGGCTCTGCAGTTGCTCAATGTATTTTCTAGGTTGGGACAGATTTCCCACAACTCTCTAATGTCCCCTTTCACTGTGAGAGACTGGTGCTATGTGAGCTAGTGCCAGGCACAAAAAATAGTGAGACGATAACCAGATAGTGCTTTGAAGTTAAACTGGACAAAGGATAGAAAACAAAAGAGTAAAGAATATAATTGGTGGCTACAGTTAGTAAGTTCTCATAATCATTAGGCAGTGGCTCTCTAGGGGCAGGGAGTAAAAAGACCAAGAAGCATCTACATTATAGGAAGAGGGAAAAAATCATCACATAAAGAAATGTAATAAGATGGACCAGGGAGATGCCCCAGGGGTAAAGTCTGTATCAGAAAAGTCTAAGTTCCATCCTCAGCATCCACATAAATGTCCCGTGGACATGACGGCCCACCTATAATCCCAGCACTCAGGATGTGGAAGCATAGGCCTACTAGAACAAGATGGAAAGCTTTGGACTCAAAGTAAGAGACCCTGTCTTAATATATAAGGTGGGATATAATAAAAAATTAAAATACCGTAAGTTAACCTTAGATGTTGGTACGTTCTTCTGAGTGTGTGTAGAGGCCATGTGAGTGTGTGCACATCTGTGTGCAGGTGCACTCACCTGGGTGTGCATGTGGAGGACAGGGGTCAACATCCATTGTCTTCCTCTATCTCTCCACCATAGTTTTCAGACAAGGTCCCTCACTGAACCTGAAGATCTCTGCTTCAGCAAATTGGGCTGTCCAGGGACTCTCTGGAACCTGTCTATCTCTGCTCTCCACAGCACTGAGCATAAATTAAGCAGAGGGGTGACATAACCTGATTTATGCTTTAGAAGGATGATCATGGCTGTTATGTAGAGTTCAAATTGGAAGAGTGGGAACAGGAGGGCACGTTAAAATATTTTGAATGGGACTCTGTACATTAAAAATTAATCTTAGGAAATGAAGCAAGGTTTACCCCATAAATATAAGACTAAGCCAACACTAAGAAATGCATGGATATATTTTATCACAGTTTTGAAATGACAAAAGCACATGGTTAACTCAGTAGGGGAAGTATAGGCATTTAATAAAATTCAAATGCATTCCAAGTAAACAACATTTTTAAATGTGAAAATAGACAGCTTGCTTCTCAACATGATAAAGAGATCGTGTTTCCCACTGATATTATTTTCGGTTGTCAAGGGTTAGAGGCCTAAAGCAAAGATGCCTGTCATTTCCATTATGCTTTATTGCTTTGTTTATGATGTTCTAGACAATCCAATAGGACAAGAAACATAAATAAGAAGCATCAATTTGGAGAGAAGATTGTCCTTCCTGGTAACGAACCGGATTACTTTTTCCTGAGAATCTAACCCTTGACATGAGGCTCACTTGTGTTGCACGACTCCTGTTCACCACTGTGCAGGTCCTGAAGCATGTTAAAGAGACACCTTTCCGACAAGCAGAGACACTAACTTTCCCAGCTCTTAAGCTGAGAAGCTGAGATGGGGGCAAGTTTGTACTTACAAAGCCTATGTTCTTTTTTCTTTTTTTTTTTTTTTTTTTTTTTTGTAATTATATTTATGCACAGAAAACTTAGCAATGAACACAACCCAGTTTAGTGGCAAGTTCTTTAGCCTTTGCCTTTTCCACTTGGCAATGAGAGCCACAGACTTAGGACTCAGGATGTTGACTTCCCAGTGGCAGGGGAATCTTGTCATATCTGTCATTGTCCTAATAGCTTCCACCAGCTTAGCCAGAGCACCCTAGCCTTCCGAGTTAACCTTTGTGAAGGTAATAGCAGTGCATGGCTTCCCGTGGACCAGCCTGGCCTTTTCCCTTGGTGATGCAGTAGGGCACCTCCATCTTTCAACACAGGGCAGGCAGGAAGACCACCAGCTCAATGGGGTCTACACCATGGGCAATCACCACCAGCTGAGCCTTCTTGTTCTCCACCAAGGAGGTGAAGGTATTGACTCCTGCTCGGAGGAGGGGTGGTCTCTTAGTTGGGATGTCCCCTTTGCCAGCAGCTCTCTTCTCAGCTCAGGCCAGTAGCCTTTGCTTCTTCTTTGCTTTGTCTCTGGCCTGGACTTGTGGGCAAGCTTAAGCAGCTGAGTAGCTGTTTCCGGTCCAGGGCCTGGGTGGTTAATAGCAGGAGGTACTTTGAGCGGCTGTAACCCTTTGCCACTGCAGCCTCATGTAGTGGGGCCATTTGACAAAGTGTGTGAGATCTCTTTGGGGCTGGATGTCCTGCCCAGTGCCAAAGTTCTTGGGCATTTTCTCAAACAAAGGATTGACCACCTTTTGGGCCTCCTGTTTCTTCATGACAGCAGGGACAGGGCCACCTTCTTCCCCCTTGACCTTTCCTTTGGGTATCTTGCTCGGCTGGAGAAGAGAGCTAAAGCCTATGTCCTTATGTTACCAAAATACAAAGAGATGAGGCCAAGGAGACACTGCCAACTTGCAACTGTCTTGGGTTGGGTTGGGTTGGGTTGGTTTGGTTTAGTTTGGTTTCTCTGTGTAGCCCTGGCTGTCCTGAAACTCACTCTGTAGCCTGGGCAGACCTCTACCTCTCAGGTAGGCCTCTCCCTCCTGAGTGCTGAGATTAAAGGCCTGTGTCACCACTGCCTGGCCCAACTTGCTATGTCTCAGAGCTGTGGAAATTCCAGACCACATCTGGGATGAAGGCAGGACCTAGAGCTCATTAGCATCTCAAAAGTCTTAGTGCTAGAGGAAAGTGAGGCTGTGGGCAGCTGCCTCCCCCACACACACACACACACAACCACCACCACCACTTGGGCCATTCCCACTGGGAAGGGGTCTCAGAGCCTCAAATGCTGTCCTGAAAACATGCTAAGAACCCTGTACCTTAGTGTGAGCCTTAGCTCTTCCAGGAAATGCTTAAATTCCAAAATAAGAAAATGTTTACCCAGTTGAACAATAATAATTAGAGCTATGAGAACAATACTTCAACAATGGGAATAATGGGGGTTTGTTTGTTTTAGATCCCCTTGCCCTCTAACCTTCTGCCACATGTCACAGTCCCTCTAAGATAGAACTTAGCACATTGTTACATGTCCCCAGAAGTAGACTGACCCTAACTGGAAGTTATTACTCTTTTACTGAGGTAGGAAAAAGAAAAGAATATCTGGGCCCTCAAGCTTGACTTCACAAAGTGATGGACACTCAGGAGCACTACACATCTTGAACCAAACGCATCCTGATATTGAAGCATCAGGGGCATTGTGAGACCATGAACTTTCTCCTCTCCTTTTGGACAGCAACATCAGAATAAATACATCTCCTCCTCCCTCTTTCAGTTGAAACCCCTAATTCCAGGAACTGAGTAGGCTGACATCTCTCTACATTTTCCTCATTACTCTTGAGATGCTAGCATCCTGGGCAACAAGCAACTCACCAGCTGCCTCACATCTAATGACTCCAGAGCCAGCAAGTCCAAACTGGCCTCTCCCCAGTTGCCAGTCACTTTGAAATTTCTCATTTTCCTTGGGAGGTTTGCTTTCATTCCACCCTAAAAGCGCAATGTCCTTCTTGGAAGCAGCCTTTGTGGCCATGCCCCAGCCTCAGTCCTCCACTCCTGAGTAGGTGTGAAGGTCGGATATGGAATGGGAGAAGGGGGAGCACTGGGAGCTCAAATCGAAGTTGGAGAAATTTGAAGGAGGAAGGGAAAGGAAGGATACTTGCAGAACCAAAAAGATGTTGCAAGAGACTGGACCTCACTAGATGGGCAATGGGGGAAGTCCCTCTCCTGATGCCTGAATCACTTTTGTGGTACCATGATTGTCAAGCTTTCCCTATTTGTTTCAACTTATATTCCAGGCACACATCTACCCACCATGGAATGAGGCAGCTCTCGTTGTCTGGAATCTTAGGAAATATGGCCTCCCAGAGGCCTCGGTTTCCTGCTTACTAGGTTTGCCAAACACCTGGGAAGGATGGCCAGGACCTCGGACAGCAGCCCCTTTGCAGCCCAAGCGGAGATTTCCAACAGTCCTGCAGTCTGCCTCTCCTGGATTTCAGCCATACTGACAATAAACACTGGTTTTTAAAACAAAATTTGGAGCTGTCTAATGCACAGGCAGAGTGGGTGTTCTACAAAACAACAAAGCTCTTTCAACATGGTTCCACATCCCCCACAACTTGCCCCGTTTATCATTTATGACAAGGTGTTTATTAACAGTAGAGCAGTAAACAGTGAACGCCGGAAAATGGGGCTATAAAATCCAGTAAATCACAACTCAATGCAGGCAGGCCAGGCACTGGTACCACCCTTCAGTCACTACTCTAGAGACATGGCTGCTCTCTAGCTATATACAAATGTTTACCTTCGCAGCTAGGGAGGACTTTTTCCCAGGAGACTCACTCTCTCCTGTGCACTTTGTTTAGAGTGCCTACTATGTGCTAGATGCTGAATTCAGGGTCAAGCCTAAAATGATACCAGCCTTCAAGGAGTTCATAATCCATAAGCAAAAGGCAGAGAGCCAGCCCCAACAGGCTTTACTTTCTCAGGTCTTGCCAACACCATGGTCCTAAGCTCAAATTTTGGCAGGGTTGGACAGGTAGGTTGGTTGGTATAGTGCCCACCCACTAGCATGTGTGAGGACCTAGACTCAGTACTCAGCATGCATAGACCAAGCCCGGTGGCACAAGGCTGTAGTCCTAGCACTTGGAATGAGTAGGCAGAAAGGTCAGAAGTTCAAGGTCAACCTTAGCTGTATAGGGAGTTTGGGGGCAGCGTGCGTTACATAAGACTCTGTCTCCAAGACAAGATGGGGAAAGCTTCTAAAGTCTGAGTGAGGAGTGTGTATGCATTTTGCAGTACTGGGAATTGAGCAAGCCAAGTGCTCTACCATGAATCTGCACATTCAGTTCAGTTTGTCCTTCTTCCTTCCTGGTTCTGGGAATTCATAGGGCTTGTATAGGGCCTGTCAGGACTAAAGAAAACTCCACCTCCCTGAATTCTGGCAGTTAGACAAAAGCCAGCATACCTCAGGAACTTGGGGAGCTATATCCCCTCTACCAACAGAGCCACTTCCCTTCTTACTAGCAGAAAGAACACATGGCTATCTGTGGTGCCTATTAGCACACCAAAGCACACATTGGACTCCAGGCTCCCTCAGTATCACAAGTGCCTGTTACACATTTCAGAGTCCATGGCTCTTCTTACATCCTCCCCCACCCTAGCCGTCCCCAGCTCATGGGCTTCACTTTCCCAGCTATTCATGTCTCTTTATAACCCTGTGATTTATGCCATATTCTCTCTCTGTGTGTCTGTCTCTCTGTCTCTCTGTCTCTGTCTCCCCCCACCCCCCTGCTCATGCTTCTCTCCAGAAGTAGCCATGTCCAATGTATTATTTTCTCTTTCTGCTCTAGACTCTTTCAGAGGCCTCTATCTGTTCTTCTCGTACCTACAGAAAAAAATCTTCCCCTGAACCATACCATGGAGTGGTCATGTCATCAGTTTTTACAAAACCCAGTTTGTATGTATTCCAAAATGAGCTTGGCCATGGGGTGCTGTTTGGTGTTACCCTCGGCACTGCTGAATTCATGGGGATGATAAGGAACAGGGCCTGGTGCTGGTGGGAGGGCAGAGGGGAAGAGTCATTGGGTTTAGGAAGTGGTGTGGCAGAGACCACATCATTGTAGCATTTGAATTGCCAGCTAACTGGACCTGTAGCTGGTCCAGTCTCCCCTGTGTCCCAGTCTCTCCAGTCTCCCAGGTCACAGGGTGGCAGAAGACCTCATATGTCTCGCATCTTCCATTAGAGAGGACCCATTATACTCTTCAAACTCATGTGCAAACACACACACACACACACACACACACACACACAGGTTAGCCCACCAGGCCTCTGTTGCAGGCTGACAAAGATCACTCCATCACTCCATCACCTATGGTATGGTCTAGGACCTGCCTTCACAAGCAGCTGCCTGGAGTAGCCAGGTAACGCAAGCTGGAAGCACAAGGGAGTTGGAGCGCCATAGATGAGAACGAACGCTCACTGATCAACACCAGAAGGTAAGGGGGCAGCAGTCACCCTTCTTCCTCTTCTGAGCGCTGTTACCAGACAGTATTTCTGCAAAGCCTCTTGGAGATGTCCCTCATTTGGGGAAAATAGCTATTCTTTTTCCTTATACTACAGTGCTTAGCAACACATGTCTCTAATATGTTGTTGTTTAAGGAAGAAAAGATTTCTTTTGACACAGATTTGAGAGTCCAGTCCTTCAGGGTAGGAGAGGCATTGAGGCAGGAGCATGAGGCAGTTACTCACATTACATCTGCACTCAGGAAGCAGAGAGATGGATGCAGGGCCTCCAGTGTTTGCTCTCTCACCCCTGCCTCCATTCTCTTTCTCCAAATACTCATAGTCCTAGGGTTCCACTCTTGCCTCAGGCTCAGTGTCGAATGGAATTCTGGTAATCCTTCATCAGTGTCTCCTAAGTTTCTAGGCCCTCTCTATCACTACCAATGTTGCCCAGCTCTGGGGAAACCAGAAAGTATGAAGCATTCCCCAGAGACCCTTGGGACCCAATGGGGGATGGGTGTTAGTTTTCTTCCTTCCCAGATCAAAGCATCACCACCACTCTTTTTCAGTCTTGGCACCGGTTTTTCTCTCACGACAAATGTCACTGCTGCAGGTACATAAGCACAGTTACAACGAGGGTTGCTCATTGCGATGCTCAGTTGCGTTCGTGGCTGTTTTGTTTTTATTTTCATCACTTACTCCCACTTCCCAGAGTCACCACACCCTTATCAACTGTGATAAAAAAGGATTTCGGATTAAACTCTTCTCTTCCTGAATGTATTTCCAGGACATATTCCAGTCAGATACACTGCTAAGCAACTGGGTACTTTTTAATCTCAATATCTCTATCTCTTTGTGTGTATTTCTGGGTCTCTCTGTCTTTCTGTGTGTGTCCCCACACACACACCCCTATATATTTCTGGCTACCTAGAGGGTACTCTGAGTAACAAACATCTCCATGTGGTTGTTTTTCCTAAACCAGATGCAGCTGGCAGCTGAGCGATTTGAGGAAAACAACTCTGTCACACACCTCTGCGCTCCACCAGCAGAGGGAATCAGTGAAGACTGAGAAACAGAGATAAGGAAGCTTGCACCAGGGCTTCCTTTTCCCAACAAAGTAGGGGACAAGATTCTGTAGCCTTTCCTTTCCTGTGATACACCCTCTTGGCTTCATCACAGCACGAGGTGGGAATACACTCCTTCTTGCCTGATAATATTTTGTTAATGTACAGATAGATACAGCATGCCACTCCTGTGGCAAAAAAGAAAGCCACGAATTTCTCCTTCCTGGCAGCTAAGTGAGCTCAGTGCCTCTTCGAGCCTCACATGAGTTCACCTGACTCTTCTGAATTCTATTACATACTGCACATCTTATCATCTTGACAAAATCAGGCATTATCTACTTTTCGAGCCAGCCTCTGATTGTCCCCCTTTTGTAATGCTAATCACCCCATCCCTTCCTCTACATCCCCCCCCTCACTTTTAGGGTGCCTCACTAAACTTCACCTCTTCCTTCACATTACACCTACTGATCGGTTTTTGTCTTCTTGGTTGTGTGAAACGTTTCTTGAGGGTAGAAAGGCAGAATAAACCACTTTGTTGCTGGCAGCATCTTGTATGTTAGGCACTCATAAACGGTCCCCTGAATGAATGATGCTTCAAAAAAGAACAAAAAGAGACAAAAAATTTAAAACAGAAAAGAACAAAAGAGCATGCCCTTCGTCTCTCTTGCACATCAGACAGCACCCAAGGAAACCCGAGTCTGCTCTGTCTTTTGTGAGTTTCCCATGAAGTCCTGAGCTTGCTTCTTGGTCTAAGTCCCAGCCAGTCTGTATCATGCTCTTGGGACCGACTGATCAATGCCCAGGGGATTAGACAAACTCCACTGCAGACCCACAGCTACCCTGCTAATTTTCTTCAATGCCTCCTGAGCAAATTGTTCTCCGGTGAGTGTCAGGACTCACATAGGATGTCTAAAACGCAGCTCATTCCACTTCGGCAGTAATGAGGGTAGTGCACCGGCCTGAGAACTGAAGCCTGGACACTAGTGGGTTAATACAGGGACAAGAAGACTGCAAGTGCTCAGAGGAATCTCTGTGGCTACCCGGGCCCTCTCATTGTACAACAAATACTATGGGAAAATAAAGGAAATAAAGATCAAAGAGTTGAGGTACTTCCAAGGTCATGGACTCCTTGAAGGCAGAAATGGAATTGGGACCCTGTGACCCTGATGTCCCTGACTCAACACACGCTCAAATTATTTTCTTACATTTTTATTAACACAAAGCACCAAGACTTATTACTGATGAATTACAGCAGATACAAAACAAAGGTTAAATATTGACTTGTTTATGCATTAGGAATGAGTAAAGGATATATGAGGCATTACAGACAGGAGCAGAGGGAAGCCCCCTGTGGAAACAGCCCTACAGGGAACAAAACAGCAACCGAGCAGGACCAGACATGTCACTGAGCGGTAGAGCACTTACCTAATTTGACCAAGGCTTTGGTTTCATCCCTAGAACTGGAAAAGAAAAGAGTGGAGAGTTTCATGAGCTAATGGAAGAACTAGACCCGGGGCTCACAGCACTGCTGGCATAGGGAGATGAGAAGATGCCAGTCACCAAACATCATCAAACAGTGGGTGAAGTCACCCTGGAGGAAGTGGTTATGAAGCTGCCCCTTGAAGGAACAGCTATGAACAAGAGAAGCAAAGTCAGTCAAGAGAGATGAAGTCTGCAGAGGCATCTGAGACAAGCCATCACTACATGCAGGATGAAGACTAAGGAGACTTCAGGGAAAATGTTAGAGGCCATAGTTAAATAAACGATTCCCTTCATGGCCACCTCCCCACTTCTTTCTCTAGATGCCTCTTCCCTCTGAACATTTATTTTCTCTGCTGATGTCACCCTAAACCTAATAGGCTGAACTTCATTGTATCTGTCTGGTCCAGCTCCCATACTCTCAACCATCTCAGTCTCTCTTCCCAAAAGTCAGCATAAACCAGGGCTAAATTCTGATCTCTCGCCATCCCAAATGGCTGGCCAAGGAAGCTAACACCAAAGTGGCAATAATACAGAGTAACTGAACATATCAGTTTTAACAACGTACTGAGAGCTAGGTACCATACAAGGGATATAATTTAGTACTCAGAGTTAGCACTTAAATTAGGTATTGCTATTATTTGCATTTAACCAAAGAGTAAGTTGAATGTGGTAAGCCAGTGATCTTCCCTCCAAAATATGCCCACATCCTAAGGCTTGGGATGTATGAATATATTAGCTTCCTGAGATGAGAGACTATACTGGATTTACTGTGTCGGACAATATGATCACAGAGGTGTGTGAAAAAGGAGGTGGACACACCAAAGTCAAAGAGGGTTATGAACTGGTGTGGTAGTGCTCCTTGTAATTCCAACACGTAGAAAGCTGAGGCAGGAGGATCACAGAGTGTGGTCTACATAGTGAATTCTAGCCCAGTCTAAGAAACATAGCAAGACTCTGTCTCAGAACAGAGGTGGGAGGAGGGAAAAGGACAGGAGACAGAGGGAGGAAGAGGAGGAAGTGGAGGAAGAAAAGGAAGAGGAGGGGGAGGAAGGTATGATGGAGAGAGGGGGCAAACGGAAAAGAAAGAAAGAGGCTTGATGGAAGCCAAGGTTAGAAAGAATCATACACCCTAAAGATAGAAAAGGGGACAGGAGCCAAGGAATGCTGGCAGCCTCTGGAAGCAAGAAAAAGTGCGAAACTAATTCTTCCTGGATCCTTCAGAAGAAATGCAGCCCTACCAACACCTTGGTTTCAGCTCCATATGCCCTGTGATTGTTATGCTGTCAACTTGACCTAGAATCACCTAGAAAATAAACCTCTAGGTGTATCTATGAGGGACTGTCTAGATTAGGTTCAGTGAGGTGGGATGACCATGGGTTACAGCATTTAATAGGCTGGGTCCCACACTGAATAAAAAGGAGAAAGCAAGCAGCACATACCCCAGCATTCATTTCTCCCGGCTTCCTGACTGCGGATGCAGTGGGACCAGTTGCCTCCTGCTCCTGCCCCCATCATGAGCTGTATCCTCTTATACTACAGGCTGAACTAAGCCCTTTCTCCTTTAAGTTACTTCGTGGTAGGTATTCTTGTCAGAGCAGTGAGGAAAAGCAATGAATATAAGCCCCTGAGAAGTCAGCTCAGGAACTTTGGGAAATTCCACCAGGGCCCCTGAGCACTTGGGCATTAGAGAACACGTAGGCTGGAAGGGAGGGGCTGATTAAGCCCCTACTACCTCATTCCCTAAAGACCAATCAGTTTAAAAGTCACACTGTTCTGCCAATCACATTGTGCCTAATGGCTACTGCTCTAAAAGCCGTATAAAAGCTTGCTGAACAGGCTGCATGGGGTCATTCTCCCCCGCCTTGGTGTGCAGGATGACCCCAGCATGCTGGAACAATAAATTCCTCTTACATTTTGCAGCAATCCCCGACTCCATGGTGTTCACTGGGGAGATCTCCGGGAAGTTAAGGCTCCCCAGAGTGCACCAGTTCCATCTCCTGACCTCCAGTTCATAAGATAATAAATCCACATGGTGTTCAGCTACTAAGTCTGGGGCAATTTATTATAGTAGCAGTGGATGACAGATCACCATATACAATGTTCACACATCACCCACATCTTTGCCACCTAACTCAGTGGCATTTGTTCAAACAAAAGAAATGGTGAAGATTCTGAGGAAATTAAAAAAATCATCAGATCCTACTACATAAGCCTATACTCAACAAAACTGCAAAATCTGGATGAAATCGACAATTTTCTAGACAGATATCAAATACCAAAGTTAAGTCAGGATCAGATAAACCATCTAAGCAGTCCCATAATGCCTACAGAAATAGAAGCAGTCATTAAAAGTCTCCCAACCAAAAAAA
>CM052711.1:25055968-25176072 GCA_028551405.1 Uromys caudimaculatus | reverse complement strand
CACGTGGAGCTGTTTAATCTGTTATGCCATAATTTCAATAAACCTTAAAACAAACAAAAAACAAACAAACAAAAAGAGTTGCCATGATTATGGTGTATCTCTTCACAGCAGTAATACACTGACTAGGACATGCCGACTCTAAACTCACATGCCCTATCACCTTTCCTGGGAAGAGTGACACCACTACATCCATCCAGGAGAAGCCTGGCCTCCTGACAATAAATGGGCTTGGGAGCTCGGAGAACTGGGACATCTCCTAAGCCCTGTCTCGAGCATACACACCCTCTCACTTCCCTCCTAGCACCCAAAGCATTTCAGAGTATAGAGAGCACAGAAAGGTGCAGCAGTTGAGCCAGCTTGGCTTGAGTGGAATGAAAATGGCTCACATGTTCCTTGTGAGCTGGGAAGAGCAGCCCAGCCCGCTGAGGTTTGGAGCAGCCGGCCCTCAGTGGCCTTTCTTCCCTCCTGCCTGGGAGGGGAAGCCATGGTAGCTAAGCTAGCCAACTAACACATATTCAGCCTCAGAACCTGATATCGCAAATGTCAGCCTCCTGGGTCCAGTTTACATTTTAACCATTAGCTTCACATGTCCACTGCCAGGAGAGGGAGACGTGCTTGAGAGAGAAGCCAGGTCTTTATTCAAGCCAGAGGAGGTTTTTGGTTCCCTGCGTGGGTATTTTTTTTTTTTTAATTCATACTTGAGCTTTCCCACCAAGGCTGTTCCTTTACTGCTTTTCTCTCACAGTGGCAAGGGCTGCTGCCTTGCAGGTCCCCTGCCTCGGTCTTTTCTGGCAAGACAGCTTAGCCTCAGCTGGGGCTCCTCATTAGGCAAGGACTGCAGACAATGGGCTTCCTAAGTCCTCCTCTAGTCCCACTACCCAGTCTAGGAGGGGGTCTCTGCTGCCCTTTCTGCTGCGTCCCCATGGCACTACCCTTCAACACTCCAAGAGAGCCTCACACCTCCCCAAGCTTGCAGGGTATCTCTATGTCTCTGATCCACTACTGCATCCTAGCCAGCTGCTGAGCCTTTGATCATCCTGTCTGCCACTGACCCACTCTGCTGCCCATGTGACCACCATGATGTCATTCTCTCTCTCTCTCTCTCTCTCTCTCTCTCTCTCTCCACACACACACACACACACACACACACACACATGCACGCACACACACACACACACACACACACACGCACGCACGCGCGCCTATGGTAAATTGAAAACCATCTGGCTTCAGACCTAGGGGATTAAATGTAGCAATTGATCTCTGTGTAGCCTTACTTAAGCATTATCTCTCAACTTCAGCTTCTACACCTAAGACACAGGATGCAAATGGCTCCTGCCCACCTCAGAGGTGCGGAATAAGAGGAGCAGTAGGGGCCCAATGAATGATGCTCCTGTCTTCACTGATGAGTGGCAGAACTAACAGAGTGTAAAGAAGACAAAAATGAATCTTTTTTTCATCTGTTTTATTGGTACCTGGAGAAGATGGATTAGACTTCTGGCAGGGGGCTTCCCAACATGATGTCCCTCCAAGATGCAGATGTGAAGGGCAGAGGCAGTTTGCTTGTTCATTGTGTGTGGGAGGGGTGCTTTTCATTGCCTTTTTTTTTTTTTCACGTCTCTAAGTAGCCCAGACCTTGAACTAGAGACGCTTCTGCCTCAGCCTACAAGTGCTGAGATTACAAGCAAAGAAGGAATATTTTTGAGCAGCACACTGAGCCAAAAGATGGGTTGTCTCCAATAAACCCACACACACTATACTCGAAGCAGATATACCCAGTACTTGCTACAAAAGAGAGTACAGAGGCCTAAGAGATGGAATAGTTTATCCAAGCTCAGATTAACAGCCTGCACAACTGGACTATGCACTGGATTCATTTGGAAGCCCAGGCTCTCAGCACTAGTTTGGAGGAAACTCGGGCCCAGTAAACAGGCAACTGACTTTACTGCAAGTGGAGGCACAAGCATGGGACAATGCGCCCCACTGAGAAGCAACCTTTACACTTTTCAAGGAATTTTACCATCATTGTCTCATTGCATCTACTTGTTCTTTCAACCATTATTCACTGAGCATCCCTATGTTCTAAACAGTCTTCGAAATCCTAAGAATGCGGTAAGAGACAACCCAAGTCCCCACTCATAGACACTCACATACTACAAAGACAGACAAAGGCATAGACACAGACGGAGAGATAGACATAGATACAGACATAAAGATAGGACATAGAGAGACGCAGACATTAACATAGACATCAATACAGACAGACTAGATCTACACATTGACATAGACGTCAATACAGACAGACAGACATAGACAATCTCCATGAGAACAATTAAATCAGATCCGAGGAATGTGAGAGATGTCAAGGATGGTCTCAGATTACACAATGAGTGGGAAAATGTGACTGTCAAGGGAAAGAACATTGCAAGCAAATGGGCCAGTCGATGCAACATTCCAAAGAAACTGGTCATCAAGTGCTGCCCGCATACCACAAAGAATACATGATGGCAGAAAAGCAACAAATATGGAAGCCTTGTTGGTCACAAGGATGACTTTGGGTTTTGTTCTCCAGTGTGGTCAGGACCAGAGAATGCAGAATAAAGCGGGTGGCCCGGTTAGATTTACCTGTTAAAATTTAGCTAAGGACAAGAATGGAAGAAAAAAATTTCAGGCTAGCCATGAGGGTATGTGGCCCTGAATCTCACAGGTGATAGTAGCTTGGACTGGAGAGCAAACATGGAAGATGCTGAGAAGCAGACTGGGGAGCTGCTGTAAGGGCAGCAGAGTGAGGGTCACCCCAGAAACATGACAGGAACCCCAGAACTCAGGACCAGAAGGGAAAGCATAGGTATGCCATGAGTGTGGTTTCTAGTTAATGAAGTGGAGTCAACTTTAAGAGCTCAACCCTCAGCCAGGGATCATTGCACTATCTGTACGGAGCACAACCCAAAATGTCCAACTGAGCCCTAACACCCACCACTGAGCCATCTTGGGTTCCTTACCCTTCTCCTAGCAAGATGGCAGGCCAGCTGCGCCAACTACCACGTACTGTGTATTTTTCAAATGACATTTTCCCAGTAGGGAAAACACAGCATGCCACTTCAACAAAGGAACAGCTCTTGGGGAGGCATCAGATGGCTCCCAATCGGGGAGCCACACCGTACACCCCACAAGGGGGATGGTGGCTCATCTTCCATATTCTTCCTCAACACAGGCTTGTCAGGTGCTTTCTGGATTACCAAGAACTATGGGGTGCTGGTGGAGAGAGAGGTACAGACTGAAGAGTCAGGGGATCTGTCATCACAGGCTGTGCTACACAGAAGGAGAAGACGACTGGGGTGAGTAGACAGTCCCCAATGTGATCCCTGACTCGAATGCAGGAGTGGTGGGCTGGAGCAAGTAGGAGATGGCTGAGCAGCGGCCCAATGTGTGGAAAGGAATGGATACAAATGGTGCCCCTATACGAGGCAGTACAGTGTAGCCAAAGCAACAGGAGGGCAGCAGAAAACAGTTTCCATGTGGAGCCTGCATTAGAAGCTTAGCAGTACCTTCCTAATACTGCAAGGCTGTCATGACTACCACTCCATCTCACCAGGAAAGCTGAGGCTCAGAGGCTATCCGGAGCAGGTCGAACCTGTGTGTCTAGCTTCCCAGGAAAGAACTATCATACGGGTGCACAGATGGAACCCCATCACTCAAAAACCCTCTCATTCCTCTCCCAGGGAAGCCCCCACTTGACCTCCCTATCTTGACTATAAGTAGCAGTTTACTTGTAGAAATAAGACTGACTCCACCAGGTCTTTCAGTATCCTAAGCCCAGAAAAATCTTCTTTTATTTTTTTATTGGTATGTGTAGTAGCTATTCCTGATTGTCAGCTTGATTATATCTGGAGTTAACTACAATCCAGAATTAGAAGGCTCACCTGTGATCTAGATCTTGTGTCTGGAAGACCTACATAAGGACATTGGAAGAAGGAAGATTCACTCTTCTTCGCCTGCGAGCCTTGTGGGACTAAGCAACTGCTAGATCCTCGGATATTCATTCACAGCTGCTGCTGACCATTGTTGGGGAGTTGGACTACAGACTGTAAGTCATCAATAAATCCCCTTACTATATAGAGACTGCCCGTAAGTTCTGTGACTCTAGAGAACCCCGACTAATACAGTATGTATTAATTACACACAATGGCCTCCATCATGACATCTTCAATCGTGTACATAATGTATTTTGACCATATTTATCTCCTATTATGCGCCTGCTCCCCTGTTGCTCTCACTGGTCCCACTCCTCCTCCAAACTCATCCCCTTAGACCTTCATGTCTTCTTTTTATGGCTCTATGAATTTCTTTAGGGTTGCTTACAGTAGCATGGGCTAAGGGTTACTTACAGGTGCACACGCACCTTACCAGGAGCTACACCACAAAAGATGTCTCTCCTTCCCCTAGAAAGCATCAACTGCGTATAGAGCCTCGGGGAAGGATGGAGCCTTACCAACTCCTCGTCCCACCAACTGCGTGTTGGCCAGCTTGGTCTTGTCCTCAGAGCTGCTGTGAGCTCAAGAACGCAGCAGCCATGTCCTGCCCTGAAGCCAGTGTCTCACACCATTCCCCTACGTTGTCCAGCTCTAGGTTCTTTCTCCCCACTCCCACCCCAACTATAATGTTCCCTGAGCCTTAGGGAGGGCAATATCAATGTCTCATGTATGGATGAGCATCTAATCTCGAAAGCAAGGGTTTTCGGTAGACCTGGATATGGGTAGACAGGAGCCCTCCAGTCTGAACTGGTCTGTAGATCAGGACAAAGTTAACCCTGGCTTCCCTAACAGCCTCTACCACAGATTCCCACTTCTCGCCTCATAAGTTCTGATGAGAGAATTGCCAGAAATAAATGTTCCAGCCCTCTAAACCAGTACCCTTCCTAAAGCTAGCATGAGCTAAGCAAGCAGCCACCTCAAGGGACACTCCAAGCCACAGATGAGGTCCTCTTATAGCTGGGGAAGACCTTTAAGATAAAATACAAATAGTAAGGTGTGATGGTGCACACCTTTATCCCAATATTCAGGACTCAATGGCAGGAGGTTCTCTGTGAGTTCAAGGCTAGGCTGATCTACATAGTAAGTTCCAGGACAGCCAAGCAGCCAAGTCTACATAGTGAGATGCTGTCTAAAACAGAGAAGGAGGAAGAGGAGGAGGAGGAAGAAGAGGAGGAGGAGGAGGAGGAGAGATAAAGAGGGGGGAATGAGGAGGAAAGGAAAAACATGAGATACAAATGACAAAATTCATAATGGGGTATGTGTAAGGGTGCTCAGGGCTCAGACTAGAAGCCAAGATAATCACATGTTGGTTGGATAAACTGTAGTTGCCAGAGTATAACCTACTGAGAGGCTGGCACTGTAGGCATGTGAGGTAGGGCCGAATTCTATCATGGAGATAGCTTGACATAAAAGAGGTGTAGGGGTCAAGCTTTTCAATCAGAAAAACACAGGTTCAAATTGCAGCGTCCCCATGTACTGCTGACTCAGCGCAATTTACTTAACCTCTCCTAAACCACAATTCCCGTTTTAGAAAAGAGAAGTAATATAATATACCTCACAGAATTCAAATGAGGCTTAAAACAAAACAATGCTGTGACGGGCATACAGTAAGAGCTATATTGGGTGATCAATGGGGTGAGAGAAATTGCAAGTCTGCCCCCTGGTGGAAAGTTAAAGCCTAGCACATCGGAGAACGAATCGTTAATGGTGTCACGGCCAACAGACACACAGTCCCTCTTTGCTGGATCTTCCTTGATGCTACAGAGCAGAAGGGACCGACTATCAGTTCTCAGTCCTGTGCACTCACACACATGCAACCAGGAGAAAACCCTCCAAGCCCGAGTGTACGCAGAAGCCACATCTAAGAGTCCGTCAGAGAATGTTCAACCGGAAGTGGTGATGCTGACTGTGAGATCCTGGCAGGGACAAATAAATCTCTAACATACACTAGTCGCCAGAACAACAGTTGGAACCCTCTCAGGGAGACTGCTCTATAAAATAGCCTTCCTTTCGGGCCCTATTCCCACTCGCCAGCCCTGTACACACATGCACACACACACACACACACACACACACACACACACACACACACACGCACCAGAATCTCACCTCAACTGAAGTTTTTAAAACATAATTTGTGATCAAGTTGATATACACTCTTGTTTAAATTGACTCTCAGGGCTGGAGTCTTGGCTCAGTGATTAAGAGCACTTACTGTCTTGAAGATGACCTAGGTTCAGTTCCCAGCACCTATATGGCAGCTCACAACTATCCTTAACTCCAGTTCCAGGAGATACAGCGCTCTCTTCTGACCTCCATAGGCACGAGACATACATGGTGTGTACATACATACACACAGGCGAAACACTTACACAAACTAAAATAAAAATTAATTAATTAAAAAAAAAACTCGGTCTGGAGAGATGATGGCTCAGAGGTTAAGAGCACTGACTGCTCTTCCAAAGGTCCTGAGCTCAATTTCCAGCAACCACATGGTGGCTCACAACCATCTGTAATGGGATCCGATGCCCTCTTCTGGTGTGTCTGAAGACAGCGACAGTGTACTCATATAAATAAAATAAATCTTTAAAAAATAACAACTCTGTGAGCTGGGCATGGTGGCCATGCCTACAGTTCCAGCAACTGGAATACAGGCAGGAACCTGGAGCTACAGTGCAAGACCCTGTCTCAGAGACAACACTGTTATAAATAAATAAATAAATAAATAAATAAATAAATAAATAAATAAATAAATAAGAAGGCAGGCATGACATTGTAAGCAGACCTGTAATTTTGGCATTCAGAAAGCAGAGGCGTGAAGATGACTGAGTTCCAGGGCAGCTAGAGCTACACAAAGAGATCCTGGTTCAGTAACAAAGGGAGATGGTTGGAAGGCTGGGTGAAGCTCTTGCCCAGATCTGCAGAACCCAAATGTCTTAGTCAGGGTTATCACTGCTGGGATGAAACACCATGATCAAAGCAACTTGGGGAGGAAAAGGTTTATTTGGCTCACATTTCCACAGCATAGTGTATCACTCAAGGAAGCCAAGACAGGAACTCAAACAGGGCAGGAACCCAGAGGCAGGAGCTGATGCAGAGGCTGTGCTTACTTACCGGCCTGCTCCCCGTAGCTACGGGGCTGCTCAGCCTGCTTTCTTATAGAACCCATGACCAGCAGCCCAGGGATGGCACCACTCACAATAGACCTGGCTCTCCACCATCATCACTGATTAAGAAAATGCCCTACAGGCTTACCTACATCCAGATCTTATGGAGGTATCCCTCCTCTGGGGCTCCCTCCTCTCCAATGACTGTAGCCTCTGTCAAATTGACATAAAAACCAGCTGGCACACCAAAGAAAGCTAGACACAGGAGAGTCTGCCTGTAATACCAATGCTCTTAAGGTGAGAAGAGAGAGAGAGAGAGAGAGAGAAAGAGAGGCAGGAGAAGGCCTGAGCTTTAGGACCAGCTAAAATGGTAAACCCAGCAATGAACAAGAGACACTGCCTCAAACAAGGTGGGAGGGGACAACCAACACCAGAGGTTAACTCCACATACATGCACCCACACTTACACATACAAACACACACATAAAGATAAAAAATAAGGAATAAACAAAAAGTCAAATCAAATAGACCATGAAGGAAGGAAGCCCCAGGGTCCTGTTGGGAAATTCTTTCATAGGAGGGTAAGCAAAGTGATATCCCAGCTGCCGTCCTTTCCCCTCTCCCCAGCGATCCCAGGTTGGTACCCTGCGTTTTCCATGTGCCAGGGAAGGACTGGGCCTCCCCCCTCAGGAGTGAGTGGGCTGGGAGAGCCCCCAGCACCCAGAAGCCATTCCACTTATTAATCCGGTTGGTCCTGAAAAGCAACAACCCTACCCTCTGAGACAAGCTTTCAAGAAGAAAAGCCGCCTGGCAGTGGTGGCGCACGCCTTTAATCCCAGCACTTGGGAGGCAGAGGCAGGTGGATTTCTGAGTTCGAGGCCAGCCTGGTCTACAGAGTGAGTTCCAGGACAGCCAGGGCTACACAGAGAAACCCTGTCTCGAAAAGAAGAAGAAGAAGAAGGAGGAGGAGGAGGAGGAGGAGGAGGAGGAGGAGGAGGAGGAGGAGGAGGAGGAGGAGGAAGAAGAAGAAGAAGAAGAAGAAGAAGAAGAAGAAGAAGAAGAAGAAGAAGAAGAAGAAGAAGAAGAAGAAGAAGAAGAAGAAAAGCCATGGCTTGTCTCAGAAGGTAGGGTTATGGTACTCCCACCCACATAGCCTGACTCTCTGCTCCTCTTGAGGAGACTCTCTTCACAGGAGAAAACAGACTCTCCCCGTGGGACCACGCTTATCAGATGCAGGCTCAAACATCCCTGTGTGGGTCAGAATGTGGTGCTCAGCTAGACACTTTGATGACCCCTCTGCTACCTCCACTCTGAGGTTTGTCTGAGCCAGCCTGTGTTAACCAGATGTGGCTCCTCTTTTGGAAGGATCAACTGAGACCATCCACTATGGACCCAACCTTCATAGGCTCTGAAGGCATTTCAAGGATATTAGTATTAGTTATTTTAATGCCACATACATGAACTTGGGAACTTTCCAAGATTTTTGTTTCTTTGGCTTTTTGTTTGTTTGTTTTTGTTTTTTGTTTTTTGGGTTTTTTGTTTTAGTTTTGGGTTTTTGGGTTTTTTGGGTTTTTTTGTTTTTTTGTTTTTTGGGGTTTTTGTTTTGTTTTGTTTTGTTTTGTTTTCCTGAGACAGTGTAGACCAGGCTGGCCCCAAGCTGAGATCCATCTGCCTCTGCCTACCCCACCTCCACCCTCAAGTGCTAGGATAAAGGCATGTACCACCACCACCCGGCCCTTCTGGGCATTTTAATGTTAGTTACTATGCTTAAATCTGGTGTACCCCTGTAAGGAAGCAAGGACTGGATAAAGAAATGAAGGGTGAGCTTTTAATCCAGGATTGGGCAATCCATCAAGTACAAGGCTAGACCTAGGATGATGCTACAAGGGAATGAGACACAAACATGAAGCCTCTGTATGAAGAGGGTGAGCCCGGGAGAGTGGGTGACACAGCCTGCAGACGCCCTTTCACGTGGCCAACTCTGTCCTTCCGTGCTGCTTCCCACAAGAGCCCTGCCTACACAAGAGAGGCCATGGGATATCTGTGTGGTTCCTGGGGGGGGGGGGCTTGCACAGGGCCTGCCTGACACGGGGTAGGTGTTCTCTGTGTTTCTGACTTGACGTCTGTAACTACAGTCCATAGTCACCATTTTCAGATACCTATGATGATCTTTTTTTTTTTTTTTTTTTTTTTGGTTTTTCGAGACAGGGTTTCTCTGTGTAGCCCCGGCTGTCCTGGAACTCACACTGTAGACCAGGCTGGCCTCGAACTCAGAAATCCACCTGCCTCTGCATCCCAAGTGCTGAGATTAAAGGCGTGCGCCACCACTGCCCGGCTACCCATGATGATCTTAAAGGACGCGTGTACATCACACTAGTATGGGGTCTGCAAAACCTCCCATTTGAAACCAGCAGACTGTCCATGGGTGTGTTTGTGTGGGCAAGTCCCCTGCAAGGTTGGAAGAAGACAGAGAAAGCACAGCCCCACAGTTCTGACGTTAAGAGGGCTTACAGTCTGCTATGAAGAGACAGTTCTCAGCCATCCCAGGACACCTTAACTGCCTAGAACAGTGCTAGCCAGAGGACTCAGTAAGCATTACACCCTGTGGATGAAGCCAAAGCCTCTAGAGAGAGGGTCTCAATCCTTTGGGGGGTCCTAGATCAGACATCCTGCATATCAGCTCTTTACATTCATAACAGAAACAAAATTATAGTTATGATGTAGCAATGAAATAATTTTATGGCTGGGGGTCACCACAACCTGAGGAACTGTATTAAAGAGTCACAACATTAGGAAGGTTGAGAACTACTGGTCTAGAGAAAAAAGTTTGAGAAAACCAAGAAAACCCTCAGATAACCAGAAAGCCCTCCTGATACAAATGCCTACAAATTCAGATAAATGCTTTAAAATAAAATTCCCTAACTAGCAAAAGACTACCTTGAACTATGGAGTCTCTTCTCTCTACCTCCCAAGCACAAGATTGAAAGTGCAGATCACCACCTGGTTTGTGATTAGAATCAAATTCAATACTTTTCAAAAGTCTGGCAAGCACTACCAACTGAGCTACATTGTCAACCAGAAATGCTTTTAAAGAAACAAACAACAAAATGTTCTGCTTAATGCATAATTGAACACATAAGGAATCAAAGAAATTTTGCAGGGGTTGAACTCAAAAGGTAAGATGTTGGAGAAAATCAACAAGCAGGTCTGGAATACAGTTAAATCATTTTTTCTTAAAATCTTAAAGCTGCCGGGCAGTGGTGGCGCACGCCTTTAATCCCAGCACTTGGGAGGCAGAGGCAGGTGGATTTCTGAGTTCGAGGCCAGCCTGGTCTACAGAGTGAGTTCCAGGACAGCCAGGGCTACACAGAGAAACCCTGTCTCGAAAAAAAAAAAAAAAAAATCTTAAAGCTACAATACAATCAGTGAAATTAAAGACTCTGTGGATAAGCTTTAAACAGCAGACTCCCCCCCCCAAAAAAAAACGAAAAACAAAAAGCCACCAAGTAAAGTGTGACTTCCAAGGCTTTGCTTAAAGAGACTAAAACTTAGCTATGATTTTTAAAAAGATGAAAAGTGGGGAGTTGTAGAAATGGCTCCATGATCAGGAAGTCTGATTGCTCTTACAGAAGACCCAAGTTCAATTCACAACACCCACATCAGACAACTAACCAGTGACTCCAGCTCTCAGGGAATCTGACACCCTCTTCTGGCCTCTGCAGGCACTGCATGCATGTATCCAGACACACACACACACACACACACACACACACACACACACACACACACACACACACACGTCATATGCTTATCTGGAAGTACTTACCTCTACAAAGTAATCATTGAAAATGAGAGCCAAGAAGGCTGTGAACCTGTAACTGAAGATCTGGGGAGAGAGAGGAATCACTGAGAAGGCAAGACTAGAAAAAAATAACAGCAGTAAAACTTCCACAACAGGTGAGACACATAGCTCTTGTCAATCATGATGCATGAGGCCGTGCAGGATAAAGACAAATCCACCTTCCACCCTCAAGAAAAATTATGTAACCTCAAAGACAGAGTGGATGTTTACAAAGCAGAAGAGAACAGAAAGGCCAGTCCAAAATGCCAAAGTAGCAAAACTATCACTCAAGAAAGAGTATAAAAAAAGATATTTTCCCGCACAGTGTGTCCAACTGATACCTCTGTCAAAAAATCAAGAGTGCTACAGAGAAAAAGTCACATACATGGACAACTGACTCTTTAAAATATATTTGTAGAGTCTTTTTTGTTTTAAAACTTCATTTTGTTTACACGCACACACACACACACACACGCACACACACACATGTGTGTGTGTAGGTGTGGGGAAGTGTGGAGGTCAGAGCACAACTGAGGGAACTCTGTTCCCTCCTCCACCATGTGGGTCCCAGGGATTGAACTCAGTTCTGCAGGCTTAGCAGCACGTGCCTTTACCTGCTGAGCCATCTTCCTGACCCATAACGGACTTTTACAAAAATACAAAAGCAATTCAATGAAGAAATGATATTTGATATTCCCTTCAACCACAGTGCTGACAAAATCATGAACTTCCAGCTACACACGCCACAAACAAAAAATTTATCCCAAAATGGGTTTTAAATGTAAAACTCAGTAACTATAAAACTCATAGACGACAACAGAAAAAATGTGACACTGGGTTATAGAGAGATTTCTAAAAATAGGAAAAAGCACCACAGATAAAGATGATTGGCAAATCAAACACCATTCACTTTTAAACACAGGACCTTTGAAAGTCATCCTCGTAAAGAAAATGGATTTGAGCCACAGAATAAGAGCAAATGCTTACAAAGCCCCTAAAAACCTGTGTACAAAATATATAGAGGACCTCAAGATTCAACAAGAGGAATATCCCTCCCCCCAAAAGGCAAATACTTGCTACGCCCAACATGGATGGATCTCTGAATTATGCCAAGACAGAAATGAGTATATAATGTATGGTTTAGGTATTACACATTCTACAAAATTTGGTGTAACCTGGAGCAGATATGATTTGGGTAAGCAAGAGGTGCGTCACCCGAGGATTATCGAGGATGGTGAGAGAACTCAAGGGGGTGACAACTATATTTATGCTCTTCGCCACAGTGATGGAGTCTTAGTTTGCTGTCTGTTGCTGTGATAAAATACCATGGCCTGAAGCAACTTGGGGAGGAAAGGGCTCCATCATGAAGGGAAATCAGGATAGGAGCTCAAGGCAGGAGCCGAAGCAGAAGCCATGCAGGAGCGTTGTGTTGGCTTGTTTCTCCTGGCTTGCTCAGTTTGTTTTCTTATACAACCCCCCTGTCCAGGGCTGGCACCATCCACCGTGGGATGGGTCCCCCACATCAATCAATCACCAATCAAGAAAATGTTTCACAGGTGGTAAGGCAGGCAGATCTCTGTGAGTTATAGACCAGCCTTGTCTACATAGCAAGTTCCAGGCCACAGGAGGCCCTGTCAATCAATCAATCAATCAATCAATCAATAAATGTCTATTGTGTGTGCGTGTGTGCATACGTGTGCGTGTGTGTGTGTGTGTGTGTGTGTGTGTGTGTGTGTGTGTGTGTGTGTGTGTGTGTAGGTCAGAGGACAGCCTGCTCTCTAACCACTATGTGGATCCTGAGGGCTGAGCTCACTCAGGTCATCAGACTTGTCCACTTGTGCACCTTCCCACTCTACATCTCAGTAAAGTGTTTCTTTAAGAAAATTATATTAACAGCTTTCAGTGACTACGAATTTTTTTTCTGGGTTTTGCTTACAGTATCTCTGTGTGGTTCTGATTTTATTCAGAGAAGAAATGCAGTCACCTAAGAGGACCCCATTTCCTGTAAGGTAGGCGCAGACTGAGTTCCGAGGGCCAAGAACATGTGACCAGAGGGGTCATTCTGAAAAGTCTTCCCAAACAGGACTTCCCACCATCCCGTTCTGAATGGAATGGAGTTTATTTGGACCATGAAGTGATTTTGAAAATGAAGACCGAGTGCTGCTGATGGAAGTCTTCAAGTCTGAGTCTCTGGTAACACAATCGTTGTTAGCCCTGGACCTCAACACTAACATTAAGACAGTGCTTCTCAACCTCTGGGTCCCAGCCCCCTTTGGGGATTGATTGACCCCTTCACGGGGTTCATATATCATATCCTGCAGATCAAATATTCACATTACAATCATAACAGTGGCAAAATTACAGTTATGCAGTAGCAAAGACAATCCTTTTATGGTTAGGGGTCACCACAGCATGAGGAAGGTTGAGAACTGCTGACTTACTCAAGTCACAGTGGCCTTGGTACTTTGTTTTCCTACTGTTTGCAGCTCAATCCAAGAGACCCTCACTGACATACACCTCCATTGGCACTTAGCACAGCGGCCTCACTGCTCAGACATTAGATCTGATGACAAGGTGACAAACTGACCTGAAATAGTCCTTGTGCCACTTGCTGGTTCACAGGCATAGCCTGTCACCCAACTGGTGCAGGCTTGGCTTGAGTCCCTCCTCTCTCTGCTTTACCGACTGTGAGGGTTAGTGCCAATTATCAACCTGACTCTAACATCACCTGGGAGAAACGGATCTCTGGGCATGCCTGTGGGGGATTAGCTTGATTATGTTAACTGAAATGGGAAGCCATTGTCCACTGTGGGTGGCACCATTCACCGGCTTAGGTCCTGGATTGTCTAAGTAGAGAAAGAGGCTGAGCAGTTACCTGCATCTGTTGCCCTCACCTTCCTGTTTGTGGATGACCCTACAACCTTGACTTCCCCACAATAGACTTTGCCCTTTGACCGTGAGCTGAAGTAAACCTTTGTTTCCTTTACATTTCTTTTGCCAGGATATTCTTATCACAGCAACAGAGGAAGAAAACAAGTAATCCTTTGGTCTGAGCTAAACTCAATCAACTTCCAGTACCACCAAGGCTAGCTGCATAATGAACTGAGCTAAATATCACACTCTGAAGCATTATCTTTGTATTTTTCCTAATTCCCATTGTGTTTGTCATTTTATGTGATCTACTATACCACTAAATTGATAAAGATGGAGGCCACACTCTCAGTTCTCAGAGAACTAAGGAAGCTGGTGGCCTTATAGCAGTTCATCCAGTCCTAAAACCTACAGGAGATTATGGCCAGAAGCAGGCTCCAGTCACGTAAGGCAACCACAGGGCTTTCTCCACTTAGTAGCTTGTTCCAATTGGTCTCTAAGTGCTCTCGAGTGGGAACTATGTTGGGCCACGTTGGATGCTCAGTGAAGCAGACATACTCCCTGCTCTCAAGGAAGTGCTGAGCAAAACAGAGCTGGTGTGGGGTGGCATCTATGTAGACACGTGGCATCTCCCTGCTGTCTGCTTTTAACTGAAAGAATTAAAGGACTCCAATGGCTCCTTCTCTCTTCCCTGGATCACAGTGATTTTTGCCTTTCTAGTCTCCATCTGCAATGCTTGGGACATATCTGGGAGAGGCAGCGTTACTAGTACTAGGAACACCAGGGCTTGTGAGGGTCCATGTGGGTAAAAATACACAAGGTCCGGGGGTTCCAACCCTTCCTTAGAGTTGATCCAACTCACCCAAACAACTTGCTATCAATGATCCTCTTCCAGGTCTACAGGATCAGAGTTCTCAGGAATTGATCCCAGTGATGTTTTAAAAATAATAACCACACACATGTACACACATGCACATACACAGCTGATTACAATAGCAGCTTGTAAAACTACCGTAGTGTAAACAATTGTAGCCTTGGGGTTGGGGAGATGGCCATACAAGCATGAGGGGCTGAGTGCAGATTCCCAGAACCCACTGGGTGCTACAGCACACATCCATTTCATGTGGACAGGGACATGCAACCTTACAGAACCTGTGAGCTCTAAGCCCCATGAGAGACCCTCCTAAAATAAATAAATAAATAAATAAATAAATAAATAAATAAATAAATAAATAAAGTGGAGAGTGACGTGATGATACACACTCTGTGAGTTTGAGACCAGCCTGGTCTATATAATGGGATAGTTATTATCATTATTATTATTATTATTATTATTATTATTATTATAAATAATAATAACAATAATAATAATAGAAGAGGAGGAGAAGAGAGTGATTGAGGAAGACACTTGACAACTTCTGGCCTACACACAAACATACACTCACACCTACACACCCATGTACACATACATCCACACTCCCTCCCCCATCCCAATCCACCCACGATTGTAGCCATGGAGAAATTAAGGGAGCTAGCTTCTATGTGCTCTAGTGGGGGCTTAAATATATTCCAAAAAGAGAGGGGAGGAAAAAGTCATATTAGTAGTTAATACTCTTAGGGGCAATTGGATTTATAAATCTCTTAAATATCTATAGCCAATCAATTCCATTCCTGGAACGGAAGCCACCCCCTCCTGCTGCCATCTGAATCCCCACCACTAGATGGCAGACACACACCACACTTACTGCCATTTAGGTTAGACATTTACAGCAGCTGAACTCAGTTTTCCAGTGATCCCTGAGAACCAGCACACGCCTAGCATACTTCACAGGTCTGGTTGTTTGTTTGCTTGCTCATTTGTTTTTAAGGATGAGTGAACACATAACAAACACAGGAAAAACCAAATGTGATCTTACAATGGAGGCTGGATACCGCAGAGGAAGCAGATGGCATTGAGCAGGTTCCTGTGACATGCATGCGTGTGATGAGCACCCTGGGCAGGGGAGCTGTCACAATGTGCTGGTTCGCCCCGACCAGACAAAACTCAACACAGACTCAAGTCGCTGGAACCACTGATTCCAAACAGCTCCTCACGATAAAGACAATGCCCAGTGTGGACGTGATGTGGCAACACAGAGAGCAGTTTTATATTCTGAGATGTATATACCATCCTGTCTCTAATGGGTGCGAGTATTTTATTTTAGCTCATGGTTTATTCAAAGTTATGTAAGTGTACACACAAGTCTAGGCTAACATCTAGCACATAGTTTCGGTTTTGCAATACTGGGGATTGAGCCTGGACCTCTTGCTTATTCTAGGCAGGTACTCTAGTACCAAGATACATCCCCAGTCCAGAAAAATGCCCTCATTAAATTCTTCTCTTTGCGGGGGGGGGGGGGGGCAGAGGAGGAGGTTGTATTTCTGAGACAGGGTCTTGACTTCAACTTTGTCATCCTCCTGCCTCAGCTTCTCCAATATTGCGGTCACAGGTATGTGCCATCAACTTAAACTTTAAATCCACTTTAAAGCACCTAAACATCCCCAGCATGCCATGAAGGAATCCACCTGCTGAAGTCTCTTGGAGCAGACCATGCCATGTCCCAAGACCCTTTCTCTACTCTTTGTATTGAAGCCTTTTAAGCAGGTATTAACTGTTGTCTGCAAGCCAGCCCATTGATGGCTTCATTAAAGCAATGCTAATTTGGAGCTAGAATCTAGCTGGGAGACCCACAACCACCTGTGACTTCAACTCCACAGCATCTGATTCCCTCTTTTGACCTCTGAGGGCATCAGGGAAACAAATAGTACCGATTTACCACAAAGGCAAAATATCCATCCACATGAAAAGAATAAAGAGCAGCATCACTGCCCTGCCCCCACCACCACCCTAGGGAAAGAGGGCACACTGCTGAGCCTCCTATTGAGAGATCTGCCAAATTCCAGGGATAGCCTGGGTTAGCAAAAACAAGCACCTGGAAAGACAGGATGAGCAGAGGTAGAGATGAAGGGAAGCTAAGACACAGGAACTTGTCAGGAGCTGTAAAGAGCACAAGCCAATTATGTGAAAGCCCCTGTAGGTAGGTCTTTTAAATAACAAGAAAAAGCCAGGTAGTGGTGGCGCATGCCTTTAATCCCAGCACTTGGGAGATTGAGGCAGGTGGATCTCTCTGAGTTCGAGGCCAGCCTAGTCAACGTGGCAAGTTCCAGGCCGGCCAGGACTATATGCAAGACTCTTATCTCAAAGCCAACAACGAATAGAGAAATAAATAAGCAAGAATAGAAAGACTGGAGCGATGACTCAGTAGTTCTGAGCACTTGCTGCTCTTTCAGAGGATCCAGCTTTGGGTCCCAGCACTCACATGGTGGCTCACTCCGATACCTTGGACATCGCATGCATATAGTACACATACATACATGCAAACACTAATGCACATGTATGTTTTAAAAGTATACACATATACCTTCGTTCACATCAGAGCGAGTTATAATTAATGTAAGCTTCCTTCCACCACACCATCCCGTTCACTCCACCCAGGTTTTGTTCTCCTTTTCAATAGAGAGAAGTG
The DNA here is from genome assembly GCA_028551405.1 of Uromys caudimaculatus. Lineage (NCBI taxonomy): Eukaryota > Metazoa > Chordata > Mammalia > Rodentia > Muridae > Uromys > Uromys caudimaculatus. The sequence goes on along the minus strand of CM052711.1, from coordinate 25,158,653 downwards.
GGTAGGTCTGGAAGACAGTAGAGGTAGAGGCTACACAAATGACATCAGTGAGAACAGAGCCTAGAACCTCAGTCTCCCAGAAACCACAGCCCAGTGTTCACGTGACATTAGTACAAGGTAACCGACACTGGGAGAGGCTGAGCACAGCTAGGGGATGGAGTCTACCCCACACATCCTAGGAACAGGCCTAAACCCGACAGGCTAGGCAACCCAACTTCCAAATGCAAGGCCTGCCCTCCCTCCACTGAATTCTCTGCTTCTAACCAGGCACCACAAAGGACTTAAGAGTTGAAGTCATTGTTTTTATTTGTCTTTATTTACAGCCAAGTACATAGGGTGTGGTCATTTCATAGCACTAACAAAGGCAGGGCAGTAAAAAGCAAAGACGGGAAGAGGCAGCATCTTCTAGGGTAAGGACAGCCTAGGTCTCCAGTCTCTCAACCCTGCACCTGAGGCAGGCCTGGGTGGGAACTCACTGCCTGAGAGAAACAGGAAGCCGCTGAAACACATCACGTCACCTGTGCCTGGCACCGTGAGAACAGAGCGGGCCCAGAGCCAGAATCGGGGACTTGTGTATACCAGATGCATCCAATTGTGCCTGTGCCAACCTGCCCTCTTCCTTGTTCTGACACAAAGCATACAGGAATTGCCTGGAGGAAGTAGAAACAGCAAAGGAGACAGAGGCCAGCTGGTCCTTCCCAGAAAGCACGGGCCTGCAGGTACCAGGGACTGACCCTAGCCTCGCAAAAATCAGCCCATTCTTTGGAGATTCTTGGACATGAACACAGGTTCCAAGGGCAGTGAAAAACATTTCCCTGCAAGAGGCTGCCTTCCTCTGCAACTGCGGGGCTTTGAGGTCAAGGCTGATCAGTCTCCACTCCTGGCTACTCAGGGGAACACCTGACCCAGTAGCCTCCCAAGAGACTCGCCCAGGATAGAGCAAGTTGAAGCCAACTTTCCCCATGACCTGGGAGCCACCATCATAAAGTATTGGTTCTGCGACAGGTGACTTGGCCACTCCCCTCCCTAGGGCCTACCCTCCCCACACCAGATCAGATTCCTATCTTTTTCAGTCTCCGGTTACCCAAAGAGAAATCAGTGGGGTTGCATTGGCATGATGGGGTGTAAGGCTGGACCTTCCTGTGACAAGGCTCAGAACTTCTGTTTCCTAAACATTCAGGCCAAAACATATGTGAGCGTGGAGGGAGAAGCAAGCACCATTGGGTGGCTCTGAAGCCAAAGGATTTGTGCACATGTGATCATGGTTGTGCAGACCCGCCCAGCCTGGCTTCCTCTCTCAACAGCTAAAGTCCCCGGATGACAAATGCCATGGTTTCCAGAATTTACCTCCAACTCTCCAATGGAACTGCAAATCCAAAACCTCAAGACTCAGACCACAGTGCTTCCTGTAGATAGTGCACCGTCGGCTAAAAGCTGGACAGCCTGAGAGCAGTACAGCTTCCATCCCTTCCCTGGACCCAGCAAATACAGCTTCTAACCAATCCAGAACTGGTAACCACTTCCCAAGGAGGTAGGGTGGTCCTACGGCTGTATCCAAGCTAGAAGTGGGCTGCTCGGAGGTTTTGGAGGCTTGGTCCCAACACCACAGGTAGATGAGGGAGCAGCTAAGTAAAGGCTCAGAGATGAGAAGAACCCACTCTCCACAGCAGTGGGATAGACAGCCAAGGCACTAAGTGGTTTGGCACCTGGAAGCTTCAAGTAAAGTTGAGCGTGCTGCCCACTGAGCGGCCGAGGCTCTTGTACACAAGAATAGGTTTCCCATGAGCACATGCAACACCGGCAAGGCCAAGGTCCTTGTTCTCTGGAGCTGAGGCCAGGTCTAACCTACCTTTTTACCTCAGAATTGCACAAAGTTGGTGTGATGAAGACTGCTCCCCAAATACTCTAGATGGATCTGATCTGCCTTGGTGAGTGTGTGCCTTCCTCGCAGGCACCTGAGCTGAGAGCTCCCTGCTCCAGAGACAGTTGCCATCATGTGAACTTGCTGCAGAGCCTGCACAATGGCCTCCTACTGCCTCGGAAAAGCGGCAAAGCTCTGCTGAGGACTAGGTTAATGACATTTAAATAGAAAAATGGAATTGAAGGCAAATTTGAATCCTGATTGGGGAATTAGACAGTTCAAAGGAACCTCGGTGTGGTTATGAAGTAATGGAGTAAGAGCCTTGGTGGGCTCCGAGCGCCACCCAGACACGAGGTTCTCCCGTAGGTTGAGGGACTAAGCATGTGGCCCACAAAGTGCAGGATGGTGACCACCAACATGACAATCCATGGTTCTTCTGCAGCTAGGCACAGACGAAGGCCTCTACCTCACACACCCTTCTTGCTTGGTCCCATTTCCTCCAGCTGCCTCTCAGCAAGCCATCCATCAACTTCCTCTAGGCAGGAGTTCCCACCAAGTGGAAGTGCCCAGAAAAGCTGAAAATCTCTACCCTGGACATCTTCAATCTAAAAACCCCAGCCTGGGGACCCATGATTTAAATATCCTCCCTTAATATCTTCTAAGAAATAACTTCTCTTCTCCCGGCCCCTTCCTGCTAGGCAGCCACCTTATCAACACGCTGACGGTGTAGTTCAGGACATCCTGATGCTGCTGCTCAAGAGAATCTCCTGTGGGAAGCATTGGCTGCCACCTCACGGTACAGCCCTAGCTCAGAAAGGACAAAAGCTATAGCCAGCTCCATGGGTGGAACTCCTGGGGCATCCTCAAACCACAGTCCGTGGTCAACACCAGATGTCGTTCATCAAAGCTCAGACTGCAGTGAGCCAGCCACTCCTTATCCAGTCACGTGTCCAGACAACTCACCAGCTACTTCCCTAGGAGGCAGTCTTCCTTAAACCCTCCAGGCGACAGAGTCCTACCCCACCCCCTTCTCTCTTTCACACAGGATGAGACCCTATAAAAGCCCCACCTGGAAATTGGAGACAGCTCTGGCTTCCTGCAAAACAGATAGCACAGGAAGGAAGGAGTCATGGAGGTACCCAGGCAGCCAGAGCAAGGCAAGAAGGAACGCAGACAGACTGATCTTCCTCCGTGGGCCTCTTCCCTGAGATTGAGTTGAGATCACACTTAATTTCAACTCCAAAAAAAAAAAAAAAAAGACAAAAGTATCTCCCTCAGCTCCAGTTTCAAAGAGGTGGCACAGGATAGGGGAGCCCTTGAGGGTTGAGTCCCACCCCACTGAGGCCCAGGGTGCTGAGAACAAGGGACATCAACCAATCAACCACCCAACCCCCATGGCTCCCGGTTGCCAGAGCACAGAACTCTGCTGAGCGGGACTCCAGGCCCAACACCCACGCACAGGTTCCTACAGAATACTTATGGCAAACAGCTTTACAGTATTTGTACAGTTACACAAAAATAGATCCTTTCTTTTTATATATATGTATGTATGTGTGTATTTATAACTGGTTACACGTTGGATTCATAATTAGGCATCACCAGTACTAGTTGGCACAGTTTGTCACTTTAAGCTCAGGGTCAAGTTCGGTCAAGATTTGCTGTTCCAAAGTACAAAAAGGCAGAAAGGAAAATCAAGGCATTTCATCTCCGTGGTGTTTTCTTAAATACAGTAATTTCAGAGGAGGCGTATGTACAGGTGACCAAAGCCTCTCGACCCCTCCTGTGTCTTGGAGCTGGGGGCTGGGGTTTGGAGTCAGGGCACGGGGGTCAATGTGGCCGGCTGCTGGACTCTGACGCCTGCCTCTTTCGGGAAGAGGTATAGCCGTTGAGATAGCCGTTCGTCTGCCGCTTGGAGAGACCTCCATTGAGGATGTCCTGGATATGTTGCACGATGAGGTTGATGGCCACTGTGGGACAGAGACCAGCAGTGTTAGGGACAGCAGGGGAAGAAGGCAGGGGCACACGTGCAGGGCTGTGGGGACGGTCTGTTGGCATGGATGGACATGCAGGAAGCAGAGGCAAAGACTTCCAGGAGAGTGGCCCTGACCCTTGAGAGCAAGTCACCTAACCTTCTTCAGAGCCTCCAGCAAAATATTCTAAAAATATAGGGAATGGTATCCCATGGACAGACATCTACTAGGAATCGGTCAGAGTTCCCACCAGATGAAGCAAGCAATACAAAAATTGTGTGGCTATAACTAGAGGTGGCTTGTTTGTTTTATTTTGTTTTGTTTTTGGAGGGCAGGGGGTTTGGGGTTAGAGACGGTTTTTCTGAGTAGCTTGGCTGTCCTTAGACCAGGCTGGCTTCAATCTCAGAGTTCCTCCTGCCCGTGTCTTCTGAGAGCTGGCATTAAAGGCATGCACCGCCACCACCACCTGGCTGGAGATGGTTTTTACCGGCACCAGTTACCTCTAAGTCCCTTTTACTATAAGGATTTGCCAACTTATGTCCCAAAACTGCAACAGTATAAACAATACAGAAGGGTGAGCTGTGTTAGTATCAGAAACAAATGACATACCTCAGCCAACTCACCACTATAACAGCACCAACAAAAGGAAGGGTGTGCGTGTGCGTGTGCGTGTGAGTGTGCGTGTGTGTGTGTGACAGTGGGGTATATATTTGAGTGTATAGGGAGGCCAGAGGAAGGTGTCAGGTGTGTCCTGCTCTATCACCCTCCTTATTCCCTTCAAACGGTCTCTCACTAAACACAGTTAGGTTGGCAGACAACATGTCCCAGCAACAACTGTCCCGTTTCTAGTCCAGACAGTACTACCAGGGTTACAGATACAGCCATGCCCAGGACTCTGGGACTTGGTGTGTTTTACTTCACAAAGGTGGTCTTGGATATCAGGTGGCCACATGTCATGACTGGGATAACAGCTGAAGGGAGTCTGGGGCCCTTTCTGTTAGATTCCCTGAGTATGTCTACATGGACATACATATGACCACATGTCTACACATATGGACATACATATATATGAGCACAGATCTGTTGCCAAGACTACAGGACCCCGTAGAGTTGCCACAATTGTGAGCAGGTTCCTGAGCACAGGAGGACGCCCCGCTGGTACTCACCGAGATTGTCTGCTCCTCTAGGAATGATCACGTCAGCATATTTCTTTGTCTGTAGAGAGAGACATTTACATCACATTAACTGAGGTGTTCAGGGACAAACCTGAGTCCCTCTCCAAGGGCGCAAGGGAAGGACAAGCCTGCCCCTGGCAGTGGCTTGAGGCTTTGAATGCCCGATGCTGGGGAGGAGAGGCCTAAGGAAGTGCACTCAGGGCTGAAATGTGAGTGACGGGGAGAAAGGACATGTCAAGTATCACCAGCACTAGGAATAGCATTAACCAGGAAAACCCACACTTAACCGGCTGGAGATGCAGCTCAGTGGTAGAGCTCTTGCCTAGTAGAAGACCCTGGATTCCGCATCTGCGCCCAATGCTCACAAAACAAAGCACCAATAGCTGCACTGAAAGGGGATCCATTTGCCTTGGGTTTTTAAGCAGCCTGGGGGTGATGCTATCACACCCAGCCCTCAGATAAAGCCAGGGAAGGGTTGGAACACCCTGCTGGTGACCAGCTTCACTTGATATCAGAGCGAAACCACGCTCCTCCTGTGTTGTGTAGTTTGTTTGTTTGCTGAGATTCTATGAGTCATATTGGCAGTAAGTGCATCCTAGAATGTGCCCCTGGTTTTTCACACAGGCCACGAGTAGCTCCTTGTTTGCCTGAATACTCTCATTCCTGTGTCCTGGCTGGTTTTGTGTGTCAACTTGACACAAGCTGGAGTTATCACAGAGAAAGGAGTTTCAGTTGAGAAAATGCCTCCATGAGATCCAGCTGTAAGGCATTTTCTCAATTAGTGATCAAGGGTGGGAGGGTCCCTTGTGGGTGGTGCCATCTGTGGGCTGGTAGTCTTAGGTTCTATAAGAAAGCCAGATGAGCAAGCCAAGAGAAGCAAGCCAGTGAATAACATCCCTCCATGGCCTCTGCATCAGCACCTGCTTCCTGACCTGCTTGAGTTCCAGTCCGGACTTACTTTGGTGGTGAACAGCAATTGGAAGTGTAAGCTGAATAAACCCTTTTGAATAAACCCAACTTGTTTCTTGGTCATGATGTTTGTGCAGGAATAGAAACCCTGACTAAGACACCTGGCAACTGCTGTCAGCCTCAGACCCCAGACCTTTCTCGGGTTCCAACTATAGGAAATGAACTGGTCTTCCCTGAACAAGGAGCAGCTGAACCATGGGAATGAACACAAATATCCCAGAAAACACTTGGCCAGAATCTTCAGCTGGCCTATAACTGAGTTCAAAGGCAGAACAGTGTCAGTGGTTGACTCCCAGTGGTGAAATCCTTTTGGGTTCTAGGTAAGTCAAAAAAAGGTGGGAAGGTTCTCAGGTAAAGAGATGAAGAGAATTTCACAGCCCCTCGGCCCTGGGAGCTCTTTCCCAGAAACCTATCTTATAACCTAACCTTCAGACTGGCAAACTTACTCAGACTTACTCAGAAAGTCCAGCAGTCCCTGACTAAAAACAAAACCAAGCCTGGTGTAAGGTTTTGACCGACTTAAATGTTGAGGAAGAAAAGCAGAAGGCATTTATTAGCATGAAAAGAGAAACCCACTTACTCTGAAGACCATCCCCAACACCACTCTTCCCAAATGCTCTCAAACCAGCCTGCGCTCAGACTTCTCCCTCTCCTAATTACAAACAAGGAAGGCCTGCTTTGCCAGACCCACCTGCTCAAGCTGGGAGGACAGTGATTCCCCTAATGTTCCTTCCGTATCTTCTTCCTTCTCAGGACCACGTCACACCTTGGGTCTCTGGCAACTTCCCTTCACCTGCCTCATTTGGCCTCTCCTGGGGAGATGTGTTTCTCTGGCTGATTATAAGCTTTGAACCACCTGTCCCCTTTGGTTCTCAGAAAGCTACCTCAGAGGGACCCCCAGGTCCTCCAGAGGGGATACAGCTGTGCCAGGACATAGTCAAGGAAGAAGATTCTAGCATAGTTCAGCACTCCCCAAATCTAGAGGCCAAGAAGAGGCTGCAAATGAACCAACTGTAGCAGTGCCCACACCCCCACCCCCTGCACCCACACTCTGACCTTCGGGAGTCTCCAGCTGGCTAAGGTCTATCTCAGATGTGAGCTAGCTTCAGGCAAAGTCTTGATACCACAGCCCTCCAAGCAAGAAACACAGGTTGTGCTGGGAGATACTTAGGACTAGAGTAACCGTAAGGGGAAGAGGGGAGAAAGACAGCAGGACAGAACTTAGCCTGCTCTGTCTTAGGACTCCAATCAGGTACTCACTCAGAGAGGAGTAAGATTCTTCGAGCTGCAGAGAGCCCAGCAATCCTCCATCACAGAGCCAGAGCGAAGGCTCAGCAGTTAAATGCTCTATCGTTCACACAAAGGACCCAGCATACACCTAGCAGCTAACAACCATCTGTAACTCCAGTTCCAGAGGATCCCATGCCCTCTTCTGGGCACTCCATGCATGTGGTGCAGAGACATACATAGGCAAAAACACCCATACACATAAAATAATAATAAATTAAAGAAGATGAAATCGTTAAATATCAAGATTTACATTGAGCAGAAAACAAAGAATACAACTCACTGGCAAGCAGAATTCCTCAAAGGCAGGCTTCACGAACGTAATGTACTGCGATAAGATCTGCTCAAGGTCCCTCCCTCTTTCGCTGATGTCCCTCAATACTGCAAGAGAGGAAAAAAAACAACAAAGTGGTTCATGAGGAAGCACACCAGGCTCATGAGGGTCGCCTGGGTGATTGAGAAGCCAAACTTCTCAGATCCTTGGCCTAAGATGGATCAACAACAGATTTAGAAAAACCAAGTTGCATTAAGTCTTACTGCCATCAAATTCTACTACATACAAAACTTCTCTGACATAAAGGCTGCCTGACCAAGACCAGCTGCTTTCTTGCCTCAAGCAAACAGAATTTCTACACAAACCAGAAAAGAGCAGGGCATCCCCCATGAGTCCGACAACAGGGAGCAGGTGGCAGAGGCTGGCAGAATGCTCACCAGTGTTCCCAAGTCCATAGCAACCCCTGCTGTGGGGTCAGCTAGTCAGCACCACCACCATCCCACCCTCCACGCCCTGCCACCTGCAACTCTCCTGGGTGGGAATACCAGTGGTCGGGAAGCCCTTTCTGCTCACCTCAGGCACAGAAACTTGCAAATAGAAATGCCCCCAGTGAGAGAAGCATGCCAGACAACAGTTAAGCCAGAGCACTGCGGAAGCCCAGATAGGCCATATTCACCACCTTCTATGTCTACGATCTCGCCTCAGTCCCTCTCGTCAGGGACTTGCAGCAAACACTTTTTAAAACCTAGTTTTAAGGGCCAGACCATCTTGGTTCTGTCACTGTGCTCTGACCTCCCCAAGCCTCAGTTTCCCTTAGAGAAGTGAGCTAGGAAGGAGGTCCTGTCAACCAACCACAGCCCTCTGCACAGCTGTCACTTAAAGCTGATTAACAATCTGCTAAGTTTTTCCACCTGTATTCCCAGGGGGTTACCAGATCAAAGCCAAGCCGCCAAGTAGTTACATATGTGTGCACACGTGTACACGATCACACCCACACATGAGCGGGCACACCCCACACAGACCTGCTGCTGCCTGCAGACCAGACCTGGTAACTTCATCTGTTATAAGAGAAGCCAGTGGGTCATGCAGTCAACTGGGGGAGGGGGGGGTGACGAATGGCTCTCTTTATCTAATGAATATGGATCTGGAGGAACGTGACCTAGATTCGAGTCCTATCCCCAGAGATTCCTGCTCCTGTGACCTTAAACGAGTGACTTATCCTCTTTGAGTCTTCATTTCCTTAAACAAAAAAGTAGACAAAGAACATCTTATTTATAACTGGGGGAAGGGAGGGATCTCATGTAGCCTAGGCTGGTCTAGGTATTTAGCAAAGGATGACCTTCAACTAACTCATACATCAGCCTAAACTCCCCAGAGCTGGGATCACAGGTGTGGGTTACAAGTGCTCAGTTTTTATGCAGTGCTGGGGAAAGAATCCAGGCTTTTGGGCACGCCAGGCAAGCAATCTACAAACTGAGCTGCATTCCCAGCCCTGATAAAGCTATTAAGATAACAGGGAGGTACAGAAAACCTCCAGCACGGCTGATGGCACACAGTAGGTTCAACAAGCCTACCCTCCTGTGACAACAATACTAGCACAACCTGGAGGGGGCTCCTCACAGTAAGACCAGTCAGTGAGGGAAGGGGAGGGGGGGTGCTGCAGAGGAATCCTGCAGAGACCGGGACAGGTGTGACAAGGTCCAGGAGAGGCTAGTAAAACACAAACACATGCAATGGGTATTTTAAAAGGGACAGATGGAAAAGAAGACTCACAAAGACATTGAGGACACTGTCACCCAACTCCCTATGAGCCTTCAAAGAAGCTGTTGCCTTAGACAGACTAGGATGGCTCCATGACCAAGGGCATGCCGGGGCCAGCCAGCACACTTGAAATGCCCTGCTCCTTGGGCACTGCCAAGAAACAGAGCCAGACCAAGGGCTGAGTCAGAACAAGATCTTGGCACAAACCAGAAACTCCAGAAAACCAACACTCCCACACCACCCCATTGCAGCCCAGCCTGAGCCCCACACTTGTGTTGGAACAAAGTAATGTGCAGGAAGCTACAGTTTGCTAGCTCCGTGCATGGCCTGAAGAGCACAGCGGTGCTCTAAGCACCCAAGCCTCGTTTCTTCTCTGCCCTGGTGCTTAAGAGCCGCCAGAGCAAGGAGCAGAGAGAGAAGCACTCAGTAAACGCAGAGAGTAAGGGATCTAGGAGGGCCTGTGCCTTCACGGCACTGCAGGGTTCTAAGACCTGCTCCTCCCTTGCTGGTATGTTAGATACCTAGCATACATAGCTTAGGTTAGGAACGATGGGTGGAAACATGGCTCTCGGCTCTCTCAGAATGTTCTCCAGCTCTATATCTGCTGTTAGACACTCACTGTCCCCCAACCCTGCAGCTCCCTGCACCCCAAGCATATGCTAAGCATGTTTTGTGTCACACCTGGAAAGAAGGAACCTGTAGAAATGACATGTAAGAAAACACAAATCCACCAGGAAGGGCTGGCAGAGAGGGGACTTGTACAGACACACATCTGAAATGAGGAGGCAGCGTCTGCCCAGACAGCAAGGGGCAGTCACTGGCCAAAGAGAACCCCAGGGGGAGCTGGGTACAAGCACCTTTAAATCTCAACCCTTGCAGGCAGAGGCTGGCAGATCTCCCAGATTCCTCATCACTTCAAGGACTTCCCATTTCATATGAAGACCCTCTCCCCACCCCAGCCAAGGAAGGGAAGGAGAATGTTTTGGTCAACCTGGATCGTGATGACCAAATTTTAATCAGAAGCCAAGACTCGATCTATTTCCAAAGACTTTACAACTACTCCAAATCTAGTTCTAATTCCCTAGAAGTTTAGCCTCCTGTGAGAGGTCTCTCTAGGGTTGAGTCCCACCTGCTAGACTAGTGAGCCAGACATTCAGACTCTGCCAAGGCCCAGCTAGGCTGCAGAGAGAATACTAGGCCCTCCCTCTCAGAAGTCTGACCTCACAGGCAGCAAGCATCAACTCCTGCGCCTCTGGGCACTCTCCCTGCATCAACTCTAACCTGTCACTGGAGGACTAATCCCCGGGTGACTGTGTGCTAAAAAAAAAAATAAAATAATAATAAGGTTCAAACAGTTTGCCCAAGGCCACACATCCGATGGGCAAGGAAGACTGAATCTTAGCATATTTCACCTGGCTTTGGTTTTTTATTATTATTATTATTATTATTATTATTATTATTATTATTATTATTAAATATACCATGTTGCCTCTTTAGCTTGGCAACCATAAGGTGAGGAAACGAGCTACACTTGTAGGTAAGGTGACAAGCCAGCCACTGGGTCAGATGCACTGAGGGAGGCAGGTCCATTAAAACCACAAGCCTGGGTACCCCTAGAGCCACCACTATCACTAAGCTAGAAGAGGGACCTGCCTGCTGGAACTAAGGTCTCTCCCACCACTGCCCCCCATCACATAGGGGTACTTTTATTGCTCCCCACTTAGAGTTCAAGTGTGGCTCCAAGCGAGCATGTTCCCCATCATTCCTTAGCAGGAAAACCCTTAGGCTAGTTTCTCTCAGTTCTGCCTCCATTGACAGCTCATGCTCAATAGTATATATATTACCAACCTATTTACTAGAATGTCCAATAACTCATGTATCTACCTACCAGGATCTGCTAGAGACAGGGTCTAAACTGGCCTTGAACTAGCTAATTTCTGATCCTCCTTCCTCTACCTCCCCGGATGCAGTAGCCATAAGGACACCTGTTTATGTGATGCAGGGGATGGAACTTAGCCTACAGAGATGCTGGGTAGGCACTTTACCCTGAGCTGGGCTACATCCTAGCCCAAGCTACTTCCTATCTATTCTCTCCATCCATGTGCTACTCTTAGAGTAGGCCACTGTGTCTCTATATAGGTAATGAGCATTTTCTCTAATTGCCTGCACCACAATCGCACCTCATCCCTATGACCTAACCTCCTCCTCCTCCTCCTCCGCCTCCTCCTCTTCCTGAAAAGCCTCCCAGTGGAATCAAATGGCTCCGCTCAGCTCCTCACCCAGTTCTGTGGTTTCTGAGAATGCACAGACTCAACACAAGCACAGGTCGACTCTCAGGAAGGCCTGCTGGAGCATCTGCTCCAGGGTTGGCTCGAGGGAATGAGTATGAGGAGGCAGATGGTGGGAAAAGGCACTGCAGGCACAGGGGGTCCCTGTCCCCAGATGCCCTACACTTAGTGACTTCCAAGACCACGGCATCTTTTGTTGATGCCTTACGGGAAAGCCATAAGCATTTAAACTAGGCGTATTTCATCTTCGTGACCAAGCCTTTCTTTATCTAAACAGTAGAGTGAGTGAGTGACTAATCCTTTCCTAAATACCACCAAACACTGGGTAGCAGGATATCCTGGGGCTGGGTCACAGGGCCACACAGCTGCATTAGGAAAGGTACATGCCTCTCCTTGGCTCCCATCTATCTGCTCCCAAAGTGGCCACCAAGTGGGCCATCTGAAGCTTACAGAACGCACCTCTGCGAGACAGACGGGTATCTGCATCTGTGTCCACGAAAAGCTTCATCTGGAACAGGTCTCGGACTTCCTGGGAATAGAAGGCTAGGATCCCTTCAAAGAGCACCACATCTGCGGGGTAGATGGTGACCGTCTCCTCTTTCCTGCAAAGACAGGAGAAGTGATGGGGCAACAGCCAGGGAGTGACAGCAAGAGTAGAGCAGCTGCTGGGCTGCGCTTCTGGGTTCGCTCCCGATATAGACCTGCATCTGCAACGGGAAGGGGCTTGGCTCCTAGCCCCAGAGGCCTCGGGCCACCATCATGCAGACAGGGAGATAAGAAGGCTAGGTCAAGCTGGGCAGTGGTGGCGCACGCCTTTAATCCCAGCACTTGGGAGGCAGAGGCAGGTGGATTTCTGAGTTTGAGGCCAGCCTGGTCTACAGAGTGAGTTCCAGGACAGTCAGGGCTACACAGAGAAACCCTGTCTTGGGAAAAAAAAAAAAAAAAAAGGCTAGGTCAAACTAGTGACAGTCATTCTTTAAATAAAACAGGTTGAAGGATGCAGAGAGAGAGGAAAGCAGGTGTGAGTTCTAGTTTCTCTGAAGGCATCTCCAAGAATTGTCATGCCTCGCGCTTCTGCAACTTAGCATTCTGAACTTTAAGAATCAGATATTCAGTTCTTGCTATATACTCCTACCCACTGCTGTACACATTTCTACCCACTCTCCCATACCTGAGGCAACTTAGGGGGACAAAGAGCCAAGGGAAAGGAGGGGGAGAAGTTCTGGTGTGTGCTGTGATGAACAAGAAAGCACTGGATGGAAGTCCGGAGTTCGAGTTCTCTGTCCACCTCTTCCAAGGGCCCCCACCCCTAGTGACAGCTCATTCACTCACAGGGCTGGGCAGCCCAAGGCAGATCCCTGCACAGTGGTCAGAGGGAGGGTCTGGACAGACAGGCTGCTTGGGGCTCCTCTGCCCCGTGTCCCTTCAGTGCATCCTTAGTCTTTGATAAGGTATCTGCCCTACACCTCCTCCCAGGCCCCTACTGCCTCTCACCCCTGTTAACACTGTACAGTCAGTCTCCTTCCCTAACTCAATCGAGCCACATTCACAAACCACTCTAAGTTAGTTCTAATTTTCTCCAACCCCTCAAACAGCAGGATCTGGCCCTACTGGAGGCACTGAGGGAGGGCATTAGAGCCCTACTGCATTTCACTGCACCCTCACCCTTCCATCTTCCTCCTCCGTCCCAGCCCCTGCCACACCCTCATGCCCTGGGTTATGAGACAGGCACGGGTTATGTGTGTATTGCACTAAGAGCTCAGACATGTAGAACATGTAGAGGCAAGCACTAGGCTTTTATAATGACAGGAACATCTGGTAAGATATCTAATTTCCTGTTTTAAAAGAATTCAACTCGAGAGAATGGCACAGAGTAATCAGAAGAATGAAAAGCCGGTGGGAAAAACTTTCTAGCATCCCACAGATAAAAACATATATGTATGCAGCCACTACGAGCTCAGGTCCAAGAGGCCACAACTGGGAACAGACTATCTACAAGTTCAGCTCACGGCTGCGGAGCCCCAAGGAGTTATAGGTTAACCAGTTCTGAAGACTCGTATCTGGCCAACAAGAGTAAATATTCCCAAATGTATCCTCCCATCAGGGCAAGGAGAGTGAGCTCAGATTCTAATTACACTCTCGGATGGATGCCCACAGGAGGGGCTTCAATAGAGACTATGAGTCTGTCTGGATCTAGATGTCTGGATGCTTGCTGTCTGCAGAGTGGGGACTAGCTTTGAGGTGTGGTATGTTCCTGACGGTGTCAAGCCCTCTACACTCTCCAACTGCAGGTACAGCCTGAGAGCAGAGAGAGGTTGCTTTGTTCTTTCTCTGTTCTGCCCTTGGTCCTGCTCAGGAGAACCTTTTTAAAGAGCAAAGATTCAAAGATGCACATCGCAACCAACGTGTCCAACCCCATCCCTCAGAGAGAAAAAGGAAATGACCACAAAACATCGTCACGAAGATGGGGAAGGAGGCAGAGTGCACGCCTGGGATGCTCTAGGCCACAGCAGCTGACAACCTCTGGCCAGCCCGGCTCACCTACCGTGAGTGGGAGACAAAGTCATACACGGGAATCTGGACTGTTTTTCCTTCGGTGATTTCTTTGAGTGTTTTGAAGATGAGTTCGTTGTCAAAGGCATCTGAAGGAAAACAAAGAACTAATTAGCACAGCTCTTGGTTTTAAACTAACCTGTTCTAAAACCAGAACTTCACACCCCCAAAATACACTGCCTCTCCAAAGCCAATGTCCACCCGTGGTAGACTATAAACATTCCCTGGATCATAAAACGGGGTGTGAATGAGTTCTGGCAAGCGGATCTGCTGTTTGTTCTCTGCTGACATCCTATACTTGGTGTTGACATGCCCCCTTCCATCTCTCCTCAAAGGTCAGCTGGGATTACCTCATACTAAGTGGAAAGTGTACTGTGACTAAGAAGAGCCAAGAGTCCCATGCTAAGCAGTGCTGACTCCCGACAACCATTAGTCCAGACTACCTGAGGGAGCAATGTGCTGATCTAGACTAGCAGCAAAACTCTTTTAGGGGTCCACATTAAGATGCTCCCATTTCCCATTTCATGCTTGCTGATCACCAAGCAGACCACATGGGGCAGGGTGGAGGTTGAGGGGTGGGTGGAGGTGGTACAGGCTGCTATGCATGAGAAGGACCAGTTGTGTGTTTGCTCCTGGGGCTGGCCCATCTCTACCCAAGGTTACATGGTTGACCTTCATTCGAGCCAATCAGCTCTCTGCAAAGTATTCCAAAACCCTTTCTCTCCTCTAAGCATATGATGGTCCTGCAAGCTGGTCATTAGACCCCTAGAGTGTGGACAGGAAGAACAGACTGGGAGAAGCTAAGCCTCAGGAACACAGCCACCACCCGACCCACCTTCAACACACACATCTCTCAACTCAACTCACCCGGGTGATCAAAGTTGAATTGGCCCTTGAGGGCTTTGGCCTTCTGCTCTGAAGTGAGGACTCGGTAGAAGCTATCCTGGCTCAGGATGACCACCTGCTTCTGGTGGTAATCCACCTCATTCTGCCCCAGAAGCTGGACGATCTTAGCACAAACGGAAGACTGTGAGGAGAGAAGACAAGAGCCGGGAATAAGAGGTGTGTGTGGGAGAGAGCTGGGGCAAAGGAAGTGAGCATCTCTAGGCTGGCAACTCCCTGAAAAGAAGCCAAGGGAAGAAGCCAGCAGCTCTGGTAATATACAGCCAACTAAAATGATAAGACAGTGCCAGGAGGGGTGTGGGGGGCACGATTTGGGATCTAAAAAATAAAAATCCCTCTAAGACCAGCCTGCTGAAAGCAAAGTGTTAAGGACCCACGGTCCTTTCCTCCTCCTCGGCACTTGCTGTGCTTTCAGGGCTTGGTACTGTACGGTGTGGAGACAGTGGCCCTATCTCCTCTCTGAAAGCTGGTGAATGAAAAACGGAATGCCAAAGTATTCCTCCATCTTCGTGTAGAAAGTGGAAATGGCACTGTGCTGACAGACCACAAAGTGACTGCGTAAGCACGGGGCACTCATGCCCACACTGCCTCCTCAGTGCGAGCAAGAGCCAGAGCCAGGGCTGTGATGTGGCAAAGGGCTGGAACGACACTCGGTGGCTAAAGTGCTTGCTGCTCTTCTGGAGGACTCGAGTTCCACCCCTAGCACCCAGGCTGGGTGTCTCACAATCGCCTGTAACTCTAGCTCCAAACAGCTTCTTCTGGCTTTTACAGGCATGCAGGTAGATATAAATAGATAATAAAACCTTAACACAACGAGCTCCAGAAGCAGACTGGCAAGATGGCTCAGTGGGTAAGGCACTGGTCACCAAGCCTGTAATCTGTGGTGGACCCGTGAGGCAGAAGGAAAAAGAGTGAACTTGGACAAGGTGCCCTCTGCCCTCCACAGACATGAACATACATGCACATGCTAGACGCAGATGTAGTAACAAAATAAAAAGTGCATGCCTTTGATTCCAGCACTCTGGGAGATGGAGGCAGGCCAGTCCCTGACTTTGAGGCCAGCCTGGTCTACAGAGCCAGGAAAAGCTCCAGAAGCAACACCCGACAACTCAGAATTGACTTATTCGAGAGTTACTGGGCTCAGTTCTGTTCTTGAACCTATTTTACATACTTTGCCACCTGATTTTTATAGCAAAACACACATACCAAAGCGTAAGGTTACAATTCTTGTTTGGTCTACTGGAGCCTGAGAACAGCAGCCACTCACTGCACCAGTCTGTATCCATCAGACTGTTCCGCACAGCGCCGCACAGCTCGCGACCCTCGCCGCACAGCTCGCGACCCTCGAAGGAGGACAATAGTTTGTTGCACTTTATTATTCTAAAGTGATTTTCCCTCTTGTGACACTTTTAAACAGCTAAGCACTTAAAACTACTTTGAGGTTTGAGTGTAGATTTGCTCCCTGAGATGTCCCCAGCCCCACCCCATGCCCAGGAAGGTAGAGCTTACATGTCTCTAATTCAAAACTGGAAACAACCCAGGATCCAAGTCTTTGCTAGGGACTGATATATTTGCAGGCCTGGAATCTCCTTTTCCTAACTGGCACCCGATTCCTACACTCAAAGGTGGTGAGAACAAAAGTCAGCGATGGGAGCCTTTTCTGGGACACAGAACTCTTTCACAGAAGGCATGTGTATATTAGTTATACATTTTTAAAACAATGTAGTCCAAGTCTAGTAAATGATTTTGATCCACAGTAATACCACAGTACCACTACCAAATTCTATAAAGCTAGCATGCCTGACAAGAAACGATTTGTTTCCCTTGACCCAGCTACAACCCTGGAAAAAATCTGATTGGCAGCTCTTACAAGTAGGCTAAAAGTCAGAGGACAAGTGCAATTCGAGGGCTTCAGTGCTCTTCATAATTCCTGACTGGGACAGGGCTCTTTTGTGAGCCTAACCTTACATGATGGAAATCACTAGTACAGGAGCTCAACAGATAGTCAGTGCTAACAGGGAGACGGGAAGGGGGGACATGGCACACTGCTGGGGGTCAGGACTCTAAGCCCAGCTATCCAAAGCCAGGGCTGGAACAGGTCCCAGGTATCTAACACAGCCTGAGGGAGCTTGCTCGGAGCCTAGTTTTGCATATCTTCATCCTCTCTGGTTTTTTTTTGTTTTGTTTTGTTTTTTGTTTTTTGGGTTTTTTTGGTTTTTTGTTTGTTTTGTTTTGTTTTGTTTTTTTGAGACAGGGTTTCTCTGTGTAGCCCTGGCTGCCCTGGAACTCACTCTGTAGATCAGGCTGGCCTCGAACTCAGAAATCCGCCTGCCTCTGCCTCCCAAGTGCTGGGATTAAAGGCGTGCGCCACCACTGCTCTCTTTGTTTTTCAAGACAGGGTTTCTCCATTCTGGGACTCCTCTGTAGACCAGGCTGGCCTGGCTCAGAGATCTCTGCGCCTCTGCCCACCAGGTGCAGGTACTAAAGCCATGCGTCACCTCACACTGCTCCATCCTTATTATACAGAGTCACCAGCACAACTAGGCTCTTGTCACTCCCCACACACTGAAAGCAGGAAGGAACTAGAGAGGTGGCTCAGAGTTAAGAATATGCTGCTCCTAAACTGGGTGGTGGTCTGAGGTAAGCCTGGTCTACAGAGCCAGTTCCAGGACAACCAGAGAGCTATACAGAGAAAACGGAGGGGGGTGTGTGTGTGTGTGTGTGTGTGTGTGTGTGTGTGTGTGTGTGTGTGTGTGTGTGTTCATGCACGCAGAGGGTTGGGGAGTACTTGCTCCTCTCGCAGTGACTCAGGTTCAATTCCCAGAACCCAACATGGTGGTTCAAAACAGTTCTACTTCCAGGTATCTGACACCTTCTGACATCCTTGATCTCCAGTTATGCATATTGTATACAGACATCCAACACTCACATACATAAAGTAAAATAAATCAATCTTTTTAAAAAGTGGATGTGCCCATTGCCACTGTGAGCAATACTACCTGAATACTACCAAGTATAGCACCTGCTCAGTCTCAGGCTAATCAAGCCTCTGCTTACGTACATGCCTCTTCATCCATCCAGAACTGAGGGGGTTGGCGCCAGCTCCGAGGTCCTCCACAGATTTCTCCCACTTCTGGCAGACACTGGCAGAGAACACTGAGCAGTGTCCACCCGCACTGCACTGCGTCCTTACCTCGATGTTTGTGTTAAATGTCATAGAATTCCATAACTAAAGGCAGGGGAGTGGTGTGTCTACCAAAAGAAGGCTCAAAGTGCATACACAAAAGCCCCAGTTGTTGGGAGCCATTATCGATGGGCTGAGTGCTCCAGATGTGCGGAACAATGGATTCCTTTCTCAAGAGACACTCTCGCTGGCCCTCGAGAAGCACCAGAGTGTCGGCTAGTCACCAGAACCCTCCGGCTGGCAGTTCCTAAAAGGGCAGATGCTGAGCCTGCTGCAGATTCTGGCCTAAAGAAAAGCTTTTTCTCTAAAAATCCTTGCACAAGAATCGGCTCTCACAGCGCAGACACCATCTGGCTATTCTATTTCTAGCAGTGTGTCTTCCCGGACCTGACCCCCTTATGAGGCTCCCGGCCAGTGCCAACACTGCTAAGGGGGTAGAGCACTGGGGACTGCTCTGCCTTTGTCATATCATATGCCCTCCAACCCCAGGATATACACAAGGCCAGGGCTAGAGAGCTCCGGTGGCCCCCACCCACCCTTGGGAGGGTGGAAGGCTGGGGGGTTGTCCCTGCAGCCTCCCAGAGACGTCCTGGCTAAGGGCCACTCTGCCCAGCATGCCACAATCCCATCAAGTTGCCTGTCGGTTGTTCTGTTGGGGTTACTTCAGAATCAGAGGGAGGGAAGCTTAGCAACCAGTCAGCCAGGGAAAGGAGCCAATCAGCAGGCGAGCAGAGTCATCATTTCCTTCCCCTTAGTTAATACTTGCCTGAACTCAACTGACCTCATCAGCTGGTGGTGGGAAAAGGCCAAGCATGGACGGCCATCTGGCCCCTTTGCTCTGGTACATTGAATAAGTCACACCAATTATTCTTCTGTCTTCCCTGTTAATATGATTACTAAAGTTCTATGGTGTCCATCTCAAGAAAAGGAAAAAAAAAAAACCACCATGGCCCCCTAGACATTACAACACTTTTTTGGCTCAGGGGGTGTTCCCCACACAACTCACAGGCTCTAATTTACAGGCATGAGAACATCAAAACACCCATAATTTGCTCTGGCCACAACTGAGAACAAAGTTCAAATCTGTTGGTTCTAACAGGAGCAAACCAACCTTGTGGCCACAGAAGACAGGTGTCACTCAAATGCTTCCCTGGAGTAGCTGAAAGCCATCCATAGTCTTAGAGTGGGCAGCCCAAAACCACGCAACGCTAAGAAGGCAAACTGACTACCAAGCGCAGCAACTGTGCGCTCGAGGCACAGACACAATCTCAATGAGAAACTTGCTAAACTGCTACAAATTCGTAAGGTTCTCCAATACCCCAAAGAGGCCACAGACCATTCCAATAGCCCAAGAATCAGTCAGGACTCAGCTTTTATCCCCAGGGACTGGCCAGGCTGCAGCACAGAGGGGTTGGGGATAGCGCTCTCAGTTCAGCAGAGGTCCTTCTCTTTAAACCCAGCAACCTGTAAACTGTACACCACTCCTTTTTAGCATCAGCCACGATTTAGACTATTCTCTCCTAGAGTCTATCCTGACAGACACAAAATACTTAAATACTCAGTAGAGATGGATGGTCGTGTGTTCTGAATCTCCAGCCCTGAGCATCAGCTGGGCACTGACATTTTCTACCCTTCCTTGCACTGTGTCATCATGCTATAAACTCTGGTCACTTAGATATGTAAAAGTCTTAAGCGAAAGGTTCCTGGACACTCCTTAAATAACTAAGCACCCCCTCTTTTTGTTCCTCCTAGTGAAGACTTGATAGCTGGAGCTTAAGCGGCCACCCTGAAGCAACTAAAGATGAACAGTTGCTAAACAAAGTAAGTCTGAGAACCGGGTAATCACAAATCAGATAAAAGAGCAAGAGCATGCTATGTTCAGAATATGTTCCCCAAAGTCAGGCTGGAAGTGTCTGTGAACTTGACAGTATCAGAGGTGAGGGCACTGAGGGGCAGTCGACTTTCATTTCTATTGCTGTGATAAAAATCCTCAGATAAATAAGTAGGGAGGTAGACAGATGATGGACAGATCTGCACGTAGCCTCCTTCAGACTTTAAACATTATCCTAGATAGCCTATGATACCTAATGCAATGTAGAAGCTACACAAGCAGCTGTCATGCTGTGGTGTAGACACACTGAGTATAGGTGTGATTTAAACACACACACACACACACACACACACACACACCCCTTCTGTTTAAGTTCAGTTGACACAGTTGACAAAACCTACAGTCATCTGAGAAAAAGAAACCTATTTAATGCCTCAAAAAAAAAAGGAAGAAAAAAGAAAATAGAGGGGAAGGAAGGAAGGAAGGAAGGAAGGAAGGAAGGAAGGAAGGAAGGAAGGAAGGAAGGAAGGAAGGAAGGAAGGAAGAAAATGCCTCTATAAGATCAGGCTGTAGACATCCTGTAGGGTATTTTCCTAATTAGTGACTGCTAGGAGAGGGCCCATGCTACTGTAAATGGTGCCATCCCTGGGTCAGTGGTCCTGGGTGCTGTAAGAAGGCAGGCTGGGTAAGCCACAAGGAACAGGCCAGTAAGCAGCCTCCATGGCCTCTGTATCAGCTCCTGCCTCCCAGTTCCTGCTCTTTTTGAGTTCCCGTACTGACTGCCTTTGGTGATGAAAACTGATATGCAAGTGTAAGCCAAATAAGCCCTTCCCTCCCTGGATTGCTTTTGGCCACAGAGTTTCATCCCAGCGAAAGTAATCCTGACTATGACACAGAACCTGTGGCTAGAGCCACCTTAACCCTCAAACCAACCTATGACATGGGTGCCACAACCTCTCTTACCTAACAGGAAACTGAGTCACAGAGAGGCGGGGTAAGTCATTCTGTCTATGACCACACATTGCAAAAGCAGCTGTGCCTGGCTCCAAGC
The DNA here is from genome assembly GCA_028551405.1 of Uromys caudimaculatus. NCBI lineage: Eukaryota > Metazoa > Chordata > Mammalia > Rodentia > Muridae > Uromys > Uromys caudimaculatus. Next base: position 25,137,546 of record CM052711.1, on the reverse strand, counting down.
TCAGACGAGCTGGGCTGAGGGTGGGTGGGTGCTCATAATCACTGCCAGGCCTGCCACACTTCCGGGTGGATAGAAAGCCCCAGGACTCTTCAAACGGAGTGCAGTGCCAACGTGTTTAAACTCAGCATCATTGGTAAGACTCTGCAACTCTTCTTGAAGGCTCTGCAAAACCTCTTGGGAAGTTAATTGTTCTGATGAATACCTCACTATGGAGGGAAAGGTAAGCCACTGCTGATTGTCAACAATTGGTTCTTTTGGTTAAGAGGTGTCTGAGCACATGCTTAAGGGGGCACAGATGGCTACTCTAGAAAGCAGGGGAGCCCCCTACTGTGCTCTAGAGGGAATGGAGCGGCACAGCAAGGCGTAACACACAAACTGTTCCACTTGTGCTGGCCTCGTGCTGCGAACTGATCGACCCCATTCAGAAGCAGAACCAGGCTAAGAACGGCAGAACCCTCTTACCCAGCAAGAAGCTAACAGTCCTGAGTTAGCCATTAGCTAGTCAAGAGTTAGTAGTCTCCTCTCTTAAGAGGAGAGGGGAATACAGGCTGTTTCGAATCACTTTGGCTCAGAGAGCATCCCTAGGGAGGCATGGGCTCTCCTCAAGCCATGCAGAAGAGATAGGCCGAGTACTTAGTCCTAGGATGAGCAGCAGAGGGCAAAACGCAGGAAAAAGCTCATTGGCCAGTCACCCTCTTGAGGTCAATGAGAGAGCTTGTTTTGAAAAACAGGTAGAGATCAAAGAAAGACACTCAACAGCCAGCTTGGGCCTCCCCACACGTGTGTACACATATACAACACCATACAGACACACATGATTTAAACAGTAAAACTGAAGAAACTATTAATGTGAATACATTTACCTTAATATTTAAAAAAAAAAAAAAGTCTTTCCTCAGCCATAGATTTTCTAATCTTTTCTCCAGTTCATGTCCTTTTTACTACTCAGTGGTTCCTTCATCCTTTTTGCCTCCCAAGGTATCAAACAGGTCAGAGGAGAACCACAAGAGGGCACCAATTCAGCAGCTCCAGACCCTGAAAACAGGCCAGACCCACAGTAAGCATTGAGAAAGTGGTAAGGAGCTTCCGGTGAACACTCCAGAGTGCCAGATAGGCCTGCAGCTGTGTGCTCCTGGAATCCATCACGGCAGAGACCTTGGGCTCTGCTTCCAGTCCACTGGCTCACCGCTGCACACACTAAAGGCCTAGGCTTTGGGCCGCACTAAAGGAGCAGGACCCGTGGCAAATCTGAGAGATAAAGGTCCTCTGCCCAGTTCTTGGCTTCTTTGGAAGTGCTAGTTCCCACTTCACGCCAGGTGTTCTGTTGAGGGAAATCTTGTTTTCCCCAACCAGAGGAAATAGCTAGTGCACACTTGCACGTGCACAGAAAACCCTCAGACACACACAACTCTTCTCACACACCCAAAAAACTCCATGTCTCAGTAAGATCAATGGGGAGTTTATGCCCACCCCCAAGCCTTTGATGAAATAATGCCACATACTAGAGACGAAAAATTAAGAAATAATAGCATGTGCTTCTAATCTATCCTGGACGACCTCCTACTTCCATCAAGATTCTTCCAAATACTTCCTGTGTCTCACTCCCCCGCAGGAAAGCATCCTGATGTACGCTGTCAGTCTACAGTACAGTGAGAAGCTTAAAGCTCTCTCCTGCATCATTTAGGGGAAGAAAAAAAAAAAAAAAAACAACCTTGGCAGACACTGCATTCTGGTAAGAAAATTATCCTTTACCAAAGGTACTGAGAACTGGAAACTGGAAAATTTCTGTGTGAAAAGTACTAACCACGGAGTAAAAAGGAATCTGTGAGGTGGGAGAGAGTCTTTGCATTCACATATTGGTTGGTGAACGGTGTCCTAAACACAAAGAATTTCTACTACAGTAACCAAAAACCTGGCTATAAAATGGGCAAAGTCAAGACCCAAAGTCAAGATGGGAACAGACAAAAGGTGCTCAACACCTACACTCACTAGAAATGCAAATCAAAACCACAAGGAAGTAGCCTTCCACACACGTCAGAATGGCAGTTATCATCAAGGGAAAAAAAGGTCAGAAAGACGTGGGGAAAAGGGAAGTTTTGTGTAAATGACGGGTATAAAATGGTGCGGTCACTGTGGCCAATGGAATGGTAACGCCTAACAGTATTAACCACAAAATTACCACATGGTGTATTAATTCCACATTTGGATATGTGTCCCCAAGAACTGAAGGCAGAGGCTGAAACGCATGTGCACACGCTCTCATGTTCACGGCAGCAATGTCCACACAACAGCCATTCCTCCATTAACAGATAAGCCAAAGTGCACTGTACTTACAATGGAATGCAACCTTCGAAGATAACCTGTGCTAACATCAAAAGAGTTGCTAACTAGTCTACACACTAGTCCTCACGTTTCCATCCTTTTTGTTATTGTTGTTGTTTTTCTGATACAGGGTTTCTCTGTGTAGCCCTGGCTGTCCTGGAACTCACTCTGTAGACCAGGCTGGTCTCAAACTTAGAGACCCACCTGCTTCTGCCTCTGCCTCTGCCTCCCAAGTACTGGGATTACAGGTGTGTGCCACCTTACCAGGCATCACCAGCCATCACCTGAGGCTAGTGGAGGCTTCCCACAGTGAATGAAAGAGGACCCGGGGCTGGGAAGAAATATACCAGGACTGATAATCTCGGCGGCTGAAGGCAGGAGGAAGCCAGCCCTGGAAAGGGGCCAGGCAGCTGGAACAGACAGACATTGTGCAACATTTGTAGTGCACAAGGAGGCCCATATTCTAGAAAATTTGCTGTGGTATCTGATCATGAAGAAAGCAGAAGTGGAATTTTGTGGCTACACTACAACCCATCCTTCAGAGATCAGATTTAATTTGCTCATTCAGACACAGGCTATTCTTACCACTGGTGATTTGTTTCAGAAAAGGCCTGGCTGGAGTCATGAATGTCTGCCAGCATGTGCTTAACTGAGTTTGAGGCTGGCACAAAGGACTACAGAGATCAAAAGGCAAGCAGAAATGAACCCCCATTCTAGTCGCTTATGTGGGATGGTGTAGAACCCAGAATTTGAGTTTGTGATTCCAGCATATTTTGTCCTATAGGACTGGATGTAGCTGTGGACACACCCTGAAAAACAGCTGGCTGAGGGAGGTATCATCCTGTAATCTTTCCCTCATTTTAGAACTAATTATTTCATCAATGAATGTTTCATTTAAAAAAGAGCCAACAGTGTATGATCAATTCCCATGTAGAAGTGGGACTTCCTGGGAAGAGCAGAAGATGATGCTGAGCACAACTGTCTTCCCAGTCTCTTGCTGCTGTGCTCGCCAGACTTGCTGCAGCACCGGGAGCTCACAGCACAGCCGCCCCAGCGACAGTGCACCTGGGAAGCTTATCCCCAAACGCTCTCAGCAGCTGGCACCGCAAGGTCTGCCCAGCAGCTAGGCTAGAGGATAAACTGTTCATCTTTTTGACCAAGAAATTCCACTTCCACATGGCTGTTCTAAGGAACGAATAAAACAAAATTTGCAGGGCTGAAGAGATGGCTCAGTGTTTAAAATCACTTGCTTCTCTAGAAGAGGATTGGTTCCCGGCACCCGGCACCCACATGGTATCTCACAGCCATCTTTAACTTCAGTTCCTCTTCAGGCCGTCACAGGTATGAGGCACATACATGGTACATATATAAATTTAAATAGATATGTTTATATATACACATGTTGCTTATGAAAAGGTCCATCATTGCATGCAAGCTAGCAGCACCACCTCTGGTCACCTTCAGAGGCCATTAAACCTTGGTGCATGACAACAACATACAAAGTTACCAAAAGCCATTTGCAGAAAACAGCTGAAGTGTGGGAAATACATTATAAAACTATGCAATTGGCCCTCTTTATCATGAGTGTTATAGCAACATACTTTGTCATTTTTAATTGGAATCCAGTTGGGCATGGTGACACACAACTAACTGTCCCAGTTCCTGGGAAGCTGAGGCAAGGAATCATGAGTTCAATCTTAGCCAGAGCTAGAAAAGAAGACCCCGTCTGAACGAATACAGAGACGGTGTCCACACTAACACGCACAGACATTTTTCTTGTTACTTTCTGAAGAACTAAGTATAGCTGTTAGGTGTGTAAGTAATCTAGAGAGGATTTAAACTACACAAAAAGGGGTACACACCCTGAACTTCTTCACAAGGTATTTGAACATTCAAGGTATAAAGGCATCTGAAGGTCCAGTTCAGCATCTAAGAGGGGAGCTCTTGAGATCAGCCATTTACGGACACTGAAGGACAACCATATATAAAAACCTCAGTGTTGTCTAAAAGCAGAAGTCAGTTCCGTAGTCCTGGGTATGTTATCTACACACGTGAATTCAGGGGCAGGAGCCAGACGGAGGAGAGGCTCATTTGGTAAACCGTTTACCACGCGAGCATGGGAACCTAAAGTTGATCACCAGCACATTTTAAAAACTTGAGCGTGGTGGCGTTCGCCTGTAACCTCAGAGCTGGCACGCAAGCAGGCTTAGCATCTGGTTCCAATGGCATCTGCACTTACCCAACAGAAGCCCTTGGATTGAAAAGAATGTTCCCTTCTTTGTGCAATACTTTGCTGTCCCCAACTTACACTTATGCACTCCCAGCAAGGGCTGGTGCTGCTTGTTTACCAACACACAACACAGCCAAGTCCTCCCACACACTCCAGCTCCTACACTGCCCTGCTCTCTGTGCACTGAGAGACGAGCCCTCAAATACTGAAATAATAATGATCTGGGCTCCTAAGCCTAAGGATGCCAGAGCTCTTCAAGGACATGATAATGGCTACTCAGCAACTTTTCTTGTACCTGCAGGCCCACATTTCCTATGCGCCCCTCCAGGATGGGGGCAGCTTAGGGCCAGGCAGTAAAAATGACCTCTGCAGAAGCAAATGCCTGACCGACTTTTCTATATAGGAAAATTGCATTCTTTGTTCCTTATTTTTACGTGCAAATCTAATAGGCCTCTTTTCCAGATTTCACAGGCTTTACAAAAAGAGAAGCACATTCACTGGTGTCTCTGTGTCTAGCACAAGAAACAGTGAGGGTTTAAGTGTCCTATCTAGGTCATTCGGTGTGGACAAAGACTATCAAACTGAAACCAGAGCCATCAGTCACTCGGGAGTAAGAGTCCCTGCCGCCTGACAGGCATCAGAAACAGCAACCTACCTGTGTGGATAAGTCATAGATGCTGGCCTTGGGTGGCTGCTACATAACATTCACTAACTGTCCTTTCAAGACAGGGTTTCTCTGTACAGCCCTGGCTGTCCTGGAACTCACTCTGTAGACCAGGTTGACCTCGAACTCAGAAATTCGCCTGTCTCTGCCTCCCAAGTGCTGGGATTAAAGGCCACTAACTGTCCTTAAGAAAACAAGATGTTGTGTGTCGTGTGTGGTATGTGCCAGGTGTGGTGGCACACATATTTATTTCCAGCGCTATTAAATGCAGAGGCAGGCAGATCTCTGTGAGTTCAAGGCCAGCCTGGTCTACAGAGTTCCAGGACAGCCAGGCTACACACAGAAAGACCTAATAAGGAAGGAAGGAAGGAAGGAAGGAAGGAAGGAAGGAAGGAAGGAAGGAAGGAAGGAAGGAAGGAAGGAAGGAAGGAAGGAAGGAAGGAAGGAAGGAAGGAAGGTAGGTGCTGGGCAGACTTCCTGTCATTTCTGTGAAATGACCAAGTCTTCCTGAGTGTTGACCTTTAAGGACTACCTGGGGCCTGGGGAGACGGCTGGCACTTGTTATATGGAAACTAGACCTGCACTGGATGTCCAGAACTCATCTAGGAAGCCAAGCATGGTGACTTTATAATCCCAATGGTGGGCAGGCAGAAACAGGAGAATCCCTGCAGCTCAGTGGCCAACCAGCATAGCCATTCCAACAAGCCCTAGGCCAACTAAAGACCTTGCCTCAAAGAACAAAGTGCAGTGCCAGTTTGCCCTTTGGCTGGGTGTCTGTCTGTCTGTCTGTCTGTCACACACACACACACACACACACACACACACACACACACACACAGACAACGCCCTAGTGACCTCCAGGTTCCAGGTGAGGGTTTTACAACAAGGCCTCCAATGCTCTCCTGACCTCCAATGTTATCATTAAGACTGAGTCAACCAACCCCATTGGGCGTTGTCCGCACGCAGTAGTGTCCTGGTCCAGATGCCTGGCCAGAAGCAGGATTAGCACCCAGAGTTTTATTGCCTGAGACTAGATAATCAAAAGGAAGAGAAAGAAGAGATTAAGAGACTATGCAGCTGGGTGTGGTGTTGGACACCCGAAATCTCAGCACTTGGGGGGCCTGGGTGTACTAGAAGCCAGGCCCCACCTCAAAAGATCAAGGGAAGACATGAACAAAGAGACTGATCCAAGCTAAACCAGGTGGCTAATGTCTTCAGTCAAGCATTTGGCAAGGGTTTCCACACGTGGGGCTTGCTTTTTCAATAAACTGTTTATTCACATGGGAATCAGAAAAGAATAAAAATGTTGAGGGCCTCCATCAGAGCCCCTTTGATTTCAAGGAGTGTCTAATAATTATCATCTGGTTAACCAAAAGTGAGGCGGTAATGGGCTGAAGTTATAAAGAGATGGAAGGATTTTGCTGGAGACAGGACAGCACTGTGAGAAAACAAGACAACAACCACAACACACTGGGCCTGATTTACACAAGCCCATGTTTAATCCTAGATATGTCTTCCGAGTTTGGAGACGGTGACTCACCTCTACAACAATTCTCTCCATCTGTAAGATGACCATGTTGGGGACATCTGTCATGCATGGGCTTGTAACACAAGCCAGAGCCAACTGTCTCTTGTCTGACAAGTTTCCGCTATGGTCCAGTGTCTGCTCCCCTCCTTACCCCCACCCCCACTCCACTTGTTGGGACCCAATCCTCAATGCAATGGGAATAAAATGAAGGGCTTTGGGAGGTAATTAGGTCACAAGGGCTCCATTCTCCTGGATTCCATTGGTGCTCTTATACAAGAAGACTAGGAGAGCCCTCCTGCCTTTCCACAGTGTGAGTGCACATAAGGGGGCTGCCTTCCGATGCATGGGTGGGCCCTCAGACACTGAATCTGCCAGTCCCATAACTGTGAGCAGTATGCCTCTGTGTATAAATTACCCGAGCTAAGGTAAAACATTAAGCGGTTTAAAGTCTGAAACGCTGGTCCCTATCTTCATCACAGGTCTAAAAGGATCAACAGTAGCCAGGAACTGAACGGCTGCGAGCGGGTCTCGGCTAACATTAAGTACATATATCCCCGAATAGATAGATATATCCTGCACACAAGGAAGAGTACTGAGTCCTTACAGCATTGGCTGTTCCGGGGCAGACCCCAGGGACATAGGATAGGGATCTGAGCCTGCACAAGATTGAACAATGAACACTGGAGGCCCTGACTGAGTGAGTGCTGGGTACCCACATTGAGACTTGGGGCCAGGCCGCTGCAGTGGAGGCAGGAGGTCAGCTGTGATAGATAAGATATGGGAAAGCAGCTCCTAAAGGACGTTTGCTCTCCAGATGAGACGGGAAGGGACTTCTTCACTCAAACCATTGATACTGTGGACACTGTACCATGTATTTAAGGATGCGAGCCCAAAGGGACAGAATGTCACTTCACTGAGAGCTGGAACATGTAAGAATCCACAGGAGACCAGAGAGGTTCAGTGATAGCTAACCGAGTCAAGGCGACAAAAAAACAAGCCTCTGACGGGAAGGAGACAAGGAGACGAGGGCCTGAACAAAGGCAAAGGAGTCCTTCTCCAGATAGTCAGAAAATTCAGGACAGCCACTGGTATCACCTGTGTTCCCAAAGTGCAGGAAGCCTCCTCCACCAGGGTGTGTGTGTGTGTGTGTGTGTGTGTGTGTGTGTGTGTGTGTGTGTGTGAGAGAGAGAGAGAGAGAGAGAGAGAGAGAGAGAGAGAGAGAGAGAGAATATGAAAGAACAGCATGCCCTTGGGACACCTGCCCCCAAAAGTTGACCACAAGCATAAAAGGGTGGTCCCTTTAAGACAATCCTCCATCCCTGTTAGACACAACCCAACTCAGTTATCTCCCCTGTTCTTCAAAACACACAGCTACTAAATACACCTTAGCAACAAAGAGCAATTGCAGAGGATTCGCCCAGCAGGTGCCCTTGGACTGGGTGATGTCATCTTATTTCACTCCTGTTACAGGAGAAATGTTTACATGACCCCAGATACAACTCAAATATTTACTATTCAATAATGAGATTTATGTTGAAGCAAGCCTCTGGTTAATATGTAATTTTGCCATTCATTAAAGATAAAAGCATGATGTAGATACGATTGCTTGTTTCTGCATTAAGAATTAAGTCTTTACTATCTGCAGGAAAATAATCTTGTAGTATCAGAATGTTATCTACCTATGTACCATTTACCTATCTGTAAACTGAAGAATGGTCAATAAGTAGTTTTAGATTCCTTTTGTAAAAACTTAAAATCTTAGCTGGGTGCACACCTTTAATCCCAGCACTTGGGAGGCAGAGAGAGATGGATATCTGTGAGTTTGAGACCAGCCTGGTCTTCATTCATATCCAGTTCTAGGCTATTGAGGACTACATAGTGTGGGCCTATCTGGATGGAAAAATAAATACTGGGTGCTTTAGAGCTGACTCCTTGATTAAGAGCACTTGTAGCCCTTGCAGGACCTGGGTCCAGTTCCCAGCACACATCTGGTGGCCCACAACCAAACGCTCTTTTCACCCTCAAGGGCACCAGGCACACGACGTGAAACACAGACACACATGTAGGCAAAACACTATGTATAAAGTAAATCCTTAAAACATTTTTTAATAAACCTTGACTTTAAGATTGGATAGCAGGACTGGAGAGATGGCTCAGCGGTTAAGAGCACTGACTGGTCTTCCAGAGGCCCTAAGTTCAAATCCCAGCAACCACATGGTGGCTCACAACCATCTGTAATGAGATCAGATGCCCTCTTCTGGTGTGGCTGAAGACAGCTACCATGTACTTATATATAATAAATAAATCTTTTTAAAAAAGATTTGATAGCAAAGGACACAGATCACGTTAAGCATGTTTCAGGATTAATCGGTATTTTTATTCTATAATGGACACTTCTGAAAAATACCACCATCCCATAATTACATAGTATAAAATGACAGATACCTGTTTAATAACATTTCCAAAACTGTTGTGAACTCTCTCCTAATTCTAAGTGAAAGTCATAAGACGATTAAGAAACTCAAGTCAGCAAGCCAAATATTTTGAAATGCTTTTAAAATTAAGCATTTCTACACTAGACAATCCAAGATGTACTAATCTGACATTTACATGCTGAGGGATGGTGGCAAGCCTTTGTTTCTCATAAACCACATTTCTGGATGATTAGAGAACCCTCGATGTTCGGTAAAAACACCAGACTGAAATCCATAAGGAATAACCGTCTCCGATGAAGGCCGCTGCGTTTCCGGTGACTGGTACACAGTGTAAGTGCTCGTGTTGTGTGTTTAGAACCAAGTGGCTTCAAAGGCACCTACAATTCCTCAGGCATTCGACTCTGAATGAACTTGTAGTCTCTGTTGCCACATTTTTTTTTTTTTTGTATTACAGCCCCACAACAGGTCACAATCCACAGTTTAAGAAAAATTTTAAGGCCGGAACTTCCAAATGGCACAGTGGATAAAGGTGCCTGCTGCCAAGCCTGACAACCCAAGTTCAATCCCTAGAAGTCACATGGTTGAAGAACTGACTCCTCTAAGTCATCTCCTCACCACCAAACGTGTGTGACACACAACCACACACATTTAATTTTTTTTTCTAAAAGAAGCTGTGATCTAATGAATTTATGATTTATTCAGCCCCAATATGACTTAACTCAATAGTCTCTTACAGATTTGGAATGATTAATATATAAAATAGTGCCAGCTTCCTCAGGAATTAGCACTGCTCTGCGTTGAGCCCAAAGGCTCTGCCTCCTAGTCTTTCTTGCCTGAATGGTCCCTAAGCAGGCCACTGCAAACATCTCCTTGAAAGGCAAGGTAAAGTTCTTATGGTACAGATGCTGACACCTGCCTCCTCCTGCTGCTTGGCCTCTCCTGGGCTGAGAAGTGAGCACCAGGCAGGCAGGACTCAGTGCAAGGACTCAGACCTACAGGCTGGGCTGTGAAGCAGGAGCTGTAAGCTAGGTAGATTTGCTGATGTGTCCAGATGTTTCTGCTGCAAAGCCTGGACCTGGCCACTCTCTCTGGGGAGGGGTCCCCAGACCAAGCAGAACAGCTGGCTGTTTGCTCACCTGTCAGCAAACTGTGCTAATGTCAACAAAGTTGCCACGGGGGGGGGGGGCAGATAGGGAATCACAGACACTCTGCAGGACACTCTCGGCACTACGAACACACCCACCTTCACAGAGGCATGGGGCTTAGGGGAAGAGCTGGGCAGACTCACATGTTTTCCGTCCTCTATTAGCCAAGCAATCCTGAGGAAACTTCAGCTTCTCAGAGCCGCTATTTGCTTTCTCTAACATAGCAGAAAACCACCTCACATCTCAGGCCAGAGCGCGCAGGCTGTCCACTATGTTCTACATGTAGTGGCTAGAACATTCCATCGGTGCTAATGGTTCTTCAAATCTCCACACCAGCCTAATATACTCTATACTCTAAATAGTTTTTGAAGGGGGATCAAATATTTCCCAGTTGTACTTCCATGCTCACTGCCGACCTCAGATGGCAGATTCTAGATACCTGGTCCTGGGAACTTAACAATGGCACAGCACCCATACATCGTGCTATTAGCCAACAGCACCATCTCGGATTCCTGCAGTGTTGAGCGGGTACTCACGAGCCATCCGACTAGCTGTTTCCAGTGCCGCCCTGCCCTTGCCGGACTCCACCCTCCTCATCCTGCCTGACTCCTGCTCAGTCATCACCTTCTTGCCACCCGCCCCCTCCACCACCTCACCCCTGCACATCGGCTCCCAGCCGGGTGCTTACCTGTTACACCCCACTCAGATGGAGTGTCCTGCGGCTCGCTCCGATCAGTTGTCTATTGCTCTACTCATCTTCGATTGCCAGGAAATGAGTCAGGCATCCTTACACCTCAGGATGCGGTCTTAAATTACTCCTCGCAAGTGGTAGAATTAGCTGGGTGGGGTCTCACCCTGAGGCTCCACTCCCTTTTATTCCACTTCTCATCTCTCAGCACAAACCTTCCTCCAGCATTACATTCCCTGCTGTTCTTTTCTCCTCTCACTGCAGTTTCTATTTCTTTCTGCCCTGCCTGCTCTTGGTCATTGAAGATTTGCATAAAAGTGAACCACACTACACAGTCAATATTAGGCTGGAATGTGCGCTCTCTCTCTCTCTCTCTCTCTCTCTCTCTCTCTCTCTCATATATATATATATCTCCCCACCATGATGGCCACAAACTCACCCCATTAAATGACTTCTTCTATGATGTCTCTTCTCAGCAATAGAACAGTGAACAGTAACTCAGAAAGAGGTCGGTACTAGCCTGACCATGATGCTTTGTGAAAAAGAACGTGGAAGGGCTTAACAGCCCATGCTAGAAAGGAGCTTGCAGGGGCAGGCAGTGGTGCTGAGAGCCGTGGGAACTCCGGAGGCCTAGCTCAAGGTTTGCAGAGTGGAACAGCATTAGCAACTGTGGCTGCTTTTTGCCTGTTTGCCCTCACTCTTGCTGGCAAGTTCATCTCTCCTGTTCCCTGGTCACCCACCTCACTGCTTCCTTTGAGATTTCACCAGAGACTGAAAACAGCTCGCTATGACTGCCCTGGGACTGATAACGTGTGGACTGAACAACTATGGGGCCCTTGGCCTTTTTATCAGGAGACAGCCATTGTTGGACTATTAGGACCCCAGCCTGTAAGCCACTCTAATATATATAACATAATATCTAACAGTATATCTATCAGTTCTGTTTCTTTAGAGAACACTGATGAATGCCTGGAAGAGCCTAAGACAGCAGGTCAAGTACCAGCTACATGTGGTTCCTTAGGAAGACATGTCTTCTCAGCCTTAGTTTTACCATGAGGATGGATGGGTGGGAGGGTGGGTGTGTGCTGAAATGGGATCTCATGTAGCTCAGGCTAAGTTCTACCTTATTATATAATCAAAGATGACCTTACAGCTCTGATCCTGCTGGGGTTACAGGTGTGCACCACCACAGTTTTATACGGGGCTAGAGACCCAAACCATGGCCTTCTACACGCTAGGCAAGCATGGCTGAGCATGCAAGACTGAGGCAGGAGGGCCTTGAGTTTAAGATCAGCCCGTGCTATATAAACTCTCTCCCACTAAATAAAGACGTAAGTAAATATTTAAAAACTTTAAAGCTCACGTCTTAGAAGTTTAATACCACCTAACCCCAGACTGAGCTACATTCCCCAGCTCACATTAACAGGAGGGATGAATACTACCATTTCCTCCCTTAAGACTCGCTGACTCGGGATCAGCTGAGGAAGCAGGTGTAAGAGATTGAGTAACTGAACCATGGGCGCTCTGAGCCTGGATGCTTTCCAGAGACCCTTATATCATCTCGGCAGGTGGTGAGTGAGGCTGAAGCACAAGATACTGCCTTCCCCAAGTCACTGTGTTCACAAAAGCTGTCAAGGGCCCTGAGTTAACACATGCCCTTAATTTTCTGACTCTGGACACTTGTCCCAGTTACCATGCACAGCTGCCAGATGAATGCCATCCACTCTGGGAGTGTGTTCCAAGTTAATTATTGACTAAAGCTTTCAAGCTCCAACTGAGTAAAGCCCAAAGCCGGAGAGCTGGGAAGGTTAACAGTGAGCTCACTCCTGGCAAAAGGAACGGGTGCAATTTGTCATGATCATGTGTCAAAAGACCCAAAATATTGACTAAAATCATTTAAGGTCTTTTTTCCTTTACAAGATATTCCCCTGCCAATTGCAGCAAAAATATACACAGGTACATCAGCTAGGAATGTATCACTCAGTAGCCTTGTGGTAGAGCACCCAATACCTATTTAGGTCCTGGCTTTTATCCTGAACCCCATAACAGACTAAGAGCCAATGGTGTGCTACAGTCTGTTACTCAGAAGGCTGAGGAAGGAAGATCTCAAATAGAAGAGCAGCCCATGTTATATAAACTATGTGTGGTGTTTGAATGAGAATGGTCCCCACAGGCTTATTTATTCGAATGCTTAGTCTGCAGTTGGAACTGTCTGGGAAGGATTAGGAGGTGTGACCTTATTGGAGGAGGTATCACTTAGGGGCAGGTGCACCCTATCCCCTCCTGGTTGTCTCAAGATGTAAGCTCCAGGTACTGCTCCAGCAAGCACCATTCCTGCCTGCTGCTTTGCTCCCACCATGATGGTCACAGAATCTACTACCTGCTGGCACTGGGAGCCCCTAATTTCTTTTATAATTGCCTTGTCACAGCAGTAGAACAGTAACTAAAATTAGCTTAAATTTACATTTAAAAGTCACTACATTGAAGCCCATTACAAGTTACATAAAAGCTGGGCATGGTAGCAACACCTTTAATCCCAGCACACAGCAGGAGAGATCTTTCTGAATTCAAGATCAGCCTGGTCTACACTGTAAGTTACAGACCAGCCAGGTCTACAGTGATGCCTGGTCCCCCACCCCCAAAAAAGCCAGGCATGGTGGTCATGGTGGTGCATGCCTGGAATCCCAGCACTCAGGAGACAGAGGCAGGATGAGTTTGAAGGTAGCTTGGTCTACAGAACAAGTTCCAGGATAGCCAGGGCTACCCACAGAAACCCTGTCTCAAAAAACCAAGAAAAGGGAAAAAAGAAAAAAAATAAGTAATTGAGAGATATTTTAAAGTAAATGGTATATGGTAAGGCCTGTGAGATGTTCATTGGACCAAGGCACACTCTGCACCTGAGCCAGATGACCTAAGTTCCCAGGATCCACATGGTAGAAGCAGAGAACGAATTCCTACAAGCTGTCCTTACGAGACACACACACACACACACACACACACACACACACACACACACACACACGGCAAATAAAATGCAATGTTTTTAAACGTTAACTAGTACACGGTAGAATGTGCATAGGTTATTTGCAAATATGTCACTTCATTTAAGAGACCACAGCATCTTTTCACATTTTATCCTAACAGCAGAGTGCTATAGACAAGACACTCATCCATTTCAAAGATAATCAAAAACCAGAAATACCAAATGAGGGTAGAGTGTAACTTTAATTTTTTTTTAAAAAATCTATTTTTAATGATGATTCGTAACTGTTTTAACCTCCCTGCTAGCCCACCACCCACCAGAGGTAGCAAAAGAGAATGGATGGGGGGGGGGGGGTTTTGCAGGGAGTAGACCTGTGAGCAACTCCTGTCTGTGTTGTCTAGAAATCAAAGTTCAGTTCACAGGTCAACAGCGGCAGCTCAATCCACTCACAAACACTTCACAGATACACCAGCAGTCAGTTTGGTAGTCAGCATAGCAAACACAAAAAGACAGCAAGCAGTGGTAGCACCACCTAGCAGACAGACAGACCTCAGCCTCAGCATGAGTCAGCAGGAGGGACCAGCAGGAACACCGGAAGTTCTAGGCTTTGCCTCTCTCGGTGAAGATCAGTGAAGACACGAGACCAACAAGCGTTGCACAGCTAGCTGTACCAGCAAGCCAAGCTCAGACACTGTCACTGTCTGTCAAGTTCTATTTACACCCCCAAACATCACGTGTCCTCCATGGGTCTTGCCTCAGCACACGCATGTCTCAGCTGACATCACTTTGCCAATCAGTCCAAGTCTGAGGAGTCCAAGGAAGTGGCAAGAAACTGCAGCACACCACCAAAAGTTTCTTGGTGTGTTTCTCTCTAGGGAGTCCCAACAAATGCAACTCAACTACATGCATGTTGTCAGAGAAGAATCCTCCATCACGTGTCCTTTCACATGCTTGCTTTTAGCAGAACAACCTCTTTCCTGTGTCTGCTTTAGCTAAACATTCCTTCACAAGTCTGCCTTAGTCTTTCACCTGTGCCCACTTCAGCTAAACTGTCCTTCATGTTCCTTCTACACTGTCCAACCGACTTTCCAAAGAACCCTTAAGTTTCCACTTCAGTAGAACCTGATTGTAGAGTACTGTCTAGCATGCTCAGTGTCCTAGATTTAATCCCCAGCAACGCCCCAACCACTGTATGCACGCGTGCACAAATGAGCACACACACAGACCCCAAAGGAGCTAATCTAATCATCTTGCACCAGGGCGTGCAGCAGCTGAGCAGACTAATTCCACTTCTCTGAACCTCTTCCCAATGTTCCATTCTGGCAATAAGGAAAAGATGCTCCAACTGCACATACTCTACAGCCCTGCATGTGTTCAGACACCCACAGGAACCCTGGAATGTGCAGCTCAGCTCACAGACGATCTGCGGGCTAGGCAGGTCAGAAGGAGGCTGCAAGAGAGAAAGTGACTGACTATGTATGCGAGCCAGTTCTACTCCCTGCCGTGCTGGGGTCTGTCAGTGTTGAAATGTGTTTCCACTGTGGGTGCCACTCTGCAGTGAGATGTGAGGAAGCAGGATCTGCTGCTATTTATAAGTGTCTTATTTTGGGCCGTCTTTCCTGTAAAGTCACAGGCAATCCAGACAGGACTGGGAATGGGGTTTTGTGGACTGAATTCAGAAAACCTGACATCTTGCAAGAGGCCTGCTGCTGCTAAGAACTTCTGAACAGAGCCGGGTGGACCCTGTCTAAAAAGGATCTGTCATCTGTCATCCCAGGGCAAACAACATCTTTTTCATTGATTTCCCTCTTGTGTAAAACAGCTTAAAACAGGGAATTGGGGCTGGGTGTGGTAGCCCACACCTTTAATCCCAGCATTGATCTGTGAGTTTGTATAAAGCTAGCCTGCTCTATAGGAGGCCAGCCTGCTCTACACAGCAAGCTCAAGGCCAGTCAGGGATACACAGTGAGACCCTGTCCTGAAAACAACAACTACAAAAACAGAAAACAAAAAAGTAGGCTGGCAGCGTACAGCAGTGAGGTACAGTAGTGGGGTAACCTGCCTAGCACAGGTGAGACTCTGGGCTTGAGACCCTGTGATGCAAGAGTCACGGGTGGTTGTTTGCCACCATCTTGATGCTGGGAATCAAACCAGGTCCTCCAGAAGAGCAGCCAGTGCTTAGACACTGAGCCATCTCCACAAACCCCTTAAAGGATTCATAAGTGCTGAGGATCTATAAAGAACAACCGTGAGGCTGAAAATAAGGACGAATATAGTCGCTGGTGAAGTAGAAAAGGCACTGGGAGGGAAGGGGGTGGGGAATCGGGGAACTGCTTCCTCCAGTCAGGCCCCAGAGAAAGCGGTGCCCTTATGCTTATCTCCAAGCACTAGCCCGATAGCCTGACACCACCGCAGTTTCAAAGCCTGCTCCCAGGGACCTATGTGATTCTGTGCTTGGGAGTCACACAGACGCAGGATTGAGAGCCTAGAATCCATACAACTAACTCACAACAAAGGGCAACGTGGAAAAGCAGCAGGAGCCAGGACACTGGCAGAGGGGCAATCTTGGGGCAATAACCTTTAAGAGGAGGATGGTACTGATGCTTGAGAGATGTGTGCCCATAAGAGCTGGGGACCGCCTAAAGGGCCACCAGCACTCTTCTGCCCCTGCTGAATGCCCAGCCTCTCCAAGCCAGAGTGCATTAGGACAGACGTTTACAAACCATCAGACTGCTGTGTGCGGACGATGCATGCACTGGTCCTCGGATGAGACAGACAGCAGGGCACCAGGCTACAAGACCCGGAAGGGACTCTCAAAGCTGTTCGATGCAGCTCTGCAATGCAGCTCTGACACACAGCTATCAGGTTCTCTCAGTTCCATGCTATGGGGGGGGGGGGGGGGGGTCACCAAGACAATCGTCTTACCTGTCAATCCAGCCAGTGTGAGAAGAGAAGTAGGTGTTACTGACTACACCTACTTTACCTGGAAGATGACCAAGTTCTAGGGGCAAGGCCTTGCCAGAAGCTACTCAGCAAAACTTGGTGGAGGCTGGATGAGAAACTTATACACCGAGCCACACCCTCTTCCTGGTCTTCCTATCTACAGGCAACTTTTGAGACTGGAGAGATGGCTCCAAGCTTGACAATCTGATCCTTGGAACCCATGGTGGAAAGAACTGACCCCAAAGGGGGGGCCAGTGTGTGCTCACACTGGCACATACACTAGTAAATGCAATTTTAAGAATTGTTTTAATAAAAGCAACTTTTCCAGTTTTTCTGGATTCCCAGTTCCCTCACTGCAACATTTACGAGTAAGAAAGAAAAGTTCCTTGCTCCTCTACCCCTAATGGATCTGGTCATTTAGGGTCAAACCATTATTAGTGTTGGGCATAGCTCCCTCAGAAGAATCCAGCTTGGCTTTCTTCTCCCCAGCTCCACTGCCCCACTGCCCTGCCCTGCCTTGCCCTACCCCCTACACCTTGCCCCCAGGCAGTTGGGGGTATTTGGTACACAGCAGATCCCTTCAGGACTAAATTACATAAACTGTTTTCCTTATCCCCCACCCCATCCCCGCCAACCAACCCTCTTCCCAGACCTGGAACCCACAATTCAACCACATACCGTAATGACAGAGCTCCGGCCCCTAGTTCAGAATCCCAGACCAAGGCTCTCAGCCACCTGACCTCTCCCACCTGGTTTGTTGACAAAGGGTTTAGCTCAAGAGAGCCATGATGGAGGGCTGCTCCTGACCCTTGCCCTTCCCTCACTGTGGGTAAACTACCGAGTCAATCAATATTGGTGTTCTCACTGGTGTATTTATTTTCCCCAGCCATGTCCACCTGCCTTCTCCCACGTCAGGCTCCTCCTGGACAGCAGCCAGCGGGGCAGTCCCGAACCTGCTTTCCTGTTACTCATCACATCATGGACGACTTCAGCTTAAGGACAAAATACTGGTCACCCTTTTCCACCCCAAAAACCTCCATAGAGATCGCTATTTCTTCAAGTTTAACCTTGCCAGGCACGGTGGCACATATCTGTAATCCTAACACTTTTATTTTAAAAAAGAAAAAAAAAGGCAAACAAACCTCTCCTAATTCTTCAAAGTCCAGAGAAAGCACAGAGGCACAGAGCACCTGAGAGAACACGTGGCCAGGCAGAACAACCTCAGCGGTCACAGCCAGTGGCAGCCTGCCTTTGCGCTCAGGTCTGTCAACAATGCCCTACTGGTTTGTTGCTTTGAGAGAGCTTTTTGTTTTGTTATCCTGCATTGTCCCCTGCCCTACTCCGTCCTCCTCTAGACCCTGTCTGTGTAGAAACTGGGTTTCTCTGTGCAGCCCTACTAGAACTCAACAATCCACTTGCTTCTGCCTTCAAAGTGCTGGGATTAGATGCATGTGCCGCCACCACCCTGAGGTGGAAGTCCCCATGATGGACTCTTTGCTAACCACACGCATATATCGGTTCACCTTACATTGTGTAGGTGAGCTGCATTTGTTGGGACTCTATTATAGAGAGAAACACACCCAAAAAAAAAAAAACTTCTGGTGGTGTGCTGCACTTTCTTGCTGCTTCCTCGGACTCTTTGACCGATCGGCAAAGTGATGTCTGCTAAGACAGATGCCCATGCTAAGGCGCGACCCATGGAGGACACGAGATATTTAGAGGGTGTATAAAAGGTCTCTCTAGCCCTGTGGTTGGCTTTTTTTGTCTTTTTTTTTTTTCCAATCTGATTTAACAGTTAAAATATTCATGAGAATGTAAATATTAAGTGTCAATTTAATCAAATCCCAACAGAATTACACATGGAAAAAGGACAAGTGTTGGTAAAGGATCAGTGAACTCTTGATTTTTGGTAAGGACATCAATCAAACTGTGTAATGCAGATCCCAGAGGTGGAAGCAGAGAATGGCAGCACAGTTGTTCCGGTTCTTTGTTTTGAAATGCTAAGATAAATAAAAGGAGAAACAGCCAGAAGGAGTGAAGGAAGTTCTCTGGGAAACAGGATGAGCTAATACAGACTCTTGGTGTTACAGGGCTTACAGGAAGGGTAGCTGTCAGCATCATGACCATCGTCATCGGGGGCCACATCAGCTACCTGTCACCGTCACCATCACCGTCACCGTCACCGTCACCATCATGCCCAAGGATGCTGTTGCTACTGAGCTCCAAGCAGCCTTTGACTTGCCTTCCCTGAACACAGCTCTGTAATCTCCACGGTCCAAACTCTCTACATTGACCAAACTGATATCAGAGATCAACTGCCTTGGCCTCCATTGTGTGGGATTAAAGGTGTGACACCAACGATTTACATTTGTGAGTTGCTTCGGCCTTGAACCTAGGCCTTGAAGGGTAGACAAAGGCCCCAGTATAGGGAGGCTATGCCAGGGAGGGAAGACAGGAGTGGGTGGGTGGGGGAGTGGGGATGGGATAGGGGGTTTCCAAAGAGGAGACCTGGAAAGGGGGAAACATTTGAAATGTAAATAAAGTATTAAATAAAAAAAAAAAAAAAGAAACAAAGAAAGGGTAGACAAAGGTCACCCAGTGTGGTAGTTCACTCCTTTTTAATCCTAGCAGGAGGCAGAGGCAAGTGGATCTGAGTTCAAGGCCAACCTGGTTTACAAAGTGAGTTTCAGGGACAGCCAGGGCTACAGAGAAACCCTGTCTCCACCCACACACACCCAAAATGGAATAGCCCGCATAGACTCATAGATTTGAATCCTTGGCACTACTTGACAGGGATTAGAAGGTGTGGCCTGGTCAGAGCAGGTGTGGCCTTGTCAGAAAATGTCACTGGGGGGCTGGGCTTTGGGATTTCAGACCTCAACCCAAGCCCAATGTCTCTCTCCCTGCCGCCTGCAGATCCAGATGTAAAACTCCTTCCACTGTGTGATTCAAGGAACCAAACTCAGGCGGCAAGCCTAGTAGCGAGCATCTTTACCAAGGCATATCAACCCCATGCACAGCCTGGGACAGCAGTAGAAAACAAAAATAGCCAATTAAATGCCAGGGCGCCAGCTCTTCCTGACATCAGGCTCACAAATGGCATCAGAAGGCAGCATGGCATCACTCTCCAAGAATCTCTGAGCCACAATCCAAACTGCCCTCTCTGGCACACACACAAACTAGGCCCATAACCAATTTGGCGCCCAAGGTCCTTGTCTAACAATACTGTTAACCAGCCTAAAACGTTAGCTCAACAAAACTCCACGTGCAGCTTCAGGAGATGAGTGGCTCTTTCAGAAGCTCACCCATGGACACCCTCCCCTGCTAATCTAACTAATCTGCCCTACAGAGAGACTACTTGGGAGTGGAAGTACAGGGCCAGCCCCCTCCCAGGTGCTGGTGGTGCTCTGGCTTAGGGAGCGGTTTGTCAGCAGGTGGGACTAGAGCACTGGAAAGTGGTGGGGCCTCCAGGGGGTGAGACCCACAGTTGATAGTGGTACACTGTTCTCAGAAGAGACTAAATAAAGGTTCTCATGGACTTAGCTACTGCCTGTGAAAATGTGTGTTTATTTCAGGGCAAGCCTGGCATCGGCGCCACTCTCTGGTTTCCTGTCGCCACACAGGTGTCCACCAGGGTACCATCAGCCATGAAGCCCCTAGCGGTAACTCAACCTTGAACTTCTAGCCTCAAAGCAGCAAGGTAAATAAGCCCCTTTTCTTTTATATATTCCCTAGCCTTAGGTATTTTGTTATGGCGAAAGGAAACAGACCAATGCAGTCAATAATATGGACGCTCGATTTTCCAGAAGGGATACCCTGGATATGAACTCTCTTCACAGGCATGTCACTTTGTCAGAATCGACAGAACCCAGATGGGAGCAGACACCTGCAGTGGTGCTCGCCTGCCAGGATAGTGCTGAGAAGAACAAAACGCTCCCCAAAAGTTCAGGAAACTGACAGTTAGTTCGTGTAAAACAAGCTGGCACCCAGCTGATTGTTGCAGTCAAGATATGTAATATCTCAAGAGACATGATTCCCCAGGGAGACAGGTTTAAAAAAAAAAAAAGAAGAAGAAATGCATTTACCAAGGAGGATAATTTTTTCTCTACAGATGTACTATATCTACCTAAGCAGGCTGGTTCACACCTGTTCTCCCAGCACTCAGAAGGCTGAAGCAGGAGTTCAAGACCACTTACTTACTTACACATACACACTGTCTTAGTCAGGGTTTCTATCCCTGCACAAACATCATGACCAAGATGCAAGTTGGGGAGGAAAGGGTTTATTGAACTTATACTTCCATGCTGCTGTTCATCACGAAAGGAAGTCAGGACTGGCACTCAAGCAGGTCAGGAAGCAGGAGCTGATGCAGAGGCCATGAAGGGATGTAACTTACTGGCTTGCTTGCTTCTCCTGGTTTGCTCAGCCCGCTTTCTTATAGAACCCAAGACTACCAGCCCAGGGATGGCACCACCCACAATGGACCCTCCCCCCTTGATCACTAATTGAGAAGAATGCCTTACACCTGGATCTCATGGCGGCATTTTCTCAACTGAAGCTTCTTTCTCTGTGATAACTCCAGCTTGTGTCAAGTTGACATAAAAACTAGCCAGTACACACACACACACACACACCCAAAAACCAAGACTGTATCTCAGTTTGTAGAGCGCTTGCCTAGCATGCATGAAGCCATGGCTTTGATCCTAGCAGGAGTATACGTGTGTGGCGGTACAAACCTGTAATCCTATCACTCGAGGTGAAGGAACTCCCAACTATATAGTGGGACTTATCTAAGAGTTTAAGTACTGTGTCTGTGCGGAAATGTGTGTCTGTGGCTGAAATGAGAGGACCTGGTGAGGGAAGCCTCAGTTCCCCCTCCCGACTTCCTACAGAAGATTCCCTTTTTGCTCACCAAAATGTTTGAGAATTTCTACCACTGGACCAGCTGTGTCTGGTCAACTGGGCGTATCGCTAACTCCATTACAGAATTACAGAATCAGACCTGTAATTTAAGACCACCCCAGTCCCACTCCCCCGACATCGGATGCTCGACTCCAGCCCTGACTTATGTATAGCCTGCACCACAAAACGAGGGACACTCTCCTATGTTCAGCATTACAGACGGTTTAAACAGCCAGGTAGAAGAGGATGCAGAGCACGTGGTGGATGGGCGGAGGCTTGGAGCATCCCCGTGCTGGGTGGGTCCACCCCCTTCCAGCAACTCGACTTGTTCAATTATCCAGCAGCCAGCTTGAGCCTTGTCCTATAAGGTTGTTTGGTTTTTTCAGAGCATGACTGATTATGGCACTGGTCATGATAAGTAACTCTACCTCCTTTCCCATCCCTGGATGTCACAAGAAAGGGGAGATCACGAAGAATCTGGTCTCATATATGAATTACTCATTTTCTGTTTTGTCTTGTTTTTAAAATTAATTAGTTTAATTAATAATTTACTTATTTTTTTTTTGCTTTTGTTGTTGTTTGCTTTTTTTAAGGCAAGATCTCACTATGTAACCCTGGCTGACCTGGAACGGTCTAACTCAAAGGTTCTCAACCTGTGGGTCTTAAGTCCTTTGGGTGTCAAATGACCCTTTCACAGATGGGTATCACAGATACGCTGCATATCAAATATTTACATTACAATTCATAACAGTAGCAAAACTGCAGTTATGAAATAGCAACAAAGACAATTTTATCACTGGGGGTCACCACAACATGAACTGTATTAAGGGGTTGAAGCATTAGGAAGGGTGACCTGTATAGACTTGGCTGGCCTAGGAACTCACAAAGATCTGTCTACCTCTGCTGGGATTAAAGACCTGTGCCACCACACCTAGGCCAGATTAAATCTTTAATGTGTTCACATTTGATTCAGTGCTGTGACCACAGAAAATACAGAAGGTATGGCTGGCTGGTGGCTATACATCAGTTGGCAGCGTCTCCAACACCAAGCCCTGGCTCCACCTTGCGCATCCCACAAACTATGCCATGAAGGTACACGCCTGTAACTGAGCATTAGAGTGCATACCCAGCACTCAAGAAAATCTAGGTCTTCCTTCAGTTCTAGGCCACACTGTGGGATACAAGAGGCTATCCCAAACCACCCCAACCCCCGCATAAACTGGTGAACTGATGCATGAGGATCATACTTTCAAGGCCAGCCTGAAACAGATGAGATCCTGTACAGGAAGGAGTGGGGCTCCAAAACTTAGGAGGTAGATACAGAATAAGTAGGTCAGGGCAGTGACCTTACTGACCCCACCTTGACCCCAATCATCCCCCTCCACTTCCTGGTCACCATGAAGCATGTAGCACTTCGGCACCAAGCTTTCTCTCAGCTGATGCTCTTGCTTTGCCACAGGCTCTGCAACAGACTCCAGTGGCCAAAATAAGTGGGTTTTTTGTTTTTTTTGGTTTTTTTTCTCCTTTAAGTTCATGGTCACAGGGTGACACTGATGAACACAAGAAGATTCTGTGACAGGAAGGGGGACAGGAGGTTGTTTGTGGCCAAAGACCAATTACTACAATGAAGATTCTCCTGAACTGAGCATAGACCAAGCACACATTCCTTCTTAAATGCCTAATTCATAGTGCTTCTGGCTTCAGTTTCTGCTTCGAACTTGTGGTATCTGCTGTTCATTCTGAGCCTAGTGTTGCCTATGAGGGGGCTCAGTTCCCAGTCCCCGCGGGCACTTACTATGCTGCCCCTAGCAAGCTTGTGCTAAGCACCCCAGACCTAAGTCAGATTTTCTAGGCCCTCCAGCTGGCTGGACAGGCTTCGGATCCAGCACCGCTCAGTAGACTATGGGACTCGAGGGTGGTTACTGAACTCGGTGAAAACGGGGGATCGTTACAGCAACCCACATCTTAGGGCTGAGGGGTTATGGAGTGAAGAGGCATTACTCCTAGGCAGGCAGAGTAAGAGCTGAGAAGACAGACAGACACTCTAAGGAAAGGAACAATAAACAAAACATTAGAACTTTAGGTAGTGTTAAATGTCAAAGTGGCAAGTGAACAGCACAGCACAGTCAATGCTTTACAAATGAATGTGGTACTTCAGATTAAGAAGAACCAAGGTGGGCTGGAGAGATGGTGTGATGGGTAAAGGCCCTTGCTGCCAAGGCTGACTCGAGTTTGATCTCCAGGACCCATATGGTAGAAGGAAAGAACTTTCTGCTCCAAGTTTCCCTCTGATAACATTCATTCTGGGGCGCGTGTGCAAGCAGGCATGCTTAGGCAAGCACACACAGGGGCGCAAACCAAACATGAAATGTAGTTTTTAAAAGCCATGAATTGGTTCTATAAAGAAAATGGAAAGAAACAGTGTAATAGACGTGATAAAAGTTGTTTAGGCTTCACTGATACGTTTGGGGATATTTTCTTGGTTTGTTGAGACAGGGTCTCACTATGAGGCCTTAGCAGGCCTGGAGCTGCCAGTGTAAACCAGACTGCCACTGAACTCCGATCTGCCTCCCTCGTGTCTCCTAAGCCGTGGGATTCTGAGCATGAGCTGCAATGCCTGGCTAGAGGGCATGTGTGCATGTGTGTTTTAAATATATTAAAGAAAAAAAATAAAAAATAAACACGATTTGGCCAGGAAAACGTTGCTCTTCCTAATAAAGTCAAGGGCTGTGCCACACCTCAAAAACTGCTGAGTGCCAACAACTTCCTGAAACTCAAACATCTGTCCAAGTGCTCAACAGAAGAGCTACGGTCTCTACTACAGAAGCGGGGTCCGTTTAAAGCTGGCTTTTCCCAGAACTGGCATGTGAGACTGACTTCTCAGATCTCAAATTCTAAAGTTAGAATGCGGTTGGGGGTCACGCAGACTCCACGTAAGACAGAGATGGAAACCTGAATATACTCTTCTCTCTCAAGTGCCCGGGCACCTGCTACATGGAACAGACCTAAGAGCAGTGTTCTTAAACTTTCCACTGGGAAGATACAACAGTACAGAAGGAGAAACACCTATGATGGGAATCCCAGTTCAGATTTAAGCGGAGTGAAGGGAAGCAGATAGCTTAAGAGGGCTACAAGAGATGGAGTGGTCCAGACGGACGAGGAGGAGGCAGGATGCTGAGCGAGGCAGCTCTGACCTCACAGGTGGAGGTGAGCTGAGCTCTGGGCCCTGGAAGCAGTTAGCTTTTAGGGTGGGAAAGGACAGGTGTGACACGTGAAAGAGAGAGAGCCCATTACGGCCTTAGCGGGAGGAAATCCCAACGGCAAGAGCGGAAACAGAACCACAAAGAATGTCCCGGGAGTGACGGGCAGGATCAGAGCCGTATTTGTTTAAAGATCACTCCGGCAGCAATGTGGAGAATGTTCTGGAGGTGGTCCAGGCTGCTGGCTGGGAAACCAGCCACTGGAGAGTCGTGCTGTCTGGAAATGATGGAAGCTTGGGTAAGATTCCAAGAGAGATTCACAGGGGGAACTTTGATGGGATGGACGGCCTGGGTGGAAGTGGAAGGCCGTGGAGTTCCACAGACTGACAGAGGTGAGTGGCTAGAGGGAAGGTTGCAGGTGGGGTGGCAGGTCTGGTAAAGAATGGAGGCAGGGATTAGCAGGATTCCAGGTCTCAAACACTGAGTAGTCAGCAGGGTGACGGCTGAGGTCACCTGAAGGGGCTCGGAACAAGTAATGACTGAGCAGACAGTCACTGACAAACGAGAATGCAGACTCCAGAAGGGAGACAAGCAGCGAGCCAAGAAGCTTCAGAGGCAGGACCCATGCCCGAGAAGAAAGAATACACGAAGCAACTGAGAGAACAATGAGAGGCAGGAAGCCAGCAGCAGCCTGCAGGGAGAGACAGTGCGCGGGCCAGTAGACCAGTGGTTCTCAATCTGTGGGTCTCGACCCCTTTGGGGGAGGTAGGGTGACTATTTCACAGGGGCTGCCTATCAGATATTCTGCTTATCAGATATTTACACTACAACTCATAACAGTAGCAACAAAAATAATTTTATGGTTGGGAGTCACCACAACACAGCAACTATATTAAGGGGCTGCAGCACTGAGGAGGTTAAGGACCACTGCAGTAGAGACACAGCCCTAGAGGAAACAAACAGCACAGTCATGTGACGCAAAAAGGTGAGCTTGGGAAGCAAAGGTTCCACGGGATCCAGAGACTGGGGGTGGCAGTGTGATTACATGGATAAGCTTCCCCACTGCCCTGAAACTCTCCAGCTCCTCTTGACCTGCCCAGAGCTTACTCAGGTGGCGCCGAAGGCAAACTCATCACTCCCTCAACAATCACTGAGGCTGTCTCCATGCAAGAGGCTGAGGACACAAGGCATGAACCTGCACCCCAACATTCTCAAACCACAGGTACAGTCAACCATGACACAAGACTGGTGCTCCAGGAAACGACCTAGGGGTCCAGTTTAGTCTAGCTCAATGTTTCACTGAGCACCTACTGAGTGGCCCAGGTGCCAAATTAACAGGTGTGAGTTAGAGCCAGGCATGGAGGGAGGGTCCCTGAGGTCAGGGCTTTCTCTCAGGCACTGCCAAACCCCAACACCTCAGAGATCCCAGCACACAGTCAACCTTCAAATCACATTTACCAAATGAAGAGCATCTGGCTGAGTTAGAAAGTGCCCTCTTTCTTCATGAGTAAGAAGTAGTGAAAGGTTTAGGGGGTCATTATGGGTTAGTTTTTTTTTTGGTTTTTTCGAGACAGGGTTTCTCTGTGTAGGCCTGGCTGTCCTGGAACTCACTCTGTAGACCAGGCTGGCCTCGAACTCAGAAATCCACCTGCCTCTGCCTCCCAAGTGCTGGGATTAAAGGCGTGCACCACCACTGCCCGGCTATGGTTTTTGTTGTATGTATCAGGGTCTTGCTATATATTCCAAAGTATACCCCAATTAAGCCTGGTAGTGGTGCCACATGCCTTTAATCCCAGCCCTCCAAAGGCAGAGGCAGGAGGATTGAGTCAGGGCTATACAAAGAAACCGTCGGGGGGAGGGGGGGAGTGTTCCCCAATTAAACAAATATTGGAACTATTTAACAATAGACTGATCGGAGAGACTGTTCCAGCAGCACACACGCTGTAGAATGTGAAAGCAGGTGTAACAGGAGGGCGACTGTTCCCAGTTCAGACACCGCCGTGTGTACACTCGGGTCGGTTGCTTCACTTACTCCTAACAAGTTAGACCTTATCTCCTTCTCACAGATGTA
This sequence comes from Uromys caudimaculatus, assembly GCA_028551405.1. Classification (NCBI taxonomy): domain Eukaryota; kingdom Metazoa; phylum Chordata; class Mammalia; order Rodentia; family Muridae; genus Uromys; species Uromys caudimaculatus. The sequence continues at coordinate 25,110,435 of CM052711.1, read as the reverse complement.
GGGATGGGGTCCAAAGGAAACAGATTAAAAATGGGCCAAGGCAGGCCAGGAACACCAGCCTGACAGAGTACAAGGCCCATGTTCCCTGTCCCCAACTCACCTGAAAGCATTTTTGCCACACAAGCCTGCAGGGTCTAACGGGACACAGTGATGGACGCCATAAAAGCCTCCATTCTATTACAATGAAAGACCTCAGGCGGTGGTGGCACACGCCTTTAATCCCAGCACTTGGGAGGCAGAGGCAGGTGGATTTCAGAGTTCGAGTCCAGCCTGGTCTACAGAGTGAGTTCCAGGACAGCCAGGCCTACACAGAGAAACCCTCTCTCGAAAACAAAAAAAAAAAGACCTCAAATCTCACACTGCCCCAGTGAACACAATCCCCTGGAAGGCCTGGTAGAGTCCTCAGTGTGGGTGGAATACAAGCTCTCCTGCATTCATCCAAGAAGCAAAAGGTCAACCCAGCTGTAGTGCATCTGGGGACAGCAGACAGGGAAAGTCCTATGGCTTGTTCCTCCTCCAGAAGTGTTCATGCCTCCCTCATTCAAACAGGGTGTACTGCTCCATATTGTTCTGCTCTCAAATGTTTGCTTTCCCCACAAAAGCACTGTAGTAGGGAAATGCAGCCGGTGGCTAATCAAAGCACCATGTCTGACCTCCAGAGATCAATAAGTCTCGAGAGATATGGCAAGGCTCCAGAACCAGTCTCCAAAATGGAACTTCTTCAGACAACCACTACATAACACAAAAGAAGCATGGGCTCTCCTGAGACAGAATGGTCGCACTGCTTCTGTGTCATGCTGCTCCCAACACACCTAGCAGAGGTGGACCTGTGAGCCACACACACGCTGCAAGCCACATGCAGCCCCCAGTTCCAACCCTGAGTTCTAAGTCCCAGTCAGAACTACACACTACCAACACTATCACAAGTCTGTCTGTGTGGGGAGAAGGGTTACTGAGACAGGATCTATTATGTAGCCTTAGATGTCCCAGTGCTCACTAGGTAGACCAGGCTGGCCCAAACTCACAGACATCTGCCAGCGTCTTTCTGCCTCCTTAATGATGGGATTAAAGGTAGGCTCCATTATGATAGGCTGAAACTGATAACATTTTATCTTCTAAGTTTAGAGTGTTGCTAGGCAATCAGGCATGCCTTCACTAGATCAGAGACTTTAAAAACACACTTCATAAAGCTATGTGTCATTTTGTATGGTCTCCTTTGGATGATTACCATATTTATATGTATTATAATGATACATAATTATATGTATTATAAACGTCTATAAGATCCTACTAAACACTGCTACTTAAAAATGTCCCTTTTTGATGAACAGAACACAAAGCCTGTGTAAACTGTGAAACGTGTATAATGTTTTCCATTCTATTAGATTTGCAACAGTGGGGCTGGATGGCTCAGTGGTTAAGAATGCTTACTGCAAACAACCTGGGATTCATTCCCAGTACCCTGCACAGCTCCAGGCAATCTGACACACTCTTTGGACATCTTTGTGCCCCTTGATAACATGGTCCTCATACACACACACACACACACACACACACACACACACACACACACACGAACACCAAGTAAATTTTCTGGGAGGGAAAACTGCCTACCAGTTTTCCTACTATGAATTAGTAGCGCCCAACCCCAATCCCTGTTAGAAAAAGCCCCTGTTGAGGCTCTCTAAGCTGACCAAAGCAGGTGGGTTTTCCCCAAGCAAGGCAGACCTACCTTCTCCTAGATCTTTGGGTTTACAACATCTATAAGTATCTCTTAGGTTGAAGATGCAGTCCCTATCAACAAACATTCACCTAAACAAAATAGATAACTTTGGTTCTCTTGAGCCAAGAGATGCTCAAGTCTCTCTTCAGCTGGGTTTATCATCTTCCTGAATGGAACGTTAGACTGGCACCCAGCCATCAAGCATGCCATTTAGACAGAGCTGCATGACTAGGTCAGCAGCACCAGGTGAAGAAGAGACCCCACACACCCAGTCATCAAGAGAAAGTTCAAGTACGAACAGCACTACCCACATCTCCCAGCAGCCATCAAGGCAAACAAAAGTTCAAGGGCAGTTCAGCCAGGGAGATGTAACTGGGCAAAGCAGCAACGCCTTCTTCAGCCTTTCGCCTGCAGATGAGCTTGTCTACTACATACGCTTCTGAGCAGAGTGGTAGTGAAAGCCAGGAGCAAACACTCAAGGAAGTCAAGGAAGTGAGGGCGGCCATAAAGAGTCAATTAGAGGCAGTTAGAACTGAGATAACAGTTATCTCCTCCAGGCTAGGGAGAAAACATCCGGGAGAAAGTCAACACAGAGGAGCCATTTTCAGCCCCTGAGGCCCTTTTCGAGCCTGGATGCAAAGGCCTTTAATGGCAGCATTCATTGAAGCCAGAGCCAGGAGGATCTGAGTTCAAGGTCAACCAGGACTAAACAGAAAGGCCGGTCTCAAAAACAAAACAAACAATTGTGTTGGGGTGTGTGTATGTGTGCATGTGTATGCACACGTGTCAGTGGAAGCCAGCAGTCACCGAAGGGTGTTCTTGGCCATCGCTCTTCCCATGCCTGTTTTTTAGACAATGTCTCCCACAGAACCTGAAGCTGTCTTGCTAGTTGACTAACAAGCCAAGTGCCCAGCATCTGCCAGTCTCCACCCTCAAGTATTAGGGTTGCAGGCACAGGCAGCCCCTCTCACTTTTTCATGAATTCAAGGAGGAAGGGGTTTCTGGGAAGGATAAAGCACTACATCATCTCATTAAGGTGCAGTCCTCCATCGCTTTAGCCATGTCTTCAGGTGAACTGGATTTCCTGCAATACAAGGTGATGGACAGACCCATCCCTTAAGAGGAGACAATAGTGAGGTTTTAATCTCTGGAGCAGATCAGAATGTCTCCACCCCAAGCCAAAGGTTTCTCATTCTTTTGATCGGAGGGCTAAGGAGAGGCAATTGTGTTTTCCTTTCTAGTGTTACCACAGGAAGTAGGAGGAGATCCTCAGCGGATCAGGAGGGAAGGGTGCAGTCTCCAGCAGCCTGTGTGGCTACCTACCAGTTCCTCTCACTTTACAAAACCAAGGTCTGCCTTTCCTGCTTGAATCAACCCAAAGGAATGGCATGAAATAGTTGCAGATGCTACAGTAGAGCTAACAGATCCCTTTCTGTGTATAGGGTTTCCCAGTTTTCTCTCTTCTAAACAGTCAGCTGGGCACCGTGGCACATCTCTCTAATCCTAATACCTGGGAAGTTAGAGGCGGGAACACAGGGCTTGAAGACCAACCTTAGTTGCAAACTAAGGTCAAGGTTGGCCTGGCCTGGTATATAAATATCCTCTCAGAAGACAAAGAAGGAGCCAGCAAAATGGTTCAGTGGGTGAAAGTCCCTACCAAGTATAATAATCTAAGTTCAATTCCCTCAAGATAATGTGGTAGAAAAGAACCTACTCACAAGTATCCTTCACACACACACACACACACACACAAAACGCAGTGACACAAATGTCTACACAGTTACACACACTAAATAAAAAAGAAATAAAAACCTCTAATCACATTGCTCAGGAAGCAGACACAAACAGACCTCTGTGCTCTTCATAGGGAGTTTCAGATCAGCCACACAGTGGCTACACAGAGAGACCCTGTCTTAAAAAAAAAAAAAAAGCAACAACAAAAAAATATAGTCTGAAAGAAATTAAAAGTTATAATATGAAACGATAAAGGTCTAATATACATAACACATGTTTGTTGTTGCTTAAGCATTTAAAAAATAATAATACTTGCAAGCATGAAAATAAAATTAAGAGCCAGTTAAAGGCTGTGAGTAAAAATGGCTCAGTGGATAGGGGTGATTTTCCACCAAGCCTGGAGACCTGGGTTCAATCCCCAGGACCCACATCATGCATCTCATGTTGATATCACAATATAACACACAGTACAGCTTTAAAAGGCCCACAGTCTTCTAAAAATTACAAAAATTTAAAAACCCTCAAACCAGGGGGCTGGAGAGATGGCTCATCAATTAAGTGCACCTACTGCTCTTCCACAGGACCAGAGTTCAGTTCCCGGCACCCATATCAAACAGCTCCCAACCGCCTGTAACTCTATCTCCAGGAGTATCTGACACCTCTAGCCCCTTGGAGCACCCACACATACATACACACACATACATACATACATACATACATATACATACACACACACATAATTAAAATGACCAAAATACAAGCTTAAAAAAAACTGACCTACACACAATAAATGAAAAAAAGAAAAAGGAAACTGCTATAAAAATGAGCATCGTTGGTGAATATTTTTAATAACAACATGAACTGATGAGGGCTATGAATCACCCTCTACCACTGTTCAAGAATTTTCTAATCAACCCAGGCCTGGTAACACGCACTCCAAGCACCAGAGATATGTTGATCTTAGCTAAGAAGTTCAAAATGCTTGCTGCAAAGGCCCAGACTCAATGCTAGGGCCCATTGTAGAAAAGTTGTCCTGACCTCCACACCTTTGATTTGGCACCCTGGCGGTGTATGCCTTTAATCCCAGCATTCCAAAGACAGGTGGATCTCTGTGAGTTCCAGAACAGTCTCGTCTGGCTTTTTAAAAAGGGTGTGTGCGAATGTGGGGGGGGAGGGGCACACATGCTACCGCATACATGTGAAGGTCAGAGGATGATACCTTTCAGTAGTCAGTTCTCTTCTACCCTGTGGGCTCTAGAGCCCAAACTCAGGTTGTCAAGCTTGACCCACTGAGCCATCTCACAGTGCCAAAGACATATCTCAATCACAAATTTTTTTTTTTTTTTTTTTTTTTTTTTGGTTTTTCGAGACAGGGTTTCTCTGTGTAGCCTTGGCTGTCCTGGAACTCACTCTGTAGACCAGGCTGGCCTTGAACTCAGAAATCCGCCTGCCTCTGCCTCCCAAGTGCTGGGATTAAAGGCGTGCGCCACCACTGCCCGGCTAATCACAAATGTTTTAATAAGAACCAAACGCTCTCCACCACTAAAGAAATGTTTCTCAATGTTTTACCACTTCTCTATCCTTTCATAATTCCTATTATTTCACAAAAACATGGCTATACTTATATTTTACATGTATATACAATTTATATATTAAATTAGATCTAATGATAAAGCTGAGGAGAAATTATTTAAAGGGCAAGGAAAGTATAATACTCTATAAGTACCCCTCAAAAAAATTAAGGGCTGGAAAGATGGCTCAGTGGTTAAGGGCATTAGCCACTCTTCCTGAGGACCTGGGTTCTTCCCAGCACCTCCATGGTGCTAGATCTCTGTAACTTTAACTCCACCAGGGATCTGACACACTCATACACACTCATGTAGGCAAAACACCAATGCACATAAAATAAATTTTCAGGGCTGGACATGGTGACACCTGCCTTTGATCCCAGCACATAGGATGTAAATCTCTGAGTTCCTCAGCCAGCCTGATCTATAGGGGGAGTTCCAGGGCGGCCAGGACTATTAAAAGACAGAAACCCTGTCGCAAAAAGCCAAATACATAAATAATGAATGAATGAAGACACCCTACCCTAAAAGACCTTGAAGTCTCAAGGTCACCATTGGCAGAACCCACCAGCAAAAAGTCCTATCTCAACATTTTCTGTGACATTCCCAAACGCAAGCTGTCTGCATCACAGGAGCTAATAAAAGCTGGACTCTGAGAGTGGGTGGGAGTCGGCAGTCAGGTCTTTACATGTGCAGGCTACCAACACGCAATAAATTTTTCTTTTAATGTATAAAGCAAGATTCTACAAAAAAGAGCTGGCCCAGTTCACTAAGATGGAGTGAGAGGAACTCAGGGGGTGAACATCAGAAAGGACACTTTAAAGACACTCATCCTAAGAACAAAGGAAGGCCTCCCAGAGGAAAGGCAACAGGGAAGCCCTGCTGCTGGAGGCTTGCTGCTGCTTCACTCCACACTGCAGTGGCGCACTGAACTAAATGGAAGGTTTTTAGGAGGATAGGGACGGAAACTCGGAAACTCGGCATACCTAGTGGAGTGACTGTAAAGGAGCATGGGACTGCCATTAGGGCACCAGGAGGAGACGGAGCATTACCTAGGCAGCAATTTGGGGGGGTAGAAAATACACAGTGCCTGCCCTGCTCAAAGGAACGTAGCCAACGCCCGGGGTCCTGGAAGCACCTCATTGAAGAGTATGGGATGAGCCATCTGGATAGAAGGGGAGCAGCTGAGGTTCCAGGAATAGGGCAGGGGACGCCAAGATGACAAGGCCCCACAGCATTCTGAGGGAGTCCAAAAGCAGGTGCTGACTCACAGGCAAGCTGAGATGACGTATCAGCCCACACCTCAGTGGGGACCACTTGTCCTGCATTACTCACAGGCCAGACTCCCTAAAAATACCTTCAAGGGGAGGTCACTGCTTACAGAAAAGCTCAAATGAGGCAGAGTCAGAAAAGTTGGGCCCAAGTCCCACCTAAGTCAAAGTGCCTCTTCTAGAAAGGCACCTGACTAAACAGCTATAAGTGATCCGATTCTTTCATGATAAAGCCTCATGTTGATAAGAAGATAGACACTCAGGGGGGATGTTCTCTCAGTTGAGATTCAAACTCCTTTAATCCCAGCCCTCAGGGAGGCAAGGCAGACAGATCTTGAGTTCAAGGCCAACGTAGTCTACAGAGCACAGACTAACCTTGTCTTGAAAAACAAAAACTATCTTGCCCCCTCCATATACCTCAAAAAATGATAGCATTTCAGTCCTTCTGACAGAAACTAGACTCTGGAGGAAGCAGCGGTCTAGAGCCAAGCACGGTACAGGGCAAGATGCAATGGGTCTGATGAGGGAACTGGGTAACGAGTTATCTTCTGGAAGCAGTTAACAGCGCTGCAGCAAAAGCTGCTGTAGACGGCGCCGTGAACAATGGCGTCGTCGGAAAGCAGTTTAGTTAAAGACATGTGCGAGATGAGCTGTGGTCCTCCGCCCAGAGGGGAGGGACCACAAGAGCTGACACAAGGAAGGCCACCTGAGATGGTGTGACAGATCCACCTGCCTCAGCCTCCCAAGTGCTGGGGACTAAAGTCATGCACAGCTACCTTTTTTTGCCTTGCAGAACCAAAATAAGTTATTCTGAGATAAAATATTTATATGCTAAAGAGCCAGAACACTGAGACAAGGAGAGTCCCGTAGGAAAATGCCTCTTATCTCTCCAATGAGTGGTTCAGAAGGAGACCAGAAAGGGAGAAACGTATTGTGTTTATGGTGCAGCTTCGGGATCCCTCCATTTGCTCTAGGTTAGCTATCGGAGCAATACGAGAGTCCCAGGATTCCTTCCCGGCTATCTCCATACAATCCCTGTCCCGTGCGGCTGCAGGAAGCTATGCTGTGGCTTCATGTCTTAGATCTTAAAGAAGCCTGAAGCAGAGACTGGGCATCGAGGCTCTCTGGTCCCAGCGCTGCCACTAACTACGCCATCTGCATACATTATTAGCTCGGCCTCCTTTCACTTGTCTACACGTGAAGACAATGCCTGTGCAAGCTCCCGGGTTACACTACCACCACCCAAAAGCATAAATCTTAAAGCAGGTAATTAGATTGTTGGGTTCTGGAGTATCCTTGTAAACTGCCATCTTTCTTAACCCCTTTGTCCTTCTCCAAACTCCTTTAGCCAGAATGTAAGATATTAACCTGCCATGCCCCAGCCCCTACTGCGCCAGGTTTTGACTCCCAAAGGAGATCCAGTTTGTTCATACTGACTTCGAATAACAAAAAAGAAACTTCCAGTTCTTTAGTGGAAAAACTCTACGGACTGGAATAAAATTGTGATATAATTACAAAATTACTACAATATGAAATTTCTACAAGTCCAGTGCTCTTTTAACGTCCTGAGACAGTGGTTTTGATGCCCCGGCTGGTCTCATACTCTACCTGGTACCACATGCAACTGGACTTTTTAAAAAATAAATGCACACAGCCTGGTGTGGTGGGCTACAGCTTTAAGCCCAGGACTAAAGAGGCAGAGGTATCTCCAGGAGTGAGACCAACCTAGCCTATCCACATAATGAGCTCCCAAGCCAGCCAAAAGACTTGTCTTAAAATAAATACTCTCTCTCTCTCTCTCTCTCTCTCTCTCTCTCACTCTCTCTCTCTTTAACAAGCCATCATATGCCCAAAATGTACATTTTGAAAACTGTATGTGAGATCCTCTTCTCCTGGATTAGAAGCAAGTCAGCAGGGACCTGGCTACTCCCACAGTGACTAACTGGCCCTGCCATTCCAGCTATCTGAGACCCATCCTTGATCAACTGTGAATACAGTTGAATAAGGTAACACAGAATAAGAACGTTTCCACCTTTTCAGTGCCACCTTTTCAGTGTGTCGTTTTCGGCCTCTGGTGACTAAATTATTTAGGTGTTGATTACCAAGGTCATCTTGTTTCTAAATGTTCCACTCATCTGCAAGTTTCAAGTCTCTTCCTCACAAGAGAACTGACTGGACTTTAGGCTAACAATAACCTCGACTTTACTCTGGGAATACAGTCATGAATTAGAAAAGGGGATACTGGAGTGAGGCAGAGGTTGATTCCAAAAAGAGCTGATAAGGGGTCCTAATAGGAATGGCATCCTAGTCTTGCTTTGCATTCCTAGACGCACTAGTGAAGAACATTTTTTTTAACTTAGCAAAGAGAAAAAGAAAAAAGAAAACCTAAGTCCCGAGACCTAAACAGCATTGCAGAATCCTAGCCATGGAAGCTAAAATTGAGGCGAACTTCATCAATACTGGAGTCTGCAGAACACAACGCTGAGTCTGGGCTGCTGGGCTAAATAAAGTACTCCAGACCTGGAGGGAAAATACGTAAAATCAAAATGGAGGAGGGGCCAAAAAGAAATGGGCTGGAAGCTAAAACCTCGTGGCGCGCGTCTCATGGCGCCATCCAGCCTTCCTGCTCCACGCTGCCCAGCCTTGGGACTCACCATCCCGCCTCACCAGCGGCCGCACGCGGAGCCCCGCTCCCTCGGGCGCTCCTCATGGAGCCCGAGCGCCCAGTGAACTTGGTGGCTGTTAAACGGCAGGCGAACAAGCAGCCACATCTCAAAAGGGAGCGAGGGGGAGGAAAGAAAAGAACCATCTGGGAGGGCTCCACCCTTCTCTACCTGCAGAAAAGATCCGAGGTTAAGTCAAGACGCCCCTTTGCAGAAGAAAATACAAAGGAAAGAGGCTCCTTGGAAAGTCAGACTCGGTAGCCCCTTCCCTTGGATCCAAGGAGCGAGCGACCCGGACACCGAAGAGCATGGAGCCAGTACAACTTTCTCACTGAGACCGATGTCGTTTTCTCTTCTAACCATAAAAGACAGCAGCCCCTGCTGTCATACCATCCGTGACTGCAGCCATCGAGCTTCGGCTCTCCCGGAAAGCCCTGCAACCCCCAGGTGGGCTCCCGGCAGCCGGCGCACCACCTCGCGCATCCCAGCCACCCTCCCAGACCACGGGCTTGGGCCAGGGCCAGACCGGGCAGAGGAGCGCACCGGGGCTACAAGGGAAGCCCCGAAAGCCCGGTCCCTACACCCGACTTGCAAAACAATAAGCATCCGCTTTCCGCCCCTCCCCCACAAGACCCTGACCACGAGTCACAGCCGCCGCCGGGAACCGGCGAAGGAGCGCACTATCCCTGCGGGGGGGCTTGTAGGAGGGACCCTCGGTCGCCCCGGTCCCCCGCTGGTCTCCAACGCCGCGCCCCGAGCCTGCGCGGGGTCTGGCGGCGCCGGAGCGCGGCGGCCGGGAGCGAGGATCGCGCGGGCCACGCGGTGGCAGGCTGCAACTGACACGGCCCGCGGGCGCCGGCCACATGCGCCGCCCGCGGTGCTGGCAGGGCGCGCGGACACGTACCTTCCCGCTGGCCGTGCCCCCGCTCACGCCGATCAGGAAGGGCTCGCCGCCGTTGGGCTGCTGGTGGTTCTGCAGGGTCTGCTCGCTGTCCCCGGCCATGACTCGCGCCGCCCCTCCTCTCGCAGCCTGTGCGAACCGACGCACGCTCCCCGCCCGCGACCGGGCTCGCTCAGCTCCTCGCAGGCGCAGCTAGTCGCTGCTGAGGTCGAGGCTGGGCCGGCCGCGGCTGGAGACCGGGAGCAGGGGAAGCCGAGGTGGCTTTCCCGGAGGTGCCGAGAGCTCTCCCGTGCCCGTGGCGGCCCGTGGGGTTTACATCCCAGGCAGAGGTCAGCGTGATGAGGCTGCTCCAATCCGGGCGGGCTGCGCGCTGCTATTCGCCAGGAGTCTGGCCCCAGCCTCCGCCCCGCCCGGGCCCCGCCGCCGCCCGAGGTCTCTGGGAAAGGTGTGAGCGCCACTCCCCTCCCCACCCGCCCGATTAACCCTTTCTCGGACGGGGGGAGGGGGAGGAGGTGAAGAAACCGGCTAGGTCAGCGTTTAAATGTGCCACTCTGCGTCCTATTTCAAAAGAGATCAAAAGCGAGAAGAGGCTGACAAGCAGATCAGAGAATGGAGGAAATGCCCCAGGTTTGAGACGCAAAACTGGAAAAGGCTGGGAAGATGGAGATGGAGGAGAATTAATGCCTGGACCCTTTATCCTCACTGAAACTTGTTTTCAGAGACTCCTATCCTACCCTCTGTGTGCCAAAATAGTGTGTCAGATGCTCAACTTTAGAGATTTCCTGTCTTGGAAACCCCCAAGTGCCATTTTCCTTAGCAAGTCTGTCCTCATGTGACTCCCTAAAAAAAGGGTGACTCGAGGACGGTTACCCTACCCTGAAAAACCAGTGTCCTTCCACACCACGGCATCCTAGATCCGCAGTACTGACATCCCCGTGGAGCTAGGGTTAATGAAAATAGAGACACAGCAATGCAATTTGGATTCATTGATGACTTTAACTGACCTAGTTTATTAGAGGCAGGCAATTTGTCACTCGGTTAGGAAGACAGTACCAAATAGGGACTAAAGAAGAGTCTTCACTGCGGGAGCCAGATTTCTTCATACACATCAATGTCCATAAGCATGTCCACTGTGCCTCAGTGTACCTGTCTATTAAATGGAAATAAAAAAAAATGCACGCTAGGATTTTTGTTGGGCTAAAATGAATTATCATAAAGTTTTTAGAACAATGCCTGAATATCGCTGTAGAGGATTGGAGCTTGAAAAGACTCCTAAAAGAACCAGAAAGGGCAGTTTGGCTGGGCACACCTGAAAGGTAGGACTAGAATCTCTGCTTCTCTGAACTCTGAGCCTTATCAGCGAACTGATGGGGCCTTAAGAGGGGGCTGAAGCGGCTGGAGAGATGACTCAGCTGTTAAGAGCACTGGCTGCTTGTCCAAAGGTATGTGGGTCTAATTCCCATCACTCGTCAGGCAGCTCATAACTCCTGCTTCAGGGGATCTGATGCCCACTTCTCACCCCTGCTTGCACCAGGAGCACACATGTACATGCAGGCAAAACACCTATATACATAAAACGGGTATTTTGTTTGTTTGGTTGGTTGGTTGGTTTTTTTGTTTGTTTGGGTTTTTTGTTTTGTTTTGTTTTGTTTTGTTTTTTGGATGGTTGGTTGGTTGGTTGGTTGGTTGGTTGGTTGGTTGGTTTTTGGTTTTTCCAAGACGGGGATTTCTCTGTGTATCCCTGGCTGTTCTGGAACTCTGTAAACCAGGCTGGCCTCGAATTCACAGAGATCCTCCTACCTCTGCCTCCTGAGAGAGTCCTGGGAGTAAAGGTGTGTGCAACCACCGCTGCGCTACAATTTTTAAGTTTAAAAAAAAAAAAAAGTTAAGTCTAACACATTTTCTTGTAAATATTAATTTTGAAAACATCGTTAAAGGGAACCAAGCTAATCGGTCCAATGTGGTAGAGCACATCTTTGTTCATACTGACTTCAAAAACAAAAAGGAAATTAGAAACTTCCAATTCTTTAGTGGAACTTTTCCAAAATCTCCACTCCTAGATTTTTCCATATTTTAACACACGCAAATTAAATGTATTTGAAATATCTTACAACAAACCATATGTAGGCTGGGTATAGCGGCAAACACCTTTAATCTCAGTCCTTGGTAAGCAGAGACAAGCTGATCTGTGAGTTAGCCAGCCTGGTTTTCATTGTGAGATCTAGGCAGGCTGAGGCTACACAAAAACTCCTCTGTCTCAAAAGCAAACAAACAAACAAACAAAAACCCCAAAGAACAAAAGTACTAAAACAAAACAATATACCTACCACGGAGAGTCCACCCTTAACATCGAACTAACCCTGCTGAATCGTGTAAACTAGTCGGTGCCCATCCCCCCCGCCCATGAAGACACTTGTGTCAGGATCTGTTTGTTAGTTTTACTTCGCCTACTCTGAACTGACACATTTCTCCCCTTTTAATTATTACATCCCAACTGCTAGAACAGTGGCTGGCATATAGTAAGGCTTCCGTGAATGTTCTTTGGGACACCACATCTCATGTCTGCATCCTCGCCCCACGCCTCAGGAGAATGATGGGCAAGTAGGATACATTTGATGTGTGGTTGTGGATGAACAAATGAAGATACAGTATAAAGGTACCAACAAAGACACATTTTACCATACTGAAAGGAAAGTGAGGCCAGAGAGATGGCTCAGTGGTTAAGAATGCTGTCTACTCTCCCAGACTACCAGGGTTCAATGCCCAGCACCCACGTAGCAGTTCACAACTCTCTGTAGCTCCAGTTCCAGGGAACCCGACGTCACCCAGACACACATGCAAGCAAAACACCAATGCACATAAAAATAAATTATAAAAAAAAAAAAAAAAAAAAAAGGAAAGAAGCTGGGCAGTGGTGGCGCACGCCTTTAATCCCAGCACTTGGGAGGCAGAGGCAGGCGGATTTCTGAGTTCGAGGCCAGCCTGGTCTACAGAGTGAGTTCCAGGACAGCCAGGGCTACACAGAGAAACCCTCTCTCAAAAAAACAAAAAGAAAAAAAGAAAAGAAAATGCCCTATGATTGTGATTATGTGCTTACTACTTTTGAGAGAGAAGAGGAGAGGTGGGGAGAGAGTGAGAAAGAGAATGAGAGAGAGCACTGCCCTGGAACTTGCCCTGTAGACCAGGCAGGCCTTGAATTCACAGAGATCCTCCTCCCTCTGCCTCCTAATTGCTGGGGGTAGAGGAGTTTGCCAACACACTCAGCTACTAATTTTACTTTTGAATATTTTTTCCTGGCTGTTACATTTTCAGTGTAGCTTGTTCCTGCCCAAAACTCATACTAATACTTGATTCCTATGTAACAGTAAAAATTTCTTGGGACCTCCTAAGAGGGATAGGAATAGGTCCCAGGCGCTCAGCCCTCACCGTGGGATTGATGTAGTTCTCCCAGGGTGGCTCAGTTATGTGGTTCTTGGCTCTCTTTTGCTTCCTCTCTCACAAATTTCTCTTCTGCAAACTACTCGCCACACCTTCACCATGCTATGTCATCTTCCATATCGTGATGAAGCATAAAATCAGTCCACCCCCGCCCCCACCCCCAGAAGCTGGGAGGCCTTCCTATTTTCCACTGCCTTCCTTAGAATTACATAGTAACTTTCTATAGCTAGTCCAGGTGTACCCCGTTCCTAGTTGTGCTTACTTAGTAACTGAGCTAATTCAGTACATTTCTTTGTACCTTCCTTTATACTAATACCAGTACCCGGAGTCATTAGCCACAAAAATACTCTGAAAACGTTGAAAGCTTTTTATGTAAAGATAAGGCCTGGGTAACAAAGGACGCCAGTTGGACAGGCCCCACTCTGTTTCTGTGGTCCCTCTTTGCTTGCCCTTCCCTGTCCTTAGGGCTGGCTCGCCTACACGGAAGAGGACTCTCAGCATGGTGACCTCAACAAGGACTTGAGTGTCTTGCTCCAGCACTGAGCAAAGCAAGCTGCCTCTGCTACTCCCTGTGCTGTGTCATCGTCTCTTGAGAGCCAGTCACAAATCCCACAGCCAGGGATGCTCACATCACATTAGAGCCCGCTCTGCAATTACCGCAGATGTGAAAGTGACTTCAGTCTGACCCTCTGCCCTCCCATTACACATATCTCTTAATATATGTGTTCCTTAAGAATTCCAACACATTCAAGAAAATGTGTTTCTTGTTATGTGTGATCATTCTGTTTCCTTTATACAGGTTCAGCCTGCTGGAACCCTGGCCCAGAGAAGGGTAGGGAATGAAGTCAGCATGGGTATGCAGCTACAGCACAGCCAAAGAGCAATGAGACGTTGCTGTTGACAGTCCTTTGTCTGCCTGCCCCCTCCTGAAACACCAACACCCCTCCTTCCGAGCTCCAACAGTTCTGCCTGCAGGTGCTTCATGAACAATGACCAATTCTCCATTCGCCTATTCAGCCCCCACCAGAAGAATAGGTGCTACCACACTTCAGCACCATCCTGACCAGTTTCTTTCCTTTTTTTCCCCCTCTCTGTTGCCTTTCTAACTACTTTCCACCCTTTTTCAGTCAGCAGTTGCTTTGGCAAGCCATTTATAACTGTTCTGACGATGACCTGACAGGAAGGCTATTTCAACCTCTCTACCCTGTGACCTTCATCATTCATGAGGCCCGATGCAATCGGGCAGAAAAGCAGAGTGTCTGGGAGAGGAGAAAAGCACAGCGCAGTGTCAGACCTGCAGGAGCAGCAGCTGCAGCTGCAGTCTTCCCCCGCGGTGCGGTGCGGCTGGAGATGCCAATGCTTGAGCTCCGCCCCAGAAGCTCCGCCCCAGAAGTTATGAATCAGGAATTCAGCGGATGAGCCCCATGCAGTCTTTCACACGCTTCCCCAGAAGATTTTTTTTTCCTCCCTGAAGTTAGTGAACCACTGACCCACCTTGAGGATGAAGAAAGGTTAGCTAGAAAACCAAGGTTTATGTCCCGGCTTTGCTTCTAACTTTGAGACGGGAGTCTCACATACCATCGTAGGCTGGTCTGATTCACGGAATTTCATCACAGAGCCCTGCTCATGCATATAGTGTTGGGGAGCATACCGAGGGCGTTGCCCATGCTGGGCAAACAGCACACCATCAAATAAGCTTTGTCATTTTGGCAAGTTTCTTGGGGTCTGTAAATGTCAGCACTGTTAAATGATAACCGACTGGCAGAACAGTTGTGACAATCACTGCAGATCACTACGTGTTCATGATTAAGAATGACCCCCTCCCCTCCTCTTTCTTACAGCTGTCTGGATTACATTCGGGGATTAAGTGTTCCAAAAGGAAATATTCCTAATCCCCAAAGGCTCTTTCTAGTAAAAGTCAAGACATCCTGTCCTTTCATAAAGATATGCTAAGCATGGATGTGGCACACAGACCTCCATGCACATATAATAATAAAGTCTCCAAATAAAAGAGTCAAATGTTTAAACTGATATTTACATTATACAATGATATGTGTGTATACACACACAACATTACATAGTATCTCGATAATATGTACAAATGTTTATGTTTTGTGTATCTGTTTAAAATGACCATTTACTGGGGGCTGGTGACAGCAGTTAAGAGCACTGACTACTCTTTCTGAGTTCAATTCCTAGCATCCACATGGTGGCTCATAACCATCTGTAATGGGATCCAATGCCTTCTTCTGGTGTCTGAAGACAGCTACAGTGTACCCATATACATAAAATAAATAATTCTAAAACAAAACAAAACAAAAACTACCATTTAATTGAAACAGGGTCTATTCTGTAGATTACAGAGGCAACAAAGACCCTGTCTCAAAGTAGCAACAACAAAAACAAAAGGATAACGTTGGGACTAGAGAGCTGGCTCAGATCTAAGAGCTCTTGCTGACCTTGCAGAGGACCTGAATTCAGCTCCCAGTACCCAGTTATCCAATCACAACCGACTGACAACTCCAGATCCAGGGAATCTGGCATCTTTTCCTGGCCTCATGGCACATTGCACTCACATGCACAAAACCTAACACTCAGATATACACATAATTAAATGTTTTGAAAACATATATATTTTTGAAAGATAATTGTCAGAATAGGAACATCTATAAAGTCAAAAAATAAACTAGGTAGGAGGCTTGGGGAGATGGGTTAGAGACTCTGAATGGGTCTAGAATTTGTTATGTTGTGGTGATGATCTCACAATCTTGAACATACTGAAAATCACTGAGGGGCTAGGGAGGTGTTCCAGTCAGTAAACATCTTGCCTCAGGAGCATGAAGCCCTGAGTTAGATCCCCAGAATCCAAATAAAGTACAGAATCAGCAAGCCTGTATACACTTAGTACTGGGGAAGTGGAGACATGAGGATCCCTAGGGCTTGCTGCCCAGATGCTTTAGACAAATCAGTGAGCTCCAGGTTCAATGAAAAATGTCTCAAAAAATAAGGTGGAAAGGGTAAAAAACAAAACAAAACACTTTTATTTGCTTGAAGTAATTGTCTCAGAGGCTTACTGTTGAATAAGCTCACCGTTTCTAACTCTTTCTGAACTCTGGCTGGCTGGTTCAACTCAGTTGTTCTGGCCCAAATTCCTTTCCAAGCTGACTGATTCAATCAGACTCCTCTCAGCTCCTCACTGAACTGCTCTCCTTGGTTTCAAACTAACTTTGGAGCTCTGTTGGAATCTTCTGGCTCCTCCTCATTCTTTGGATTGTTCTGTCTTCACTTGTGTCTAGCTTGTTCTTTCTGCAACCTGTCTTTGTAGAACTGTCCCTGTAAAAACTACCTCTGAACTCCACAAACTAAACGGCCATGAACTCCACTCCACTGCACTGTCCTGCCTCTCAACTCCTGAGTCATCCCAATGACTACTGACTGCCTAGATAGTCCTTTGCCCTTGTCTATGAAATGCTAGCAGTATCTGCAATGATGATACTTTCACAGGTCAATATCAGAGAAATCTTTTTATATATTTGGTCTGGGATTTTTTGTTGTTTGGTTTATTTGCTGTTGCAGTTGTTTTTATTTTTAAAAAGGGTTCTCTTGTAGCCCCTGGCTGGCCTCAGATGTGTTCTGTAGCTGAGGCTGATCTTGATCTTGCTCCTCCTGAGTGCCAGGATTAAGGGCATGCACAGCCACACCACTACTCCACAGCAATTTCCCAGCCACGATAGCATTCTCTCCATCTGCTGATGCAGATGTGAACTAGCCTGAAATCCCCATGCCAGGGTTAAATAGTGAGACCCAGAGAGGGGGGAGAAGGGGGAGGGGGAGGGGAGAGGGAGAGTTAGGAGATCCTCATAGAAAGGAGATCATATCTTTATTTAGTTGGGAGGGGGAGGGGAGGGAGACAGGCATGCTCAGCACACATGAACACATGCTGGCATCAGAGGACAACTTTCAGGAGTGAGCTCTCTCCTTCCACTCTCTGGAGCCAGGAGATTGAACTCAGGGCATCAGACTCGTTGCCATCTCCCTACCCCCGAGCCTATTATTGTGGGCCATTCCTCCTATCTTGTATTGGTCAGCTTCCTCCAAAAACCAGGTGTCAAGATGAAATTACACAGATGAACAATTGTCGTAAGGGAAGTGTGGTGGACAGGAAATAGGGAGGGAGCCTGAGAAAGCTTTCAGATCTACAATCAATCCCCTGAATGAAAGCAAGGTAGAGCAGGAGCTCTTGACTACGTGGAACAGTGAGAAAGGTTATGCAAAGTTTCTGGGAGTTCTCAAGCCAATGCTATTGACAATGAGAAGAACCCACTGTCCCCTGGAGATAGATTTCACTTGGTATCCCAGCTGGTTCTATTCATTGGCCAGAAGCAGACGGAGGAGGTGTGGCCAGGGAGAAAATCCAACAAGCAGTCTCAGAGTCCAGGAGCTGGTGAGCTTGGCCAGGCCATGTAGGTTCCTGTCAGCAAGTGGGCACTTCAGGCTATCACATACTGTGAACAAAGCAGTGAAATCTCAAACTAAAATACTTGTCTCAGGAGACACAGACAGACATCTTCATGAGTTTAGAACCAGCCTAATCTGAGTTCTAGGCCAGCCAGGACTTCATAGCAATATTTTGTCTCAAATAATAGATAGTAAATTAAATATTTGAGTACCTTGGCAGGTTTTTTTTTTTTTTCAAATACATCAATATTTTTTCTTCATATACCTTGAAGCTTTCTTTTTGTAGGCAGGACCTTGCTATATCTTTGACAGCCTCAATTTCATTATTCTCAGCCTCTCAAGTATCGTAATTACAGGTATGTGCCACCTAATTTGTCTCTTTTGTTAGAAGCATATATATGTATTAATTGTTTATACACACACACACACACACAGGATCTCACACATCCCAAGCTGGCCTCAACCCCACAATGAAGACAAAAATAACCTTGAACTACTGATCCTCCTGCCTCTACCTCCTAAAGGCGAGGATTACAGGCACATACTGCCATGCTCGGTTTTATTCATTGCTGAGAACCTAACCCAGGGCTTCATGCTTGCTAGGCAACCACTTTACCAACTTAGCCAAATCTCAGACTCAGTTAGTACAATTTTTTACAAATATTACTTTTTATTATGAAATGTTCTTCTTTATCCCTACTAAGTCCTATGCTCTAAGCCCATTTAGGACCCAGGGACATAGCTCAGTCAGCAGTAGAACACTTTCATAGCACATAAGAGGCCCTGAGTTCAAACATTTGTACCAAAAATAGCTTGTCTGATATTAAAGTAACAACTATAGCTGTCCTCCTCTCTTTTTCTTGAGACAGGATTTCTCTATGTAGCTTGTGCTGTCCTGAAACTTGCTTGTCAGACCAGGGTAGCCTTGAACTCACAAAGATCCTACTGCCTCTGCCTCTGGAATGCTAGGATCAAAGGCATGCACTGCCACAGCCACCACCGCCACCACAGCCACCACCACCACCACAGCCACCACCGCTACCATGGCAACTACAGCACTCTTGTAATTACTGTCTCCACGGTGTATCCTTTCCCAACTTTTAGTTTTAACAGACTTGTGCTCATAAATCTAAACTATTTCTTTTGTTGACAGCCTATAACAGGATCTTGCTTGCAGTCTTATCCAGGCTGACAATCTATGACAGATCTGCTTGCAAGGTAATAGGTTAGCAGGCCACAAGCTCTTCTGATTTTGTCTTATTTTGTTTTGCTTTGTTTTACAAAAGTGTTAATGCCAAGATTACACCAATTCTTCCAGAGAGAAGAGGTGCATTTTTCTAACTCATTTTATGTAAGACATAATGGTACACACTATGTTACACCTGCAATCCTAGAAGTTAGACTGTGTAGTTTTAAGTTTGAGGCCAGCCTGTGCTACATAGTGAGAGTCTCTTCCAGCAAAAAGAAAGGAAAGGTGAACTGGACCTGACAGCATGTCTGTAGTCCTAGAACTTGGAAAGTGAAGGCAGAAAGATGGTAAGTTCAAGGTTATCCTTGGCTACATAATAAATTTAAACCAGCTTGAGCTACTTGAAACCCTATCTCAAAACCACCCAAAAGCAGGGAGGGGTGAGATGGCTGTGTGCCACACCCAATTGTTGGTACTTACTGATAGACCTTCATCCAGTTTTCCCACTCTTCCCAGGCTGCAGCGACCCTTCTATCCTCAGCTTCTAGGAGATCAGCTTCCCTAGAACCCACACGAGAGTGAAATCATGTAGTCTCACCATCGTGTGTCTGGCCTGTTGCTTTTAGTGCTAATTTCATGTATGTTGTAATTTGTGTGTTTATGTGTATACATGGTCTTGAGTGTGCATGTGAGCGTGCACACACACACATATATGTATGTGGAGGCCAGAGGCCAACTTTGGGCTTTATTTAAAGAAAAAAAAACAAAACCCACACATATTAATTAACCTTTATTACTTGCGCTTCATGACTTGTCTCTCCCAGCCTTGATTTCCTCAGATACAACTCCACCCCCTCGCCTTCCAGCACAGCCAGTCTTGACGCAGTGCTGGCAGGAAGCTGCCCCACTGGAGCTGCTCTCCACAAACCTGCTGACTTGGGGATTCTTTTTTCTTTCATCATCTTTCATTAGAATTTTCTGTAATCTTCTTTAAAATCTCTTCCCCCTCGGGGGACAGCTTAGCTCCCTCCTGGAATCATGTGCATCATCTGGCTCTCCCACGGTTTGCTATTAATGAGCGTGCTGCAGTTCTTCACTGGGGTCTTGGTGTGGACCAGCTTGTTACTGGATGCATTGTAGGCAGCATCAGTGGTCCCTGCTTTGTTAGTAGAACACTCAGCACATCCAACCTCAGGGCGTGGTACTTCTTGTGGCCTCCTCTGCTGAGTGTATTTGACAGAGGCTAGTCTCCCAGGGATCTTTCAGTCTCTGCCTCCTCAGGGCTCGGATTACAAGTGTTATCCTAGGATTACAACTACGCCTGGGTTTTTGAGTTCTGGGGACCAGACTCCAATCCTTGTCCTTTCAAGATAAGCACTTTACTGAGCATTTTAAAAAAACAATTATTTAATGTATATGAGTACACTGTCGATCTCTTCAGACACACCAGAGGAGGGCATCAGATCCCAGTACAGATGGTTCTGAGCCACCATGTGGTTGTTGGGAATTGAACTCAGGACCTCTGGAAGAGCAGTCAGTGCTCTTGGCCGCTGAGTCATCTCTCCACCCACCCCCCACCACCCACCCCTGCCCAGCTAAGCTCTCTCTTTGCTGATTTCTAGTGGTCATTGTACCTATTACTGGGTACGTGTGAAGTATGTGAGTGAAGAAGCCTCTGCCACAGCACACATGTGGAGGTCAGAGGTCAATTTTCTGAATTGGTTCTTACCTTGGGAAGTTTGTTCCTGGAATTGAACTCATGCTGTGAAGCTTGCACCTTTAGTGATTTCTCATCTGTCCAGCTCCTTCTTCCTCCCCCTCCTTTCTCTGTCTCTCTCTGTCTCTCTGTCTCTCTCTCTGTCGCTCTCATTTTTTTTGAAACAGGGCCCTACTATGAAGCACAGTCTGTCTCAGAACTACACAATTCCCCGTCCTGTGTCTTCCGAACACTGGAAATTCTGATGTTCAGCAACACACCCAGCCAGTCTCATTGCTTTTATGGCTGAACAGTATTCCAGTGTGGTTTTGTGTGTCATTTTGTTTTTCCATTCAATAACTGATAGACATAAAGATAATGTGCCTGTTCGGCCATTTGAGTGCATCAAACACAACTTTAACAAGCAAATCCAGCAAAACATAAAAACTGACATATCATAACCAAATTTCACTTGCTTTGTCTTTTGTCTTTTGTTTTTCGAGACAGGGTTTCTCTGTGTAGCCCTGGCTCTCCTGGAACTCACTCTGTAAACCAGGCTGGCCTTGAACTCAGAAATCCACCTGCCTCTGCCTCCCAAGTGCTGGGATTACAGGCGTGAGCCACCACTGCCCAGCTTGCTTTGTCTTTTTAAAAATGAGATCAGTTTAATGTATGAAATATTTACTTTAAATAATTTATGTCTGGCTTTAAAAAAAAAAAAACCCATCAGTAAAGAGTTCACCTTCACATATAGATAAAAGCTGTGAGGTGGAGCTGTGGTGTCACATCCACTTAATCCCAGCACTTGGAAGCAGGGATATACATATCTTTGAGCTGAGGCCACCCTGGTCTACAGAGCTAGTTCCAGGACAGCCAGGGCTACACAGAGAAATTCTGTCTTGAAAAACCAAAAACCAAAGCAGAAGAAAAGGCTGTGTTAAGTATGAATGAACCTTTCCTTCCTGGAATGTCCCCAACTGCTCCTGGCCACAGAAAGGCTGGGAGGGAAAAAGACATGGAGGATAAGTGAGTTTGAAAAAACCTGATGCCCGTCCTACTCTTAACGTCTGGGAGAGTCACAGTGCACGGTATTAGCATGTCAAACACATTGAGTAACACTCTGAGGGACGATATTTGCTTAAATCACCATTCTTCCAAAGTTACCTAAGCAAGCACAGCATCTTTTCTCCCAAAGAAGAAATCCGCACTGGCTTGTCCAGCGCACAGTGTGTGCACTGCCTTTCCTAGTCTGTGTGCTGGAGCTAGTGAAAAGAGAACCAGCCCAGCAGGCTTCAGCCTGCCTCAGAGTCTGGGTCTGCCAGTAACTAGCTATATGCTCTCTGCTGCTCCTTCATGTGTATTGCTGTCAGTTTATTCCCCTGCAGAGTGAAGGAAATGACAATGAGCTGTTTAAGTCCCTTTCCAGCTCTGGATTTATAGTAGCACATGGTGGCCATGCTTCTCCGCATTCTCACACCTCACACAGACTCTGAGCAGTATATCCCCAGCTCAGCTTTCTATTCACCGGGAATCAATTAGCGTCAAGCACATACCTAACTGTGGCAGCTGAAAATCTGAAAGGTTAAGCCGGTGCGGCAGTAGACTTGCGATCCCAGCTCTTGGGAGGTGGAGGCAGGAAGATAAGCAGTTTAAGGTCAGTTTTCCCTGCATAAAGTCCAACCTGGTCTATATAAAAACCCTGTCTCAAAAAGGGGTTGGTGGTGAGGTGGTGAGGTGGGTAAGGAAATTTGTCATCAAGCCTGATAAACCACCTGAGTTTGATCCCCCAAATCCAAATGGCGGAAGGAGAAAACTGACTACTGAAAGTTGTCCTCTGATCTCCACGTCTTGTGTGTGTACATGTAAATAAACGTAATAAAAAAATCATAAGCCTCGAACACATCATCTATTTTATGTTTGAGATGGGGTTTCATTATGAAGTCCTGGCTGTCCTGGAACTCATTCTGTAGACCAGGCTGGCCTCAAACTCAGAGAGATCACAGCCTGCCTCTGCCTCCCAAGTGCTGGGATTAAAGATGTGAGCCACCTCCACCCAGCTCATTTGTACATTGTTACATGAGATATTAAGTTCCTACTTAATATACCAGTAAGATGAATGCCAGCCCTGTCATTATTGATCTTACAGTTTATTTGTACAATGACAGCAAGCTGCAGCTGGGGGAGGCCCTGGGAACATGCAGAAACACAAGCATCAGTGCTATTGCCATTTTTTGTGCTTTTAAACATTTTCATTTATTCAGTGACAATTTCATACATGCATATGTTTTGATCATATTCATTGCCCTTTTCTTATCCCTTGCTACTCATGCAAAACATCTTCATCCCCCAACCCTTCCTACATCTCTTGTTGGTTTTTGGCAATCCACTGAGTTTGCTCAGTGTGCTGGCTAGTTTTATGTCAACTTCACACAAGCTAGAGTTACCTGAAAGGGAACATCAATTAAATGGCTCTGTAAGTTCTGGCTCTAAGGCATTTTCTTAATTGGTGATTGATGGGGTTGGGGAGTGAGCAGCTCATTGTGGGTGGGGTCATCTCTGAGCAGATGGTCCTGGGTTCTATCGATAAGAAAGCCACAGGCAAGCCAGTAAGCAGCACCCTCCATGGCCTTTGTATCAGCTCCTGCCTCCAGGTTCCAACCCTGCCTTCTTTCGAGGATGACCAGTGATAGGAAAGTATGAGCCAAATAAACCCTTTCCTGCCCAAGATGCTTTGGTCACGGTGTTTCATCAAACCAATAGTAACCCTTAACACACTCAGGGTTGCTTGCATGACTGTGGGTTAGAGTTATTTACTGAAACCAAGGCAAGTAACCAAATGCCTACCTATACCTCTGAAAAAAACATACTCCCCTCCTCCATTAACTACCCATAGCTCCTCAGTGGTGGAGCCTCATGAGTACCTCTCTCATCCTTGGTAGAATGCTGATGGACCCATTATTGCCCAGGTCTTGTGTAAGTAACCATAGCTGCTGAGTTCATGAGTACAATGGCCACTTCATACACAGAAGACATTTCACAGCGCTCCCTTCTAACCCCCTCCCCCAACTCCTTCCCCTCCTCCAGCTCTTACATTATTCCAGTCCCCTCTTCCAAGATCTTCCCTGGGCTTGGAGCAGGCTGTTTAAGACATCTTGTTCTGTAGCTCAGGACAGATTTAAACTAATACCATGCCTGGTGCAATTTTCATTTTACAAAATAACCGTTCGTCTTGCTTACTTAAAACTTGGAAATTTTAAGCAATCTACACATATTTTATTTAAAGAAAATAAATTAAGTAACAGTGTTTAGAAATCCTTCATTTCCCTTCCTGGGGAGATGATTCTATGGATGGCCTGCATACTGTGCAAGCACAAGTTCAAATCCTCAGCAACCAAGTAACGTTCCTGGCGTGGCCTAGCAGGTTTGTAACCCATCGCTGTGTGTGTATGTGTGTGTGGGTGACTGGGAGGTTTGGGGAAGAGGCAGGAGGCCCTTTCTGCTTAGGCAGCCTAGCTGAAATCATTGCAAGACCCAGGTTCCGTGAGAGACCTTGTCTCAATGGAATAAAGCAGATGATGACAGAGGGCATTTGATGTCCTTCTCTGGCCTTTCTGTATTTTCTGCACACATGGGTGCATGCAAACACCCATACACTGCAGATAGACACATACGTTAAATAAAAAAACAGATAAGTAGGCACAGTCAAACATCTCCATGTATGAGAACACTTCAGAACCAAGAGAAATAGCTGTCAGATGGTTTAATCTTCTGGAAGAGCTGGGAGAGCTGCTACCTCTTTGTTCAGCAGTTGCTAAGGGTCGTGTAGGGGTGAAATGAATCAAAGACAATATAACTGATTCACTGTTCACCAAAAACTCAACTGTGTCCCACAAGAAGTGCCACATGGTCACTGTGACACACTGCACAGACATAATTAGCTGGCTTATACGGTGGTTTGTCATGTGTTTAGCAGAGTAAGACTTCATTGTTGTTGAGTTTTGTTAAGCATTATGATAGTTATTTATCATTTCCCTCTCATACATGCACAATAGAACTGTGGGCAATCTAGAAAGTCTGAGGATTTGGGCTTTGCTTTTTAAAAGAGCAGGGCGAGAGACCTGGCTCAGCAGTTAGGAGCTCACACTGCTTTTGCAGAGAGCCAGGGTTTGGGTCTCAGCACCCACACCGACACATGCACATACACATGTGCTTAATTTTTTAAAAAACGTTAGACTTACCTTTAAGGCTCCAGTCAGATAAATATTGCTTTGTCTTCTGTCCCTCCTGCTTTCTTTTGAGACAAGGTTTCCTGTATCCTAGGCTGGTTTCAAACACCTGTAACTCCGATGACCCTGAGCTTTTGATCCTCCAGTGTTAGGATTATGGGCATATGCTACCACTCTTGGTTGATCTGGTTCTGGGAATTGAACCCAGGGCTGTGCATGATAGACAAACACTCTACTCACTGAGCTTTATCACAATACTTTCTTTTCCTTCTTTTCTCTGTGAGACAGGGTCTTACTAGGTAGACCAGGCTGGCCTTGAATTCACAGATCCACGTGCTTCTACCTCCCAAGTGTGGGATTAAAGCTTTTTTTAAAAAAAAATGGACTCAACTCGGGCAGTGGTGGTGCTCGCCTTTAATCCCAGCACTCAGGAGGCAGAGGCAGGCAGATCTCTGTGAGTGTGAGGCCAACTTGGCCTACAGAGCAAGTCCAGGACAGCCAGGGCTATACAGAAAAGCATATGTGTGTGTGTGTGTGTGTGTGTGTGTGTGTGTGTATGTATCTATATCTATCTTATGTGTATATATGCTGTGGTATGTCTGCCCACATGGGATGGTTCACATATGAAGCTAGAGGACAACTTTCCCAAGTCACTTCTCTCCTTGCACCAGGGATAGGACTTTTACCTGATGAGGCACCTCACTGGCCCTGTCCTGTTTTCTTATGATTGTCTGTTGCCTTATGCAGGATCTAGAATATTGACAAGGAATCTAATGTCAAAATTCTTGGGGGAGAAGATGTAACTCAAAGAGTATTATAACAGTTGGCTAGCAAGTTTAAGGCCCTAGATTTAGTTACCAGCACTACACACACACATATACACAAATCAAAATTCTACATGCTTTTCTGTGTATAATACATCACAGAGGGGGGAAGGGAGGGAGAGGGAGTGTTTAGGTGTTTAGGGGTGTTGGATTTGATTTTTAAGATTTCTGGTTTTTCTTTTTTAAGACTTTTTTTTTTGAGACAAGGTCTTGCTAAGAAGTTTTCTGGCTGCAGATGTGGCTCAGCGGTTAAGAGTGCAGGTGTGGGCACAGGAACTGTGCACCTTGATTTTGAGACAGGTTGCCTTACAGACCTAGAGTTCACAGACTAGGCTGGCAGGCCAGCAAGCTCAAGGCTCAATTTGTTTCTCCTCAATGCTGAAATTACAAGCACACACCACACCTGACTTTTTAATATGGATTCTAGGGATTAAACTCAGGCTCTTGAGGGCTGCAGACATGGCAGTTATGTGGGTAGCTGCTTTTTCAGAGGACCTGGGTTCAATTCCCAGCATCTGCGTGGTGGCTCACAACCATTTGTAGCTCAAGTTCCAGGGGCTCCAACCCTTTCTCTGGCCTCTGAGGGTACCAGGCATGCACCAAGCATACACACAGTCTTCCACTGAGTGCTGTAAGAGGAAAAGCTTGAGGACTAATTGACTACAAAACCCACGGTTCATGGGTCTCAAGCTTAATGGTGCCGTCCTTAACAATCTGAATCCACCTTTCCCTGCCAACCCTGTCAGTACATGCATTTCCATGCATGTGTGAGTATACATGTTCATTGCACACACTGCTTGTGTAGAAGCCAGAGGATAACTCTGTTGTCGCCTTTGTTCTTCAAGCATCATCCATTTTGTTTGACACAGGGTCTTTCACTGGCCTGGGACTCAACAAGTTGGCTAAGCTAGCTGGCCACTAAGCCCTAGGGATCTGATAGTCTCAGTGCCCCCAGCACTGGGGTAATAATTGTGTGCCATCATGTCTGACATTTTAAATGTGGATTCTGGGGACTGAACCCAAGTCTGCACCTTTGCAAGTATGCTACCTACTAAGCTCACTCTCCAGCAAGTGCCTCCCCACTCCTTTTGAGACAGGGTCTTTGTTTTGAGACAGGGTTTCTCTGTGTAGCCCTGGCTGTCCTGGAACTCACTCTGTAGACCAAGCTGGGTCTACAGAGACCCAGAAATCCACCTGCCTCTGCCTCCCAAGTGCTGGGTTTAAGGTGTAGGACACCACTGCCCGGTTGAGACAGGGTCTTACATTTATCAAAAAATGATCCCGAGCCGCACATCCTCCTGCCTCCATCTCCCAAGTGCTGGGACTACAGAGGCACACCATCACACCTGGTTTTTACCCACCCTGCTCATCAACCCCAGAGCCTGGTGGATGCCAGGCAAGCACTTCCCTGAGCTACTTTCCTGCCCCTTCAGTCCTGTTCCTCTAACTACATCCCCTCTTGAAACACCGTGGGTGGCTGCTATCCACCCACTCCCTGCTACCACCTTCTCATTTCCAACTTCCGGCTTTTAACCACAGCTTTCCCTGTGTCTTAATTAAATTCTACCGTCCCTTCTGTGTCCTCACATTTGATTCTCTCAAGGTATTTCTACAAACCACCATCCTCTTTCACCGAAATATCATTTGTTCATTCAGAAACCACTGTCCATACAGTTTCTGTCCCAGGTCACATCAAAAGCTAAGGATTTAATGATGAAAAGAAACAATCTGTCCTCAAAACAGTATTGATTACTTCAAAGCACTCAGGACAAATATACACAGACTTATTTTTTGGAGGGAGGGGCAACATACTAAAACCCTAATAACATACTTCTATTTTAGTGTTTTACTTTCCTTTATGAAGAATTCACAATTCTTTAGTGCTCAGGCTTACGAAGCTGAGGTTTTATTTAGTCCTGCTAGTAAATATGGGGAGGACTCCTCTTCAATACCTCTTCTGTTCTTTGCTGTAAATATGTTTAAGTGTGTAGGGGCCAAAAAGCCTGGGTGATAATCTCAACTCCTTCTTCTCCTCAGTTCTCTGTATCTAGTTGCTCTGCATTTGTAAGGATCACACTGCCTACATGTGAAGAGTGGCTGGGTGAGGGGAAAGAATTTCGGAGGAGTGTGACTAGTTAGGAAACTATCCTACACATGAACACAGTCCTGGTGTGAATTTGACTTGATGACGACGGAAATGTGTGGGGACTGAGGAGATAAGGATAATAGGGAAATCCATAAAACTTGGTATGTGGACAAGTCAGACAAAGGGCATTTCTGAGAACTGTGCCTTCATTGCAGGTTTGTAAACCACTCAGATGTGGTGATACATATCTAAGAGAAAGAGGGGGTTGGGGAAGAGAGAGAGGACAAAGAAAAGAATTGAAGAATTGAATATTAAATATTTGGGCGAAAATACACAGGCTCAATTTGGGGTATCTAAATGAAGTGATAGAATGTCAACCCTTTTTTTTTTTTTTTTTTTTTTTTTTTTTGGTGTTTTCGAGACAGGGTTTCTCTGTGTAGCCCTGGCTGTCCTGGAACTCACTCTGTAGACCAGGCTGGCCTCGAACTCAGAAATCCACCTGCCTCTGCCTCCCAAGTGCTGGGATTAAAGGCGTGCACCACCACTGCACGGCGAGTACTCAGTGTTTTAATAAAAACAGTAACATCATTAGCAATAACTGAACTGTATTATAGACCAGGCAGAATAAAGACTTTTTAATTTTTTTGGCAGGGCTTACTTTATAGTCCTGACTGGCTGGCCTGGAACTCACTATGTAGCCTGGCCTGGCCTCTGCCTCCTGACCACATCCCTGGGATGAAGACCTTGTGACACTGTCCTCAGCAGGGATAGTGAATTCTGTTTTTCTTCTCAGTTCTCCCTTTTCAGCTGAGATGACCAATTGTAACTTTTTTTTTTTCAGGAAACTAAATAAAACATTTGGATTTAGGCACCAGCATAGCTATTATCCCATTTTGCTCTCATTGACTCAAAGTATGCTTTAGTGAATAGCTGCCTAAAATTATCT
This sequence comes from Uromys caudimaculatus, assembly GCA_028551405.1. NCBI lineage: Eukaryota > Metazoa > Chordata > Mammalia > Rodentia > Muridae > Uromys > Uromys caudimaculatus. The sequence goes on along the minus strand of CM052711.1, from coordinate 25,081,712 downwards.
AGTTTATCAGTGGTCCAGATTTGAAGGAAAGCAGTCCTTCCACCTTCAGAACTTGGCACTTAATCCTCCATACCCCAGACAGTACCTGTTTAACGGAAGTAGTTTTCTCCCATTGAATAGATTTTTTTCCCAAAAGGCTCAGAGAAATTAAGTATCAGTAACTTGTAGAAGTAACCAGTTAAAGAGTGGCAAAGACTGAAACCTAGTACCCACATTGTTTCATACTTGGTATAAACGGAGACAATTCTCTTGAAATAGTTTGTGATGGCTAGTCTGGTGCTGTTTACAGAACAGTGCTACTAAGTCCACTAGTAATGTAAAGCATTTGAAGATTAGTGCCTATGTATCTTCCACAGGAAGTGAGAGCAGCAAGAAGCAAATATAAACTAAAGAGGATTTTAGCTGGCACCAAACAGATTAGATACTGCTAAAGAGAATAAAAGAAGGCACAAACCAAAGCTTTGCCACAGACCTAGAGGCTGGAGCAGGACAGTGTGCTGTGGGGGATGGTTTCCAGGAGAAAGGCTTCTAAATCTAAATACTGTCTGTTAATGCTGTTAGGGAGTTTTATTTGAACTAGGACAGTTCTTCAATAACGTGTAGGACCGTGACATCACACCACCGTTCCGGTAAGTATCTTAGCAGCTGCTGTTCACACAGTAAATATTTGCTCAGGAACAGCTGAGATGCTTTTAATCAGTCCATTTCACTGACTAATCATTTGAAAAATCCTTGTGTGTGGGTGCTTTGCCTGAATTTATATGAACCATCTGTATGCCTCTGCCCTCAGCCAGAAGAGAGTGTACGATCCCCTGGAACCAGAGTTACAGACAGCTGTGATAGCAGCTTTGCAGGTGCTGGGAACTGACTACAGATCCTTTAGAGCAGCCAGTGCTCTTAACCACTGCTGAGTCAGCTCTCCAGTTCGCATTTCTTTTCTTTTCTCTTTTTGGATTTTAGCGATAGGGTTTCTCTGTGTAGCCCTGGCTGTCCTAGGACTCCCTCTGTATACCAAGCTGGCCTTGAACTCACAGAGATCCACCTGCCTCCGCCTCCAGAGTGCTAGGATCAAAGGCATGTGCCACCACCCTGGTTTTTTTTTTTTTTTTTTTTTTTTAAGTTTACTTATTAGTTTTGTTTTTTCAATACAGGGTGTCTCTGTGTAGCCCTGGCTGTCCTGGAACTCACTCTGTAGACCAGACTGGCCTTGAACTCAGCATCCACCTACTTCCCAAATGCTGGGATTGTGACCAGGCCTGGCTGATTTTTATATTCTTATATGCACGGTGGTTTTGCCTCCATGAATATACGTGCATGCCTGCAGAGGCCAGAAGGGGGTGCCAGATCACCCAAAACTGGAGTCAAAGCTGGTGGTGAGCTTCCATGTGGGTGCAGGGGAACTGAATTCAGTTCTGCAAGAGTAGACAGTGCTCTTAGAGAGTAGTGTCTCTAGCCCCATGTCACTAACTCTAACCCTTCACTTTTCATAACTTTAAGATAGTGTACCTAGCTACAGTGTAGTATGTTTAACTAGACTCTTAGTATTATACAGTCAGTATCATATTTAAGTACACGTCAAACACAGCTTTAAATGCTGGACAGTACACACTCTGTCCTATTCACGCTTCCTAACAGTTTTACGCAGCTGGTATTAATGGTTACAGAAAACCGAGGCTAAAAGACTTAAACTATCACTTAAGCAGCTGAGCTGGAATTGAAAAATCTGGCAGGTCTCAAAGGTCACCGCCGTTTTGTCCTATCTCAACATTTACCTTGGGTGACGTAGAAGATTAAATAAAAACATATCCTTGTCTGAACTCCTACTCAAACCAAGATTGGGCTCAGACTGACCTTTCTGAAGCCTTTCTAAATCCTCCAGGAAGAAGCAGTCTTGTCTCAACACTTTAGCTGTAACTCTGATATTATCTTTACTATGGTGTACAATTTCCCTGGGGAATCTGGGAACCAAGGAATCTTATCTTACTCCACCCTACAGGGCCCCCGTCCTGTTCCCAACATATAGAAACTCAATAATGTCTATTAAAGGGGCTGTGGGTAAGTAGAAGGGAAGAGAAACTAAAAAGGTAATGTTATGGAAGATTTATAAATCGTGTGCAGTGGAATTTGAAAACACCAACGACAGAAAATAGAAGTCAAGCGGGGCAAGGTGGCATGCACTGTTATGGAAAGCAAAGGAAGGTGTGATCTCTTGTGTGCTCCAGTTCAACAAGGGCTACATAGTGCAACCCTGTCTCAAACAAACACAAAAATCAAGATTTCTGAGTTTTCTTGAAGAAAAGGCAAAACGAAACCAGATCAGAGAAATCAGGCGTTCATTGTCCTCATTAGGACCCTTACTTTAGGGCCTCAACAAATGCTCCTTTGGGAGGAATTGAGGGCTCTTATCAAGGACTTCCCGTCACTTTCTTGCCCAACTTGCACAAGGTAATTTACAGTCCCTCACAGAGGACATCTGAGTTTATGACTCTCAAGACATTCGACTTTTACACACCACGCCTTTTCAAACACCTTTTCCTCTCCCCTCGCCTGTCACTTTGCCTAGAAAGTTCTTTGCTTTTTCTAAGAACACTTCTAATCCTCGAATTCATCGTTTCCACCTCTTCCCGTCAACTGTGCCACCGAACTTTCCTTCCAAAAAAACCTCCGCGGCAGCTAAGTGTGCAGCCGTGCCCCTCCGGCGTAATAAAGGCTTACGTTCACCAGCCACCGAGGACTACCTCAGCTTGGCGCGCCCAGCCCCGCGACCAGGGGCGAGCACCCAAACCCTAACTTTTCGGCCACGGAGGTGGGGTTGAAGATGGAGTGCAGACACCGCATGACAGGATTCTAGTGGTGAGGTAGGCGATCGGGCTGGGAGAGCCGTTAACACACCGCCGAGGAGGTTCGCTCCCACCAAACCACCATCCTCCGAAGAAAGTGTTTCCAACTCTCGCGAGACTGGGTCTGGCGCGCGCCTTCAGCCCTCGAGACTGGCGGGTAGCCGCTTTCTTCCGACTCAAGAGGCTATACAGCAAAAGTGAAGCGTGCAATTCCGGGTCGGTGCCCCGGAAGCGGAAGTGTAGATTCCGTGCTGTCAAAGTTGTATTCCTCCGGAGGGTCGGTCCCGCAAAGTGTCTTTCTGATCTCTGTGACTCTTGAGTGCTTCCCCCGCGAAGGGTGGGAGCGGAGGGACAGACGAGCGAGATGAGCACCATGTTTGCAGACACGCTGCTCATCGTTTTTATCTCCGTGTGCACCGCGCTGCTCGCCGAGGGTGAGAGCGGATGTTTCTTGGACGTTTCATTAGTCTCAGGGTGGAAGGGCACTGGGGTCCCTCGCACCCCTTGAGGAAAGATCGGGAGCCTCACTTCCTGCGACCTGCGTGGTCCGTTGCAAGAAATCCCGGGCTCATCCCCTATAGAAGCAGGAAAATAGTGTGGAATCATACTTCCTGATTTTCTTTACGTATTTGTGGGTACATTAAAAAAATGTTTTGGCCGGGCAGTGGTGGCGCACGCCTTTAATCCCAGCACTTGGGAGGCAGAGACAGGCGGATTTCTGAGTTCGAGGCCAGCCTGGTCTACAGAGTGAGTTCCAGGACAGCCAGGGCTACACAGAGAAACCCTGTCTCTAAAAACAAAAAAAAAAAAAAAAAAAAAAAAAGTTTTGATCTGACTTTGAAAAAAGTTAATTACTGATAAGTACAGAACAAAATGTCGAAATCCATTTGTCTCCAACACTAACAATTAAAGATAGTTTGTTGTGATTTCCATTCATTTCTCATTAGCATGTTGCTTTTAATATTTTAGGCATAACCTGGGTCCTGGTTTACAGGACAGACAAATACAAGAGATTGAAGGCAGAAGTGGAAAAACAAAGTAAAAAATGTGAGTATGGTAACACGGTGGAAGTTTCAACACAGTAAGTTCATTGGGTGCATGTTCACAGTAACTATTTTAGGAGCACACTAAGAAAACAAAAAGAGTCCAGTATTCCATGTTGGGGCGCATGAAATCTCAGCACTCAGGAGATCAAGACAGGATTGTAGTTCCAAGCTAGTGTGGGCTACATAGGGAGATTCACATTACAAACAAAACCATAATCCAACTTGGTAAAAATAGAAATCAAAGACTTTCGTGCAGCGTCTTTAATAAAGCTAAAAAGAATCTCTGTGTGGTAGAGCTCCAGATAGGCAGGCCGGGTCTACATAGTGTATGTAGACCAGAACGAACTGCATATTGAGACCTTGCCTAAGGGAATGGGGGGAAGCTACAGGGGAAAGGGGTTATGGCAGATACACAAACATACTCACACACACACACACACACACACACACACACACACACACACACACAGTCTTGATTCTAAAGAGGCCCTATTCTGTTGAGAGAGACCATGGCAGGCCTCATGATATAGGTGGACTGAGTGCCTTGTGGGCTAGTTAGAATATAGATAGAAAATAAGACAGGGAGAGGAAATTCTAGGTAAAGAAGAAGTCGCATTAGTAAACATGGAGTTTTAGTGTGAGCTGTGTTTGGAGAATAAGTCATTATGACTAGTGTCAATGGGAGTGGTACCCTTTAGGGTTAAGTCAAGTTTCAGGTGGGCGAGAAAGCTGAAAAATGTTTGGAAAAATGATTAAAATGGGTACAATTTGTGTTCTTTGAAGTAAGTTAAAATTAAGCAGGGCACAACTAATCATATAAATAAGGCCTTAGGTAGCCCATGCAGGCCTCAAATTTATGGTGCCTCGCCCTCAGCTCCCAGTTACTGGGGCTCTGAATGGTTCTGTAAAAGAACAGTTGGTAGCCAGTATTCTTTTTGTTTTGTTTTTTTGAGGTGGGTCTCATTTAGCCCTGTTGGCTTTGAACTCACTAGCTGAAGATGACCTTGAGCTGATTCTCCTACCTTCCACGTGATGGAACTGTAGCCATTTAGAACCGAAACCCGAACCTAACTTGGCTTCTAAGAGTTTCTACAGCTAGCTTTATTCTTTTTTTTTTTTTTTTTTTTTTTTTTTTTTTTTTTTTTTTTGGTTTTTTGAGACAGGGTTTCTCTGTGTAGCCCTGGCTGTCCTGGAACTCAGTCTGTAGACCAGGCTGGGCTAGCTTTATTCTTATATCCTTCTTATCTCCTTATATCTTTGTAAGTTTTGTGAGTGTCTTTTTTTTTTTTTTATTGTTTTGGGGGTTTTTTGTTTTTAATTTTAGACAGGTCTTATGTAGGCGAGGCTAGCTTTGAACTCTGTTAGCTGAGGTTGACCTTGAACTTCTGATCCTCCTGTCTGCTTACTAAGTGCTGGGATCACAGTTATTCACCATCATGTCCAGTTTATGGGGTGCTGGGGACTGCGCTCAGGGCTTTGTGTATGGTAGGTAAGCACTCTGAGCTGCACTCCTCAGCCCCCCTGGCATTTCTTCCCCCCTAAATTATCTTAAGTGAGGGGATGAGAGTAGAGAGCTGTGATAGAGCTTGTGCCTAGCATGCTCAAAGCCTGGAGGTCCACCCTCACCAGTGAAAAATACGTCATTTGGTTCACATAGAAACCGTCATAGTTGGTTATAAAAATGTCTCCACCTTATGGGACAGGAGATTGAGACTTGGAAAGTTAATGATAGACTTACATTACAAGAAAACCAAGAACTGGAGACTAAACTCAGACTTTTGTTTTCGAGCCTAGACTTTTAAAATTATAGTTCACCATTCTTCATTCAGTGTTGATAATGCTGGCTAGCCATATTTAAAACCAAATTCATTATATTTACCTTCACAAACATGACCTTCTTCCAGGATTTTCTTACCTTGGCGAATTTATGCTTCTAGCAGGGAAATCCAGAAACCTTAAAAAAAAAAAGAAAAAAAAAGTTATGTACCTGCTTTCTTTGTTGCTTGCTTCTACTTACTAGCATGGAAATGCTGCCAAGGCATGGTTCTTTGCTGTTCATGTGTATAACCTGTGTGACTAGAGCAGTGATTGGTGTGGGGTAAAGTTGGTTTTGTTTTGTTCTGTTCTGTTCTGTTCTGTTCTGTTTTAGGTTTTTTGGGGACAGGTCTCACTCTTGCCTTGGCTGACTTAGAACTTGCTGTGTAACTCAGGCTGCCCTTGACCTCCCAGTTGTCCTTTCTTCTAGTGTAGGGGTTACAGGCGTAAGGCGCTCCCCCTTTGCTCAAGTATTCATTATTACTTCCTGCCTGTACTTCATTATCAAAGCCTGTAACTGTTGTCTCCTCAAATGGTTTTAGGTCTTTTTATATCTCCCATATCTGCCAAACCCACCTATTTTAAAGTAGCATTTTTGTTGAATCTATTGGAGCACCTCATGTGTCTGCCCTCAGTTACTCTGATTTACTTTGTAGAGTACATGTAGAGTACTTTTTCAGAACATAAATCTGGTTATGTTACTTGTCTCCTTTATATGGCTTTTAGGATAAATACAAGACCTATGAGCTGGGTGGAATGGCACGTGTCCGTTATTCTACTATTCAGAAGACTGAAACAGGGAGTCGTGGGTTTCAGGCTAGTCTGAGCTACTACTTCAAGAAAGCAACTAGCCAGACTTGTTACATCCCTTAAATCTCTGAGACAAAGGCAGGAGTATCTCTGAGTTCTAGGTCAGTCTGGTCTATATGACAAGATTCAGGCCAGCCAGGACTGCATAGGGAGACATGTCTGCAAAAAAAAAAAGGAGAAGCAGCAGTAGCAGCTGCCAGGTGTGGTGGCATGCACTGTTAATCCCAACACTTGGGAGGCAGAGGCAGGTTGATCTCTGAGTTTTAAGGCCAGCCTGGTCCACATAGTGAGTTCAGGACTGCCAAGGATTACATAGTGATGAGAACATGTAGGAAGGAAGGCAGGAAGGAAGGAGAGAAGGAGGGAGGGAGAGTGGGTAGATACAGCCTTCGCCTCAAGAAATGGAGCAGCAGTTAAGAATGCTGTCTGCTCTTGTAAGAGGACTCAGTACCCACATAATGTGGCTCATGGCTGCCTATAATTCCAGTTCCAGGGATCCATTGTTCTCTTTTGGCCCTGTGGGCATCTGTACAGACGTGGTGCACATACAGACAAGCAGACACACACACACATACACACACACACACACACACACACACACACACACACACACACATAAATTTAAAAAAAAAAAAAAAACTTTTAAAAAAGATATGGGCCGGGCAGTGGTGGCGCACGCCTTTAATCCCAGCACTTGGGAGGCAGAGACAGGCGGATTTCTGAGTTTGGGCCAGCCTGGTCTACAGAGTGAGTTTCAGGAAGCCAGGGCTATATAAAGAAACCCTGTCTTGAAAAACCAAAATAAAAAAAAGAAAGAAAAAACAAGATATGGCCAGTAAAGCTCAGGAAAATAAGATTCTTCCTTTCCTTCTTTTCTAATTTTGTTTGTTTGTTTTTGTGGAGTTTTGAGGTAGGGGCTTACTATATCCATCAGACTTGCTTCAAAGTTGCAATCCTCCTGCCTCAGCTTCTGCTAGAGTGGCATTACAGGGGTATACCAACACGTCAGACTTTCCTGAAGCCACATCTTTTTTTTTTTTTTTTTTTTTTTTTGGTTTTTTCGAGACAGGGTTTCTCTGTATGAAGCTACATCTTATGTCATATTCTCCTTTGTTTTTTGCCTGGTTTCATAGGGCCCTTTTCCAACCTCTGAATGGGGCTTTTCCTACTATTCAATGGTCCTTAGTACTTGCTATTCCTTTATGTGGTAAAAATTTTCTCTTTGTATTTTTTTTTTAGTAAACTCTTAGGTTTATTTAGTCACCAGACAGAATCAGATCTGTGTAGTTTCTGATTAAACCCCAGGACTCTCCTTGGAGCACTTGCCACAGTTGTGATTACCTCCCACATCTCCCCCTTGACAGGGTTTCTCTGTGTAGCCTTGGCTATCCTGGAACTGGCTCTGTAGACCAGACTGGCCTTGAACTCAGAGATTTGCCTGCCTCTGCCTCCTGAGTGCTGGGATTGAAGGTGTGCACCACCACCATCTGGCCACAGTTGCAATCTTTCCTACTTATGGTCTATGGTTATTAGGATTATGGTTTTTTGCTCAACTACATTGTAATGTCTGTGAAGGCAAAGTTGTATCTCTAGCCCTTAACATGATCCTAAATAGTTGTAAAAGTGTGCTTAATAGACTAAAGAATAAAGTATCTCTGTAGTATAGCATTTTTCTGAGAAATTTTGTTATGATCATATACTAGTTAGCATATACTGGCATCCAAATATAAATTCCTTTATGTAATATATATATAATTTACTATCATATTTACTTCAATGAGTGTTCTCATATCTTAGCCATGAATTTTTTTCTTAAGATTTTTAAGCTTTTCATTAGTGTCTATAATTTTTACATTAAGTTTATTTACGTTTTGGAAGCAAATGAAAAGTTTACTTCAGGCTGGGCATAGTGGTGCATACCCATAATTCCAGCATTCTGGAGGCAGAGCCAGGCAGGTCTCTGAGTTTGAGGCTAGCCTGATCTACATAGTGAGTTCCAGGCCAATAACAATGAGATCTTATCTCAAAAGAACCAAAACAGCAGACTGGAGAGAGAGCACAGTGATTAAAATACGTATTGAGTTCGATTTCCAGCATATACACGGTGTTCACAATCATCTCATAATCTAGTACCAGGGGGTCTGACAGATCTGACACCCTTTTCTTCATGGGCATCAGGCACACACATTGTGCACATAGATACATGCAAGCAAAATACTCATCCACATAAATAAAAAATAAATCTTCAGGCTGGAGAGATGGCTCAGTGGTTAAGAGCACTGCTCTTCCAAAGGTCCTGGGATCAATTCCCAGCAACCACATGGTGGCTCACAACCATCTGTAATGGGATCTGATGCCCTCTTCTGGTGTGTCGAAGACAGCTACAGTGTACTCAGATAACATAAAATAGATAAATAAATCTTTAAAAAATAATTATGAATCTTCAGTTTTGTTTTATATCTTAAGTAGCAGAATTGCTAGGCAATGCTTCAATCATAATTTTCTGTAGTTCATTACTATGGTTATTTGAAGATTAATTTATATTATTTTTAATTGTGTTATTAGTTGACAACTTTGATCATTGCTGTATGTAGAGCTTACCATGATAGTTATGATACAAAAAGAATGGGCGTGGATTCTGACTTCTGTAAATGATAACCAATTGGACAGCGGTTAATGAAGGATGTTTAAAAGAAAAGAAAAGCATTGTAAATTCCCTCTCTGAACACGCTTAGGAAATCTATCATCTGTCTATCTGTCCGTTCATCCATCCATCGTCTCATCTATCCATCCATGCATCCATGCATCATCTGTCTATCTATCGGTACTGAGGATTGAACTCTATGCCTCGAGCATGCTAAGTAAGTGATCTATTCCTGAGCTGTATCTCTAGCCATTGAAACTTTGATCCCTTGAAATTCTTGCCATGTAGCTCAGGCTAGCCTTGTACTTGTGATAGTCTGGCTTTGGCCTGTGGAGTTCTGAAAATACAGGCATAGACAACCACCTGGCTTGAACACGTAAATGTGAATATGTAACCTTTTCCTGGTACTTTATATTCAGAATCATCATGGATCTAGGGATGGAAATTATTTCAGGTTTATAAATAGGTTTGAATTAGAATTAAACATAGATTTGTTTTCTTCTGCTGATCTAATTCTTGTCATCTGGAGAATACTGATACCCATGAAGCAGTCCTAGTTACGTGGCGTCTGTAAAAACAATTAGGCCTTATACATATGCTTATGCAAATGCTTAGTTTTTTCTGCCAGCTGTTAAGGGAACAGGCCAGTTAACTCAATCGTAACCAAAGTTGGTCAGTATAACTTTGTAGTAATTCATCTGGGAGAGAACATCCTTTAAATATATAATTTTGTGTGTTTATGTTTACAGTAGAGAAGAAGAAGGAAACTATAACAGAGTCAGCTGGTCGACAACAGAAAAAGAAGATAGGTGAGACAGTAACTTAAATACAACTTGGGATGTGTGTGTCTGTGTGTGTGTATGTCTGTGTGTATATGTGCTTGTATGTGTGTGTGTGTGTGTGTTTGTGTGTGTGTATATGTGTATTTATATATATGTGTGTGTATTTCTGTGTGTGTATATATGTGTGTGCGTGTCTGTGTGTGTGTGTATATATATATATGTGTGTGTGTGTGTGTGTATCTGTATGTGTATGTGTATATGTGTGTGTGTATATATATGTGTGTGTGTGTGTCTATGTGTATGTATATGTGTGTGCGTATATGTGTGGGTGTGTGTGTATGTGTATGTGTGTTGTTTTGTTTCTTGAGACAATGTTTTTCTGTGCAGCTTTGGCTGTCCTGGAATTCATGATGTAGGCCAGGCTATCCTTGAATTAACAGAGATCTTCTTGCCCCTACTTCCTGAGTGCTGGAATTAAAGGCATGCGCCACTACCACCCAGGTTTTTAAATAATTTTTTTTTGTTTTTTTGTTTTTTGTTTTTTGTTTTTCGAGACAGGGTTTCTCTGTGTAGCCCTGGCTGTCCTGGAACTCACTCTGTAGACCAGGCTGGCCTCGAACTCAGAAATCCACCTGCCTCTGCCTCCCAAGTGCTGGGATTAAAGGCGTGCGCCACCACTGCCCGGCTTAACTAATATTTTTGATTACATAGTTACATCACTTTACCCCATTCCTTTCTCTAGCCCCTCCCAGGCACCGCCCCTCTAACTTCCCATACCTCCCTATCTTAAATCCATAGCCTCTTATTCTTTGATGACTATTGTTACATGCATCTATGTACATGCGTGCACGAGTATGTAGATACTATCTGCTTCTGTTTTGTTGTTCTGTGTGTGTTGTTTCAAAGCTGACCACTTTGTATTGGATAGTCGATAAGAGGGCTCGTCCCTGAGTAAAGCTAGTTCCCCTCCCAGCAGTCATTAGTTTCATAAAGTTCTTTCTCTGGGGGAGGGACCTGTGAAATCTTGTTTCTTCCACGTTATTGTGTCTATTGTCTATTGATTTGCCATTGTTCTGGTCTTGTTTATGCAGCCATTTCTAGGAGAGTCTGTTTCAACATCAGACTTTTTGGTATTCTGACTTGTACAATCCTTTTGCTCCTCCTTTTGTGACGTTCCCTGAGCAGGGCTGCAGGAGCTGTGGTGTAGATGTATCCACTGGGGCTGGCTTCGGCACGGTCTGTTGTTTTCTGCTTTGTGTGGAGTTGTGATTTTCTGTGATGGTCTACATTTGTTGCAAAGAGAAGCTTCTTTGATGGGATATGGATAAGATTTAGAGTAGAAAGGAGTTACGAGGAGTACCAAAGTGGAGGTAGTGGATTGATTTTCTGTTTTTCAAGCTTTTAACTTGTGAGCCTCCATGTGGGTGCTGGTAATTGAGCCCACATCTACTAGCAGAGCAGCCAGTGTTCTTAACAGCGGAGCCATCTCTCTCCCCCTTTTTAAGATCTATGACCTCACTAGCTCCAGGAAGTTGGCTAGCTTCCTCAGCTGATTTCCCTCTTGTTTAGTGGGCCATGAGTCCAATTCAACACCTGTTGGCTCCCACCGTCTGGAAGTGCCGCTCATAGCACTTTTTCAATGGAAATATGTTGACATTCCTCTGTATTTAACACTGTATTAGTACGGAGTGAGCAACAACCATGTATTCACTTCATCTTACTGAGTGATACTGAAACAAAATGCTATTGTAATCTCCAGACATTGATCATTTATTCAAGAATTAGGCAGTGCTCAATCTTTTTGAACTAACCAGTTTATTCTTTTCAGAGAGACAAGAAGAGAAACTGAAGAACAACAATAGAGACCTGTCCATGGTAAGAGTCCCAAGTATAACTGATGGTAAATCACTAAGCTATTTTTTTTTTCAGCAGAAGTCCTGTTTGCATCAAATACATTACATTTAAGTTCTTAAAATTTATCACCTATCGGGGCTATAAATAATAATCACAGGTATTATTGGACTAAATAGAATTAAAATATGCTGCCACGTTTAAACTTCATTTTAAAGCTGGCATGGTGGTGTATGCCCTTAATCCCAGTACTCAGAAGCAGAAGCAGAAGCAAGTGGAATCTCTCTGAGTTCCAGGCCAGCCAGGGCTACCCAGGACGACCTTGTCTCAAAACCAACAAACAATACCCCCCCCCCCGCAAAAAAAAAAACCCCAAAACTTCATTTTAATAGTTTGTTTAGAAAAGGCTGCTTTGGAGGTTATCATTTGTCTTCTTCAGAAATGTCTTGCTTTTTTGCTTCTTTGATACTGATATATCCAAGTTTTTATGTGCAGTAAGGGACATAAGCATTACTAGAGATAAAATACTGATGGAAAAACCACATCCCAGAATAACATTTACAGTTGTTTCCATCACTTACAATACAGTAGTTACAGTGATACTCCATGTCTTGCTTGCTTAAGGTTTTTAAGGTTTTCCTAGTTTTGTTTGTTTTATTTTTGTTTTGAATCAAGGTTTCTTTGCTTAGCCTTGCTTGTCCTGGAACTCGATCTGTAGACCAGGCTAACCTTGAACCCATAGAGATCCCCCTGCCTCTGCGTCCTGAGTGCTGGGATTAAAGGAGTGAGCCACTATTGCCTGACAAGTTTTCCTCATTTTTTTTTTTTTTTTAATTTATGTCTGCACATGCCTGGTGCCTGCAGACGCCAGAAATGGATCTCCCAAGATTGGAATTAGAGATGATTGTCAGCCATTATTTGGGTGCTGGGAATTGAACCCAGGTCATCTAGAAGGAGCAGCCAGTACTTTTAACCACTGAGCCCCCTTAACTCCAGTTCCCTTTTTATTTTAAAACAAAACCAATTGGTTTTCTCCCTTGTGTTCATGTTGAATCTTGGTTTATGCGTTTGTGTAATTCAGGTTAGGGGTTGGCGCATTGGAGATGGCTTTGTTGGCAGTCACGTTCACGTAAGGAAAGGTGGATTTCCTAGCCCATTTGCTGCTGCTTGACTCAGGGCTACCTTTTCTAGTTCTGTGTATTTAGCATGGGCCATCTCAACTTTCCATGAGTTTCTTTACTTGCTGGGAGATCTTGGCTATGGTTTTTTTATTTGCTAAAAATTCTTTTCCAGAATGACTATAATTTACTGGTAATTTCTTTTTCCTGAGACACAGTCCCAGTATGTACCCCTGGCTGGCCTGGAACTTGCTATGTAGACTAGGCTGCCTCAAACTCAGAAGGATTAGCCTGCCTCTCCATCCTCAGTGCTGGGATTAAAGGCGTGTAGCACCACACACAGGGAGGTGTTTAAAAGCGAGCTCTGTCATCTTTAGCACAATGTTTATCATGTTCACTACTTGGAAATTATAAAAGTAAAAATTGCCAAGTGATCCAGAGATAACTTCTGAAAACTCTACATCTTTGTACTCATTTGTGTATATTTATGCATTTATGAGATATGGAATTTAATAAGAATTTAGTTGCAAATAACAGGATACCCAACTCACAATGCCTACCATGTTGCTTTCTTTCTGTTGCTCATGAAGTCAAGAGGTTGGCAGCCCTAAGCTGGTGTCATAGCTTAGCATGCCCTCAAAGACTCTGGGCCTCAGTCAAAATTCACTTAACTGATTGATGCTTTCCCTGAGGCATTATGGTCTTCACTCCAGTCACACCACCTCATCCCTTGCAAAAAGCCTAAGAAGATTCAAATTTGTTCTTTTAAAAAGTGTTTTTCAGATACAGATACTGTGGTAGTACGTGCCTGTGATTCCAGCTACTCATCAGACAGGCAGGGATTCAGTGAGTTCAAGACTTCCAGGCGACAACAACAACAACAACACAGCAACACCACAAATATTCCAGTCAACACTTGCTTCTTACAACTGGTTGGCCAGATGTGGCCTCAGAGCAATTCCAGTTTATTAAAGTACAGGAATTGGAGATGGAGGGGCAGTTAGATAACAAGGAGCTTTTGGCAAAAGAGAACTTTTTGTCCTTTGTTTGTTTTTGAGACAGAGACTCACTGTGTAGCCCTGACCTCACATCTCACCTCACCCCGTCAGATCAGCCTGTCTCTGCCTCCCAGTATGTACTACCACACCCAGTTCTATGGAAAACTTTTAAAGAAAAATTATAGGAAACTTCAATTTTTGTAGTATGATATATATGTATATTTTAGTCTGAAGTGACCATCTTTTGCTTTCCTTGTAGGTACGGATGAAATCCATGTTTGCGATTGGCTTTTGTTTTACTGCCTTAATGGGAATGTTTAATTCCATGTGAGTAGCCTTTTATGTGCTTCTGCCTAATAAATGTTCTGTTTGTGTGCATGTGAGCATAAGATTTGTAGTAATATGTATTTGTCAGAATTTCAAAGTAATTCTGAGTTTGAGGCCAACCTATACTCCACAGTCAAATCCTCTCTAAAAATAATGGAAGAAAGCCAGGCAATGATGGCATATGTCTTTATTCCCAGCACTTGGAAGGCTTAGGCAGGTTGATCTCTGAGTTCCAAGGCCAGCCTGGTCTACATAGTGAGCTCTGGGATAGCCAAGGCTACACAGAGAAACCCTTGAACTCCTTGCTCTTCCCCCCAAAAGAAATGGAAGAAAGAAAACAAAATTTCAAACTTATACATTATTCACATATCAAGAAAAACGTATTCATTGTATGTAGTTATTGTATGTGTTACAAGTACACATTGTACATTGAGCGAATTTCTCCCATTCTGTCCTTTTAAAATTGACTTATATTTACTATGTGAATGTAGAGTAATGGTGTATGGTGTGCTTTGAGCATATCTGTACCATCATGTATCTTTCATAATCATTTGAGAGTATGCATGAGTAGTCTCCATGCTTCTGTACCCACCACTAGATCTCCTAAAGATATTATTTAATATATTTATATATGTGTGTGTGTGAGAGACAGAGACAGTACATATGTTACATTGTGAGTCCTGAGATTATGAACTGTAAAAACATGTTTCTGGTTGTGATATGGCTCAGCCTTTGATCTTAGAGCTTTTAGTTTACTGTAAACAAGGCCTTGTGATATGGCTCTAGCACACAGCTAAAGAAAGTCAACACAGGTCAAATGTCCAAGCAGGTAACCAGCTGGCAGGGAGTGAACCTAAGCGAACAGAAAGAGAGCTTTTGAGTTGGAAGGTATTTAAGACAGGGTGGAGAAGGAGATTTTGGTGGAGTGGGAGGGTCAGCTGGGTGCTTTCTCGCCTCTCTGAGCTAGCACGTTTTCACCCCAGCTCTGGCTCCTGAGTCTTCATTGGTAAAGTCAAACGGCTGGGACTTTTATTTTTAAAACATCATGCATGAGTGGAGGTCAAAGGACAACTTGTAGGAATCTGTTCCCTCCTTCCATCAGATAGGTCCTGGGATTTGAACTCAGGTTGTCACGCATGATGACAAGTGACTTTACCTTCTGACTTTACCCACCATCCTATTTTTTTTTTAATAACTGCAGTATAATTACGTAAATAAGGATTTCATTTTAAAAGAATACAGTCACATAATACAGCAGTTAGAACCCCCCTTTTGTGGGAGGGGGGGCTCATCGAACAACTCTCACAGGGGTGGCCTAAGACCATCAGAAAACAGATATTTATATTATAATTCATAATAGCAAAATTACAGTCATGAAGTAACAATGAAAATAATCTTGGCGGTCACATGAGGAACTGTATTAAAGGGTAGCATCATTAGGACAGTTGATGTCTTAGTCAGGGTTTCCATTGCTGTAAAGAGACACCATGACCAAGGTAGCTCTTATAAGGGCAACATTTAACTGGGGCTGGCTTACAGGTTCAGAGGTCCAGTCCATTATCTTCAAGGCAGGAGCATGGCAGCATCCAGGCAGACATGGTGCAGGAGGAGCTGAGAGTTGTTCCAAAGGCAAACAGGAAAGACTGTCTTAAGGGCACTAGGAGGAGGGTCTCAAAGCCCACTCCCACGGTGACACACTTCCTCCAGCAAGGTCACACCTCCTAATAGTGCCACTCCCTGGGCCAAGCATATTCAAGCCACAGTTGAGAAGCATTGATATAATAACTTTGTTTGTTTATTTTTTGAGATAGGGTTTCTTGGTGTAGTCATGGATGTCCTGGAACTTGCTCTGTAGACCAGGCTGGCTTCAAACTCAGAGATCTGCCTGCCTCTGCCTCCTGAGTGTTGGGGTGAAGACATGCATCATCACTGCCTGGCTCATAATAACTTTTTAAATCTATTTAACAGTGAGAATGTTTGTTCATCAGATAAAAGCTTAGACATTATATAGTCTTTAAAAATAATTCAGTATATCCCTCTGTTTTTAAATTGCTTACTAATATGCTTCTTCAAACTGAAGGTATTCATATAAAAACATTTTGACTCTTAAAATAGAGTTTTAACGACTATAATCGTGTTCAGTGATGAGGTCAGGTACTGTTGTTTAGACAGTGAGTAGCAGAATGGCGCAATCGTGAGGCACTGCCCTGACAGAGCTAGGCGGATATCCAGAGTTCACTGGAGCTATACCACGGCAGTGGAATTGCTCAGCTTTCCTCACCTCCCTGCCTCTCTTTTTCTCACACTTCCTTTTCGTCTCTTTCCAATGTCTACCTTTACTTCCTGTGTCTCAGTGCTATCAACATTGTATGGGAAGATAAGAGATAGAAACAGATGACACATTGATGGGTGTTAGGATAGAAATATGTATGAGGTATACTAGAGAAAGAAGAAGAAAGTGGTTGTTTTTTTATCGAGATGAGGGGTTTAGAGGACTTTAATATCTGAGCACTGGGGAAGCAGAGACAGAAGATATGTGAATTTAAGGGCAGTTTGGTCTCCATAGTGAGTTTCAAGTCAGCTAGAGCTATATAACGAGAGAGATTGCATCCTAAAAAGAACCCCAAAACCCTACCCATTCTACTTAGCTGACTGGAACTATAGGCCTCTAGAGCTGGAGGACACTAGAAGATTAAATAATTTTATGTGTTATCTAGAAATGCCATAAATTCTGTTTTCCCTCATTTATTATTTTTGTGTATGGTGATGAAGGGCGTACTACCGTTTGTATGGAGATGTTAAAGGGCAACTCTCAAGAGTTGGTGCTCTTCTGGTGCCGTGTGGGCTTCAGGCGAGTCAGCGTTCCTATATAGGGCCTGCTGTGCTTAATAATAGTTTATTTACATTTAAAAATATGGAAGCAAGGATCTTGAATGTTCCTACCACCAAAAGATAGGTAGATAGATAGATAGATAGATAGATAGATAGATAGATAGATAGATAGATAGATAGATAAAAGTATTTGAGGAGAGACAGCTGATAACCATGTTCGGATCATTACACATTTATATATACTGAAGTATCACACTCCCTCTGCTCCATGGCCTGTAACAATATGTCACTTAAACATTCAGAGTGTTGGTAGGAGGCTGGCCAGATAGCTCAGTGACTAAAGGGGCTGACTGCGCAAGCCCGGCGGCTGGAGTTTGATCCCTGAAACACACATAAAGGGAAGGAGAGAACCAGTTCTACAGAGTTGTCATTCGACCTCTGTACGCACACCCACCCATGCACGCATAGTGATAGAAGAAACTTTGAGCAATTCGTTTTGGAGTGTTTAACATGTTGTACCTTTTCATTTGTTTGTTTTTGGTTTTTGAGACATGTTTTTTCTATATTGCCCTGGCTGCCCTGGAACTCATTGTGTAGACCAGGCTGACCTCAAACTCACGGACACCTGCCTGCCTCTGTTGCACATTCTACTTTAATATCTCATGGAAGAGTAGTGTTTCTGTTAAGTCCACTTAGGTTTTGTAGCTTCTTTCTAAGTGCCTTTCATGTATCTTATCTTTCCTAGCTTGACTCTTCAGCATAGTAGGTTGTGAATCTTTGTGATATTATCATCATCATTGGTTTAATTCTTGCTTTAAAAAAAAAAGACAGGATTTTGTTGTGTAGTTCAGGCTGTCCTTGAAAATGCAATTGTTCTACCTCTCTGCCTTCTGACTTCTAGAATCCTAGACTTATACAGCTGTGTACTAACACACTTAGCAGGTCTTTTTCTTAAAGCATCTGCTGTCTGTCTATAAATGTTAAGACTAAAAGTAGGCTTTTAAGAGGCTTTATATTCTAGCCTCAAACACAGCAGACTTGAGTCCGGCTTCAAATATCCAGCGAGAACCTGTCTCAAAGGAAAGACAACAAAGACCAGAAAAGCAGCTCTACTCCAGAGAGCATGTTCACTTCCCGACTCAGTTCTATGAAGTGGAAGTTTTGGTTTTTCTTTTTGGTTTTTTGAGACAGGGTTTCTCTGTGTAGCCCTGGCTGTCCTGGGACTCACTCTGTAGACCAGGCTGGCCTCGGAAGTGGAAGTTTTAAAGGAAGGGTTAAAGAAGTGGAAAGCCATCAGCAGTGCTCTGGCAGCTACATTTCCAACACCTCCCAGCACTCTGGAGGTAGAGGCAGGAGGATTAGGTGTTCAAAGTCACTCCAGCTAGGGCTCCCTAGACTAAATTAGACTCTGTTTTTAAAAATGAAAATCATTCCTTTTACTGAGTCTGAGTATGGTTCTGTGGCTTGCTCTGGATTTGCAAAGTGTACTTAAGGAAACAGTCTACCTTGCATCAACTTTCCTTTATTAGGTTAAGGAAGTTTGTTTAGCTATTCCTCATAAAATCTCATGGTCATCTGGGGGGGGGGATCATTATTAGTTAATTTTTGCCAAGGAGCTCTAGAGGAGGGGAAGGCGGGATGATTGTTGGGGCTGAAGCAGAGAGATTGCAAGTTGGGGGACAGCTTGGGATATAGCAAGATCTTCTCTTTTAAAAAAAATTGCTAGCTGGGTAATGGTGGCACAGTCCTTTAATCCCAGCACTCAGGAGGCAAAGGCAGGCAGATCTCTTTGAGTTCAAGGCCAGCCTGGTCCACAGAGTAAGTTCCAGAACTGCCAGGGCTACACAGAAAAACCCTGTTTCAAACAAAAAATTGCTGCTGTTTGTTTTCCCTACCTGTGATGTAGATGGTTGTCTGTGTGTGCTTGTGTGTGGGGGTGGGGGTGGGGAATGGAGGCCAGAAGCTGATTGTAGTGCTTAATCTCTTTCCACCATATTTTTCAAGACAGGGTTTAAACCTAGGTTTCCCAAGATGTGGTTTAGGCTTTCCTGGGTGTATGTGGCATCCTTCCAAGGAGTCTGTCTGCACTCAGAGTTTTCATAAATCTCACGATGTTCCTGTCACTCTCATTGTCTCACAAGTGTGCTGTGAGGTTTCTAGAGTGTCCTGATGTGTGATGCTGCAGCACCCCAAGACTGAGAATTGTGAACCCCATCATTTCTTATGAGCCAATTATTAGAGTTCAGAAGTTAAAAATATCCTTCTTAGCATTTTTTAATTTTAGAATATGTTTTTCCCTGAAATACTTTTTAAATCTTTTTTTAAAAATTGTCTGTGTTTTATGGGGGGTACACTCACATGTGTTGAGGTACATATATGGAGGTCAGAGGTCAACTTGCAGGAATTGTTTCCAGGATGGAACTCAGGATTGGACAGCAGCAGCCACCTTTACACAATGAGCCATCTTGCTGGTCCCTAAAAGTTATTTTTCATTAAAATACGCATGTTATCATATATCAGATTTCTTGCTACTTAAGAGGATACATTTCAAAAATGTATTTAGGTGTTTTGCCTGCATGTATGCACAAGATGTCTGCAGAGGTCAGATGAAATCTCCTGGAACTGGAGTTACAAGACTATTGTGAGCCATGATGTGGGTGATAGGAATTAAACCCTATCCTCTGGCCGAGCAACCAGTGATGACAACTGCTGAGCCCTCTCTCCGGCCCCTCCCTGTATTGTACTGTACTGTATTGTACTGTATTGTATTGTATTTGTTTGTGTATTTTGAGGCAGGGTTTCACTATGTAGCCTTGGTTGGCTTGTAATTTGCTCTGTATAGACCCAGGCTGTCCTTGAAATCAGAGAGATCCACCTGCCTCTGCATCTTGAGCACTGAGATTAAAGGTATATACCACCTTGCCCAGCTAAGAGGATACTTAAAAAAAAAAAATTATTAGCTCAGTGTCTAGTAGACCATATATTAGTAGCTATACTGTACACAAGTCTTTTTGGCCCTCTGTAATTTGGGTGTGCAGAGGCACGGAGAGGCACTTGCACTGATGAGCCTGGTCCTCCTGCACACAGTGATGTGCGCCTTCACTCCTAGTTAAAGTGGGTCCTACTTGTACCCAGACTTTCTTGGAAATAGTTCTGTTGATTTTCTAAAAATAACAGTTCTTTTTTTTTTTTTTTTTTTTTTTAATCTTTTTATTTTAGATTTGATGGTAGAGTGGTGGCAAAGCTCCCCTTCACTCCACTTTCTTACATCCAAGGACTGTCACATCGAAACCTGCTGGGAGATGACACCACAGACTGCTCCTTCATCTTCCTTTATATTCTCTGTACTATGTCAATTCGACAAGTGAGTACCCGCACCCTTCATTTACTACGTAGAGCTCTCCTTTCTATCATTGCTCACACCAGCTTTACCTGGGAACGTTCATCTGCTACTCAGTCTCTTTCAGTTGCCCACTTGGAATTCCGGTGTATTGTTCACAGCCGTATTAAATGCCTGCAACTCTAGATGACTGACACTAGGGATGAGGACAGTTGTAAAAACCAAATGTGACTCCCACACCCCATTCTTGAGCCTCAGTCCCTTCTTCATTGGATCTAAGTACAGTGACTTTGGCCGTTCCAGTATTATTTCTCTCTCATGTTCTAGTGCCTTTTGTCAGTTCAGGAGTGTTCACTGCTCTGGAGGTGGTGGGACCTGGGAGAATGGAGCCTAAAATGAGACAGATGCATGCAATAGCCAGCTTTCTTTGGAACATCAGACATTTATACTCTTAGGTTTAAGAAGAATCACATGAGTAAAGTGTAGAATCACAAGGACAAGCCAAACATGGCAAAAACATGTTTTTCTTTTCTTTTCTTTTCTTTTCTTTTCTTTTCTTTTCTTTTCTTTTCTTTTCTTTTCTTTTCTTTTCTTTTCTTTTCTTTTCTTTTTCGAGACAGGGTTTCTCTGTGTAGCCCTGGCTGTCCTGGAACTCACTCTGTAGACCAGGCTGGTCTCGAACTCAGAAATCCGCCTGTCTCTGCCTCCCAAGTGCTGGGATTAAAGGCGTGTGCCACCACTGCCTGGCCAAAAACATGTTTTTCACAGAGGCATGTAAGCCAGTAATAATAGCCAGCTATAATAACCTGAGCTAAGCTCACTCAGAGGAGCATGCAAACACATTCCAAGAACAATTCTGTGTTTCGAGGTCAGAAGACTCTTGTCTTAGTTTCTTAGGGTTTTCTCACAAGCACTCTGAATTCCCTACGTGAAACTCCATTTTTGGATAGTGTTCTGACAATATCAATAATATAGTGATTTTAGGGTATTTACAGTTAAGCCCAGGTACTAACAACTTGAGTTTTCTGTCAGGGCTAACAATGAATTTTAGGCCTTATACTATGTTAGGAAAGAAACTGAAAAGAGATAAGTTAAAAGCTTATGGACTCGAATTCTAGGTGGAGGTCTAACCCTGAGCCACAGTAGCAGTTCATGCCTGTCCCCACCTCCGTGTGCAAATGCAGTAGAAGTTAGAGACCTGCTACAGAAACGAATTGGCCATAGGGAACTGCCGTGCAAACTGGGATTTGGTACAGGGGATGGGTTGACTTGTGTCCTGGAGGATGGAGAACAGTCTGAGCACTTTTCTTGACAGAGGAGGCAGCCGAGTGAAAGCTTGGAGGCGTGGTGGGGATGCAGGGACCCTGAGTCTGCTGTTGTGAGAGGAGTGAGGGAGGAGTGTGGGTAGGAGATGAAGGCTAGCACTGAGGATGCTGCTGCATTTGTGCCTCACATGCCTGCTGGCTTTATCAATGTTTCCTGTGGGGTTGCTGAGCTGCTGCTGCTGCTGCTGCTGCTGCTGCTGCTGCTGCTGCTGCTGCTGCTGCTGGCTCTCCTGTTTCTGGTCATTTGTTTGTTTTTGAGGCTGTTGTGAATGAGGTTCATTACTAGGTGGGTGGTTGTTCTCAACCTTATTCCATTTTTGTTTGTATTGAGGCTATTATTAATGAATTCTCTGTTATTATAGAAAAGTGCAGAGAAAAACTGTTGATTTTTATATTCTCATTTTGTATCCCGCTAATTTGCTGAATTTGTTTATTGTTTCTTTGTAAGCGCAGAGATAGCCATTTGTGGCACTGGGACACCCTTGCTCGTTTCTTCTAAGGGCTGGCTCTCTGATAGAGAATTTATGGTCTTCTCATGTGGGATCACATCTGCTGCAGACAGGGATGGTCTCTCACATCTCGTTTCTCCTCTCTGTCTGGACTGCCTAAGACGTCAGGCACTACTTTTGAGTAACAGTAGGAAGAGTAGATGACTTTCTGTTGTTCCTGATTTTGAAGAATGTGTCTCCACTTTTTCCCTAGTTAGTAAGACGTTGGCTGTGGGTTTGTTGTCCATCGCCTGTATTACGACACAGTTCTTCCATACGTAGCTTCTGCAGGGATTCAGGGCTTTTTGTTTTGTTTTCTTCCTGTCTTCCCCTCCCCCCCTTTTTTGTTTGTTTGTTTTTTGAGACAGGGTATCCCTGTGTAACCACCCTGGCTATCCTGAACCTTTCTTTGTAGATATATTTATTTTATTTTTTAATTTGAGACAGGGCCCCACTATGCAGTTTTGGCTGGCCTAGTATTGCTATGTGGCCGAAACTGACCTTAAACTCACAGAGACCTGCCTGCCTCTGCCTCCCGAGTGCATGCATAACCATGCCCATCTCAATGTTTTGTTCCCTGAGGCTCTAATGTTTGTAGACAAATGTGTTTTGTGTATCTACCCTAACCTCCCTTCAGCTTCTCCAGACCCACTCTCACATGTCCCCTCGTGTCCCCTCCTGGCTTTATGTCTCCTTCCTTCCTTCCTTCCTTCCGAACCTAACCTATACTAAGCCTATTTAGTGTTACCTGTGTGAGTATGGGTATGAGGCCATCCAGTGAAGGGAGCATGGGCAACCTAGCTCACCACCCTTGCAAAGAAAAGTGACTCTCCCTCCCTTAGCAGCCATCAGTCGCCAATAGCTCCTCAGCTAGGGGTGGGGCCGGGTAAGCCCCTCTCCAAGCATCCATGCTGGAATTGTGACTGATCTTGTATAGGTAACCACATCTGCCATGAGTTCATCCAGGAGAGTTTACAGTACTCTTCCCATCTTCCTTCTTCCGAGATGTTCCCTGAGCCTAGGGAGGGGTAGATATGGCTAGCCCTAGTATAGCTGACCGTTCACAGTCACGGATTCTCAACCCTTTATCTACTTTGGGTCTCTGCATTAACCACTGCGCACTGGCCAAGCTTGAGAGCAGCACAAAATTATAGAGTGACTTGATGGCTGTGCTGCATTGAGTCAAAAGGTAAGGTCCTCAACAGGAACATGAAGCTCTCACTCTGCCCACTCAGTGTCTTGTTTCTCCAAATAGTTTTTACTTTGCTTCCCATTTTCTACCTCATTGCAGTAACCCTGTCATTTAAAGGCCATCAGAGTTTTCAAACTGGCTTTTATTCTGGAAAATGACAAGGACTCATATAATTGACCCCTGTCTCTGCAGAATAACTGAGCCAAGATCCTTTGTATGTTTTGTCTAGACTTCTGTGTTTGTTGGCTGAACAAATGTGTTATCATCATGTGTTCTCTATTGTATAATTTCAAATTGTTCTTATTTTTCAGAATCCTTAGCCTTGTGCTAAATACATTGTAGGTGCCCAGGAAATACTGATCAGTTTTTGTTCTTTTTAATTATTTTTTGAGACAATCTTATGTATCCCAAGCTGGCCTTAAAACTGCTGATCCCCCTGCCTCTGCTCTCCCAAGTTTGGGAATTACAGGCACGTGTCGTCACACCTGGCTATTAATGCCCAGATTTTAAAGGCTGGAAATCGGTAGCATATTGTTTGATTTTTCTCACTGTTTTATGCAGTGTTTTTGTTTTTAATTTTTTACAGCTGTGAAGTTATATAGAAATACAAAACTCAGGTATTTCTCTAGCCTGAGCTATTTTTATTGTTGTTGGGTTTTTTTTTTTTTTTTTTTTGGTTTTTCAAGACAGGGTTTCTCTGTGTAGCCCTGGCTGTCCTGGAACTCACTCTGTAGGCCAGGCTGGCCTCGAACTCAGAAATCCGCCTGCCTCTGCCTCCCAAGTGCTGGGATTAAAGGCGTGCGCCACCACTGCCCGGCTTAGCCTGAACTATTAATGATTGATCTTCCTAACTCATTTTAAAATTTCTCATTAAAGTATGAGCTATTGTATGCAAATATATTTAAATATTTTATGATAAATTAAAGGGGTCCTTGAAGTCATATTTGTTATTTCATTATCTTCTGACAAGGGATGAAAGTAGTATGTATTTATAAAGGAACCTAGATATGGGCATTCTCCTAGTGTCTTAAGCCCAACAGACAATGGAGTAGTGAAGGCTGGATGGGTCAGGTGTATAAGACTGTGTGCACTGAGTGCCATTTGTACTTAAGACCAGCACTTTAATGTAGAAAGTGTGGTGGAAAAGCGCCCACTAGACTAAGACTCAGATCATATGGGTTTAAATTATAACTTTTTGAGACAGGTCTCATGTGGTTCAGGCTGGCCTTCAACTCTTGATCCTCCTGCCTCCACCTCCTGAGCACTGGAATTACAGCTGTGAGCCACCACACCTGCTGCTATTTTAACTTTGTTATTTTGGAGAACCTATTAGTCCTTTCCAAAGTTTAGTGGTTTCAAATACCAAATGAAGGAATCAAGAAGAGTAATAAAATAATACCTAAGGTTTGTTTTTAAAGATGCTGTGACCTTTTTAACAGTTGGCCATGACATAACCTTTGCTCGCTCATCAGCCCTCTCCATTCCTGTTAAAGTGTGTGCCAGTTGTTTTCTCGTCAGCTGCCTGTTCATGAGTACTCCTTAGCACACCCACGCCTGTCTGCTCCAAAAGTCAATTGTTTTCCAAAACCTGTTTATACTGGTTTTACTTGTTATTGTAGTTATGTAATTAAATGAAATGTTATACTAGTCAAA
This sequence comes from Uromys caudimaculatus, assembly GCA_028551405.1. Classification (NCBI taxonomy): domain Eukaryota; kingdom Metazoa; phylum Chordata; class Mammalia; order Rodentia; family Muridae; genus Uromys; species Uromys caudimaculatus. The sequence continues at coordinate 25,056,651 of CM052711.1, read as the reverse complement.
GAAATCAGAACATAAAAATAATTGTTTTTTATGGAAATTGCTTCAGTATTTTAAAAAAATGAATACACCTATATTGTTGTATTAGATAAAATTAAGATAAAGAAAAAGTTGCAAAGTTTTAAAAGTCTAAAGAGTTGGGGCCTCCAAGTTAGGCAAGTGTACTTCCTCTGAGCTGTGTCCCAACCCCTCTGTCACTATTTGCAATAAAGACTAAAGTCAGTCATACTATACTCAAGGGAAAGCCCTTGTATTTTACAGGCTTTGTGTTAAAAAGTAAAAGATTACAGTGAGGCCGTGGGGGTACATACCTTTAATCCCAGCACTCGGAAGACAGGCAGGTGGATCTCTGTGCCAGCCTGGTCTACAGAGTGTAGCCTGAACAGCCAGGACTACACAGAGAAACCCTGTCTCAAAAAGCTGGGGGATGGGGGAGGAGATGAAGAAAGGAAGGAAGAAAGGGAAGGAAGGAAGGAAGGAAGGAAGGAAGGAAGGAAGGAAGGAAGGAAGGAAGGAAGGAAGGAAGGAAGGAAGGAAGGAAGAAAGATTCCCTGGAGGCTTGGGGTACAGCTCAGTGCTAGAGTGATTGCCTACCAGGTTCCATAGTCTTGGTACTTCAATAAGAATCTCTCTCCCTCTCCCTCTCCCTCTCTCTCTCCCTCTCCCCTTCCTCCCCCCCCCCCCCG
>CM052711.1:25004727-25055868 GCA_028551405.1 Uromys caudimaculatus | reverse complement strand
TGCAGGTAGCCATACTTTTATTTTACATGCATTCTCTTTGCTGAAGTGTATGTAAAACATTTTTATAGCTTATATTAAAAATCAGTTCTTACTGTGCTTTCTTTACAGAACATCCAGAAGATTCTTGGCCTTGCCCCTTCACGAGCTGCCACCAAGCAGGCTGGTGGATTTCTTGGCCCCCCACCTCCTTCTGGGAAGTTTTCTTGAAGGAAAGCAGAATTCTGAATTTCCTATCATACTCTTTAGACATTCATATCAGACTATAAGATACCTGGCCACATTCTAGGTTTGTGTTATTTCTCAGCTATGGATATGATCAAATGAGAACAGGGCTTAACTAATGGGATAGTGCTTATGGTCACAGATGGCTTCTTTAGTAAGTGCACTCAGTGGTTACATTGGGGTGATTTATGGAACCACAAACATCATCTTTCTTGTCTCACTTAAGTATTTCAGTGTATGTGCCATGTACACAGAAGCAGACTGTCCATGAACGTTAGGCAACTAGGAGAAAAGCAGTTTATGTAACAACGTGATTGGAATTATTTGTTGTGTTTTTTAAAAAGCCAAATATGTCACTTTGTGTTTGACAATGAGCCAATTTTTTAGGTGTTTCATTTAGAGATATGTTTGATTTTTTTTTGCATATTAAAAAGAGTATTTTCTGTAATCTGAACATAAGGATAAGCATTGGCCCAAAAAAGCTAAAATAAAGTTTTGTCATGTTCTTTTACCAGCCTTGTCTCATGTTCAAAGTATTGTGCTAGTGTACACTTTGGAAGTGTTCTAGTTTGCTTTCTGGTGCTTTGTCAAACTCTGTGACCAGAAGCAACTTAAGGGTGGAAAGGGGTTTCTTCAGCTCATGCTTCCGGGTCACAGTTCACTGGGAGAGCAAAAGTTAGTACTCAAGCAAGAACCATGGCAGCCATGGAGGCTGGCTTACCAGCTAGCTCACTCTGGCTTGCTCTCAGCCTTCCCTTAGCGGCCAGGCCCACGTGGCCACCTAGAAAAGATCACATACTGTAACTGTACAGGTTGGACTGGGCCCTCCTCCATCAGTCACCAATCCAGACAGTCTCTCACAGACATGGCTACAGGCCAGTCTGGCCTGGGGAAATTTCTTAGTTGATGTTCTCTCTTGCCAGGTGACTCTAGGTTACGTAAAGGTGACAAATAAAAACTCAGTACAAACCGTAAGTGTAGAAAGGAAAGAGACAGTGTAGTGAGGAGGTAACTCCTGCTTATCTTGTGGACTCCTGCTTGACTTGAAACAGCAGCTTATGGAAGAGGAAGGGCTGCTTCCTCTTTACTAGAGTGTAGTACTCAGAGTTCCGCCTCAGTACTAGGATGCTCGTGGAGACTGCTCTACTGTTTTAGACCTCTCTGTGAACATAATATTTGCTGCTGCTATTTTAAAGGAAGATTCATCGTGAACTCAAACTATCCAAGTGCAGAATCTTTACTTCTCTGGCTTGCATTCCCTTTATCAAATGCTTATTTAGAATTTCAGGTTTTAGTGAAGGAGCTATGGATGTGAAGTACCACACAATTGCCCACTGGCATATTCTCTCACAGACACACCCAGAAGTTCCAACAGTAATGCAAGCATTAGCCAGCAATGTAACTGAAGCTTCTGGAATGTATTGATTTTTGATAGGGAGCAGTGAAGATTGTCTGAGGTATGTCCCACTGGGGACTCACAGTCGAATTAAGATTTCAAGTAACATTTCTCTGATTTTAATTTTCAGAGACTGCTTTTTTTTTGTTTTTGTTTTTCGAGACAGGGTTTCTCTGTGTAGCCCTGGCTGTCCTGTAACTCCCTCTGTAGACCAGGCTGGCCTTGAACTCAAAAATCCACCTGCCTCTGCCTCCTGAGTGCTGGGATTAAAGGCGTGCGCCACCACTGTCCGGCCAGAGACTGCTATTTAAGTGACTTGCTCATGCTGGAACTCACACCCAGGACTGTGTTCTTTGCAGATAAGCACGGCATCCTGAGCTTCATCCTGAGCTCGAGATTGCATTGTAACTTCACGTTACAGCCCTACAGTGTTTTAATGAGTTTCTAGGCTACCAACAAAAATCTAAATAGATGGAGGTGGTTATGCTTGTTTACTGAGTGTAACTGTTTATAAGACTCTACAGGTGAGAAAGATGGGCAGGTGCAGGAGGTTATCTGAAGCAATTTAATTGTAAACCAGTGCTGGAGTCATCCAGAACACCCCTGCAGTAATCCTTCTGGGGAGCAGATGAAGTCCTCTGTGTGTGTGTGTGTGTGTGTGTGTGTGTGTGTGTGTGTGTGTGTGTGTGTGTGTGTGTGTGTGTGTGTGTTAGTGGTGTTGATATGAGCACAACCATATCTCAGACCCATGGGAATGGCACACCTTCCCCTGGTTGAGTATGGAAACTGGCTGTGTTCAGAAGTATCAAACAACTTTTCCTGATGACTGCAGCCTGAGGTTGTTCCCCTATGGAGATGCCCTACCCGTACTGGCTACAGACTAGCTTACTCTCGGGAGCCAAGCCTATGAGATGCTGAGAGCCAAACCCATGAAATTACCCACTGTTCAGTGAAGCATAGTCAGTTAAGGTGCAAGGTTAGAAAGCACAGGGCGTCTGCGGTCTCGGGTCCGAGAAATTGAAAGAACGTCTGGTATTTCCTGAAAACCGGTTACGGTAGTGGGTTGGCCTTGGGCCATGTGTAACCTTCCCGCCCGCCTGTCTTTTTAAGCTGCTGTCCTGAAATAAACTTCGGGAGCTTGATCAGAATACAGACTTGCCCCCACTTCTCGTGTCTCTTGTCCTTCTTTGGTCAGTCCCCTCCTTAGGTCCACGCTGAACCCCCTCGGGCCGGGGCAGCTTACCTGCCTGTTAAATATAAACACTGATTTTTCTGCGCGCTGATGTGTCTCCATTAGAGTGCATGGCCCACCTTATCCCAGCCTTTCTATAAGTGTGTCTGTCATTGACCATTCAGGTCAGTCCCAAAAGCTATGCATGTCTCAGGAGATACTGCTACCTTATTCTTTTACAGTATTTGATGGCCAGTAGGCTCTGGATAAAGAAGTCACTATGAGGGGATGTCACCAACATGTGCTTACTTGAGTCCTCATCACTGTCCCTTTATTTCCCAGCATTCATCTCCCAGGTACTTTGATTTACTCTGGTCTTAACCTGGTGTCCCATTCTTCATTCTGCTTTGGCAGTGACTTTTGTGTAATCTATATCTGATTGATTTATGCCCTTTGTGGCTCCATCACCCCAAGCTAGACCTCAGTTCTCCCTCCCACACCTACTTTCTAAATCCTAGGCTTCAGTTTTTCAGGCAGACTAAATAAATTCTCTATTTTTCTTGTGGGTTTTTGTTGTTGTTGTTGTTCATTTAAGAACTTTGCTGGCTTCTGCGTCTGATATGTTCTTATGTCTGATTATCTCCTGTCACTGTACAAGCCACCATCTTGTGCAAGGGTTTTCTGACCTGGACATGGTTGGGTTGGACTTCCCTCACTATATTTCTGTTTAAGCTTCTCATAAAAGTCACTTATTAAACAATTAACAGATCTTTCTAAGCCTCAGTTTTCTGATCCGCAAAAGGGGTCATGACCTTGTGAAAACTCTACAGCCTCCGTGTATCTGACTGACTCTGGCCAGAGCCTGCCTGACTCCTGCCCAGGTTGCTTTGGTTCCTACAGTGGATTGTGTAACATTGGTTTACTTGTTATTTTAATTAGATGCATTGGTTACGTAGTATTTGCTTCTATGAAAACTAAGTTGAATGGTTTAGATTGACCTAATAAGAAATCAAGCTTCCTGTCATGGCCACCATTAGAGAATAGCATCCATGGCCCTGTGCTACCCCATGGCCGTGGGCCTCAACAGAATGTCAGCAAGCCAGGGCATGGCCATGCCATGGGGCCCTCAACCAACAACACCAGATTTCTGTGGGACCTGATCCTGGAGGCATGCACGCTGCTTCACACCATAGGAGTGGTGCACTGGAGGTCTCCCAAGGACAGGTGTGTGTTCATCATGCAAACTTGATGACCCACAGTAGGAGAAGAAAACAGAAGTCTGAATGTTGTCCTCTGATTTCCACACACACTGTCTCAGGAGTGCTCACACACATGCTGATAGGAATACATAAAAAGTTAAAAATAAGGTGAGTGCCGAAGTCACAAATGGAAGTTTATGCCTGTAATTCCAGCACTTGGGACTGGAAGCAGAGGGATCCGAAGGTCAAGGCAACTTCCTGAGATATTTAGACCCTGTCTCCATCAAACAAGCAACAGGTTTAGAGATTTTTGCATGATTTATTCCCAAATCACATACCAGTAAGTAGATCACAGACCCAGCAAACACCCAGATCCTTGGGATTCAGGGTTCATTGGCTTTCTACCTAGCACCCTCCAGTGCTGACTCCTTTGGTCCTGTTAAAGTATTTAATTACTTAGTATGACTCTCAACTAGATCCACTATCCCATGTTCAAATGTCTTCACGAAGGTAAGTCAGGATCTGTAAAAACTCCTATAAAAACTTGTGACAATTTTGTTGAAGTAGCTCCTTGCTCCTGGAACTCCATCTGAATAGTTTATATTAAGAAACCTTCGTTAATCGTGAATTAAAACTTCCTTTATTCAGCTGTTACCACACTGTAAGGAAGGAGACAGGTGGAAGTCTAGTGAGATGATTCAAATGGCCACCTTTTGCAGGTGGAAGCTAAATATATTTTTGTATGGATCCAGTTCGTTGGCTGCTGAAGATATTCAATAGAATCAAAGACTTTTTTTCTTAGTAACTTTCAGGTTTATAATTATTCCAGTCATTTTCTGAACAGCTAAATTGGCCTTCACAGCTGTTTTATGAAGAGAGCTAGCAAAACTGTGAGACTGCTTGACCTGCTGGTAGAGTATTCCATTCGAAGAAAAAATAAATTCATTTTAAAGCAAGATGAGACGATAAATACTTCAGCACCATGCTTTCCGTGTTTGTTTTTTAAACTACAACCCAGGGGATAGGATTTATTATCACAATCCAAACATAGAAGTTTCCTGAAATATTTCCCTCTTCTATGCATTTTGAATATTGTTCCTTCATTTTTCAAAAATGTGGTCATAACCCACAGATTTTACGAAGTAATGATAGGTAAAAAAAAAAAAAAAAAAAAAGGTTCAGCTTTACTAAGTTCTGATTGCACTAGACAGAGGAAAATAAGCCCATTCTACAGAGGGGAGCAAGAGTTCCCTCTCTCTGTGGACTTGGATATTATTAGAGTTGGGGAATGAGTGTGGTGAGGTGATTTACCCACTCCTGTAGTCCTGACTCCTGAGAGGAGAGTCCTGTGAGTTCATGAGTCAGACACAACCTCAGCAACACAGATACCACCCCCCCCAAGTTTTTGGATTTTTGGAGGGTTTGTTGTTGATGTTGTTAAACCCTGGGGCAGTGGGGAACATGGCGCACCACATTGTAGTGATGTTATTTAAGAGTTTGAATGTGTTAATGAGCCACCAGGTGGAAAAAGTCAAGCAAAACAACCCATTCCCTAGAAAGGCATTATCTTATCAAGGAGGGTGACTTCTTTCCCCAAGGATGCAGGAGTCTCCTCTCTGCCAGCCTCAGCCCCGGGAAACATCAAGGTATGACTGCATGCATTCGCTGCCCTGTGCACCTAGGACATTTGACCCCACACCTCTGCAAGACCTGTGTCAGGGGAACCGAAGACATGGAAGTGAGCCCTGCAGGAATTCGCTTTGAAATCTTATTCCTAGTGGCATCTGTGAGTGCCATTTCCTCATCAAAGGACAAGGGTTCCAATTTACCAGCATATCAGACAAAACAGTCATGTTTTCTCTGCTCTCATGGTGCATGTGACTGACCCAGTACCTCATGATGTTTCTTCATGATTGACAAAGTCAATTACACCGTTCCCTGAAGGGTTTGGGTGAAATTAGTGATAAGATCAGACACATCTCTGAGAGAAGACTCTGGAGGAGAACCCAGCTGAGTCTCTCAGGAATTGTAAGTGAGATAATATATCTCTACTAAGTCCAAATCAGTATTATATCAAGCCACATGGTAACACTCCCTGGAGATGGACATGTCTACTTGGGAATATGTTCTTTCTGTTCTTTGATCTGTTTTGGCTTGGTTCAGTGATAAATATGGGAACATTTGGGGGGAAACAAAAGCAATCTGGGTTGGATAGGGATTACTTTTCTGCAGTCAGTTCTACCTCAGAGGGAGTTCCCAGAGAGAGAGAGAGATTAGTTTGTCACACTCTCTCTGTCCAAAGGCCTAATCTAGTAAATCTTACTGATAAAGTGCCAGGCTTGTGGGTGAACACATTTCCTTTGTTTCTAGGCTGAGATGCACTCGGTGTTCACCAGATAATTTAAGATACACCACTTAATTAAAAATCTTATCTTCTTCTCCAATGATAAATACTTATCTCAGTAGAGAAGAGTTACTGATACACCAAAAAGGTTAAAACACCTAGAAAGACTTGAAACAATAAGAATCTTGCATCCACTCTTGAGAAAGTTGGTGGCTGCATTCCTCAGCTACAACTCAGTCCTCAAATGTTCTTGCACTATGAATAGCCTGATGGTGATATTTTTTTTCTGGTGTTGTCAGAGCCACTCAGCAGCCATGAATACAGAGTCCTGGGAGGAGGGAGGTAAGCAGCAATACTGCCAAGACACTTTGCCATCGAGGGCCACAGACAAGGAAAGCACTGGTTCTGTTTGGGGAAGTCTTGGATGATTGTGTCGGTGAAGGGCGGTAAAGGCTTTACCTTTAAGAAGCCTAGGAGGATAGGAAACCAGTGAGAGGAGAAAGAGGGATGGCAGGGGGCGGGGCTGGGGTGGGGCTGGGGTGGGGGGCTGGGGGAATAAAGCAGGGTGGGTATAACAATGTAGAGGAGAATGAGGGATGGGGCAGGGATAAAGCAGAGTGAGTATGGACAATATATATCATATGTGATATATGAAAATACCATAACAAAACACGTTATTCTGAATGCTAACTAAAATGGTACATGGTGGCCCACACCTGTAATTTCAGCTCCTCCAAAAGGTTGAGAAGAGGAGATTGGAAATTCAAAGCCAGCCTAGGCAACTTAGATCCTGAGTCAAAAACACAAAGTCAAAAATGAAAGAGTATTTGTCTATTTTCTAGTCTTTGGCTGCCCAACAATTTCCCTTATGGAACTGTTGAACTTTCTTTTTGCCATGGCCAAAACCTGAGAGAACAACTTGGAAGAAGGAAAGGCTGGCTGCGATTCATATTTTCAGTTCGCAGGTAGCCCTTCTCTTTCAGGGCCTTGATGAGATGTATATTATGGTAGAAGAATGTGGAAGAGCAAAGCTATTCACATCATGGTGGCCATAAGAGAGAGAAGGGCAAGAGACCTCTTCTCAGGACACGCCCCAGTGACTCCACCTCCTACTTTCAGCCCATCCTAATAATCCCATTATATTAGGAATCTATGAGGGACTCAAGCCATCAGTGAAGGAGGAGCTACCAGGAGCCAGTCACTGCCCAAAAGCCTGTCAGCTGGAAGCCATATCACCAACACTTGATCCTGTGAGGACATGTCACATTCAAACTTTGACAGGACCCTTAACCTCTCTTACTTCCTAGGACCCTAGAGGTGCTGTGATGGTTCTATCACTGTCAGTCAACTTGGCCAGATCTAAAAAAAAATTCAAGCAGGAGACAAGCCTCTGGGCATGCCTGTGAGGGACTGTCTAGGTTCAATGAGGTGGGAAGACTCACTCTAATGGCCGAACTGAATAAAAAGGGGAAAGGGAACTGGGGTTTGCCCTGCTTTATTTTATCTTCCTGGATGCAAGGGCAATGTGACTAGAGGCCTCCAGCTCCTGCTGCTGTGACTTCTCTGCGACAATAGACTACACCCTTGAACACTTAACAGAACAAACCATACTTCGTTAAGTTGCTTTTGGCTGGTATTTTGTTTTTTCATTTTATTGCAGCAAAAGCTGGGTAATTAATAAAAAACCATCAGTCACATTGTCCCTTCTTCCCAGAAAGGTAGTTACATAATCAGGGTACCAATCTTAGCTCCAGTGACTGGAGTCTAGGATGGCAGGAAAAAAGAATGAAGTTCTTGCTGTTTTATCTGGGGTTCATGTGTTATTAGGGATGGAACCCAGGTTCTTGTACATGTTAGACAGGTGCTATGCCATTGGTCTGTATTCCTAAACCTTTGATTTTATAAAGCCTAATCTTTACCACTCCTTGGCTGTTTACTAGAAGAGGTGTTTCATGTTTCTGACACATACTCAAGTGCATGCATGCACCTCAGAGGTGATGGATGGTCACTAGCTTGGCTGTGGGGATCCTATATCCCTGTCAGTGTACACTGGAACATCCCACTCCATACCTTACATAAAACCAATGTAATAAAAAAGATGTATCTTATGTGTATGAGTGTGTTGCCTGCGTGCATGTCTGTGTACATGTGTGTATTGCCCTCGGAGGTCAGAAGAGACTATCAGATTGACTGTAACTGGAGTTAAGACAGCGGTCGGCCACCATGTAGGAGCTGGGAACTGAATCTAGAGTAGTCAGGGCTTTTAGCAGCCGGGCCATCTTTCCAGCCCCCAAACCAATTTGAAGCTACAGAAATAAAAAGGGAAATTCTGCGTGTCTCTAAATCTCATTCTTCCTTTCTGATACTGATGCACAAAGTCAACCCGCTGTGACCTTCCTGACCTCTGAGTTATGTCTCCTTGGCATTTATTTCCTTTGCTGCCCCTTTTCTCCAGGGGAACCTGGAGTGCTTGCTTTGTTCTTCCCTATGTAGAGTTATCTGCAAATCATTTTTTCCTGTATTTTATCCAATTTTATGGTTCCTTAAAGCAGAAAGATAAACTGGCCCCAGCTTTCTCTAATAGAACATGAGGTCTCCTACTGCTGAGACAGCGGACATGGAGCAAAGTGGATCGTAGAGCTCCACCCAGTGGCTCTGACGGGAACTTTACACTGCCTGGGTTCTCTCAGATCTTTCTTAGCAACTTCTCTTTAACCCATGAGTCGGTCCCTTGGATGCACTGAAGACTGAATCACCTGGAGTATTTTTGCCTTGTTCTTCTTATTTTGCCACCATTTCCGGTTCCTATAATATCTGCTCACTTGGTCAGTCCATTATAAATACCTGCTACTGAGCAAGATACTTTTAACATCTGACACTGCTCCTTACAAATGCTTACCACTTCCTCTTAACACACAAGTGAAAACAGTGAAGGGACTAAGCAGCAAAATCAAATTCATTTGTTAACGGACAGAATCAAGATTTTTCTCTTTTCATTACACCATCGACAGCAGTGGTTCTCAACCTTCTTAAGAGCTGCGACCCTTTAACCCAGTTCCTTAGGTTCCTTAGGTGGTGACCCCCAACCATAAAATGATTTCACTGCTACTTCATAACTAATTTTGCTGTTATGAAATGTAACATAAGTATCTGATATGTAGGCTATCTGATATGTGATCCCTGAAGGCGTCAAGACATTCAGATTGAGACCCACTGACCTAAGTAGTCCTTATGTAAGCAATGTTCCCTTCCAATTCACTCCAACAGTTCCTTCCCAGGAACTAATCTAGTCACTAGCTAAGATTTTGCATTATTGAGTACAGAAGTCTCTGCACACCAGCTCCCGCCCTCTGTAAACCTGCTTTTCTACTAGCTGGGAGTCTCTACAGCCTCAGTCCTTCCCATCTTTCCTTTTTCTGTTTTCTGCCAACCATAGTAAAGTTAATCCAGTAACATGCTGAAAAAGGCCTTCTCAGCTATTGTGAGTGTGTTTGTATAAAATCACTTTGCATGCTTAGTATAAAAGATCATAGCTGAGGGTGTTCGTGGTAGAGCACTTGCCTAGCATTGACAGGGCTCTGGACTGAATCCTCAGAACTGCAAAAAAGAAGAGGAGATTGTTGTAAATACTGATTCAAAAAGACTTCTCAATTACATCATTATAAGCTAGAATATAGAGGCTGGAGAGATGGCTCAGTGGTTAAGAGCATTTTCAGATGACCTAGGTTCAATTCTCAGTAACAGCTGTTTGTAACTCCAGTTTCAGGGATTCAGTTCTCTTATCTGGCATCCATGGGCACTGCATGAATGTGGTACACAGGCATACATGCTGGCAAAACAACAATACACATTGTTTTAGTCACTTCTATTGCTGTGAAGCGACACCATGACCAAGGCAACTCTTATAAAAGAAAGCATTTAGTTGGGGGCTGGCTTGCAGTTTCAGGTGCTTAGTTCACTGTCATCATGGCATGGAACACAGCAGCAGCCGGGTGTGATGCTGGAGAAGTAGCTAAGAGCTACATCCTGATCCGTGGGGGAGGGGGGTTGGGAGTAGGAGGGAGGGAGGGAGGGGGGGGAGAGAGAAAAAGAGAGACTGAGCCTGGCATGGGCTTTTGAAATCTCAAAGTGTCAAAGTGGCACACTTCATCTGACAAGGTCAATCCTCCTTACCCTTCTCATGTCTAACGCCACCCCCGAGCCTATGGGGGGTCCCCCGAGCCTATGGGGGTCCCTCTTACTCAAACCACCACACACATAAAATAAAAATGTATGTTGCGTCTAAAGTTGGTAGTTCTTATTGCATAGTTTTGTATTGTATTTCAACTATTGTTGAAAAAAAAAAAAACCCCATGACCAAGGCCACTTGGGGAGGAAAGGGTTTATTTGGCTTACACTTCCATATCACCAAAGGAAGTCAGGACAGGAACTCAAACAGAGCAGGAACCTGGAGGAAGGAGCTGATTCGAGGGCCATAGAGGGGCGATGCTTACTGGCTTACTCATTATGGCTGACCTAGCAGGCTTGCTGGCTTTTCTCCCTCCCCCTTTCTGTTCTCCAACATAACATTTTTATTGATTCCCTGGGAGTTTCATATAAAGTATTCCGATCATATAGACTTTCTAATTTTTCCATGTCTGTTCCCTCTTGTGAGCTCCACCCCCCCCAAAAAAAAAGTAAAAATAAAAACAAGAATTAAAAAAAAAAAGTCAAACTTGTGTTATTGATATACTCACTGGAGCATGGTCAAAGTCTCAGTGGCCTGCTCCTTAAATAGAACCGAGTCCTTTGCCTCCCACTCTGCCAGAAGCCATCAGTTGTGGAGAGCTAACGTCAGCATCCCCATCAGACTTTAAAGAGCTCTCTTTGGTGGCATCCTGTCTATGCTGTTACTTCTTGGGGGTGGGGGTAAGGGTTGTCACAGAAGCCTTCCATGTCCCTTCCTGTCCAGTGTGCATCTTCAGCATCAATATCACAGCAAAAGTAGCCTCCTTGCTCTTTGAAGCCAGCAGGAGCATGGGTCATGGGTCTTCACAGGGTTTCTGGAGCCAGCACCATCCACCAACACAGTCCCCTGCTGCAGTAGGACCACAGACCCAGACAAGGCCCTCAGAGGCTGCCTGGACCACGGACAGCAACATGACCTCAGGTGGCAGCACAGACCACAGGCATCCACATGGCCTTCAATGGTAATATGGGCCATGAACATCAACACAGACTCCAGCTACAGAAAGACTCCAGACCCAGACATGTGTCTCGGCAGCAGCATGGGTCTGAACATCACCATGGCCTCAGTGTCATGGCAGGTCACTCACATCAGTATGGCCCCTGGTGGCAGCATGGCTCACTGACATCAACACGGGCTCAGGCTGCGGCACAGACTTCTGCATGGCTATTGGTGGTAATGTGTGCCCCAGACACCAACATGGTCCCCCGGCAATGTGTGTGTGTTGGAGGGACATGACATGGCATGGCTGACTGCCAGGCTTTCTTACAGAATCCAGGACCACCAGCCCAGAGGTAGCACCGCCCACAATGGGTTCGGCCCTCCCCAACAATCACTAATCAAGAAAACGATCTCTGCTTCCCTACAGCTTGATCTTGTGCAGGCATTTTTTCAGTTGAGGTTCTCTCCTCTCTGATGGCTCTGGCTTGTGTCATATATCCTCAATAAAACTCACTGGTTCACCAGGTTGGACTCTGGTGATATCTATACTTTGGTCTAATGTGGGTTCTCTATCTGGAATGAATAGATGTGTGTGTCGTGTCTCCCCTGGAAAAGCTTTGTCATGTAATAGCAACTGCTAGATGATATCACTACTAAAACATGGGAGTATCCAAGAAAGAGGAAGACTTTCAAAGAGACAGGAGCTGAAATAAAGGAAGAGAAGCTTGAGAGAGTCCAGTAGACAAGGAGGCTCAGAGACTCCAAATGAGAACCAGCACATCAACTGTCTAGTGGGTTTGAGCATGTTGGCATTATGTTTCAACTCTTTTTTAACACTGTCACTGTCTTCAGACACACACCAGAAGAGGGCATCGGATCCCATTACAGATGGTTGTGAGCCACCATGTGGTTGCTGGGAGTTGAACTCAGGACCTCTGGAAGAGCAGTCAGTGCTCTTAGCCGCTGAGCCACTTCTCCAGCCCCAACATTGTTTCTTTACAAAGATAGAGGTACAGCAGTGGATGAAGCCAGAGGTTCCCAGAACAATAACTGGACCAGGGACACATGGATACTGAGGCAAACTATTGAGACATAAAAAGGGATCCAGCACAGCAGTCAGTGGGCTAAAGGCTGCTAGGGCTGAGGACTTGGGTCCTATCCCTGGGACCTACCTGATGGAAGGGAAACCTGAAGTCCATAAGTTGCCCTCTGATCTCCACACATGAAATGTGGCACACTCCCAAGGGCATATCCCTCACTCAAACTCCACACACAATTGTAATCAAAATTTTAAAGGTATTCTGAAAAGTAAGAGTGGCCTAGTATGCCGGGGAAAGACAGATACTTAAGAGAATTTCTGATCTTTCATAAGTCATCCACACAGCATGTGTATTTTCCAGATCTCTGAGGCTCTTCTTGGTTTGTTCTCTGTAGCCCCTGTTAGGAACAGATTTTCAGTTCTCGCGCTATCATCTGTCTTCTTTTAAACATCCATCTCTTTCTAAAGCTTATTTATGTGTGTACGTGCACGTTTGTATGCAGGTGTACACCCCGGTGCACATGTGCAGAGGCCAGAAGAGGGCGCTGGGTGTCCCCCAATATAATTTTCTGCCTATTCCTTCAAGGCAACATCTCTCCTTAAACCTAAGGCTTCCATCTTAGTTAGGCTGGAAGCCCAAAAACTCACCTCAGAGCTGGGATTAAAACAGGTGTTCCTTGCTTGTTACTTGGGATCTAGGTCCTGAATACCAGTCTTCATGAGGGCAGAGCAGAACCCTCCGTCCCCTCTATGTTAATCTGATGTCACTTTCTCTATCTCTGTTCTCCAGCTACACTGCTTGATAGTGTGAAAGGACTTGCTATGACAGTCACAGTTAAAATCGAAAGCAATTATGAGCTGGGTGTAGTGGCAAATGCCTTTAATCCCAGCACTCAGGAGGCAGAAGCAGGATCTCTGAGTTTCAGGCTAGCCTGGTCTACCAAGAAGAGTTCCAGGACAGCCAGGGTTTCATAGAGAAATCCTGTCTCAATAGCCAAAACCAAATCCAACCAAACAACCAATTATGAACTCTAGAAAAAACAAAATGTGTACAAGAAAAGGAAAGGTAGTTACAATAGACTGGTTGGCTCACTGCTGGTTACTCTTCACACAGAAAAGTGCATGTCCTCTAGAGTTCTGGCTGGGCCAGCAAGTCAAACTGACAGGAAAGTATATCAAAGGAGAAAAGGCTCAGGTTCCTTTGTCTTGAGGTTTCCAGGAAGGGAGCCCAGACAGGAAAATGAGATGTGGAGACAGTTGGTGACTAGACTGGATGAGGGATAGCACGTTATGAAGAACCAGCTAAATTACGGATGAAGGTTAAGAGGCCAGAACTATTCTAATCAAGACTGTCCAGGCTTTGCTTGGACTCAACTTCTTCATAAGGATATGCATGTCACTTGTGTCACACAGACTCCTAGTTCCTGCTTTTAAGCAATAGCACAAAGGTCATAGTGATCTTTTTACACTGGCTGCTTTCAGCTGCTGTTCTTCTTTTTTTTTTTTTCACCATTCTCTTTATTACTGAAAAACCCGCCAAAATGTAACCAGTTTATTTAGGTTTTAGCCAAGAAATCCAAAAACAGCCAAGCTGTCAATCAGTGCTTCAGAAAATGCATGGGTTTTAGGTTTTTGGTTAGTTTGGTTGGTTGGTTTTTGTTTTTTGTTTTTTTGTTTTTGCTGGAGGTTGTGGGGAGGGGGCAGAACTCATGTAGCCTACACAGCTTCAAACTTGCTATGTAGCTGAAGACAGGATTAAACTCTGAGCCTCCTTCCTCTACCTCCCAAATGCTGATTACAAGCATGCCACCATGCCAGCCTAAAATTTTCAACACTGTTTAACTTATATATTCTAATTAAGGGGACTTGATGGCTTCAGGCTGGTTCTAATTGGTCCAGGCACTAAATATCATACAATTAAGCATACACATGAAAATACTTAAGATCTTGCATAATCAAGGAAATTCCTAATTCTAAAAGGCATACAATAGAGCAACAGTCACAATTCATAAAGCATATACAGAATTTAAGAAAGTTGACAAAATTAAAAACAAAACACAGCACTGTGCCGTAGGATGCAGCCAAGGGGCACTGTGAAGCTTCAGTGACCAGAAGGCTGTGCCCAGACTAGACAGGCAGTGAGTGGATGTTAATGCTTCTGACCTGAGCTTCAAGGCCCCAGAAACCAAAATGGGCAAAACCAAGCTGGAGATGCACTGACCACTCAAGAGGTATGGAACATTTGTTTTGGGTAAAGAGAGGGCTTTGGGGGGCTGGGGTAACAAAACAAACAAAAAACAAGCAAATAAAACTCAGAGACAAAGAGACAATCCAAGCAGGCCTGTGGCCTCATGCCTCACCCAAGCCTTCCCTGGGACCTCAGTTCTTACACTGACCAGCACAGCACAGCCCAAGAGCACTCAGTGTGCCAGATCCCTTATATGTGTGCCTGCAAGGCAGTGAATAAGGACTCAGAAAATGTAACTTAGCCCAGATAAAAATCCAGCTTTAAGGTAAGTATCCTCCTGTAAGCCTACATTAGCAGCATATTTTAATCTTTTCAGAGCCACCTGTAAAACACGCCTTGTGCCGCCCTGGAAGCACCACGCTGCTGTGCCAGATTCCTCACGAGGAAGCTCAGTTCTGGAACAACACGCTTACATATTTGTCTACACTACCACTGGTCATTACTAAGGCGGAAACCCACACTCTATATCCCCTGGCTTCTCAAACCTTTAAACATTTTTCCCTTCAGGTTTTTCACCAAATTCATAGCTTAAAAAAAAAAGGGAGATGAAGCCACAAAATGTTGTCAAAACAAATGGCAAAGGCCAAGTAAGAATGTGTGTGATGACTCTAACAGTCTAAAGATGAAAAAAAAAAAACAAAACCAAACTTCTTTATTAAAGATAAAAGCATTTTATAAAGTATTCAGGAATTTAGAGTACTAGAGGAGCTGAGCCAGGGATCACAGGTTCAAGGCCCATCTGGACTTCATACTGAAACCCTACCTTATAAATAGGGACATAAACTAATACCAACTCATTATCCAACAGAGTCCTTCCGTATGTCAGGTCTGTGAGGGAAGATGTCCAGCAAGCCTGCAGGTCTGCATCACAGGCCAGAGTGCTTAGGTCTGCTTCAGAGGTGCAGGAATGTTGGCAGACGCCTGCTCAAGGTAGGCCAGGGAGCCCTGAGGCATGTCGGCTGGCTTCTTGTGTTGCACACTGATGTCCCCCAGCACCTGCTGCCAGTGCCTCAGCTTTGTCAGGTGCTTCTGGACCAGCGTGTCCTTCTGCTGCAATTCACTCCTTAATTCTGAAACATCTTCTTTGATAACTTGATCTGGTTTCTGGACAGACAACTGCAACCTTTTTTGTAAGAAAAAGCATTCTGTCTGTCTTGCAATGTCCAAAAACTTCTGGATACACAGATCAACACCAGTTCGAATTTCTTCCTGATCGGTCTCATTGACATAATCCTGACTCACAAGGGAAGCAAAGCAAGCCTCGAATGATGACTCCAACTCGTCCACCAAAGTGCTGTTAGATGGTCTCGGAGCCCCAGGGGCTGCTTGCAGAAGCGACACCTGGCCTGGGAGCCCAGATGCGGTGTCGGAGGGACTGGAGGCTGACCGGTGAACATCCCTCCCAGGGACGCCGCCATGTCTCTCAGCTGCTGTTCTTAGTCAACATGCTCCAGGGGACATTTTCATCTCCTCCTAGCTCAGTCTCTTGGTGTCTAGCTTGTGGAGAACTGCTCAACCCTGCAAAACCTCACTATCCTCATCTATAAAATGACACACTTCCTACATCCCTTTCTTAGTCTTGTATAGCTTTGACAAAGTTCTCCAACATTGGGTGATTTATAAACAGGAACCAGCTATGTGTGTGTACCTACCCAGCAAAGGAAGCAGAGGCAGCAAGACCTTGAGTGAGAGGCCTGCCTGGGCAAGACCATGTCTCAAAAGCAAGACCAAAGTCTGAACCCCAGAAATGCACTTTCCCATAGCTCTAGAAGCTCTGGTGAGGGCCTTCCTACCACCAGAGATCAGAAAGAAATGAATGAGCCCCCGTCCCTAGCTCTTTTAGAAAGGTATTTACCAACATACAACGATGAAGCCCTCCCAATGTAAATTACTCCCCAAAGGCCTCACCTCTCAGGACAGTCGCATTAGAAATAAGTTTTCAACACATGACTTTTCAAAAGGGTGTATTAAAGACACAGCAGTCTTGGCATCATTTTGAGGGAGGAGATAGTAAAACATAATACAGTTAATGCAATGTGTACTAGTATTAAAAGGTAGGGGCCATCAGGAGGTGGCCTTGTCATGAGTGTGACTAACTCATGGCTGGAGCTTGTGACTTCATAAGAGAGACAGAGGGTGTGTGGCACTATTCAGAATAGCTAGGTTGGAGGCCCGTGAACAGATAACAGACAAAAATAAATACACACACACACACACACACACACACACACACACACACACACACAAGGGGTGGATGTACACAATGGAGTGATAAAGAATAAAATTACTGTCATTTGCAAAGACAAATGAATGAAACTAGAGATCATGTTAAGCAAAATAAGCCAGACTAAAAGAGACAAGTCTCACATGTTTTTGCTCACATGTCAAATCTAGATTTTTAAAATTATATATATACTGTATTATGCACAGTAAACATACATAACACAGGTATAAATCATGAAGCTGTAAGTGGGGCTCTCAAGGAGGAAGCAGGGAACCAGGGACAGGGGTGTTAATGACAGGGGAGAATTTGAGCGAAGTAGATGCTATAGCAATCGAGAGCAATGCCATAACAAAACCTATCATTTTGTACAATGTATATACATAATTTTCTCTTGCAAAAATTAGATGCAAGAGAGAAACCACTAGTTTCCTTCTGCAATAAAAGAACTTGGCAAGAAGGAGGCACCTTTGGAATAGAGCAGGTACATAGCACACACTGAATCTGCTGCTGACCCCAGTCTAGAACTGTAAGAAACCTGCTTCTGTTTTTTATTACTTACTGAGCTGAAGGCCTTTTCTTATAGCACCTAAACAGACAAAGGCAGTCTCTCTAGTAAGTTCTAGCTATCGACATTGTTTATGGTCAATGAAGTAATTTTTTCTTAAACAACAACAACAACAACAACAACCCATACTTTTACATTATGGGAGAAGACTGTAATCCAGCATTTGGGTGGCTGAGGCAGGAGAATCATGTGTGGGAGGTCAGCTTGAGCTATAGAGGGAGCACAAGACCTGCATAGTGAGATCCTGTTTAAAAAAAACAAAACCCAAAAAACTACAACAAAACAAAATGCAAATAAACAAAAACTCACACATAATGTTTAAAGGCAGAGAATCTACCTGTAGCAGAGCTTTGGCCTAACATGGGGGAGGCCATAGGCGTTGTTGAATATGTTGGTTTAATCAGCAACACCAAAAAAATTATACTTTAATTTTTTTTTACTACAGTGATTGTGAAGTTTATTTTTTTAACCTACTTACATTGAAATACTATAGACTTAGAAAAATTATACTAAGTATTTGCTTAACTTTTGAAATTTTGTTTTCTAACTGACTACACACACACACACACACACACACACACACACACACACACACACACACACACATACACACACATTTAGATAATTAAAGCTCTCCCCGGCTCTGGAATAATAAACACTGAGATGACCAATTATGGATCTATCTTACACAGATAAAGGAGTTGAAATGATTTCCTCAGAACCCTGCTTTCTCAGCTCACACAGGCAATCTAAATGTTTCTGGAAGCTGCCTGCAGTTTCTAGGTTATTATCAGCTCTCAGATCAAATTCCAAAGTACATGACTCTGAATTTTGTTTGGAACCAGTACGGCCTGATAAACCACAGAAATTGCTCTTGTTTAAGTTGCTTTGTTTAGTTACGTATTTCTTGAGACAGGGTCTGACGATGTAGCTCTGGCTGTTCTGGGGGTCAGTATGTAGACCTCCACCTCACAGAGACCCCTCTGCCTCTGCCTCTTAAGTGTGTATTGCTCTTGTAATAATATCTATACAGTGCTTTCAACTTTGGATCACTACCATATATCCTGTTTAATATCATGTTCACAGATATTAAATCTATCCTTCAAAACTACTGAAAAGAAAAACACCATCTTTTTTTAATTAATTAATTAATTAATTAATTAATTTAGTGTGTTTTTCGAGACAGGGTTTCTCTGTGTAGCCCTGGCTGTCCTGGAACTCACTCTGTAGACCAGGCTGGCCTCGAACTCAGAGATCCACCTGCCTCCGCCTCCCAAGTGCTGGGATTAAAGGCATGCGCCACCACTGCCCGGCTATCATCTTCTTAAGTTAGAAAAGCTTGCCCAATATCAGGGCACATCCTCACTAGAGTGGTGGTTGCAATAACTCTGGTTTCAGTAATTGCTTATTAGTCTTTTAACAGATATTCATGAAAGACCTGTTCTTAGCAATAGGCTGTATAGAAACCTACTAGCCTCCCCCCCCCCAGTTAGAACGTTATACTCTATATATGAAGAATATGAGGGCGTTCACACTTTACATGGAATTCAGTATGTAATCTGCTTTAAGAAAAGGGCCTAGGAAAACGTTCAGGATGCACATTAGATTTTGAATTATTTTTTTCTTTCTATATTTCTTTGTGAATAGTTTTCTAGCTTATTGAAGAAATAACAAGAGTTATAGTCATCAATGTTCAGCGAATAAAAGTGTGTGTCTGTGGGCATGTAAGAGTGTAACTAATGTAAAACTGGACTCTAGCAATCAATAGCCTGGACACCAGGATGCTTGGGGCTTGTGGGGAAGAATGGCCTTCAGTGAGAAGATGGATTTTCAAGGACTTTCTCCTTGGGGAAGGTGATCAAGTTATATTTCTTCTGTACCTCCAGTTATCTAGTGAGAAAACACAGAACTGAGGGGCCTTTAGAGTCTCCCCAGCTTGGCTTTAAGTAAACTTCTGGGCATGCTTTCATTCCAGGGCTCTCATCTTGCCTCTTCCCCATCAACTCTTTCTATGAGAATGTCTATCTGCCAGCGTTCACCCACCTGAGGATGCTTCTCCTTTGCCACTCTCTGAACTCCTACAGTCTTCCTTCTGAATTCTCACGATGACCCTCTGCCTTCCCAGATGCTTCCTTGGGTATTGCTAACAAGGCCATCTGTGTAGTGGTTACTTTTCAACTTAAGGTAGTGTACTGGCTGGTTTTGTGTGTCAACTTGACACAAGCTGGAGTTATCACAGAGAAAGGAGCTTCAGTTGAGGAAATGCCTCCATGAGATCCAGCTGTAAGGCATTTTCTCAATTAGTGATCAAGGGTGAGAGAACCCCTTGTGGGTGGTACCATCTGTGGGCTGGTAGTCTTGGGCTCTATAAGAAAGCAAGCTGAACAAGACAGGGGAAGCAAGCCAGTAAGTAACATCCATCCATGGCCTCTGCATCAACTCCTGCTTCCTGCCCTGCTTGAGTTCCGGTCCTGACTTCCTTTGGTGATGAACAGCAACATGGAAGTGTAAGCTGAATAAACCCTTTCCTGCCCAACTTGCTTCTTGGTCATGATGTTTGTGCAGGAATAGAAAGCCTGACTAAGACAGGTAGGATTTATATGGGTTTGCAGTTTCGGGATACAGTCCCTCATAGAGAGGAAAGCCTGGCAGGACAGTGAGGTAGCTGGTCACATGGAACACAGAGAGATGAATGCTGATACTCAGCGTCCTGTCTCCTTCATACTCAGCCTGGGATCCAGCCCATGGAACAGTGCTGGCTACATTTAAGGTAAGTCTTCACATCTCATTTAACCCAACCTAGAAATGCCCAGTAGTTTAGCCTTAGACGATTCTAAAAGTCGTCAAGCTGACATCAATACTAACCATTCTCCCTAGGAAGTTTACACACCTTTAAGCTTTTGCTCAGACTCCCCCCCCTCCAAGTCCCCCCTCCACTTAGGGAGTTTCAAAACTCTCTCCTTTTCTTGACTTAAAAAAGCAAGTGCCAAAATAAGAATGAATTTTCATACCAACATTCTGATTTGATAGAGTAAGAACAAATTTTGCTGTTGACTTTCATAGGGTTGGGTCATACCCTACTTTTATTGCCACAATTACATTAACAGATGCCATGATGGTCACATTTCTGAAACACCCACCAGACCGTCTATCTAAATGTAACAGATCAACATGGGATTGCTGGGCAGAATACTTTAAATAGGACTGGCCATAAAATGACCAGCCGGTGTCTCTGTACCTGTCAATAACCATTCTTGATACAGTCATGTGAGATCTCCAGTCATATGTTAACCACGAAGGCCAGATGTTTCCAGATGTTTCTGACCAATGACAACAAAAGTAGCCCTTTGAGTTTGGGCCTAGGTGTTCTTAGTTGGGCACTGCTGTTTCCATTTGAGGACTGAAACCTACACATCTCAGAGGCACTGAAAAGGTTAATTTGTACAGAGAAAAATTGACCAAATTTTTTACTAAATTAGAACACATTCCTTAATACTGTGCTTTGTAAGTCAAAGAAATACAGTAAGGAGAATGTTGCAAAAGCCTGCAGGCCCAATAGGAGGATCTCATCCCACTTCCTGGAGCTCCTTGGGGATCTGAACTGGAGGACTTGGGTGGTGTGGTGCGCCATGCTCTCAGCTAGGCCAGAGGTCTTCCAGCCCCCAACCCCAGAAGCTCTTTCCAGGCCTCAATTTCCCTTAACTATGCTGGCTGGGCCTAAGCTAGTCACTCTAGGCTCACCGGCCGCCCTCCCACGCCACACCCCTCCGTGGCACGCGGCCCCGCCCCTTCCACTGTCCCTTCCTTCCAGTGGCCTCTACTGGGCTTTCCTTGCAGTCCCCACGCCCTCCCACTCAAGGTCCACAACTCCCCGAGGCCCTGCCCCCTCGCGTCCACACTTGCCCAGCACCGCCTCCTTCCCCGGGCCACGCCCCCGAGACTCCGCCCCTCGCCGCTCCCTCCCTTTCATCCCCGCCAGCCATCTCGTGCTTGAGCTGCTGGGGCTTCCGGAAGCGCTGCGCCATCAACAGATGATTCTCGGTGCAGTCGGTTCTGCGCTGACCTCGCTCTTCCGTATTCCCCGGCCTGCAGCGGTCGCAGCCATGAGCACTGGCACTTTCGTCGTGTCGCAGCCACTCAACTACCGCGGCGGGGCCCGTGTGGAGCCGGTGGATGCCTCTGGCACGGAGAAAGCGTTCGAGCCAGCCACCGGTAACCGGGAGCGGGGCGGCACGCGGGTGGGGTGGGCCTTCCCTGGCCCTGTGCACTGAGTCTGCTGCCCCGAGTTCTTCCGAGCTCTTCATAAAGGGTTGCTGAACTTGCGTGGCCGCAGCACGGAGCATTGAGTGCTGGGGAGGCTCCTGGAAAATAGGGGGTGCTTAGGGTGCGGTGGGGTGCGCTGGGGGCTGGGAGTAACTACATGGCTGGAGCAGAGGAGCTTGGCGCAGGAGCTGTGAGTCTCTTGAGTTTTGAGAGCCAGTCCTGCAGGAGCGTCTGCTGCTGTGTTGTTGACTCACAGGTGATTTCTGTTGTGCATGGTGTCCCACATGGCCTACCACCTTCTAGTGCTGGGGTATTTCTGAACATCAATAAGAATTGGGAAAGGAAAGAAAAACAAAACAAAACAAAAAAACAAAAAACAGAAGCCAACAACATCCGTTTAGCTATAGTGCCTGCTAGTTCTCCAGGTTAACAAGGAAAAGACATCGAACATGTGTAATCTTGTGAAATGCTTACCACTGTCAAATTAATGAACTTATCCGTTATCTCCACGTAATTTCCACTTTTGAGAAGTGAGAACTTTCAATGCTCTGTACGCTTGGCAGATTTTAAGTGAATATGTATTTTACGGTAATATTAACTGTAATTATGCCGTTTTAGATTTCCACAATCCATCCTTGCAAGCGCGTAATGTTTGGAACAGACACTTAGCACAAGCTAAGGAGGAAGAGAGTTCTTTGTCTCTTGGACTTTGGGTTGACCCTTGTGTTTGTTTTGATTACTTTGAATATACTGGGCAGAAAAAAAATGTGTTCTGTAAATCAGAAGGGTTTAAACTGTTTAGTGAGAGCAATAAAAGTGGAAAACTAAGCCACGATGCAGTGATTTGCTGGAACCTGAACTGACGGAGAGGCCATGAGAGCTGGGCATAGCTTCTCTGCCTCCCTCCCTTTACTGGTACAAAAGCAGAATTGCCTGCAGGTGATCTCCAGCCATTGTCTTTACTAGCCGACCCCTCTGGTTTGTCAAAGAAGTAGGTTTATGAAATCTCAGGAATTCCTTGTGAAAAGAAACTGCTGAAGAATTTTTGTTGGTGGAGTTAGTTTGGGTTATGATCCTTGAGATACAGGCCTAAAAAAAACCCTAATCTTCCTGTTATGCTCCAAGATGGGCATGGGAGATGAGGCTTTAAGAAGGGACTGGCCTTAAGTGTCTAAAAGTGCTAATTAACCTTATTAGTGGTCTGATAGGCCCTGATTAGAACACAGACAAGGGAGAGTTCGAAGCAGTAGATTGATGACTTTCAACTTGAATTTTGCAGGACTGTTAAGATTCTGAGACAGTATTGAGGCGCATCACAGAATGACTTCTAGAAGGTTAATGTTAGTAAACTTAGCTATCAAACAGGAGGGCAGGGCCTCCTAGTCTCTCAGGCCACGGTGAGTTTTAGACACCAGATAGTCTCAGCAGTTTTGTAATGTGGTTAAGTTCTTGTTTTTATGGAGCTAGATCTGCAACCCTTGTTGGACTTTAAAGGGATTCCAGGTAACAACAACAACAACAAAAAGTTAAGAACTAAATGAGACCGTGGAAGAAATCCATCCATCCCCCAGAGAATACTAATAGAAACAGTTCAGATGCATTGCAACTGCCTGAGATGAAACTGACTTTCCGCTTCTTTGTAGGCCGAGTGATAGCTACTTTCTCATGTTCAGGAGAAAAGGAAGTAAATTTGGCTGTTGAAAATGCAAAGGCTGCCTTTAAAATCTGGAGTAAGAAAAGTGGCATGGAGCGCTGTCGAGTCCTCTTAGAGGCTGCCCGGATCGTAAGGGTGTGTATCACTCACTATGTTTCTTTCGAGGAAGGGCCGTTCACGCTGCCCTGAGGGGAGCTGCAGGTAGACTTGGATGCAGCTTTAGGTTGTGGCATTTCTGTGCATCGGAGAAACGTTCCCAGGTGCTCATCTTGGTACGTGAAATAAGCTTCCACCATGTGCCCCATTGACAGCTCCCTTGGCATGCTTTCTTTCCTGAATTTGTTTTGAATTATAGCGTGATCTTTATGACCTACTTGCTTTTTAACGTAAATTATTTTTAAAAGTGTATTTACGTATTTATCTGTATGCTATGTGTACATGATTGTGTGTATATGTGTACATGTATGTATAAGGTTGAGGTCAGTGTATCCTTGATCTCTGTACTTTTTTGAGATGGTTTCTGTCAGTGAACCTAGGGTTCATCAGTTTGGCTACATTGGCTTGTCAGTGAGCTCCATGAATTTGCCTGCTCTGCCTCCCTAGCGTTGGGGATATGGCTCTGGTGCTGGCATGTCTGGCCTTTGTGGGAGCTAGGGATTGGAACTCAGGTCCTTGTGTTTACACAGCAGGCTCCTCACAGACTCAGCCATCTTCCCAGCCCTGGACGCTTACTTTTAATGTGTGCTTGGTTTTCACTTTTTTTGTTTTTGCTTTTTTTCCCCCTTCTGATAATATTTAAGCCTATCTTTTTCAGGTGTGTTTTTTTTTTACCTGGTATATGTCTAGAAAAATTCAGAGTAATATACATCAAAACATAAATTGTATCTTTGGTGGGAGTGTAGGGTGGGTTTTTTTGTGTGTTTGCGTGTGTGTTAGCTATGCTGTGAGAAACCTTGAAGGGCCTGCTTGCAAGCCCGTGTATATGTATGTATGCCCAAACATCTGTGTACACACATCAGTGCGCACATGTATTCTGATAGAACACACGAGGCTTTGGAGATTAGAGAAAAGAGCTTGTTACAGCCTGCACATGCAGTGGGTTGCACCTCAGGGAGTTAGCGTATCTGAAGGCCTTCCTATCCTCCTCCGGGGAGATACTGAGATTAATTAGTTATCAATCAAGTCTCCAGGATCACTATGGTTATTACCCTGGAGTGTAAACCGGTGTCTGCAGGGACAGGAAATCCTAGCTCCAGAGGTCTCTTTCTAGGGTAATGTAATCTCTGCTTTACACGGCCTTTGCTCTTCAGTTGGCCTGCCTGGTGCCGTTGTTCACATAGCCTGGGCCATGCAGACATGTCTGAGAATATGCACAAATGCACGTTCCTGTTTATACACATAGTGCTTAGAGCTTTCCTTTCCTAACTGCTCCTGAGATGAGGTTGAGGTCTGAACCTTTGTCACCTGATGGGGAAGAGGAGACTCCTCTGTGACAGCAGGTTTTTATCTCCCGGTATGGCACCAGTCCTCTGTTGGGTCTCATGGGAAACACCCACCCTTTCCAGGCTTAGAGCTTGAGCGACACATTCTATCCAAACACTAGCCGTGTCGAGACGACATACTATGTATTCAATCTCCTCTGTTCTACCCAAAGGAGCGGAAGGATGAAATTGCCTCTGTGGAGACCATCAACAATGGGAAGTCCATATTTGAGGCTCGCCTGGATGTTGACACTTGCTGGCAGTGCCTGGAATACTATGCAGGCCTGGCTGCGTCCATGGCAGGTAAGCCCTGGCCTGGCCTCGGGCGATGAGAGGGCAGAAGAGCCGAGCCCAGTGGTGAAGGGCAAAGCCTTAAGTTCATTGTCACCTTTTGGGTGGCTTAATAGTTACTTTATTGTTCTTAGATAAGGTAGAGGTGATAACACCTAATTTCTTGGGTTTTAAGGATTCAGTGAGGCAGTACACGGAAAGCACCCAGCATCGAACCTGATACCAGACAGAGGCACTAGTTTGTAAGAGTCCATGCCGTGCGTATCATTGTTGTAAAGTTCATGGCTGGGCCAGGAATGTAGCTAAGTTGGTTGACTGCTTGCCTGATGTACATGGGTCCCTGGGTCCAGTTTCACATATTGCATATTCTTTAGTGTGGTAATGTCTACCTGTAATCCTAGTACCTAGGAGGTAGCGGCAGGAGGATCAGAAGGTTAAGGGCAGCTTCAGCTACATAGTGAGTTTGAGGTTAGCCTGAGGTAAATGAAACATAACTTAAAAAACAAATGTTTGCAGCAGTTCTTATTGAACTGTAGGGCCCCTTGAGCCACGTGTTGTAGATGAATAGTCCAGGATTTTAGGGCCCTCAGACTTCCTCTGCTGCTGAGTTGTCCCTCGTTTCTATATTATTTTACCTAAGTTATGCACTAGATCTCAGGAGATAGTTTTATTTGTTTTTAAGTGTTTGCATTTATTTTTGAAATAAGGTCTTGCTGTGTAGCCTTGGCTTACCTGGGCCTTGCCGTATAGACCAGGCTGGCCTTGAACTCACTGAAACCCACCTGTCTCTGCTTCTCCAATGATGGGATTAAAGGCATGTACCACCATGGCTGGCTTACTTTTATTTTTAAAATTATATGTGTATGGCTGTTTTGCCTGGATGTGTGTTATGTACCACTTGCATGCCTAGTATCTGCGGAGGCCAAAAGAGGGTGTAGGATCCCCTGGAACTGGCATTACAGATGCTTGCCAGTCACTGTGTGGGTACTGGGAACTGAACCTGGGTCCTCTGGAAGAGCAGCCAGTGCTCTTAACTGCTGAGTCATTTCTTCAGCCGCCACAGGAGATTCTTAGAGAATTAAATGAACGAGAATGAACTTGTGCTAGCGAAATTGTGGGGAGCGTAGACATGCATCATTCTTTATTCTGTTTTGCCTCTAGGAGAGCACATCCAGCTCCCAGGAGGGTCCTTTGGCTATACCCGAAGAGAACCACTTGGGGTGTGTGTGGGGATAGGAGCCTGGAACTACCCCTTCCAGATCGCCTGTTGGAAGTCTGCTCCGGCTTTGGCATGTGGTAAGAATAAATGTCTCCTCCACAGAGAGCCTTCCTCCCCCACTCACCTCCAGCAGACCTGCCATTTCTTTCTGATGTGCTCTGGGCAGTCAGATCTCAAAGGCTGGGGGTTGTCCCTGCTCTGCCTCACTCCTGAGGGAATCTAAGGTTGAGGTCACAGGTCGTGTCTTAAGTGTCTCTATTTTGCATCTGTCTAGTTTGTCTTTGACATAGTATCTGTAGTGTAGTCTAGGCTGTCCTTTTGAATTAGCCTCTCTAGTGTTAGAATTAAAGGAAATGAAATTTTCTGGTCTTTAACTTTTATAAAACAAAACTGGTTATCCCTCCTTTACACTGAAGTTACAAGCTTTAAATGGGATAATATGTGTGCTGAGACCTTGAGACGTGAGAACCCAAGGTAGGAAAACAAGGTATGTCCTTTAAAAAAAGGTAATTAATTTAAGATTTATTAGTGGTTTATGTGTGTGTGTGTGTGTGTGTGTGTGTGAGAGAGAGAGAGAGAGAGAGAGAGAGAGAGAGAGAGAGAGTTAGTTTTGCCTGCATGTATATATAAGTATACAATGACCACGACTGGTACCTGTAGAGGCCAGAAGAAGGTGCTAGATTCTCTGGATCCGGAGTTACAGTTGGTTATAAGCCATCCTTAGTGTGCTGGAGACTGATCCCAGATCATCTGCCAGAGCAGCAAGTGCTCTTAACTACTGAGCTGTCACTTCGGTCCTAGACATTTCTGTTATTAATAACACCTTTGGTGAATTTGGAAGAACAGGAACCGGCTGGAATAGTCTATTCTTGTCTAAGAGGAGCGTTTGGTTTTCTACAGGTAATGCCATGATCTTTAAGCCTTCTCCCTTCACGCCTGTGTCTGCTCTGCTCCTGGCTGAGATCTACACCAAAGCTGGTGTGCCTTCCGGGCTCTTCAACGTGGTACAAGGTGGGGCTGCCACAGGCCAGTTTCTGTGTCAGCATCGTGATGTGGCCAAGATCTCCTTCACTGGAAGTGTGCCCACTGGCATGAAGGTGCAGATGAAACCAGTTTTATTTAACAAATAACTAGCTCTGGAAAACCTGAGCCTGCCCACTGTGTAGTTCGCATATTTTAGATTTCAGTTTGTATTGAGAAATGGTCAGGAAATTCTACTGGTCTAAAATTTCCTGTGCAAGTGTGAGAGAGGGAGAGTGTATGTGGGTGGTTTGTGGTGGGGTAGAACTTCTCCTCCCTGCCTAAGGAGATGATGTGTTTGAGGACTGCAGCCTAGGGGGGACTGGCACTTCTCTTGTTTGGTGAGTTAACTACATCATATAGAAGACAGAGTCTTTTCTCAGGTTGCTTCAGATTCATTACTTTGACCAGAATTTATGTCCCAAGTTCTAAACAGCCCTAGACACAAAAATTCAAGACAGAATTCCGGGCTGTGAGCGCCCCGTGAACTGCCAGTATGTTTTAAATGAGTCCCTGTTTCAGGGTTTGAAGTGAAGTTCTGTCAATTCTCAGAAGTGTCTGCCGAAGAATATGTTAAGTGGATGAAGGGCTCCATCAGACTGAGATGGCCTGATAGGCTCAGGGTGGGTTGAGTTTGAGCTAGCTACAGTCTAAGTGACGCTAATCTTCTGAATGCCTTGCTTTGTTCTGTAGATCATGGAGATGTCTGCTAAAGGAGTCAAACCCATTACTTTGGAACTTGGGGGCAAATCTCCTCTCATCATCTTCTCAGACTGTAACATGGAGAATGCTGTGAAAGGGGCCCTGATGGCCAACTTCCTCACACAAGGACAGGTATGCACTCTTCCCGAAGGGGTCCGTAAGGAGCTCCCCTTCTCTTCACCCGCTAGCACAGTTGACACTCTGGACCCACTTTGAGAATTGCAGGATAGTTGAGCAAATAGTACAAGGCTTTCTGTGGATCCTTGAACTAGATCGCTATAATACATTTGTTCTCAACCTTCCATGGCTGCGACCCATACAGTGCCTCATGTAATGGTGACCCCCAACCATAAAGTTATTTCTGTTGCTACCTCATAACTATTGATCTTGCTAATGTTATAAATCGTGGTGTGAATCGTGTTTGCGAGAGAGCTCGGCCACAGGTGGAGAACCCTGCAGAAGCTGCTGTGTTCACCCTCCTCTCTACCTGCTTATGCGTGGAGTGTGTAAGTGCTGAGTTTTCCTTTAGTGTTTGTAGTGTTTGTAGGCACAGGTCTGTAACTGTGACACACTCCAGTGGAGCCAAAACAGCACAGTCTTTTATATAGAGTTACCACACTGTCTCTCTCTCTCTCACACACACACACACACACACACACATACACACACACACACACTTACTGTTTTTCCATCTGCAACCTTCACTAAAACTTGACCACTTCTTTGACTAATATCTTAGTAATTGGAAATAATCGTCACTTTTTTCGTGGGACAAGATCCACCTGAAGGGACTAGAGTAGTGCAGTAGTAGAACACTCGCCTACCGTAGGGTCTGAGGTAAGAGCCTCAAAAAACACCACAAACCCCAGAAGGATCCAAAGAAGTGTTTTGCTTGTTTTCTCCCCGCTGTTCAGTTGCTACTTCTTTTTTAGAAAATTCTTTAGACTTACTTTATTTTATCTTACGCATGTGAATGTTTTGTCTGAGTGTATGATTCTGCACCCCATGTGTACTAGATGTCCCTAGAGACCAGAGGAGGGCATTTGGTGCCCTGGAACTGGAGTTACGGATGGTTGTGAGACAGCCACCCTGTGGTTGCTGGGAACTCAACGTGAGTCCTCTGCAAGCACAAGTGAGCCATCACCAGCCTTGGTGATTGTTTCTCTAAACCCTACGTGTGTATGTGGTACAGTGTGGTGATCTGATGCATGTAGAAGGCTAAACACTGGGTACAGTCTGGATTGGAGTAATTGGCATTGGGGACAGTATGAGTGTTGATGTTTTGAGACAAAGTCCCTCTGAGTAGCCCAGGCTGTCCTCGAATTCCTAGCTTCCCAAGTGCTGGGAGCACAGGCATGTGCCATCATTCTGGGTTTTTTCTCTCTTTGACACAAGAAACTTCTTTGATTTCTGGCACATTAAGGTATTGTAGATCCGTCTCGTTCTTTTTCCAGCTGAACTCTGGAATTAGCCATTTGTCTACAGCCCTGGTTTCAGTGAGTGGTAAGTGATAACTTAGGAAAAGTTCCTGGGTGGGACTGTAGCTCAGTGGTAGAATAAATGCTTACCTGGCACCTGTGAGATCAACCCCTGTAAGCCAAGGGAAAGAGCAACCAGGATCTCAGTACCCAGCTCTGAGGCGTCTGTGCTGCTCCTAACGCTCAGGCCAGGGCTAGGGAACTCATGACTGTGTGTTTGCAGACACATAGCTGCACACCCCTCCTCTCCCCCAAGACAGGGTTTCTCTGTGTAGCTCCCCCTCTTTCCCCGCACCACCCTCCCACACCTTGGCTGCCCTAGAACTTGCTCTGTAGACCAAGCTGGCCTCAAACTCAAGAGATCTACCTGCCTCTGCCTCCCTAGCGCAGGGATTAAAGGTGTGTGCCACCACCACCCAGCCTTTTTTTTTTTTTTTTTAATCTGTATTAGTAAACACAAATTCATCCAGTTACTTGAAATCATTTGGGCCTTTTTCTTCCTCCCTGTCTGTATTTGTAGTTTCCTTTTCTGAAAGTGACAGATTTACCTTTTCTTGTCTACAATGTATTGAATCACCTGATCTAGAATAGCACTGTGAAAAAGAAGCCAAGTTAAAAGTTTCAGGAATTTTCTAGTTCTTTTTGTCTTTAGCCTGGATGAATGCTATATTCAAAGGTACTGGGTCTGTTCTGCCCTCCCTTGCTTGCAGTCGGCTCATGGCGTCCATTTAGAGTAGCAGGTCCATGGGTTCCTGTTTGTATGTCATGTGAGGTGTCTTTTCCTCTGTCCTTTAAA
The DNA here is from genome assembly GCA_028551405.1 of Uromys caudimaculatus. Taxonomy (NCBI): domain Eukaryota; kingdom Metazoa; phylum Chordata; class Mammalia; order Rodentia; family Muridae; genus Uromys; species Uromys caudimaculatus. The sequence continues at coordinate 25,025,389 of CM052711.1, read as the reverse complement.
CATTTAAAACATTTTTTAAATGTTTTGATCAGGCAAAACATGCTCATAGTTAAATGTCAAACATTTTTAAAGAGCCCCACCCAGGGCTGTAGGTCCCCACTCCTCCCCTGTTCCCAGGGCTGTGGGTCCCCACTCTTCCCCTGTTCCCGGGGCTGTGGGTCCCCACTCCTCCCCTGTTCCCAGGGCTGTGGGTCCCCACTCCTCCCCTGTTCCCAGGGCTGTGGGTCCCCACTCCTCCTCTGTTCCTAGGGCTGTGGGTCCCCACTCCTCCCCTGTTCCCAGGGCTGTGGGTCCCCACTCCTCCTCCTCCCCTGTTCCCAGGACTGGGGGTCCCCACTCCTCCCCTGTTCCCAGGGCTGTAGGTCCCCACTCCTCCCCTGTTCCCAGGACTGTAGGTCCCCACTCCTCCTCCCCTGTTCCCCTCTCCACTTCCCATTCCAAGATAGTATTACTGGTGCTTGCTTCTCCTTTTCTGTGCTGCTCTGTGAACACAGTGACCAGATATTTGTATAGTTCTGATTTCCTCTACTTCCTTTCACAAAGGGAAGCAGGTTAGAAGCACCACTTGTTATATATAATTTTAATATATCATGGAAATCACTCCATTTAACTTCACAGGGATCTATTTCTGGGACTTTGCTCTGTGTTCTACTGTATGCTTGTATGGTATTTGAACAGTATTCATGTTCATTCCTGTGAGAATGACTAGTGGTTAATTTACAGATTTAGAGATAGAATAGTGACTAACCCCTACCCCTTCCACCCCTGTAGGGTTTCTTTGTGTATCCCTGGCTGTCCTGGAACTCCAGAACCCGCCTCTGCCTCCCAAGTTCTCCTAAGTGTCACCACTGTCTAGCTTAAAATGCTCTATTTTAAAAATTGGGTTAAGCCTCATTTCACTTTCAGCGCACGTTTTAGAAACAGCCAGAGTAAACAGCAGGTGACACAGGTCTTTAGGAAATTGAAGCAGAGTAAGAGTTAACCTTTGTGTTAAAGGGCAGGTTATGCATGTGGAATGTATGTCTACAGTCACATGCATGATCCTTCCTAATTACTATGGGCAGGTTTTGGTTTTTGTTTTTAATAATTTATTATTTTTTTTATGTGCATTGGTGTTTTGCCTGCATGTATGCCTGTGGGAAGGTGTCCGATCCCTTGGAATGTAGTTACAGACAGTTGTTAGCTGTCATGTGGGTGCTGGGAATTGAACCCAGGTCCCTGGAAGAACAGCCAGTACGCTTAACCACTGAGCCATCTCTCCAGCCTCTGTGGACAGTTTTTTAGAAATGAAAATATTCTTTAAAAAAATGTGCTATGGGGCTGGAGAGATGACTCAGCAGTTAAGAGCCCTGGCTGCTCTTGCAGAGGACCTGGGTTCGATTCCAAGCACCTACATGGCAGCTCAGTCATCAGCAACTCTAGGTCCAGGATTTCCAGTGCCCTCTTCTGGCCGCCCAGGCACACATGTGGTACACAGACATACTGCAGGCAGAACATCAGTATACATGAAGTAAAACATTAAAAAAAATGTACCGTAACTCCTTTGAGGTTGTTAGGTGTTTTTTCCCTGTTTTTTTCATCCCATATACACATGTATGTCTCCTGTCTCCATTAGGTCTGTTGTAATGGCACTAGAGTCTTTGTGCAAAAGGAAATTGCTGATACATTTACAAAAGAGGTAGTGAAGCAGACCCAGAAGATAAAACTTGGAGACCCACTTCTGGAAGATACAAGGATGGGCCCACTCATCAACGCCCCACATCTGGAACGAGTCCTCGGGTTTGTCAAGTCGGCAAAGGAGCAGGTAAGAAATGACAGGCGCTGGGATGGGCAGGGAGGGTTGCATCCTGGCTCCTTACCCTCTTCCCTTTCTATACTGACTTGGTGGTTGCTATCCCTGAGTGTTCTGCTTTGGGAGGGAAATGTGCTTGCATTTTCTCGGGCCACATTTTGCCTTTTGGGGTCACACATGGATTGCGTGCTCATGGATTGCGTGCTCAGTACAGGTCACACATGGATTGCGTGCTCAGTACAGGTCACACATGGATTGCGAGTTCAGAACAGGTCACACATGGATTGTGTGCTCAGTACAGGTCACACATGGATTGCGTGCTCAGTACAGGTCACACATGGATTGCGAGTTCAGTACAGGTCACACATGGATTGCGTGCTCAGAACAGAAGACACCTGCCTTTTCTCTTTCTCTTAGGGTGCTACTGTGCTGTGTGGTGGAGAGCTGTATGTACCAGAGGATCCCAAATTAAAACATGGATTTTACATGACACCTTGCATTTTAAGTATGTCTTGTTCACTTTTAAATGGCTTGGATTAAATACCAAGTAGCTATAAATGAATATTTATAACATATGTAATGGCATAGAGTAAGGGTTGGCAAATTGAATGGCCCACTACCCAGGCTTATGAAGAAATTCGTTACTCTTGAAGCCCCCAGGTGCCCCTCCACTAGGGCAGCCATATGTATTGGTTTGCTGGAGACATCAGTTTTCTGGGAACAAGCTTAAAAACAGAAAGGAAAAAAACACCCCAAAACTTAGAAATACATGTTTGATTAGAAAAAAAATAGGGTAATGATATCCTCAGTAATGTAAAACGTGCTTTTCCTTTGAACTATATCAGTATAACAAAACCAATTAGTCAGATGTAATTTTGGTAAGTTTTTTTTTTTTGGTGTTTTCGAGACAGGGTTTCTCTGTGTAGCCCTGGCTGTCCTGGAACTCACTCTGTAGACCAGGCTAGCCTTGAACTCAGAAATCCACCTGCTTCTGCCTCCCAAGTGCTGGGATTAAAGGCGTGCGCCACCACTGCCCGGCTTTGGTAAGTTTTAGTACATCTTTTTACTCTTAAGATTCTGCTTTGGACAGTCAGGTATACATAGGCGTCCTACTCAGACCCTCTGCCCATTCCAGCCCTCGCCCTGGCGCTAGTGGTGTTGCCTTTCAACACTCGACACGATGCAGTTTAGCCTAAAGGTACAGGCACTGAGGTTGAAAAGCTATGAGCCTAACATCTGGACCATGGACCAGGCTAGTTGTAACTGAATGAGTTAACAAGTAGGGAAAGTTTATATGTTATTAAGTGAAAGATATGGGTTAGACAATGAAGTGTGCAGTATTGTTCCAAATCTGTTGAAGAGCAGATATGTATGTGTACAGGAAAAGAAGAAATGGAGACCATATTAATAGAGTTCACTGTGTGCTGGTATTAATTAGACTTTATGCAGACTGTGAAGCTAGGCTAACAAAAGGGAGCTAATTCTTGTGATGCTGGAAGCTGGCTTGTGTCCTAACATATAACTGACTTGGAAAACCTGTTAAGACAGATTTCTGATCTCTGCCCTAGACCTCTGACTGTCATTCTTGGAGCCTGGGGCCTAGAGATGTTCATTGTCACAGACCCACTGTTGACCTTTGTACATGACAGGTTAGGACTAGCTTGAGAGTCTGTCTTTAACTTGCTTAAGATTTCAGGACTGGTCCATGTTATGGACAGGCATGCTTCCCGTTGTCACATGTCAGCTGTTCCTCCCACTCTCCAGTAAAGCTCACTGCCCACAGAGCCATTTGTGTTACCAGGCTTGTAAGCTGATAAAATATTTTCAGAGATGATTGGGTTTTGTTATGAATGTTGGCAGCTAATTGCAGAGATGACATGACTTGTGTGAAAGAAGAGATCTTTGGACCAGTTATGTCCATTTTAACATTTGAAACTGAAGCTGAGGTTCTGGAGCGGGCCAATGACACCACTTTTGGACTAGCAGCTGGAGTCTTTACCAGGTACATGGATCAGGACATCCGCAGCCTCTTGGGAGGGAGGGGTTATGGGATCTCTTGAGTATGTACTTGTTCTCATTCCTGCCCACTTTGCTCTCATCAGAGCCACCAGTGTCTCTGTTTGCTTCTGTTTGTTTTCTGGTGCTGAGATCAAACTGAGCTATGCCCCTAACCCTGTGTGTTTCTTAATTTAGAAGATGCCAAGGCTGCATTTGGCACTTTGCTTTTCTGATTTGGAGACCGAGTGCCGTGTGTGTGTGTGTGTGTGTGTGTGTGTGTGTGTGTGTGTGTGTGTGTGTGTGTGTGTGTGTGTTGGGGGAGGGAGGGTACTGAAATTTAAGCTGAGGGCCTTGCACACAGGAAACAAGCATCTTATATCAAGCTGACTATCTCCAATATCACCAGACCTTTCTTTTACGTCTTACTTTGAGTTAGGTTCTCTAAGTTGTCAACATTGGCCATGACAGCTCTGCAACACAGGTGGGCCTTGGGCTGACTCAGAGTTGTCCTCTGACCACCACACAGTGCAGTGTGTATGTGCGCTGAACACGCACACACATAAAAGGCTCTAGTTTCTCCATACCTGTATCAGCCCTTGTGTTCCATCTCGGCCATCCTCCTGGTGTGAGGGTATATTCCATTGTGGTTTTGGTTTGCATTTTCGTGGGTTTCCTTTTGCTTACTTAAGGAGGCTTTTTCTAGTCCAGGATCATGGAGACATATTTCTGTCCTAAAAGTTTTATAGTTCTGCTATCCGTGTTCGTGTGAGTGAACACATATGTACGGTGTAAGGGGCCCCACCTTTATCTCTGTGTGTGAGGCGTAATTGTTCCCACACCACTGAACAGTGGTGCCCTTACTGCCTCCTGGTTTATAGATTCTTAAGCCTGGGTCTGTCTGGAAGGGCTTTAAACTGTTTGAAGAAACAACAGTGCCAGGATTTCAGGACCCTTGGAGCTCACACTCTGAGGTTTCCTGAGGAAATTTGCTAATAACCAGTACTGTCTTTTCCCTAACAGGGATATCCAGAGGGCACACAGGGTGGCGGCTGAGCTGCAGGCGGGAACGTGCTACATTAACAACTACAATGTCAGCCCGGTGGAGTTGCCCTTTGGTGGCTACAAGAAGTCAGGTGAGGCGGCTGGGACAGCACAGACAAACCAGATTTGCAGGGATGCCATCCTAGCCAGTACCGGCTCACCAGGGTTCTGACTGTGGCCTGGCACTCAGTCCTTCCCAGCCTCGCTGGAGTGCAGGCCAGGCACCGCCAGACAGCTCGGTGTAGCGTGGCGTGTGAACTGCTGATCACATCTCAGGGTGTGTCTTGTGGGCAGTGTTACTTTTTCTTGCTCTGAGCAGTAAACACTCCTATAGGGTTTCCACATCAGGCGTGCCCATGAGTAGGACTTAGGTATCTCTAAAGTCATACTCCAGAAAGCTTGTATTAATAGGTGTCTCCTTTGGGCCCACATTTGGTGTTCAGCACAGCTCTGTTCTGGATGACACCAAAATGGTCCCCTAAGCTGCTCCTCATTGATTTCTGTCACCACAGATGTGTGGTCTGCTGTGTTGGGTCTGAGGCAGAAGGATATAGCCATCGCCTTGAGTTTTTTCCTCTGTACCGTGGTGCCCGTATTCATTCATTTCCCATATTCATTTAAACTAAAAATTGGTTTGAACACAGTTTTTTTTTTTTTTTTTAAAGATTTATTTTATTTATATGAGTACACTGTAGTTGTCTTCAGACACACCAGAAGAGGACATCAGATCCCATTACAGATGGTTGTGAGCCACCATGTGGTTGCTGGGAATTGATCTCAGGACCTCTGGAAGAGCAGTCAGTGCTCTTATCCACTGAGCCATCTCTCCAGCCCTGAACACAGTTTTGAGAGTCCAGCCCATAGTCTTGGCCACCTTAATATTGGGAAGAGTGATGCAGTGGTGGGCGTGGATAGTCTTCTCTCATACATAGCACTGTCCTTGTGCTCTCTAATGATACCCTGCTAGTCACAGTGCTTTCTGTTAGTGGCTAGTGTTTGGTATAGGGCATGGGCCTTAGGGTCCCCAACCCCAGGCCAGTTTTCATTCCTTTTGAGTAGGACAACAGTGTGTGATAAAAGAGCAATGGCTAGGTCTGCAGAGAGCCTGACCTTCTATGCTTAGCCAGTGTGGGCTTGGGCACAACACAAAGTCTAAGCATGGGCTTAATAAATCTTGTTACAGTCAAGTTTTAATGGACACTGCTTTTCAGGGCTGTCAGGTTGATTGTTGTAGAGGCTACTTTTAACGTGTGTCTTGTTTTCTGTAGGGCTAGGGGTGGGGAGGATGGAGAACACAGTCTCATGTATCCCAGGTTAGCCTTGAGCTCATTATATGGTGGAGCAGCGTTCCTTCTGCTCCATCTGTGTGAAGTGCTGGGATTATAGGCGTGTGAGACTATGCCCAGGCTAATGGTACTGGGGATTGAACCCAGGGCTTTATGCTTTGTAGGCAAGCACTCTGCCAACTGAGCTATTGCCCCTGCCTTTAGCACTCTTCCTTCGAAAGCCTGAACATTTTTCAGATGTTCATACATAGTGACAGGCGCCTGAAGCAGGGACTCTGCTGGTAAGTATCCTAACACTTGCCGGCCCAGCTCCACAGAAGGACCTGCTCTGAGGACTTGCTCCCCACCCTGACCAGCAGAGCCTGCCTTTGAAGCAGTGTGACTTCAGAGCACTGGAGTGACCAGCTCATCCTCACCCTGTCTTCTTTGAAGCAGTGTGACTTTAGAGCACTGGAGTGACAGCTCACTCTGACCCCGTGTCTTTTCAGGATTTGGCAGAGAGAATGGCCGTGTGACAATTGAATACTATTCACAGCTGAAGACGGTGTGTGTGGAGATGGGCGACGTGGAGTCAGCCTTTTGAAAACCAGTGATGCCTGTTGACTGCCTTGGCAGGCAGTGTAACTGACAAGATTCTTACATCCGGGCTTTGGGTCACTAGGATAATGATGGGTCAGTATTGTCCTCTGTCTTACAGTCACCTTCCCAATTGAAAATGTGCACAAGTGCCTTTCAGATGGTAGCCAGGGAACCTGTTGTTCCAGCAAGTCCCTGAGAAATCTATAAACCCCAGCAACGCACTGTTCAGACATGGGCAGGCCACAACTCTGCTCTGACACATTTGTCCCAGCAGCAGTGGCAGCTTTCTGATTTGCTTTAAAGAAGGTCTTCTTCCTGGGTTCCTGATGAATCAGTAGATATATATGTTCTTTGTTCGCTGACAAATTAAAAAAAAAGTATTAAAGCTTTTATTTGGAGCTGGGCGGTAGTGGTGTGTGCCTTTAATCCCAGCACTGGGAAGGCAGAGGCAGGTAGATATCTGAGTTCGAGGCCAGCCTGGTCTACAGAGTGAGTTCCGGTCCAGCCAGGGCTACAGAGAGAAATCCTGTCTCGAAAAATCAAAAATAAATATTTTTTACAAGTTGTTATTCGGAGACATTAAAGTCTTAATACGTGTGGAAAATGTGATTCATTGTCATTTAAAACGCTCTGTTCTTGGCTAGCCAGACTCAGTGGGTAAGGTCTTAGCGCATAAACCTGATGACCTCAGTTTTATCTCCAGAACCCACATCAAGGTGGCAGCCCCTCCCCCCAAGCCACATACTGCACAATAATAAAATCTTTCTCAAACGCTGTGTTTTTCTGTCATTTCGTTGAGAAACCTGACAACCTGGCTAGAGAGACAGGTAGTTGATGGAGTCAGATTTTGTGCAGATACCGACTCGCCTCAGTAAACACTCATCCTAGTCTTCCACAGCACACTTACCTCTGGTCCTTGCAGTACAGCCTGTGGTCTTAGAACTGAAGAGAACCTTTAGAATACTGTGAGTTACTTGTATGCTACTGTGGTAGTGAACTAAGACCTATCACACTGAGAATCTTTTTGCTGTCTTAATAGGACAGAGGAGAAAGCACCAGGCAGGGAGAGGTGAACCCTACAAGTACAAAGGGCAGGGTGAGCCATGAGGACCTTTTGTGCCCTGACCTTCCCTGCTGTGGGTAGACCTTGTAACTGCCAACTTCTGCAGTTAAGCCCATCCCAGTGCTCCTTCTGGGGAGCAGTTAAGTACAGTGAAGGTGGCAATTAGAGATAAGGAAAGATTGTTACTAGGCCGCAATCTTGTGGCCGTTAGCACCAGAATGCTGAAAGCAGCCTTTCTTGGTGTTATTTGTCCTGAATTATTTATGAGTCCATGTTTTTCCTTCACACATAAAGGCCCATTTTTGTCTTCCTTTTCAAGGTTGGGGGGAGTTAACAAAAGCAATTAACAGTGAGATTACAGCTTGCTCTTCCTTAGGCCCTGCTGCAGCTTTTAGCTGCAGTTAGGAGAAAGCCTGTGTGCCTCATCAGGACCATCCACACTGTCCTGATGTCTGATGTCTGTTACTCTCCACTTTCTCCTCTGGGTTCTCTGCCAGCACATTTCCCAGCTCTTCACCTTACAGGCTTCTGAAACCACAAGCTACACTGTTCCAAGGTAAGGTGCCTATCACACACCACCTCCTCCATCCCTGTTACACCCATTGTTACTGTAACTGTTTTTGTGCAAACTGTATTCTTCCTTTCCTTTCCTTAACGGGAACATAAACTGAAAGCAAGATGCCCTGTCTCCAGGCTCAAAGTGTTGAGTGCTTAAGCAGCTACTTACTGCTCAGTGTGGCCCAGGGAGCCGCAGCACCTGGTTGGTAGAGACACAGAGTGAACCCATCTCAAACCTGTCAGTCAGTCTGTGTTTTAGTAAGAGCCTCAGATGAGGCATACACACGGTGGTTTGCTAGGCAGTGCTTTGAGAGAAATGGGTCTTAAGTTTGGCCCTTCCTTAGAGCTACCTATTGAACTTTGAAATTATTGAGATGCTAATGTAAGTGATCTGAGCATCTGGAATCTGAAAAGGTTCTCAGATGGATTCAGTAGGCAGCTGGGCTAAGAACTGCTCTGAGGGAACTGCAAGAGCAGCCAAAGACCAGTGCTCATGCTGCGGTTCCCAGAGATGACCCCCCTAAGGCAGAGCTATAACTTCTATAACTATTGAGTAATTCTGTGATTGGCCTGGGATTTGGTTTTTTGGAAAGTGCATGTGCTTGGTCTCATATGTTTAAATTTAATTTTTAAAAGAAGGGTTCCCTTTGTAAGCCCTGAAACTGGAGGGTTCTTTTGTTTTCTTTCATAGCTGAGAGATTGCTTCTGTATGTATAAAATACGGTAACATTGAAACAGAACATAAACTTTGAGACTTAAGGAAAAGCAGCTGACTTAGAACATGGCAGTTCTTCCTCCCATTGTTAAAAGTGGGCAGCAGCAGATACAAAAGAAATCAGGTTGTTGTTGACCTTCCTGAGAGGAGAGGGCTAATGAGAAGTTACTAAACAATTTGACAATGCCTAAGTAAATGTTTACTCCTAGATGCAGGGTGTTACAAACCTTGTAGTTTTGGAAGAATTTACAGTAATTTTTTTTTTCAGATGAAAGTAAATAACTTCTGAAATCCAGTATATTCTTTTTAAGCCATTTTGAATTTTCATAGTAAAAAATTAGTATCAGGCAGGCATCTCTTGTACCTTTATAGTACCACTCCAAAGGCTAAGAGGTGTGATTGAGAAGAGTCAGGCTGCTCATGGGTGCAGGGTGCAGAACGAGGTAGGTATACCCAGCTTTGCAGGAACTCTCTTCAGACCGTTTCTCTTACTGGTCATTGGATGCTGGCACCTGGCTAACTAGGACATTGCTCAGATGAGTGTCCTACGAACAGCACTTCTGGTGCTGTTGCATATACTATTGTGCTGCCATATAAAAGAAAAATATTGAAGATATTCTATATTTTATATATAGGTTTATGTATTGTTGAGGATGTCGATGCTGTGCTGTTTTGGACAAAATAAAAGAATTCTGTTTTGAGGTTACATTCTTAACCCAATTAAGATTGTTTACAAGATCACATATGACAAAAATATGTCATTATTCCAAAATATTTTGAGGTATTGCCAAGTTTGTTAAAAGTGGCTATTATAGTTTTCTCAGGATGTAAGCAATAATGTGAAAGATAATAAGAGATTGTAAAATGATTATTTGTGAAATTGGAAGGGGGATTGTTAAGACTAGAATCTAAAAACGTTGCTACTCAGATGATAACATTTATATGATACTCTAGATTGGGATATACTTTTTTATCTGCCATTAAAACCTCTTTGATCTGAAATATTCATAAATCTATGAATAATGAAATCTTGTGTAATTTTTTTATATAGAAAATAGCCCTAACGTTTATCATTATGATAGCCCCTGATGGGGTTAGAAGATAAAAACAACATAGGGTTTTTTGTTTGACTTTGGATATTATCTTTTGTTTTGTCACAGGAGCACAGGTAGCCCAGGTTGGTCCAGAACTCATGGTCCTCTTGCCTCAGTTCCCCCAGAACCCTTGCTAACATTATATATTATAGACATATCACCACACCCAGTTCAAACTATAGTCTTAGTCAAACACATGATCTGACTATTTTATCCCAGTGTCAGACCTTACTTACTTTTTATATTATAGTAATTTGTTTCCTTAAAATTTATTAATTCTGTAATTTAATTTCCATCTCTGTCCTTTTTTCTTCTTAATACTGAGAATTGAACCCAGGACTTTATGAGCACGCGCTCTATCACTGGGTACAACCCCGCCCCTTATTTCCAGGTTTTTATCTGACCCATGACCTTACTTGCTCCCAAGTGTAAGTGTGTGACTTTCAGAAAAGTGAACTAAAAAAGTGAATAATTTTTATTTTATTATCATATATGATCTTTGAAAACTGTGCCTACTAATAAATACATCCTAGAACTCAGTAGAATCCTATTTTAGGACGGTAAATGTTCTTGGTTCTAAGTTGGGTTGTTTTGTTTTTGTTTTGTTAAAAGCTAGAAAAAAGGAAAAGGAAGAAAGAAGAGTAAATCAGAGATGAATTGATTTGAATTCTTTTGAGATTTTTTTTTTATTGTGTTTCAGGACACCCTATCCCAAGAGTTCTGAGTTAGGATAGCCCAGGTAGCCTCTCAGTGAAGGACATGCCTCACTATTGGAGTTTCATTACTAGTGACAAATCTTGTAGCCAACCTTAATGAGAGATTTGAATGTACTATGAATACACAAATGGTTAGTTGCCTACTGCCCAGATCTTTTAAAGTTACCTGACTAGTGTTTTATATATATATTATATATATTTATATAAATATATATTATATATTTATATATTATATAATATATATTTATTACATATATTTATATATATTTTATATATAATATATATTTATATATTATATATTTTATATATTATATATTTATATATATATAAAAAACTGCTCTGAATACTTATGCTTAATTACAATTAAACATCAAGTGTGTGAGTTGCACTAGCCATATCTCAAGTCCTCAGTATTTGAACACAGGTGCTGGTTACTTTATTGGACAGTACAGAGTATGTTTCTGTCACGTCAGAAAATTCTACTGGAAAGTTGTTTAAGAGGGATGGAACAGGTTGACTGTTCATTTGTGTATTATATTTATTTGTGTAAGAGGATGTGTGTGGGCAGGAGTGTGGAGGTCAGGAGCCCATTCAAGAAAGTGGGTTTTCTCCTTTTGTAGATTAGGCAATTGCACTCGGGAGAACAGACTCAGTGGCAAATTCTTCTACAGGCTGAGCTATCTCTCTCTCTTGATAAGACTGGCTTTGTGATTAGGATTGGATAGCATCTTAAGAATGTAAAGGGAGCCAGGCAGTGGTGGCGCACACCTTTAATCCCAGCACTTGGGAGGCAGAGGCAGGTGGATTTCTGAGTTCGAGGCCAGCCTGGTCTACAGAGTGAGTTTCAGGACAGCCAGGGTTACACAGAGAAACCCTGTCTCGAAAAACAAAAAAAAAAAAAAAAAAAAAAAAAAAAGAATGTAAAGGGGAAGTTATCCAAACTCTGGAAGACAGCAGGACATAGGTAACCTGGTCACTGACATTTCCTACGTTACACCAGCAGGTGGCGCCCAAGCTTCCTACCACACCTCGTGGGAGCCTTGCTTGGCCCCAGCTTCTGGTCTTGAGCGCCTCCTACTGTGCACGCGTGATCATGGAGCCACAGTAATTGTGTACAGTGTTTCCAATATCCTTACTATTAGGCTTTGACTGGCTCACGTGCTTGAAACTTGGTGCCCAACTGGTGATGTTTTAGGAGACTGGAATCTTTGGGACATACTTTAGGTAGGTAGGGAGATGCTCTGGTTGCCTCTCCCGATTCACATCATCATACCCAATAAAAGCTGTCTCCCCACTGGTCGGCACATTTTTGGTAATGTGAGTATAGCTGGTCACATGGAGAAAGCAGCAGCTACAGTCTGAGGGAGGCTAGGGCAGGAAGGTGTCGCAGCAGAAACAGCAGCAGAGGGCAGAACTGAGACAGAAGGACGATGTTTATTAGGACCCAGAGACAAGAAACAGCAGGCTCTGGTTGCTAGAAGAGTCTGAGAGAGCTGTCCTCCTTAAGACCAAGGGTCTTACATCCTGGGCCAAGACTGGCTGCTACAGCAGTGAGTTCTCAACCTGTGGGTCGCGACCCCCGAGGGGTTGACCTTTTTCACAGGGGTCGTATATCAGATATCCTGCATATCTGATATTAACATCATGATTTGTAACTAACAAAACTACCTTTATGAAGTAGCAATGAAAAATTTATAGTTGGGAGGGCATACATGAGGAGCCGTGTTAAAGGCCCCCGCATTAGGAAGGTTGAGAACTCCTGCCCTAGAGGAATGACTGCCTGGGGCCTGCATAAGGACAAGAACACTAGATGGCAGGCACCCCATGCTGCTGTTCCCACCTGATTACTACCATAGCTCACTGCTGTCACACAGGGAAGCCAGTGCTCCAGAGACCAGCACTGGGTCCTCCTGCCTCTGAGTCTGCAGTGAGAAGCAGCAGTTCTCCAGGTCCCCGGGATACACTTATATACATGAATAAAACCCAGTTACTGCAGAGGTTTACCGATGTCACTCTTTTTAGTCCCAACCCCAAACTTCCTACCTCACTACCCCCATTCCAAAAGGGCACACCTACTGCTGCTAAAATGAAGGCAGATTTAAAGCTTTGTGGGAATAGGGGGAGGGAGATCCTATTTCCTTTGTTTTTTTTTTTTTTTTTTTTTTTTTTTTTTCTTCAGTACACTGGTGACATATTCTCATGACCTGACCCGGGAATGTATTCTGATCTAATTCCCAAGGGTGTCACAGTCATCCCGGCGTGGCTGAGCCACCCTTCAGTGTTTCATCTCTGACACTTGAGTGATTCAGTGTGATGGAACACGCATGGGTTTTTAGAGTTAGGTCTTTGTTCAACTCTGAGCTCTGATCCTCAGAAGCTATAGAGCATGTGAAGTGTGGCTGGCACAAATGAAGAACTTGTGTTTGTTTCAAATGTTATCCATCTAAAAGCCACCATGACTAGTGGCCACCCTGTTGGACAGCAAGGGTCTAGACACCATGTTCTTGTTCATACTTCATAGTCATTATTTTGCCAGCTTAGACCATTCTCTAAAGGCCTTTCCTGTTATTTCTAATCAGACATTGGCATAGACATTTTAAAAAATTTATTTTTATGTATGTTGATGTTTTTTTGCTTGTATGTTTGTCTGTGTGAGGGTGTCAGGTCCCCTGGAACTAGAGTTACAGACAATTGTGAGCTGCCATGTGGGAGGTAGGAATTGAACCTGGGTCCTCTGGAAGAGCAGTCAGTACTCGCTGAGCCATCTTTCCAGCCCTGGCGCAGACATTTCTAAGCCTGTTTTCCTCATCTATAAAATGAGCTGTTAGCAGTTCTAGCATCCCAGTCATCCTAGTTCCATCATCTGTGTCTGTCGCAGAGCTCAGAAAGGCTTTAAACAGTATGTTTATCTGTGTGGGTGTTACATATGTATGCAGCACACAGTGCACACGTAGAGGTCAGAGACCTTGTGGAAGCCAGTTCAACTCAGGTGGTCAGGCTTTCTGACAGGTGTCTTTACCTGCTCGTCTGACTGAACCCATTACTTAACCCTTTAAGCAATATAAACAGTCTTCAATAGATTATTTTTAAAACGTCCATACTGTCAATTATTAGCATCAGGCAGTACTACATTTGAACTAGAGCTAAGGCTCAACCTTCTGCACTCATCACCATAGTCAGACTTTATCTCAGCTTCATAGACTACGTGAGGAGGGATACTCACAGCTTGGCTCTTAATGGGTAGAAATCACATCCTTATTTCAGTAAGACTCTCAGAAACAGATGTGGTCAGGAGGTTTAGGTACGAGGCTAATGCCAGATAAGTTTTTATTGTATTTAAAAAACAGTGGAACTGGGAATAAGAGTAAGTCATTCAAGGTGAATGAGAGTTGAAAGGCCTCCCATTCCTCAGTGGCAGGATCTGGACCCACTGCCTAAGCCAGATTTGATCCAGCCCAGCTGCTGGAAAGCAGAGCACACAGTTGTGCCCATCAGGGCAACCAGGGCAAGAGAGCTCACAGCTCCTCGATACCTCTTGCTAGGGTCTGAAAAACAAGAAAGCAGAAGTCACCAGAACATTCACAAGCCATTCTGCTCTAGCATCTGCGGTCACATATTCAACCTGCTGTTCTTGGGAGGTTGACCGACTCTAGCCTAGGGCCATCAGCATGCTAGAAGCTATGTGCAAAGTAATTCCCCAGTAGCATTGCCTAGACTACGGAGAACTCTATAAGTCAAGCAACTTTTGTCTTAGGCCCAGTAGGAGCATTTGCCTCCAGAATGACGCATAGCATTTTCCTTTCTGCTAGCCGTTTATCCCAGCAGTGGTCAGGTTTTGCCGACATAGCAGCTTGGTTTGATTCCTGGTAGCTCTGGTTAGCCCCTTAATATTTCTAAGGCTGTTTCCTCATCTGTTAAACAGGCTGTTGACTGGACATGGAATTGCTCTGAGCTTGCATAGCATACATAATGTTCCCAGACAAGCAACTGGCACTTAGAAAATGCTCAAAAGTTTGTTACTTTCTAAGGGTAGTATGAAGAAAAAGAACAGATCTTCCACATGAATTATTAAGCAACTTCCTCGTTTTAAATTGTATCATATTGTCTGCATGTGTGTGTCTGCTCTACTTGCATGGATCCCCTAGAGCTGGAGTTAGAGACTGTTGTGAGCTGCTGTGTGGGTGCTGGGAATCGAACCTGGATCCTCCGGAAGAGCAGTCGAGCCATCTCTCTGGCCCTATTTCTTCCTCCACTTTAAAATCCCAACCAGGAGTTAAAATACAGTAACATAAAATTCGTCTGGGCGGTGATTCGTGAGGTAGATAGAGGCAGGTAGATCTCTGTGAGTTTGAGGCCAGCCTGGTCTATGGAGTGAGTTCCAGGGCAGCCAGGGCTACACAGAGACACTCTCTCAAAAAACCAAAATAAAATAAAAATAAAAAATAAGTAAAATTTGTTTTGGGGACAGAAAAGATGGCTCAGCGGTTAGGTGCATTTGCTGCTCTTGCAGAGGACCAAAATATAGTCACCAGCACCCATGCTAGGTGGCTTGCAACCAACCACCTGTAACTGCAGCTCCAGGGGATTAATACCCTCTCTTGCCCTCCGTGGGCCCATGCACACAGGTACATAATACATGTTAAAGAAGATAAATCTACAATGTATTTCCTTGGCAGATGTCAACATGTACTTACCTCCTGTGTAGTAGCCGTATGCGTAAAGAACTCGCCCAATAATCCAGGCCAGGCCCAGGCCAGAAGCTATGCGCTAAGATAAAAGAACAGCTTAGTTTTTGCACTTAAGAAACACACCTTTATTAATTAATGCCTACAGCTGACTACACCCGTGTTGGCCAACGGTAATTTCATGCATTTGCTAATGTATTTCTCACAGAGTTAGGAAATAATGGGGTTATTTGTTTCAGTCAGGAAAGTTGAAGATCAGTGGTTGTTGTCTACAATGGCATGCTCAACTTCAAGTGAGTCCTAGCTTTCCCGATAGGGTGGGCCTGAAGGAACTTCCTGCTCAGAGCAACTGGGGGAACAGGTTCTGGAGCTCCAGTCAAGGGCAGGCAGGCCTCAGGGTTCCAGGGTGAGTCAGAAGAGGAAACTCTGATGTCTGAAATGGGACCCTGGGTCCCACACTGACTGAACAGCTGCTGGGCTGCACTGTCTGCAGTGACAACACCTGGATGCAGCCAGTGCTGCAGTTGCACACAGTAGGGGTGGAGCTTGATGAGAAAAGGTGAGAAGATGTGTACTCAGAGGGAAAAGGGCTCCCCATTCCCAACACCTTTGACAGGAAAGAGTGAAGGCTTATGAAGGTTGAAACACCCTTCCCTTCGTTTCATCCAGAGTAACCCCACTGGCCAGAGTAAGAGGGAACAAAGGTTATGGTAGGGTGAGCAGGTGACTTCCCCCAAGTCCCTTTCCAATCTGGTAGTGCTATGGGTGGTGCTGGTTGCTATGGGTAGTGCTGGTTGCTATGGGTGGTGCTGGTTGCTATGGGTGGTGCTGGTTGCTATGGGAGGATTTTGCTTGAATTGACTGTAGATGGGAAGTATCCTCAGAAGGATGAAGTTCACCTGTCAACAGAGCCCCAGTTACTCTCTGTTTAAGCTTGGTCTCTGCCAGGCCGTTCTTCACTGCAGTGCTGCATAATTGCTAGCAATTTTGGGACGTTTTGGGACTGTTTTTAGTTGTACAGATGCCTGCCTGTGCCGTTCACTGCCATAAACTCAGGTGACTAATGACTCCGTGCCTTCTCGATGCTGGGTACTACAGACAGACACCTATAGTTCCTTCTTCTTCATCTCCTGTGAGTTTGCTTAATTGTCACCGAGTAAGAGCCCCAAGCCTGACCACACTACTCATAATCTCTGAGCCCCACACTCCTGTTCCACCTCCCAACAGTTTGCTACTGGGCACTCACTACTTTCTAACATACCAAATAATTTACTTATGACTCCAATTAAAGGAAAGGCCGATTAATCCAGGCGTCTGCCTGTCTTGTTCACTGCTATAACCTTGGGTGTGGGTAGATGTTTTTTTGCATAGATGAGGAAAGTAGAACCCACTCCCTGTGGACACAAACCTTTTAGAAACAGATCTCGGTTCAAAGTTCCATGCTTCTGTGGCTTAGCTGACCCCATGAAAGTTAAACAGTGTCTAAGAGGCTTTTTCTCACTCTGAAAAAAACTAGGTGAAATACTGCCTACTTTAAAGCAAACTTCTTAACAAATCAGTAAATAAAATCCTTTTAAATATGTGCTGCTTGACCCCAAGGCTCCTCATTCAGTGTTTGTTTCCTTCTCCCTGTGCCCAGGGTAGCTCAGGGTAGCTCAGGGAACCACATCTGAATGGATGAACAGCCCCAGAAGAAACTTACCGGGTGGTAAACACCTCCCACGGTTAGGAAAAACAGGAAGGGAGAGTACACCTCCAACCTGGAATGGACAAAAAGTAACTTTAAAAAGTGTCCTCAAGCCTGGCAGTGGTGGCTCACACCTTTAATCCCTATACCTGGGGAGGGAGAGGCAGGAGGATCTCTGTGAGTTTCCTCCTGGATATCTGCCCAGAACGTTAAGAACTATCAGGAGCTCTACCTTCCTGCTGGAAGGTTAGAAGCCCAAGTACACACGCTGGCTGAAGGGAGAAGTCTGCTCACCAGGTCTCCTAACGGAAGGAAGCATATCTGAAATGTCCCACAGGCTCATGCGTTCGGACATCTGTCTCCACAGTGGCATTGTTTTTGGAGGTTGTAGGACCTTTTGGGACAGGGGCCTGACAGGCAGGTATAGGCCACTAAGGATGGGCTTTGCAGGATACAGCCCAGCAGAGGACTCTGTTTCCTGTCTGCTTTGTGATCAGCTGCAGGGCTCCGCCATCACCAACACGAGGCTGGTGATTATCCCGGACATCATGAACTACTTTCTTTTAATGGTGAGCCAGGATAAATCCTTTCTCCGCTCAGTTCTCTGTCAGGTGTGTGTGTGTGTAATATGCACACACACACACACACACACACACACACGAATGCAGTCAGTTGGATGGGACCTGCAAACACTGCAGAGATATTAAAGATATTGTGATAGCCGCTGATTGTCAACAGAATCTAGACTCACTTGGAGGATGGGCACGCCCATGGAAGATTATTTGGATTGTGGTTGTTAATTGAAATAGAAAGAACTGCCCACCATGGGTGGCACCAATCCCTGGCTGGGACCTGAACTGTGTAAGAGAAAGGAGCTGAGCAGTATCAGGCCCTTGTCACTCTCTGCTTCTTAACTGTGAATGCGATAGGACCCTTTGTCCCCTGCTTCAGGCTCCTGTCACCCTGACTTTTCTACCATGAGATCCTCACCATGACGGACTGGCCCTTGAACTGTGAGCCGGAATAAACCTCTCTCCCTTAGCTCATTTTATCATGGTAACAGGAGAAGACATTTCTGAAAAGATTGAGACAGGGTTTCCTTGTGTAGCCCTGGCTGTCCTGGAACTCACTCTGTAGACTAGGCTGGCCTCGAACTCACAGAGATATAAGCCTGCCTCTGCCTCCCAAGTGCTGGGATATAAGATGTGTGCCACCAGAGCCTGGCTAAGAAATTTTTTCATTCTAAAAATACTTAGTTTTATTCAGTATTTAAATCTGTTCACACAGTAACATAAGTTTATTTTTGTCTGTGTGTATGAGTCAACACATGTGTGTGTAACAATGCCCTGGCTCACGTGTGTAAGTTAGACTAGGTTCTTTCCTCCTGCCATGTGGGTCCCGGGGATCAAATTTAGATTATCAGGTTTGGCAAAGAGTGCCTTAATTTTCTGAGTTATCTTGCCTCTCACCTCCCCCCACTAATGTTTTAATGATACTTTTAACGAGGTACCCCTGATTGTCATGCTATCACTGAGGAAATTCAGAGACCCAGGGCTGAAGTGATGGATATCTTTGGTATGTGGCAGCATGACACTCACGTGTTCTGGTGGGCTCGCTGAATGCAGTTGAACATGTGCCCATTCTCGGGATCTGTGCTGTACATGACAGGGTACTGTTAAAGCAAAGGCCAAGCAGAGAATTAACTAACACGGAAATGGAGACATCCCGAAGCACCTTCTACTGTCCTCCTGATGGATGAGCGCCTGGTCACCACTCTTCAGTCTCTGTAGTGACACGGTTTCCAGTTCTCAGCAGCAGGTTTGCTGGTTCTAGCCAGCAAAAGGTAGTGAGAACCTGTGACTAGTTGTGGTTGCAAACGAGACAGGAGTGGCTTCTGCCCAGCCAGTGTTTCTCATTGATGTCATAAATCAATGGTGGACTGCAGATGATTACACAGGCACCATAGAGAAGTGGCCGATTCCCAAGAATCACCACATACCACATCCCCTTAAGGTCTCCCTTAACAAGGAACAGATAATTGAGTGAGTGAGACTTTTATTGCAAGTGTCCATTAGAATAAAGAGAGAGGCAGCCAGATAGGAACACTTGAAAAGAACCTCCACTGAGGGAGTCTAATTACAAGATGCTAAATGCAAACAGACATCTAATTGCTCACCAGGGAGAACTTTAGAAGTTCCCCTTCTAGTTCAGCCAGATCTAAAGGAAGTATTTAACAGACTTCCTTTCTGTAGCTACTGGCTAAACTCAGGGTAAGCTCAGCATCTCTTCTCTATTTAGGAATCAGGAACATCAACTGAAGACATCCTTTTAATGTGGCAAACTAGGAAGCAATATGGCTATTTCACCCTTTTTAGAAAACAGCAGTGTCCCTGGCAAATGACTCCAGACAAAAATGGACTTTTAATCCCAGTAGGCCCGGTCTTTCTACAGAGGAGCCGAAGTCTAACAAAGTGTAAACTATGTCCCAGCCATCCTTGTGTTCCTGCCTCTTAGGAACAAAATCCGAGTGGGCGTTGTTCAAAAACTGCCACCACCTGCCACCACTAATAACTCAGTTCTCCCTCCAGGACTGAAAATAAGCCTTGGATAAGCTGGTGGCCTCAGGAAGCCCACAGGCGGCACCTGCCGGTGAGCCTACTTACCTCTACCTTGTACTTCTTGCGGGCTTTGCCCACATTGCTGGCTAGGTGGAACACCATCACAAAGCTGGCAGCACCAGTGAGAAGCACAAATCCATATTCCTTAGAGAGGACAGCCATCTTGGCTCTGTAGAAGAAAGTACAACACAGTGGGAAACTAACCCAATGCTGTGAGCATCGTGTAGTGTAAGGCACAGTGCCTCATTACTGGCAAATGCATACAGATCACAAAGACATTTCAGGGCTAGGAAGATGGCTCAGTAGGCAAACTGTTTGCTGCACAAACAGGAGGACCTGACTCTGGATCCTCAGCACTACTGTGCTAGGCTGTGTTGGGGATGAAGACAAGAGGATCCTTGGAGCTCACTGGCTGGCCAGTTTTAATAAAAAAGATGAGCTTTGGACTTAGTGACAGAACATGCCTCAAAGAAAGATGGTAGAGAGTGAGAGAGGTTAAAAAAAAAACCAAACAACCCTTAAAGTTAACCTCGGGCCTCCATTTGAGCATGTGCAGGTTAAGAGCACCTGCACATACATAAGTACACATGCATGCATGTATCACACATACACATACATCATGCATGCACATACCAGACATATATATGACACACATACACCCTGCCCAATTTAAAAAGGAAAAAGATGCCTATACTCAAAGGATAAACAGGCTGAGAAAGAAATTAGGGAAATGACACCCTTCACAATTGTCACAAACAATATAAAGTATCTTGGTGTGACTCTAACCAAGCAAGTGAAAGATCTGTACGACAAGAACTTCAAGTCTCTGA
>CM052711.1:24980336-25004227 GCA_028551405.1 Uromys caudimaculatus | reverse complement strand
GGGGGGTGGGAGGTGGAATTCCCTCCTAGAGGCGGGTTGGGGAGGGGACAGGGGGTAGCCAAAGAGGAGACCCAGAAAAGGGGAAACATTGGAAATGTACATAAAGTATCAAAAATAAAAAAGAAAATAAATAAATAAATAAATAAAAAGGAAAAAGATGTTTCTAAGAGGTCATCAGAAATTCTACTGTGCATTAGACAACAGGATTAAAAAGTACTCCAGTCTGCAGTATGGGCTCAGGGAAGTATCAAATCACACATGTCCTTTCTTCCTTTCCTCTTCCTTCCTTCACCTTGTTTCCTTCCTTTAGCTCCTCCTTTTAGTTTTGAGAACAGATTTTACTTCCTTACTTCTTTCTTATTTATTTTTGTGTGTACACACACCCATGCACATACGGCCTTGTGCACATGGAGGTGACAGGACAATCTGTAGGCGTCTCTTCTCGCCTACTGCCATGTGGGCCCTGGGGGTTGAACTCCAGTCATCAGCCTTGGCAGCTGGCATCCTTACCCACTGAGCCATCTCACGGGCTACTGAATTGCAGTTTTTGAGACAGAGTTTCTCTGTGTAGCCTACATTGGCCTGGTACTCAGTATAATCCAGAAGGCCTTAAGATCACAGCAACCATCTTGCCTTGGCCCCCCAAGTATTGAGATTACAGGTGTGTGCTACTGTAACTAGCTGTATATTCTCTTTGGCCCAATATCCATTTACAAATTTCATTTGCATCATTGCAGTAGTCATTGTAGTATGTTATGGCCACTAAAATTTGCATTGGGAAATATTTAACATAACATACTGTAACAAAGTAGCATCCACAACAGTGGCTTCTGGAGAGGTTGACTGTGAGGTCAGGACCTTGTGACGCCCTTCCACCCTGATCCTGGCCACATGCTGGCACAGTTTTAGAAACCAGAGTGGAGAAGCCCTGCTGGAGTGCTCTGACATCAAAGCATGGCCCCCGAGCCAATGGTGTGGACAAGACACACAGTCTGGCAGGCTCTTGACAACCCAGGCTGCCCATCAGATCATCACAAGCCCCACGAAGAGTTCTGATATCTGCAACTTATTTTGGAATGCATAAAAAGTTGGGAATGCAAGCTGAACAAATGTTAACTATAGATTGGGCTGGTAGCTATGTGGTTTCAAGATACGACTCTTTTCATTTTTCTGACCACACAGAAGAAAGTGCTTTGAGAAAAAGCTAATCCTGGCTCATCTTGCAGTGTTCAGCATTCAAGCTTCTGTCTCAAGGGAAAGCCTTAAGAACAAAACAGCAGGTGGAAGAGGCTTTAAGCATCTCAGAGCCCACTGGGCTGTCCACTAAGCTCTGTGAGCTAAGGGTTCAGAGCAGGCTGGCAGAAAGGGCAGCTACAACATCTCAGAATATGCTGAGATGACTTACTACCACATGCAAGGCTGCCCCAAGCCAGGAGCTCCTGTGTGATCTCTTGCTAGTTGTGAAAGCACACACTGGTAACCTGTGCTTTGCCTTTAAGGGCTAGGGAGATGGCTTAGTTGGTAAAATGCTTGCTGAGCAACCTTGAGGACCTGAGTTCAATCCCTAGCACCCATGCAAAAAAGTCAGGCAAGATGGCACGCCCGGTCTTGTATTCCTACTGCTGTGGAGACAGGGAGTTTCCAGGAGCTTGCAGGACAGCCAGTGTAGCCTGATTGGTGAGCCGAGCAACAACAACCCAGGTTGTCTTATGGCTTCCACATGCATGTGTATACAAACACATCACACATCCACACACCCACTAAAATAAATAAAGTCTGTCTCTGATGGGTGTCTAGCTTTCATCTGCCCAACAGCCAGCTCAGGGTGTTGCCCTGCTGCAGAACATTTCTAGGGATCCTTAAAAACAAAAGGACATGATGCCAGTACCCCTACCAGCAGAGGAGCACCCCGAGTCTAAAGCAGGAAGTATTATGGGTAGGATTCAACTCAGATTTGTCTGGCTCCCACGGTCTCTTTCAGTTCTGTTTGCAGTGGAGCCACAATGTCTTTCTCAATATGAAATTTTGGGGGTGAGCAAGTTGCTGGGATCTTTAAAAAATAAATTTCTCAGGAGTAGAGAGATGGC
The DNA here is from genome assembly GCA_028551405.1 of Uromys caudimaculatus. Taxonomy (NCBI): domain Eukaryota; kingdom Metazoa; phylum Chordata; class Mammalia; order Rodentia; family Muridae; genus Uromys; species Uromys caudimaculatus. The sequence goes on along the minus strand of CM052711.1, from coordinate 25,002,140 downwards.
TCAACAGTTGAGAACGCTGGCTGCTATTCCAGGTTTGATTGCCAGCACCCATATGGTGGCTCACAACTCCACTCCCAGGAGAATTCAGTAACTATTTCTATCTAGTTTCCAAGGGCACTACACTCATGTGGCTCATGGGCATGTGTGCAGGCAAAATACCCATGTGCATAAAAATAAATACATTTAAAAAATATAGTTCTCCTGGCTTAGAAAAATAACATTTGGGTTCTAAGCCCCTCAGACCTGGCACCACCCCATCACAGCACACAGCAATCAATTCTCACCAGATTTCCCCTTTTATGATCTTCTCCCTGCCCTGCTCACTTGCCCTTCAGAGGGGCCAGACACACTCCTGGCCAGATTGTCTCTATGACTCAGCACAAGGTGCCTCCAGGTGAGAAGCCACACCTGCCCAGCTTCAGAGAAGAGGGCCTGTACGCTCTCCAAGTTTCTTCTTCCTTCTCTTCCCAAGTTATAAAGTCAATACATGTGAGAAACTATGGTATTAATTATGTAGCAAAAACACAGTATGAATTCTGAACACCTCCTTGAAAATACAAAGTGATCAAACCTACTTGCCATCCTTGGAGTTAAACCCCTGGGGCCAAACAGGCCATTGAAAACCAAGCTGCCTCTAAGGCTGTCAGAGCTGCAAGAGGACAGTGTAAGGAAACGTATCTATCTGCTCTGGGGCAGTTTGTGAGTCTGGAGGCTCAAGTGGATGAGGGCAACATAGGACCAGGTCAGGTTTTAGAATCCATAAAAAACACTCTAGTTCAGCAAAATACCAGAACAGGCCTTAGTTGCTGACCCCTGTTTTTCTGATGTCTAAGAGCAGCCAGGAGGCAAGACAGGAGAAGCGATCTCTGGGTGGAGATCTACTGCACAGAAGAGCCGTTCTCAAGGCAACTGTTCTGCAATCTACAGCTAGAAACGGACATTTCTGCCAGGCTCCTCCTTCAGAGGAGGGCTGCAGTCTGCTGGGTGTTCACACCTGGTGAGAGTCCCTCTCCTCAGTCCATGAAGACCATGTGGCTAGGATGAACCTGGGTGGGGGCAAACAAGACCCAGCCTCGAGAGGTACTGGTGACATTTAGGACACTGGATTTGGATGGTTCAAGGCTGGATCTGACTTGAGCGCTCTTTTCCTGCACTCCAGTTTCATGCAAACATACTATTCAAGCTGCAAAGGGCAGGGAGCAATTAAACAGCCCTACCCAGTTGCAGTACCTATGAGCCTCGACAATAATCAGCCGGGCAAGATATGCATAAAGGTGCAGTCAGTGTGACTTGCAGCTTGGTGGCAAGCCACAGCTATCTAATTGGACTTAAGGCCCATTCAACAGGAAGCTATCATGCCTGGTACTGGAAACCTAGTCAGTAATCCAGAGCTAGTGAGATTACCTGGAACAATAATCCACTGCTGTCACTTTGCCAGACCAACATAATTCTTTATACATACTAACTTGTATCCTCCTGCCCACAGGTAAGTGTAGCCACCACCCTCATCAAAGGAGCTTCTCTTTACAAAAAATGGAGAGACCATCCCAGAAAACCACAGCTGGATACAATGCAGAGATTTTGGGGAGTACAGTCGAAACTGATAGATTTATATCTCAGCTCCTGAACCTACAGCTCTGGGGACATTGTGGAAAGATTGTTAAGAGTCTGTATACCGGCAAGTCTGCTGCGAACGTCTCTCCTAGAAACAGCTGCAAGGGCAACATCAAAGGACATGCTTTAATGGAAGGAGGAAATTTCACAGGGTGCCACCTCTAGGCAAAGAACTTCAGGCCACGAATGACAGCTGGGAGACGGAGAGTTAGCCTCTCCCAGGGATGAGCCCCCTTACTGGTTGCTGATTGCAAAGTGGTCAGCCCTGAAACCATATTCACACAATAGAAATGGACTTGGAAGATTGTATTTATAAGCACCCGTGCATACATATACATTCACACATACGCAGATAGCAGTAATTAAGCCAGAGTCTATCAGCTTGGGGGAGGGAGAGTAGTTAGGAGGGGCCAGAGGGAGGAAAGTGGGGGTTGGGAGGATGATGTAATTCCATTTCCATTGGGGGGGGGGTATCCTGGTGAAATGGTTCAGCAGAAAAGGCAGAGAATTAACTGAAGGTGGGGAAGGGGTATCAGATACTAGCATGGCCGGTTTGTAGAGACCATGTGATCCTCTATGGTGGAGAGCCCTCTTCTTCCTATAGGGTATCTTCTGCAGTAGACTTGGATACTTGTGAACAGATACAGGGACAAAGCCTAGAATGCTGCCTTTCAGAAAGGCGGAAGAGCCCTTCCGACACCTCCGCATACCCCTTCCAGTGAGGAGTCCTACTTCGTATGTCTAATCTGCACTCAGAGAACACAATGAGAAGAGCCACTGAGCTCTATGTGCTTTGACTTTCCTCATGGCTAGGACTACTCATGGCATATGCCGGTGCTTACGGAGTACATGATAACAGCAGCAACTTTGGGTGGCTTTCAGGAATGCCCCCACTACCACGCATATAAAAAGACTTTGCTCATTACCTTACATAGTACCTGGTAAAATTCATCTAAACTATTTAATACTGCTTTTCTTCCCTCCAAAGCATCTACTGACCCAAATGGGATGATGAATTATATAGGAAAGAAGAATCTAGAACACAGAGGTCTGCATCATAGTTACTCCATAGTTGCTCCAAGGAATAAAAATAATTAAACCTTAGCCTTTAAGGATAGGATTTGCTTAATTCAGTCAAGGTTCAAAAATACTTTATCATTGGCTAAGTTCTTATTTTCTGAGACTCTAGGAAAAAGAGATGGATGTTCTCAGCCCTTTGAGGGTGGCCTCTGGGTCAGGATGCACCAGGAAGGGGAAGGCAGCTCAGTTCAGAATCCACCCCTAGGCAGCCTCAGCCACACCCTGGGTTGTCATGAATCCAGAGGCAGCAGATAGCTTACAGGGCCAGGCCCGAAGAGCTGATAACTGATATACAAGTCCCCTATGGTCTGAGCACTCATGTGGGCTGCACACGTCTTGCAGATCTCATACCAGAAGCTCTTTTATGGACCCACCGAGATAAGGTTGTTGAGTTTGAGAACTTTTTCCTGGACTTGGTGTTCATGGTCTGGACATAGAAGCTCTGCAGTGAATGCTTGTAACTGTGTTTCCCACAGACCAACTGGCTACTGTAATGTGATCCCAAACACAGAGAACACAAGATACAAGTCTCCCATTTGTGTTTCTTAATAGTCAGGTGCACAAATACAGAAACTCAAACGAGTGTTGCAAAGGTTCTCAGTCTTTATCTGGAGGGTGTGTTAAGCCATGCCCTCTCCCAAGTTTCTGATTCAGTAGGGCTCCAGTGGGGCCTGTGAATGCAACTTTTGAAAGGTCTCAGGTGTCTAGATCACTGCCCAGAGATCACGTTTTAAAAACTGTTGTTGGGAAGAGGGGCTGGAAAGATGGCTCAGTGGTTAAGACCACTGGCTGCTCTTCTAGAGGACCTGGGTTCAATTCCCAGCACCCACATGGCAGCTCACAACTGTCTGTAACTCCAGTTCAAGGGGATTCAATGTCTTCTTCTGGCTTCCACAGGCACCAAGCACCCACATGCTGTACCAACATACATGCAGGTGAAATACCCATACATATGAAAATAAATGAATGAAATTTTAAAACACTTGTTTTAGGGAAAAAAGGAAACTTGTAGGTGGTGATGATGACTGCATCCGAGTCACACTGAGAAGCACACCCCTGTCTCGGTGATCTATACAACGCTTTCTATTGGATGGTCCTGGAACCCTCCACTGTCCGTGGCATCTCTAGAACATGGTGATGGCTGTAGGCTCCGCTGAGGCTAGACCTTTCACAGTTACACCAGAGCCAGCACATACCACAGGACCAATTCCATCTTTTCAGGTTTAACATTTGTCTCAACATGAATTAAACAAGTGGGCAAGAGGGCGCCCCAAACCCCCTCAAAACTTTACTTAGTGACCCTGGCCTGTGATAGTCTCTGCCTTCCTGGATCTCTCTTTCAGGCCACAATCACCAGACCTGACTTTTTTTTTTTTTTTAAACCAGTCAAAGGAGTTTAAGGTTTTACATACTACAAGAGTGATGGTCACTGTACAAAAGAGGACCTTCAGGGGATGTTACTTCTTCTACCATGAATTGCTGTACCTTAAATTCTAAATGAGCATGAGCTAAGTGAAAAAACATATTTAAAAGCTTAGTAGGATTTCCAATAAACTTCTCATGGAGTTCTTCATTCTTTCTGGCAGAAACAGCAAAATGGGAAATCATTTCACCAATACATGTTGGAAATCTAACTTACTGAACCGCATGCGTTCCAGGCAGACTTTACATAAGCTTTCTTTCTCCCCATGCTAATCCTATGCCACAGTTGCTATTACTGCTGTTCTCAAGTTACCCAGGACGGAAATAAGGCAAAGAAGAATTTGGCAATTTGCCTAAGCCTCCATCACTGGTGAATGCAGGTCTGGGGTCGGAGTGCAGGCAGATTGACCAGTGAGTGTCTCAACCATTTGCTACTAAGTCACTCTGCAGAGCTTGTGCCTTTTAAGCCAGAAGCAGCAATAAGAACAATCGTTGGCAGAACGTATGTCCTGAGCAGTACAGCCACACCCTGCTTCTGTTTTAGGAGCAAAGGGAAAAGTTAGCGGCCTAGGGGAGGCTGCAGCTAGACAGAGGCTCTTTGGTTCCAGTTTACATTTCCAAGGCACTGGGAACCAACCCTACACATGTTTGGAGCTGAGCATATACAAAATACCACCCTCCTGGGTCTTTAGAATATTTTACATCCAGGATCTGCTATTGAGAAAGAGTTACTGCTTCCTTACCAATAGGGATGGCTTTTTTTTTTTTTTTTTTTTAATCACTGCTGTTATTTTCTTCTTGGTGAATGGCCCTAGCTAGAACCAATACAATGTTCAATAGAATAGGCAAAAATAGACATGCTTGTGCTGTTCCCCATGTACGGGGGGAGCATTCAGTTCTTCACCATTACCTATGACGCTCTAGGAGGTTTTATAGATGCCTCTGTTGCAGCTATGTTATAAACCTAATTATTTTGATATGTTCAAACCATATGTACATATATAGCTAGTTTTTAAACTTCAATAAAGTATCTTCTAATCCCCTCTTAAAAAAAAAAAAAAAAAAAAGCCCCAGGCCATGGAGGGTTTCCGGGAGAATGAAGGTATTCTGGTAACCAGCTCTTGAGGTCTATAGGGATGGGGTTAGCTCTGTATAGCTAGCTAGCAGACACCAACGAATTATAGGTATATCACAGACACTATCCATACCCACAGGCTAAGAGCCTTAAAATCTGGCTTAAAATGTGGCACTGTTGGCTTCACCTCCAGGATTCACTTGTTCCAGGCTATGAGGCAGCAGCATGGGGTTCTTAGGCTCTTTGGCTCAGGTACTCTCTTTTAGGAATTCTGACAGATTCTCCTGGGAATAGCACTATTCTAGTACTCCAGTTTTGATCGACCCTGTCTGTTTCCTGCTTCCAACACTGCTGGCCTTATCTCACTGGGACATAGTTCTTTCGGTTAAGGGGAGGGTTCTGGGCAAGCCTACAGTCAAGTGAACGCCTCTGGTGAAATATTCTCTTTCACTGTGTACCCAAGTCCTCTTGGCTGCTCAGTGAAATGCCCCAGGGCACAATCAGCATTGCATAAGTAGAGCAAAAGACAGGAGTTATGGATGTAGGCACTTGCCCCAAAGAATTTATCACTCCCGAGTCACCGAGTTACACAGAACCTTAGGTTCTCCTAAATGACAGATTTCTCTTCCCCTTTAAGTAAACAAAACCCAGATTGGACAAACAGCAACTTCTACTTCAGTTTGTGATGTGGCTCTTTTGCAAATTTTTAGCTGGTGTTTTATGTTAATACAAACAGGAAGGTGGCCATGACCGTGAGTATCCTTAGCTCAGCAAGGCCACCATTCCCTCAAAGTCTCATAGCAACCCTTACTTCGTTGGCTGTGCTATCAGTCCAATTATTTTATATGGCAAAACCCCAACAATTTAATGATGGTGGCCCAGGGACGGTCATTTCAAGGGTTGGCTTGATCATACAGAACGGATGTCTCTTAAAGTTCCACATACCAGAGAGCTCAGCAAACTCTGGAGGCTCAGTTTACTCACTTACAGCTTCCTCTAACAGCTATACAGCTTCGATTTGGCCTTGGGATGTTTCCACAAGGGAACGAGCCTTTCAGTGATACCTGATGGGATTTTGCCCCAGTGAGGTAAGGCTGGAAGTCACAGAAGGAGGGATCAGAGACAGGGTTGACAGAAACTGGAGTACTTGTGATGTTCCCAGGAGGATCTGCCGGCAGAATTCCTAGAGGGGAGCAGGTTTAGCCGATTCTCCCAAGCCCAGGAGAAGCTTGGTAGAGAAAAAGTAGGAAGTGAGGGGAAGCAACACCGAGTAATTCTATCTCCAGGATGAAGAGCCAGTGAGAGTCACGCCATTTCTCTGTGTTCATCCCATGGTTTCATAATGCCAGTTCTAGGTCAGTTCCACAACAAACACATCAAAGCTTGTTTGTCAAACCTTCAAATAAGCACTGCTCATAGCCAGTCACCACTAACTTAGAGGCATTTAAGAAAAGGAATAAGAACTTAGATGCTGAACCTGTGTAACCCACTGGTGATGCAGGTACAGTAGCTATTTCTCTAAGGGCTACATTCAGGAAGCTGACGGAACAAAAGGAGCCTGATGTATGCACTGCTCACTTGTTAGTTCCCGTGAGGCCGGCTGCAGCCAGCACGATGTAGTGTGTCCTTCTCAGGACCCCAGCCTTCAGCCTTATCAGTAGGTCTGGAAATCAGTCATGTTGGGAAGATGGAAGACTCCCCCCTTTAATCCAAAACACATCCACTCTACAATTAAGTAGGCACAGCTCAGCCACAGTCAAGCATCAGATGGTGTTCTAATTCCAACACTGTGGTGAATTGTCCCTACTGAAAACGATTGTTAACTACGTTACCGGGCTGGTGGGAGGCTGGGGAGGGAAGGGCCAGGGAAGCTGGAAGCCAAATGAATGGCTCTTGGTGCTGTGGGACAAGCTCCCACTGTTGTGCCAGTTAAGGCCAAGACAGAAAACTACTTCTCTTTTATTCTTCAGAGTTTGGCTTCTATGTGGCCAGACCCTGAACATACATGCTTGAAGGACAATGAGTCTTATTTGGGAAGAAATGACAATCCTGTACCCTAGGAATTCAAGGACATTGGATTTGTTAGAATAAGTTCCAGTTTTTCCTGTAGGTATGATGTTAGTCCTAGAACTCACTCTGTAGACCAGGCTGGCCTCAAACTCAGAAATCTACCTGCCTCTGCTTCCCAAGTGCTGGGATTAAAGGCATGCGCCACCACTGCCCGGTGATGTTAGGTTTCTTAAAGAGACTCTCCATGCTTAAAGTTCCACGGGCTGGGATACCCGGACACCTGACTTTGAATCCTTGGGTCATATTAGATAGCCTAGAGGTGAGCCTTCCAGGACACAGGACTCTCTAGACACACCTCACATCTTGCTTCTAGTGGTTTAAAGGCAACTGCCTCAGATGAGAAAGGAGAGATATCAAGGAATACAGACAGGGGAAAAAAAAAAAAAAAAGACGCCAAAGCATTTAACAGATGAAGCCAATTTGATAAATTCAGTTCACGACAAAGCATTTTATCCAGAGGATTGCTTGCCTCCAATTCTATGCCTACCACTCTCTCAGAGTGATTCCTTCCCTTTTCAGTTTTGTTTCAAATACCATATAACACCCCGTGTGCAAGGCTGCAATGGACAGCAAGATAGAGAAGGGAGTTCCGAACCTCTAGAATGCAGTCAGGGTGTGAGGGCAGGGTACACACACGGAGGAGGGGAAAGACTGGGCTGGAAGCCACGAAGTTTATCTTGGTGATGCGTGACAGAGAACACAGGTAAGAAGACAGCAAGTGTAGAAGCTTGCAGGCAGGCAGGTCAATGTTCACGTGGCAGAGAAAGGAGGCCAGTGTGACTGAAGGGTAGTTACAGAGCCCAGAGGAAGAGTAGGAAAAGTCTATTTGTAATCTTTATCTAGCATGGATTAAACCCTGTTCTAAGCCATTCAATATTAGCTCATTTAAATCTTCTATCATGAATTACTATCTCTGCAGGTGAGGGAAGTATTAGAGGGATTAAATAATATCCTTTAAATCACACAGCTTCCCCCAGAGCAAAGCCTAGATTCCCACACTCCCTGGCAGTGTGCTTCCAGGTCTGCACTTTAGGCCCTGAGCATCCTGTCTCTGAACCAAGCTGAAGAGCAAGTTTACCGACATTTGACCCTCTCCTGAGCATAAAATATATTAACAAGAAAGTAGAGCTAATAATTAGCTCCAAGCCTGGGCCTGATTACAGACTGTGATGTTTCTAATTGGAAAGGGGGAAAATATCTTGGAAAAGATCCAGAAAAGAACATGTTCATTTTAATGTACGGCAGTATGAGGAAAGGAGGCGAATGAAGAACACTTCCTCCAGTCTCCTGGCACACAGCTTGGCAGGGCAGTCCTGATGCTGGCTCTTCATTACTGCATCGTGATTCCCACAAACCTATACATTAACTGACATTACACAGGAGCATAAAGTCACAGGGCAGTGAAGCTATGACTTCCAGAAGAGGAAAACGTCTTGAATGAGTCATACTAATGCTACTTGGATTTTCCATCATAACAAATAAAGACAGCTTAGAGTTATAATTCTTAGCAGATGCTAGGTCCTTGGGAAGATTCCTAGTTGTCAAGTAAGGGAGCCACCTAGACTGCTGGCTTCCATTTGGCTTGACCCTCCCTTGCCTCTTGGGACTTAGAAGCATGCTTTGGCATAATCATTTGCATTTTTCTATCTTTTTTTTCTTTAATTTTTTTATTTTTATTATTTATGCATAAATGTTTGTGTCTGAAAAGGCCAGAAATGTATGAATGTATTCTCCCCTCCCCTCGCCCCTGTGTGTGTGTTCATGTGTGTGTGTGTGGGTGTATGTCTTTAAAGGCCAGAAGAAGGTGTCAGATCTCCTGGAGCTAGAGTTACAGGCAGTTGTAAGCCGGTGACATGGGTACTGTGACAGAACTCTGGACCTCTGGAAAAGCAGCAAGTGCTCTTAACTGCTGAGCCGTAACCCCAGTCGCCATTTGTATTTCTTAAGCTGGAGAAACAGAAAGTACTGTTTACTTAAAAAGAGAAAAATCCAGGTGTTATGCATGGCACATGCTTAGACTCTCGGTATGTAGGACACAGAGGCAGGGGATTGAGAATCTGAGGCTTGGGAAGACATTGTTTCAACGGAATAACAAAAAAGTGGGCCACGGCACCAAAGTTTTAGAATTCACATTCCGGATGATGAGCAGATCAGTCTAGAAAGAACTCAGAGTGCCACGAGGGCCCTGAGAAACTCTCCATGCATTTGGAAAACAACGTGATTTTCCTGCTCCAGTTGCTGTGTTTCTTGTCACAGACAGGCACGTGGGCTCTGTGAGAGAGCTAATCTTTCACAGGCAAACCTGACAATAACACCAAGGTTTTCTTATTCCAGAGGACGGTAGACTCGGAAGCAGGATCAATAAACTCAGCTGCAAGGGCTGGGGAGATGGATCAGTCAACAAAATTGCCTGCCAAGTACGCATGGGTAGCTGCTTTCAGCTCCCTGAATCCATGTTTTTAAAAAAAAAAAAAAAGAAAAAAAAAATGCCCCAGTGCTCAGCAAGCACAGATAGGAGGATCCTGAGCAATTTCAGGCCAGACAGGCTAGTTACATTAGTAAGATTCAGTGAGATTCTTAAAACAGAGGTGGAGAATGACTGAGGAAGACGCCCATCTTCCTATGTATGGATATGCACATGTACTTGTAGGCATTCGTGCGCATGCATACATCATATACAAACACACGCATGCTTTAGTTGCAAAAATAACAGCAGCACATTCTAAAGAGATATGTTTAAGCATAGAGAATGATTAAATCATAGGTTTAGATTTTTAAAATTAAAAAAAAAAACCTTTAAATTTAAATCATAGGTTTAAAATCAGCTAACTGTTCAGTTGGTGTTAAATTACTTTTGACAGGTTCATTTGACATCCACTCATTCCTGGCTGGTTCAGAGACTTTTCAGCATCTCTTTGGATAAACACACTTTTCCTCTGTCTGTGTGTGTGTGTGTGTGTGTGTGTGTGTGTGTGTGTATCTAAGTGAAGGGAATTCTGCCCTTGTTCTTTAACAAGGTCTCAACAAATGGCCCAGGCTGGCCATGAATTACCATTCTCCTGCCTCAGGCTCTCTGGTGCTAGGATTCCAGTTGCAGGTCTCTGCATCCAGCAAGATTTTGTTCTTTAGTCTAAGGAAGTCCCATGAGTGCGGTTTCTATGGCTGGCCACACTATCACTGTCATTTTATATATAGTAACACTGGTTAAAGAAAAAAAGAATCACTTGACAGAGTTTTCTATTTCTGTAACATTGTGTCAGGAAGAAGCTGAGCAGAATGTACTTCCCAGGGTGAAAGCGCACGTTAGGATTTCAGATGTTAGTTTTATTTAACTCCTTAGATAAATTTAGCTCCTGTGCAAATAAACATTCTGGATCCTCTGACTCAGACAATATGCTCTCATTATTGACACACTGAAATAAAACACGCCTGTAACCCTGACCAATAACCTTGGCTGCTTCCCGGAAACTGCAGTCTGCAGGTGCCCTACAGAAGTCCCTAGGGAAGCCCTGGCTTCTGCTACTACCTTAAAATCTGCAGCAGACTCTGCAAGGCCACACCTAAGTCACCAGCACAGGCAGAAGAGCAGAGAGCAAGTTGCTCCCTGGGGCACCTCCTTTCCCTAGTTAAGGGATTCAAGTCCCAGCCCGCAGCGTTTCTTTCCTACCCATCCGACCATCTGTCTTTGCTTTTCCTCTACTTCCTTTTCCGCACTCACTTGTACTCTAGGCTACTCGTAAAGTGGTGCCTCCCAAGCAAAGAATTAGCAGAAACCACGACCTCATGGAATGACTCAGAGTCTCTACTCCCCTTCACCACCCTGCAGGTGCCCCACCCCTGTGGTTCGGGGTCTCCCTGTAGGGACACAAGAAAGGACACTTGCGGACAGGCAACGAAGGGATGAATGAAGATCTCCACCCACCCTTCCCAAGAAGTCTCTTGCTTTTAGGACAGAGGAAAATGACCCATGTTCAGGTATCAAGGCAAATATTTCTACGAGGCGAGAGGAAAACAAATGCAATTCCCTCTGAGACCCTTCGGAAGGATCTTAGCAACAAGACATTCATAGCAGGAGCGGCGCTTGAACGCCACTTATGAAATCTGTGTTAGATCAGGTCAGAAAGGCCAGTTCCCACTGCAGAGCTCAGGGCTCCTTTCTCTGTATTACAGTTACAGTGAGTAAGGTCAGGTGGTCTCCGGAAGGCCGAAAGAGGGAGCCCCAGGTCTTGACACAACTGGAGTTACGGAGGGGGAGGAAAATAAGGAATTGAGGATGAGCTGACCTTGAGAACCTCCCTGAATTAGAGATAGCGAGGTAGGGGCTTCCCCGAGAAGCCCCTAAGCTATACCATCAGGGGGAGCATGCAGGGAGGGCGGAGGGCAGAGTGAGTAGAAATGCAGAGCTCAAATCGACCGATAAGGAAGGGAGGTTGGACAGAGACCCTAATTCCCTTCGAAGTGGCTGAGAAACCGGTTGTGCGTGTGTAGGCATTCAGGTGCCCCAGTGAAGCTAAAGCTCCTGTAGCTCGCAGGTGCCAGCACTTACCTAGCTCACCTTCGCGCTCCCGGTGCAGACTTGAGCTGCACAGCAGTGCCTGGGTGCGGCTCTATCTGTCCCGCAGGACCCGCCCCACTCCGCCCTGGGCAGCGCGTGGCCACGCCCCCGGGACCGCCTCTGGCATTGGCGGTTCTTGCTATCTTGCTAGCGAGATTGCATTTTCTCCCTATTCCGGATAGTCCGCATATTTACTTTTCTGGCTTCCCAGGCTGTATGTTTGCTCTCCTCCCCAAGTATCTTTTCATGACTACAGTACTAAATTGGTCCTAGAGATTTGTTCTGCTTGGTTGGAGCAGAAGCAACAGTAACGCTTTAGTAATTTGTCCCCAGCAGGCCACCGTAACTCATCTCGCTGCGCATGCGCAAAAAGTAGAGCCTAGTTTCTGGAGAGCGTTGGGTGGGCGGGAGGAAGGTGTGTGTCTCACCTTTGTACTCTCCTGGGAAGGGGGCATTTGAGACTATGGGCGTGCCCTTAGCCAATGTTGGCACGTACCTCAGCGCTGCCCACATGGTGCGCCTCACCCATTCTCGCTCTCCCAACCCCCACGTGTGGGCTCGCTCAGGTGTTTGTCCCCGACCCCGCAGACTTAACCAAGAGCACAGGCGCACCCTCTTGTGCCACCTCGTGGCGGTCTTCAGGAGAGCCTTGGATAGGACCTATTGGGCAGAAGTAGATCTTGACTGCTAATTTCTGTAAGTTCTGCTTTAAACCCGTCGCAGAAAGCACCGAAATTACCTTTATCCCCCGCCCCCCCCCGCGTCTCCGAAGTGCCCTAAGAAACTCGACATCCTACTACCTGAGAACCTAGGTCAGACAGTGCATACCTTTTAAAGCCTCTCCCCTCCCACCTTCATCACAAACACAAGAGAATAAGTTTATTCTGTAGCCAAATATGAGTGACCATGGTCTGGAGGACACAAATCAGCTTGCCCAAATACCATGTTCCAACTGTTATTTCGTGAACTTCTAGTAACAGAACGAAAGAAAGTCATAAATCAAGTTCCCTTTCCTGTACGTTGGGGGTGGGGGAGGCATCAGATGTGCAGATTATAGCAAAGCCTGGAATAAGGTCTCTTATACTGTCTGATGACATTCTTTGTCTTGAGTTCCTAGAGGCTAGTTAGTGGCAGGTGTGTACTCTGAAATGATTTGAGTGATAGGTACAAGATAGCTGTTCAAATACATAAATGACTAGTAAGGGTGTTAAAGCTAGCTTGATTTGCTGAAGGTTTCCACCCCTCCACAATCACTGAACTTTTAGTCAATACAGTTTTTAAGATTTTCAAATCTTTACACAGCTTACATATCCTTCCTTTCTTCCACCTGTCCTTCTCCCTCACAGCTCAGGCTCACCTCAAATTTATATTGCCATGTAGCCCAGACTGGTCTTGACCTCCTGATCCTCCTGCCTCCACCTTCCAACTGTTGGCATTATAGGGGTGCACTAGTGAGCCCATCCTCCACTAGAATCTCTTCTTTGGGAGAATTTGCACTTCTATAAAAGAGTGCTTGGGAGTGTAACAATTTCAGGCATTAAAGCCTAGAATCAAAAAAGGGGCCCAGGCTTGGCTTTTCTTTTTACTGGCTTGTCTTGCCTACACATCCAGAAGTACATTGAAAGCTCATAAAATCTTTACTCCTGCTACTTCATCAATTTCCAGTTGTTCTTATGCTTACTTCTTAAGTATAAGAAAGGTTTCTACTTCAGGTTTCCTGGCATATTGGGTTTAAAGGACTTGCTTTAGCTGAACATTAAGGAAGCAGATAGGAAAAACCGTTTCTGTATTATTGAGAGGCCTCATTCTCTTCTTGCTTCTGCTAAGAAAAGGCAGCCTAGGTGGTAGAATGAATGACCAGAAAGTCAGGATGATTCTGGCAGCTTCTTTCACAGACATTCCTGTCTGACCCTAAACAAGAATTGATCCTGTAGGACCTTATTTTAAAAATCTTACAAGGCCAGGGGTAGTGTCGAATGCCTTTTATCCCAGTTCTTAGGAGAGAGAGGCAGATGGATCTTCGTAAGTTTGAAGTCAGCCTGGTCTGCATAGGGAGTTCAGAACAGCCAGGCCTACCTAATGAACAACTGTCTCAGATAGGCACACATGCACACATACACACACACACACACACACACACCCCAAACCCAACCAAATAACCAATCAGATACCAAAAACCCAACCAAACATCAATAAAACAACCAAATCAACTTTACAAAACTTTACAAAAGCAATATTTGTCTTTTGTAGGAGCCTTGGGAAATACCGGAGAAACCCCCACCCCCAAATCATACACGTGCATGTGCACACTCCAGGTAGAATAGTAGTGTGGTTACTATTTTCTTTTGAAAATAAAATTTATAAAACAGTTGACTGTTTTATAAATTGCAATCCATTTCTCCTCCATCGCCTGGAGTTCATTCTTTAACATTATTTGGTGATGATTATGTACCACTTTATGCAAATCTTTAGCTGGAGGTTTGAGTTTTCTTACAATGTACAACTTTGTCAGTAAATCTATATGTGTGCTTACGATGATTTGGCTAAACTTCTTTAAAGAGAGATTTCTGGGTCAGAGCATACATACTTATTCAAATCTCCTGATACCTATAAACAGTGGACATTCCAGGAAAAGAGTGTGCATTTTCTCCAGTCCTGAGTTTTGGATATAATTTTCTCTATTTCTAAGTTGGAGTAAAACTGTTATCTTGAGGCTATTGTGAAGACCAAATGGAGCTATGCACAAGAACTCTGTGTGCTCTTCCTCAGCTTACTGTATTTGTAGACCCCAGTAAAACAAGAGGAATGTGATGTGCAGCACTTGGCCCAGAGGTTCCTGTGTCCCTGCTTCACTCACCAGTCATTCCTTCTCCACTTACGATCTGGCTTCTGCCTCCAAACCTCTTTTCAGATGGCTCTCTAAAAGGTCACCATTTGCCTTGTAAACTCTCCACAGCATCTCATGCATAGCTTTATCCTGAGTCCTTGCTAGCTGCTCTTCATCTCTCCGATTCTTAAAATGTGTTCCACATTCTCCAGAGACCCCCCTCTTTCTCTCTCTCCTTTTTTGCATTCCTCTAGCTTGAGTTCCTTATTGACTCTCCCTTGATGACTCATTTGTTCCATTGACTGTTTTAGTTGTAAAGTCCGTATTTCCTTCAGTGCAGGTAGAACTTAGTAGTATTGAAGTCTGATCCTTAAGAAAATCAAGTGACCTGGTTAGTTTTTATTATCAGCTTGATACAACCTGAAAAGAGGGAACCTCAGCTGAAGAATTACTCTGTTCAACTTTGTCTGAGCCAAATCTTTGAGAGTCAGTCTTGATTGATGATTGCTATGGGAGGGCCCAGCCCACTGTGAGCATCACCATCCTTGGGCAGGAGGGTCTAGTCTGTATAAGAAAGGTAGATAAACAAGAGCCAGTGAGTTTCTCAATGGCTTCTGCTTCAGTCCCTGCCCCAATTTCTTTAATGATGGACTATGACATGGACTATGACATAAAAGCATAAGCTTTGGTCATGGTTTTTATTATAACAGAAAACGAAACCAGCACAAAGAACAATGTAAAGACATTTGGGGGGCTTGTTCACTGTGATAGCAGCTGCAGAGGAGCCAGATAGTTATTACCATTCTCCCTTCTTCCCTCCTGCCCTCCTTTCCTCCCTCCCTCCCTCCCTCCCTCCCTCCCTCCCTCCCTCCTTTCCTTCCTTCCTTCCTCCCTCCCTCCCTTCCTTTCTTCCTTTCTTCCTTCCTTTCTTTTTGGTTTTCAAGACAGGGTTTGTCTGTGCTGTGACTGTCCCAGAACTGGCTCTGTAGAACTGGTTGGCCTTGAGCTCACAGAGAACTGCCTACTTCTGTATCCTGAGTTCTGGGATTAAAGGTGTGCACCACCATACCCAGCTATTTCTTTTTTCTCTTATTTCTACATTAAAAATTTTTTTTTGAGGTAGAATCTCACTGTAGCATAAGCTGGCCTTGAAATTGTTATGTAGCTCTGGCTAACTTTGAATTCCTGATCTTCTGCATCCCAAGTATTTGTTGAGTTGGAGTGCCACCATGACTGGCCCTACTACACAAACACACGTGCATAAGCGAACACACACACACACACACACACACACACACACACACACACACACTTTTATTTAGCACCATTACATATAGCAATCAACAGTCTGGGTAAAAAAACTACATCAAAATCTGTTGTTAGATACGTTATACTTTCCATAGAACAAAACTAAAATAACCCATTACAAACTAGTCAGAAATACAATCCTTGGTTTGTTTGTTTGGGTTTTGTGATGGTTTGTATAAGCTTGGCCCAGGGAATAGCAGGACTAGAAGGTGTGGCCCTGTTGAAGTAAGTGTGTCACTGTGGATGTGGGTTATAAGTTTCTCATTCTAGCTGCCTGGAAGTCAGTTTTCTGCTAACAGCCTTTAGATGAAGATGTAGAACTCTCAGCTCCTCCTGCACCATGCCTGCCTGGATGCTGCCATGCTCCTGCCTTGATGATTATGGACTGAACCTCTGAACCTGTAAGCCAGCCCCAATTGAATGTCGTCATTTATAAGACTTGCTTTGTTCATGGTGTCTGTTCACAGCAGTAAAACCCTAACTAAGACAGGTTTGTTGTTGTTGTTATTTTGTTTTGTTTTTGCCCACAAACATGAGTATTGTCTAGAGCATGTCTTTACTGCAGCCAGGCCCTTCCCTCTTGAGCTTGGCTAAGCTCACAGGTCTGCCATCACATGGAACTTCCCATCACTTCTCTGACTCTCCTCTCCTGCTACACTTTGTTTCCTGGATGTAATTAAAAACTTCTATTATTGCCATAGTGGTTGCTGCTGCTGCTGGAGCTACCGTAGCTACCTTGGTTTTGTGGTTTGGCAAGTATTGGCCACCATCACTGTAGGGCCAGACCTTTACCTCCAAAGTTTTCTTCCTTTGTGGGTCCAAAATATGAAGAGTGATAGTTGTAGTTGTCAAAATCAATGTAGTTTCCATCACCTCCAAAATGGCTTCCATCATTGCCCAGTCCATGATAATGACCCCTTGCTGCTATATGCACTACTAACACGGCTACCACCAGAGCCGAAAGTGACATCTCCACGACTAGAATTGTCATTGTCACCAAACCACCTCCACAAACCACCACCGAAGTTTCCAAAGCCACTTTGATCTCTTTGGCTAGATGGAGTTGCTCCTACAGACTACGTATTAGTACTAAATATTTGACTATTTCTATGGCTGAGGAGGACCTTACCTTTGTGGTTAGATCAGAATTGGCGTTACCAGAAAATGCACCTAGGAGGACCTGGATCTCTGTTTTTCATTAACATTCCCAGTTAAAGGAGTCTCCTCGGGAAACTGCTAATACCCATCAGAGTAACCATGAGAAATCTATTAAAAATAAGACAGGATGGGGATGTATCTCAGTTGGTAGAGTGACTGTCTAGCATGTATAAAGTCCTGAGTTTGATTCCCAGCACAACGTAACACTAGGGAGGTGGAAGAAGGGAGATTAGAAGTTTAAGGTTAGGGTCAGCCTGGATCACATGAACTTTGTCTTCAAAAAATAGTGTGGTGGTACATGCCTGTAATTTTAGTGCTTGAGTGGCTAAAGCAGAAGAATCATGAGTTCAAGGCTATCCTGAGCTTCATTGTGTGATTCTTCCTCAAAAAAAAAAAAAAAGCAAAAGTTAAGATGTATGAACTTGATGCTCAATAGAACTAAGGCTGATGTTGTAGCTCACTCTGTGCTTAGCATGTGTTAGACCATTAGCTCAGTTCTTCATGAGCCCAATGGAGTACTGAATGAAAAAGCAGACTGTGAGCCCACACTGATAACTGATGCACACACACACACATGTATATATGTATGTATTATGTATATATGTGATATATAGTTCTTTATAATAGTTCTATAACTTTCCCATATATTTAAAATTATTTTAAAATAAAATATTGCAAACTTATACCCTTATCCTGTTTCTTCTGATTCTATTGCTTATAAATTCAATGATACAATGAATTTTATGTATTTCATTGTTTCTTCTTGTTGCCCCTCCCCCAACTACTTCTTTTCAAACTAAAAGAGATAATACTTTCTTTTTAAAAAGACTTTCCATCAAGAATTCTTAATAGAGCCAGTTCCACAAAACCCAGACCAGGCTCCACTCCCAGGAGCTCTAACACGCCCAGGATCATAGGATCAGAGGTGAGGAGGACTCAACATCTGTCCCAACACCAGGAGTAACTGGGACCAGCTGGATCCAGGGACACAGGGACTCCACCCGAACAGTGGCACAGGTTCCTTTCAGTCTGGACCTGAGCAGACCTTGGGTGTGAACTCCACAGCCAGTCCCACAACACCCAGAGAAAGCTCCACTCCCAGGT
Organism: Uromys caudimaculatus; assembly: GCA_028551405.1. Lineage (NCBI taxonomy): Eukaryota > Metazoa > Chordata > Mammalia > Rodentia > Muridae > Uromys > Uromys caudimaculatus. The sequence goes on along the minus strand of CM052711.1, from coordinate 24,983,927 downwards.
GCTCTAATGTGCCCAGGATCCCAGGAGCTTGATCACACCAGGATCTCAGAGTCCCCAGGGCAGCTTGACTTCCAGGAGCTCTGACACACCCAGGATCCCAGAATCACAGGATCCCAGAGACAGCTGGTCTCTAAGGAGTTCTGACACAACCAGGATCACAGGAAGGACAGGCTCCAGTCAGATAAAGGGAGGGCAGGTAGCACTAGAGATAACCAGATGGCAGGAGGCAAGCATAAGAACATAAGCAACAGAAACTAAGGTTACTTGGCATCATCAGAACCTAATTCTCCCACCATAGCTAGTCCTGGATACACCATCACACTGGAAAAGCAAGATTCGGATCAAAATCACTTCTCATGATGATAGAGGACTTTAAGAAGGGCATAAAGAACTCCCTTAAAGAAATACAGGGGAACACAGGTAAGCAGGTAGAAGCCCTTAAAGAGGAAACACAAAAATCCCTTCAAGAATTACAGGAAAACACAATCAAACAGGTGAAGGAAATGAACAAAACTATCCATGATCTAAAATATGGAAACAAACAATAAAGAAATCACAAAGGGAGACAATCCTGGAGTTAGAAAACCTAGGAAAGAGATCAGGAGTCACTGATGCAAGCATCACCAACAGAATACAAGGGATAGAAGAGAGAATCTCAGGTGCAGAAGATACCATAGAAAACATTGACACAACAGTCAAAGAAAATGCAAAAAGCAAAAAGCTCCTAACCATCCAGGAAATCCAGGACACAATAAGAAGATCAAACCTAAGGATAGTAGGTATAGAAGAGAGCAAAGATTCCCAACTTAAAGAGCCAGTAAATATCTTCAACAAAATTATAGAAGAAAACTTCCCTAACCTAAAGAAAGAGATGCCCATGAACATACAAGAAGCCTACAGAACTCCAAATAGACTGGACCAGCAAAGAAATTCCTCCTGTCACATAATAATCAAAACACCAAATGCACTAAACAAAGAAAGAATATTAAAAGCAGTAAGGGAAAAAGGTCAAGTAACATATAAAGGCAGACCTATCAGAATTATACCAGACTTCTCACCAGAGACTATGAAAGCTAGAAGATCCTGGGCAGATGTCATACAGACCCTAAGAGAACACAAATGCCAGCCCAGGCTACTATACCCAACAAAACTCTCAATTACTGTAGACGGAAGAAACAAGACATTCTATGACAAAACCAAATTTACACAATATCTTTCCACAAATCCAGCCTTACAAAGGATTATAGATGGAAAACACCAACACAAGGAGGGAAACTACACCCTAGAAAAAGCAAGAAAGTAATCTTTCAACAAACCCAAAAGAAGATAGCCACACAAACATGATACCACCTCTAACAACAAAAATAACAGGAAGTAACAATCACTTTTCCTTAATATCTCTTAACATCAATGGACTCAATTCCTCAATAAAAAGCCATAGACTAACAGACTGGATACATAAACAGGACCCAGCATTTTGCTGCATACAGGAAATGCACCTCAGTTACAGAGACAGACACTACCTCAGAGTAAAAGGTTGGAAAACAATTTTCCAAGCAAATGATCCCAAGAAACAAGCTGGAGTAGCCATTCTAATAGCAAATAAAATTAACTTTCAACCAAAAGTTATCAAAAAAGATAAGGAAGGACACTTCATACTGGTCAAAGGAAAAAAATCTACCAAGATGAACTCTCAATTCTGAACATCTATGCTCTAAAAATTGCAGGCAGTATAATATAATATATGTTTAAAATACACAAATATGGCACAGTTCAGGTAAGTGACACATTCAGAAGGATAGATAGGACTCATAGGATTGTTTTCTAAAGCATTCTTAAACAGTGATTATAATTGAAATGATTATGATTTTATAGAATTTTCCCAAAGTCTACTGGTACAATTTTATTTGTTGCTAATACTTTGAATTCTTTTATCTTTTACATCTGTGGTTTAACCATTAAAAAACTTAAATGTCCTGAAAAAAAAAACCCACACTTCATTCGTTACAGAAATAGTCACTATAGAACTAGAAATATTTAAGGGGTAACTTCGGTGTTGTAGGTGTCTGATGAGTCTCAGTGTAATGACTTTGGGAAATGCAAAGGAATGTTACTCTTTGCTCAGAGTGAAGCTAACATATCTTTAAGAAAATTGGAGGTATTTTAATTTTATGTTCGCATTAGGGAGGTGAGTCCTGTATATTTTAGAAGACTAGTATTTATTTTCTCTGAATTTAGTCAGGAATTGTCAACTTATTTCTAGTTGAAAGTGACAGTAGTAAGGTTTTCAAAGTCTATTGAAAACAAGTAACATTAAACGCGTAATTTATGAGATTAGATTGTGTGCCATTTTGACTGAAGTCAACTTTCCTTTGTCATTTCAAAGGAGAAAAAAATGAATGGCCTATAAAACTGTAAGAGTTGATCTGTCAGAAATAATTTCCAATTGCATAATGTTTTTACAAAGTGATTTAATTTATTTTAATCATATTTATAATGTGAAAGTATAAGATGTTGATAATATTGGCTTCTAAAGTTTTAGCTTAAAAATAGCATTTTAATTATTATAGAAATGTCTACAAGTAATTTCATAATTTATTAATTCTGTATTTAATTTTGACATGTTTCTCATAATTTACTATTGTATATAATACTGTGATAGATATCCCACAGTACATACATATTTTTGTCAACCTAAATTCCTAGAAATGAGTTTACTAGATAAAATTTTATGTACAATTTATACCTTGGTACTTGTTGGTAAACTGATCATTAGAAGGACTGTATTGATTTATACTGTTATATGGAACATTTCTCTAAAATTTTCTAAGAATTAAATTTTATTATAAAAAAAAGAATTCTTAATAAAACAGAAACCAGCTCTAAGGCAAAAATAAGAAGAAAGTTCGCCTTCCTGCTCTGCTTGTCATTTAAAATGTCTTTAAAGTAATGTCTTTAAGTTGGAAAAAAATCTGTTTATCAATTCATATTTGGGGAGCTGGAGAGATGCTTCAATAGTTGAGAGCATTCGTTACATTTTCAGAAGACCTGGGTTCTGTTTCCAGCATCCACATCCTGGCTTATAACCTGCAACTCCAGGTGCACATACGGCAAACACAGGCACACACACTTGCACATTGGATGAATAAATGAATAAATGATTATAGATACATGTCTGTGTTCAAACCCAAATAAACTTTTATATATCCAAAAACTTCTGTGGGCAGGAGAGTTGGCTCAATGGTTAAGAGCACTGGCGGCTCATCCAGAGGTCCTGGGTTCAATTCTCAGCAACCACATGGTGGCTCACAACTATATATAACTGTAGTTCCAGGGGATCTGACTCTCTCTTCTGGTCCCCGTAGGCACTATATGCATGTAGCATACCCCCCTACACACACTGGCAAGATACCTGTACACATAATTGTAGTATAACTACAGGTCTTTACACTCTATATATCGGCATCTCTGGGACATCCTTCCTTGTCAGCATTCTGGGCCACCTCATTCTTTGAGGGCATGTTTCAATTCAGTATGTAGAGATACTTATACTTTGTTTAAACAGTTTGTAGTGGACAATTTAGTTGGTTC
>CM052711.1:24968203-24980236 GCA_028551405.1 Uromys caudimaculatus | reverse complement strand
ACTCTCTCCCTCTCTCTGCCTTTCTCTACCTCTACTACCCTCTTAACTCCCCTTCCCATGCCCTAAATAAACTCTGTTCTATACTATACCTTCATGTGTGGCTGGTTCCTCAGGGGAAAGGGATGCCTGGGCTCGGGCCTACTGAGGCACACCCTTCCCCCACACCTACCTCCCATAACCCCACAGTACATATATCTCTCTATATATTTTTATAAACACAGCAGGTTCCATTTCCCCCTCTTATTATGAAAAAGGCCACAGTGAGCCTCCTTGAACTCAGAGGCATATCCTGGTACATTTTGCTAGTTTATACTCAGGGCAGATTCCTAGCAGCTGGGGTGCAGTATTGGAAGCAATTGTCATGTTTTTTTTTTTTTCTAAAAAAAAAAAAAAAAAAAGTCCGTAATTAGCACCTCTGTAGTAGTTTGTGGTGGCATACAAGAATAGCTGTTCCCTGATGGGCCTCACAGATTTGGGGCTGCTGATCTGGATAGCTCCAGAGAAGCTGTGAGTCTGCACAGGCTGGGTGGCTCCCTGCTCGGTCCTGCCTGCCGCTCTCACAGAAGAGAACATAGTCCTTCATCTTGATGCTCATCTCTTAGTCCACGTGGACTATTATTGTCAATCCACATCCCTGCTTTTTAAACTGTTGCATATTCATTGATTTTTTCTCTTATGACTTTTTTCTTCCTATATAAAACTGTAAATTGAGGACCTTAGTTATTTGCTTTTATTTACTGCAAAAGACATTTAAGAGTTTTAGGCTTTATTTCCTTTTTTATTTTTAAATTTTTTGGTTTGGTTTAATTTTGTTTTTTCAAGACAGGGTTTCCCAGTGTAGTCCTGGCTGTCTTGGACCTCTCTCTGTAGAGCAGGGCTGGCTTCAAACTCACTAAGATCCTCCTGTCTCTGCCTCTCAGATCCTTGGCTTAAAGCTGTGCACCACACTGCCTGGCTATTTGCTTACGTTTGGTCAAGGAAAAAGTTATATATTCAATGTGGTTACATTTGTCACACTTCTGCCATATAATATACTGGCTTGGTATTTCCCCTGGAAATGCCCTGTCTATTCTAGGGTCATTTATAATTGACTTTTCCCCTAACAGCCTGTCTATGGATCTGTTGAAAATAACACGTTTTTCATAAATTACAATGCCATCAGCATTCTCAATATTCTTTCACTGATGTTGACTTCCAGAGACTGTTTTAAATTTTGCATCCCTCATGCTTTAGAAAGTAAACTTATGCACTGGTGACGTCATGCCTCTAAGGACATAGATCTTATCCAGTGAACATTTGGGTTAGACAACAGTCAGCAGAGAGTAGGGCACCAATACCTTCACATCGTTTTGTTTTGCTGCTGCTGTTTGAGATAGGGACTTGCTATATAGCCCAGGGCAGCTTTGAACTTTCTGTCCTGTCTCCTTCATACCTCCTGAATTACAGGTGTGTGCCACCCACACCATTTTAGTACTGATTGTCCTTCTGCCTCATCACAGCTTCTTCAAGGAAGAGTCCAGTCCAGCAAATTTATATAAGCAAGTAGATACCTCTGGTCGGAGTCATTAGGAAGGGCAGAGTTATGGGGTTTTCAGTAACTTTACCTGTTTTAAATTTCTGGAACCACCTAGAATGAGTAGCTTAAACAATAGAATAAGTAACATTGGAAGGAACATACACATCTAGTCTGTTCTTCATTTTGCAAATGAAGGGGAACGAACTAATACTTGTTAAGTTAGATACTTTACATGTTATTAATCCTACAAGGTAGATATTATTCTTATCTTATAGCTAATATGATGCCATAATAGTATCAGGGATACAAGCCAGATCTGGGATTATAACCCAGGTCTCATAACTCCTAAGCCTCTTAAAAATATGTATTTATAATTCATGTATGATTGTTTTTTCCTGAAGATAAGTACTGTGTGCATGCCTGGTTCCTATAGAAGTCAGAAAAGGGTATTGGGTTTCCCTGGAACTGGAGTTACAGACAACTGTGAGCTGTCATGTAGGTGAAGTTGAATCCTAGTCCTCTAGAAGAGCAGCCAGTGCTCTTAACCACTGAGCCATTTCTCTAGCTCCAAAGTTACTTGTATCTGGGTTATAATTCTATTCCAAAGTCCAGTAAGGCAGGACTCTCAATTTTAATACCTCAATCTATTTCTTCTCTAGAAGACCATATAGTCTAAGAAAACTTTCTTGGCATTGCTCATAAGTAATAGGATTGTTCAGTGCTGTTGGGATTCAACTTGATAAAATGTCCAAGCCACTGGAAGCCCACCATGGGCCTCACTTAGGTCCCACAGAGAGTATGTGGCTTAGAGATACATTGGAGAGTCCACTTTTCAGGAGGGTGGTGAGTATTGGATGAGCAGTAAGGAGGACCAGAGGGTCCATCATTGTACCAATGAGAAGGGAGACCAGTTGAAAGAAAAAAATGGGGCTGGGGGCTGGGGAAAAGAATAGACTATGTGCTATGGGAGAAGAAGAGAGGCACAAATGGCCAAAATGGCTTCAGACACCATTCAGATGGAAGAGCAAGGGCAGAAGAAGTGAGCCCCAGTTATGGGTGAGTATGGGATGATGGCTACAGGATAACCATCATCAGTGCCGACTTAGCACTTCCCCAAAGTGAGGTCCTACTGTAAGCACTTCATCTTATCAACTCACTTAGTTTTCACAATACACATGAGTTTGGTACCATTGTTTTCTCCTTTTTATGGACAGAGAAACTGAAGTGGAGTAGCTTGTCTGGAGTTGTCCAGTTTGTGAATGCCAGAGTTTGGACCTGAACCTTGAGCTTGTGCTTCTGACCACAGAATGTTCTGCCTCCATCACACAGCTGTCCTATTTACTATACAGTTCAGATTTGCCTGCGAGCCTCACTTCTTCCTCTGTAGCACACTATCTCTAGGATAGTGTGTTCTGCTGACGCCCTCTGGCCACTGGTTAGGCTTTCACATATGGATTCTCTCACTCTTCTTCCTTCTTCCCACTGCCTGCTTGCCACTCAGACTATAAAGTCCAGGAGTCTTAAGGACAGTGTCCAGAACACTGCTATTTGAAAGAAAAGATGGACAAGTAGAGGTTGGGTAGAGTGGGTCCTCTTGGATTGTTTGTTTCCTAAGCCTTAGCATGCAGAGAATCCTTTAGATGGATACAGAATGACGTAAAAATCAACACAGATCAAACTGCCTATGTTGTTTGGAGTGATACTAACATCTTACAGCCTAGGGGATCTGAGGTAAACATTAAAAATCTTGCTTGTTCCCTTCTGTGGCTTGAGGACATGAAATAGATCACATCTATATACTAGCATAGAATACAGATACATACAGATAGAATGTTTTCAACATCAGCACCACAGATCAGCCAAGAGAGAAGTGGACAGGAAGAGCAAGATAACAGCAAAGCCAAACAGCTGTGCATTGGCTTGTTAGAAAGTCAAAGATTTGTAATAAAGACAGATCCCAGCTGTTGAAATCCAAGACCCAAATGAGAACCTGCCAAGGGTCAAATGGAGAACTGACTGGACAGAGGTGCTCAGAGAACTGATTATTGTTGGGAGCAGACCCCTGTCTCAGGGATGTTCTTCCTGCCTAGCCTGTGTACTATTACCTTGCAGTTTGGCCCAGAGCACAGTAAACAATGAGTCATCTCTGGCCATGTGTTCAGCCTCGTCTTATGATTTGTTTACTTCCCCCTTGGTGGTTTCCCACGGGGGTGGGGGTGGGGGTGGGGAAGAGTATTTAAGGCCAAAGGAATAAACAAGCTTCAGTATTCTGCTTGGACGAATGACCTGCGTCTGTCTTTTGTGTCAATCCCCCAGGCCTACACTCGGTTCTCGGTAGCTAGGTGGTGCAGGCACCGTCAGATTATAATCAAACTGCTTTCACAAAAGCACCCAGAAGACTGTCAAGGCATAAGGTAATGCCATCAGTATAGTGCCACAATGAAAAAGGAGGACCTTTACTTTTATTAATGAAGTTCTCTAGGAATTACCTGTTTGCCTTTTGGCTGAGATATAGTTTAATAAAGCTCTCAGGGTCTCTATGTATAGGATGGCCAGAATTCTAGCACCTTTTGAGGTTGTAAGCTTAGAAATGAAGTAAACTCAATACAATGATGATGGACTGGATAGTTTTATGTTAACTTTGCACAAGCTATAGCCATCAGAAAGGAGGAAACCTAAGCAGAGAAAATACCTTTAGATGGTCTGGCTGCAGGCAAGCCTGTAGGGGCATTTTCTTAATTAGTGATTGATGGGAGAGGGCCCACCCCTGGGCTTGTAGTCCTGGGTTCTATAAGAAAGCAGGCTGAACAAGCCATATGAGTAAGCCAGTAAGCATCATCCCTCCATGGCCTCTGCATCAGCTCCTGCCTCCAGGATCCTCTCCTCTTTGAGTTCTATGAATATGTGGAAGCATAAGTCAAATAAACCCTTTCCTCCCTGTCTTAGGGTTTCTATTCCTGCACAAACATCATGACCAAGAAGCAAGTTGGGGAGGAAAGGGTTTATTCAGCTTACACTTCCACACTGCTGTTCATCACCAAAGGAAGTCAGGACTGGAACTCAAGCAGCTCAGGGATCAGGAGCTGATGCAGAGGCCATGGAGGGATGTTACTTACTGGCTTGCTTCCCCTGGCTTGCTCAGCTGGCTTTCTTATAGAGCCCAAGACTACCAGCCCAGGGATGGTACCACCCACAAGGGGACCTACCCCCCTTGATCACTAATTGAGAAAATGCCTTACAGCTGGATCTCATGGAGGCATTTTCTCAACTGAAACTCCTTTCTCTGTGATAACTCCAGCTTGTGTCAAGTTGACACAAAACCAGCCAGTACAACTGACCCCTTGTCAACTCGACACACAAATACATCACTATTAAGCCTCAACCGTTACTTTCTTATTTATCCCCAAGCAATTCTTATTTGGATGTTTAAGTTGGGTAGAGGGTGCTCTCTGAGACAGATCTCTCTCTGTAGCCCAGGCTGGCCTCAAACTTGACATCTTTCCTGGGGTGGATAGTAAATCCTGATCACTAAAATCACTCTGTCTCTCCTCTTTATTCTTATATTCGCATAGTTTAAAAATGATTTGGAGATATGGCTTAAAAGTTTAATTTCATTCAGGGCTGCTTTGAAATACACAAATAGGTAATTTGTAGTTAGTATTACTATTATTTTAGGCATTACAATTTTGTTTCCAAAATTCCTAGTCATCACTCATTACATCTTGTGTTATTGAGATTTCCCTTTTTGTCAATTATTTTTTTTCAACAGATAACACTCAAAATCCTTCTAGCTTTTGAAAACACCACTATTTCTGTCTTTGTTGGCACTCAGATTAAAACAGCTTGCTACTGAAAAGTTACATACAAATAGGAAACATTGAGTAAAATATTCTCCTGTTTATTATTTTTTTTAATTTGGGAAAAGTAAGTGTGTGTGTGTGTGTGTGTTCACGCAGACAGCCTTAGTTGTCATTCCTTTGGTGCCATTCACCTAATTTTTATGAGTCAGCCTCTCACTGACCTATAGTCCCACTGATTAGGCAAGTCTGGGTGCCACTGAGCCTCCTGTCCCCCCTTCCCTATCGCTGTGACTACAATTGCCCCATTCCCAGCTCATTCTTTTTGATGGCCCTGAGGCTGCAGTTCAGGTCCCCATGCCTGTGCAGTAAATGCTTCCTTGACTGAGTTCTCTGTCCAGCTCCATGAAAGTAGGTTTAAAATTTTATTTATTTATTTATTTCTGGGGGCTGGAGAGATGGCTTAGCAGTTCAGAGCATTGGCTGTTCTTCTAAAGGACCAGAACTCAATCTCCAGAATGCACATGGTAGTTCATAAGTGCCTGTAACTCTAGTTCCTGGAATCAGGCCCACTCCTCTGACCTCCATGGGCACCAGGTTTGGTACATATACAGATATGAGGGCAAAACATGCATACACATGAATCAGCACCTATATAATGCAGTATGTAGGCTGAATCATATGGAATGACCAGAATGTGCGAGCTTTATTTTTGAGAGAAGGTTAAAATAATTAAATACTGGTATTTTCATATAACTTAACCAAATCTGTGAATAGGGAAAATTTCACTAAAATCAGTTCCCCTTTTAATATTAATGATTGCTTTCTAATGTATTGATTTTATGAGTTGAGATTGTATATAGTAGCGTTACTTACAGCGGGGCCCGTTTAGCCTTCACCAGACTTTCTGTTTTGCACATGTGTGGTATGATGTCCTGACTTGAAACTCAGGAATTCAAGGGCAGCTAGAAATCTCTCAGCACACGTCTTTCACAGCATTAACCACAATCCTCCCTGACAACTTGGAGGTTACCGACTCTGAAACGCCGCCAGTTGCTGAGAATCCAGCATGTATTCTTTCCGTGACCCTTAGAAACTGGCCTGTTTCCTATTAATGATTTTTTTTCTGTTGTTGGAGGCATGTTATAGTGTAGTTTTTCTGGCTAATTCCCAGATCTTCTGCCATTTTTCTTGTACAACCCATTTTCTTTGTGGTGGGTCTTACCAAAAGGCACCACGAACAGAAAGAGAGCTTCTGGAAATTATCATGTTTCAGCAACAACATTGTTTAAACATCTGACAGTCATTAGCAACCAAAATCTCTGGTCTCATCCACGGAAAATATCACACACAGCAAAGGAAATGGAAAAGAGCTGGCAGAAGAGATCCGTTACGTTTGCACTGTGCAGTGTTCAAATGCGCTCCTAGGGGACCTCGGACTACGGTTACTTGCTCTTTCTGGTTTAACGAGTTGGGAGTGCTCCTTCTTGCACAGAGCAAGGAACCAGAGTCCAGTTTTGAAGATGAACTTGAGAAATCAGCTTTCCTATTCCAAAAGTCAGTGTCATGATGGATAGGATTTAGGGACGGGGCTTAATAGTTTCATTTCATTTGGAGTAATTTGAAATATAAAACATTTAAGTGTGGAACATACACTATTATTTTAGAAAATCATAAAGGGTGAAAGGAACTACATTAGAATTCCTAGAAGGCAGGTCCCATTCCTGTGGGCACTGGAATGTCAGGTCACCATTGTTCCAACGGCCCCTCAAAAAAGCGACTCTTTGGACACCTAGTTAGGAGCATTGCATTTTCATTCTACTTAGGAATGCAACAATTTTCCAAGGTAGTTATGATAAGTGAAGAAACTCTGGTTAGTCTGAGGAAGAGCCTTTGAGGCTGAATTGGTTTAATCCTAGGATGTGACCAGTTTTTAATTCTCAACAGCATTTTCATCTCACCTAAAGGCATCTGACTGGCAAGGGTAAGGAGATTCTGCACTCTTCCTTTGAAGCACACTTCTAGTAGAATAATAATAACTCCATTTAAAAAAGCTGCCATTTCCTTGTGTGTGCGGTGCACATATGCCTTTTACATGTTTTGTGCACATATGTGCATGCATACCCCCTCTCTGTGTACGCATGGTGTTGATGTTGGTAATCATTGTCCTTTAATCTTTCACTTTATTCATTGAGACAGGGTCTCTTAATCAAACCCAGAGCTTACAAATATGGCTATCCTTGCTGGAATTAATACAGTTCCCCTTGGTGTTTGTGTGGGTTCTGGGATCTGAACTCTGGTCCTTATTCTTGCACTGAAAACTTGTAACTACTGAGCCATTTCACCAGCCCCTCTATTTTCTTTAATGGAAATACTATGTTCTTTCTTGAGTTTGGTTTAGCATATAAATTACAGTATCATTAATGGAATCTGTAGGATGGGAACTTTGGGATAATTAGCAAACCAGTCACTCACCCACAAGAGACATAACCAGAGAAAGTCAAGCTTCATTAGTTTCCCCATGGCATGAAAATCTTGGCTAATAATTATAGTTGTCTTAATTGAGCCTCAGGTGGTGGTAGGAAATAGATTTGTGTTTCTGGGACCTTGTACTAATTAATGTAAGAAATGCCTTTCTTTACATGTGTATATCTTTGAACCACAGATGCCCAATAGAAATATAGTGGTAGAAATATATCCATGCAACAGAAAACTTTCTCATCACAAAGTAAAAAAGTGTCAGTGAAATTAATTTTAATGATATTCTTAACCTAACTTATCCAAAATCAGTGTGATGTTATTGTACTGCCAATATAAAAATCATAAAGGAGACAGTTTATATTCTGACTTCTGCACAAAGACTTCTTAGAAGTCAAAGTGGGTTTTATAGGCAAGGTGTGTATCAATTTGGGCTGGCCACATTTCAGGTACCAATAACCACTGATAAATAGTGGCTGTCAGATTGGGTGATACAGCCTTCAACTGTTCCTGTATCCATTGCCAGGCAGGTTTTGGAGGGGCAGGGGAAACAGGTCAAAGACCTCCCCAAATTAAGAGAATCTCAGGCACCAAATTTTCCAGGATAGCTGTCCTCCACTGCTTAAAATGTAAAGGTAGGGCTGGAGAGATGGCTCAGTGATTAAGAGCACTGACTACTCTTCCGGAAGTCCTGAGTTCAATTCCCAGCAACCACATGGTGGCTCACAACCATCTGTAATGGGATCCAATGCCCTCTTCTGGTGTGTCTGAAGACAACTGCAGTGTACTCACATACATAAAATAAAATATAAACCTAAAGCATCATTTTAAAGCTTTACCTAAGACTCCAGCAGGAAGCTGTGATCAGAACAAGTTCAGATGCTCAGAGTCCTCAAAAGTGATAACAGCACTGGTGGTTTTGATCTGAGACTGAGAACAGACAGGGGAGAGGGCAGAGAGAGCTGAGGTCGAAGCAGCTGTACTGCTCTCTGGGAGTAAGCTCTGTGTCTCACACAGTACCTGCTGCGTTTGTACACGCTGTATGAGAGGTGTCTTCTTTTTCCCCTTATCCCCCTCCGGGCAGTTTGCCCACGTGTCTCTCCCTGTTTCTCTTTTTAGGCTGGAAGTGATTTCTTACTTTGCATTCCCAGAACCTCATTTCTGCAGCAGCCCAAGCTCATAGGCCTGTTTTATAATTGTGTCACGAATATCAAAAGCTTATTGTTGAAGTACTAGCAATAATGGCAGTAACAATTCAGTTACAATTCCGGTAACAACTCCAAGTCCTTGGGAAATGTTCCATTAAGTCACTCTTAATTAGGGGAGAAGACCAGAGGCAATTTCAATTTTGACCTATGGGTGGCAGCATTGTCTAAGTCACGAGCTGCTGCGCTATCCCCATCTACTTCCTGGGGCCACCTAACAAGCTCAGTCAGGAAGAAACTTTTTCATTAACAACTCTCTAAATTCCAAACTACAAGCGCAGCTGCCAACATGTGAGGGACGGGGCTGGGGGAAATCCTGAAAAGAGAGCTGTCACTATACAGGGGAACACTGACAGGCCCAGAGTCAAAGAACCAATTAAGAAATTGTAGGGACCCTGGAAGGCCATGACAAGAGATCCCCCAAAGGTCAGGATGTAAGTTTTTTTTTTTTCTTTAAATTTGTTAGTTTTCATCAGGTGGTGGGCCCAACTGACTAATTTAGTATAATCAAATGATTGACAGAGAATATTTGTAAAATTAGAAAATAAAAGGTTCTACGCATACATCTCTTTATCCCTCTATCTAACTGTATATATATAAATCAGCATAGAAAACTATTTTTCTATTGTTCCAGAGGCTAAACCTTAAAACTTGCACGTGGATGTAGGATTAAGGAGTGGCAGGCTGGATGTGAGATGATTCCCAGGCTTCTACTTCGGACGATAGGATGGATGCTGGGGAGATCAGCAATACGGAGGGTAAGGAAGGCCATGACCCTGTCCACACGGCCCCTAGCTGCATGGAAGTGGGCATCAAGAAAGAGGCAGATTCTCACCTCCAGTTTGTATGACACTAATCACCATTTACTAAGGGTGAATTATGTACACACTTATGCTTCAATTCCTATGTCTAATGTTCTTAACAATGTTGTAGTCACATTTTATAGATGACACAGATCAAGGCATAGGACTTTTTAAAAAATTGTATAGCCAGCAAGGGACAGAACATGTGACTGTGTATCCCTGCAGGTCCCACTGTCTGCAGTGTTAATCACTGCATTCTACAGGAGTGATCTCCATGCAAGCGGTACGCGATGCAGCAGGTATAGAGATGAGACTTGCATGGACAGGTGACAACAGGAGGACTTGAGGACTGAGACTGAAGCTTCAGGAGCTTTGCCATTTGTGGAAACAGGAGAAAAGCATCATGTGGAGACTAGGAGAGAGTTGCCACAGAAGAAGGGAAGGAGGGAGAGGATAGGTTTCAGAAGTCCAAGAGAATGTGCACATGCGAGTGCATGCCCCCCCCCCCCCCCAGCTCTGGATCCAGCATCACATTTCTAGCTGATGGTAGACATCACCATGATGTCCCCAAGGCATCTTCACCTTTTCGGTCCCTTTTTGTTGATAGTACTGTGATAGGAGAATATGGACAAAAAGAGCTACAAAGACTAGCACATGAAAGAAGCCAATTGCAGAGGGAGACCGGAAGCCTTTCCTTACCCTGATGTCATCTGATAACAGAACAAGCTCTGGAAAAAGCCCAAGAAATATAAAGGGATGAGATGGGGTGGGCTGTTGGACTATTAGATGTGTTTTTTCCTTTCTAAACAAGCTATCTGTTTCTATCCCATGTCTAACTTAAAAGGCGTAGCCTTTTCCCCATCTCCCCTCTTGGTGGCTGCCAAGATTGTCACATAACCTGTACAATCTACTGTTTTCCTAAATGCTAATAAAATTATTGTTGAGGTTTCTTTTGAATCTGTTTCTAAATTATTTTATTAATGAGTCTACAATAACAGTATTACTAGCCTTATAGACAACCAGAAGACCCACTTCAGAATAATCTTTGCTACTCTTGTTCCACTGGCTCACCAGTGACTCAATCTCGCGGACTTGCCAGCATCTCTTGGTTACCCATTGCCTTCATGCCTTCCCTGATACCCTTGGTTCGTTCTCTCTCTCTCTCTCTCATTCTTTTGTCGATCCGACTGTGTTTCTGTTCTGATTTGTATCTTGCCTCTGGCTGGACTCTGCTTTAACCTTCCTTGCCTACTTAGTCCTGAGGTCTCACCACACTCTGCACTAGCTCACAAACCTTCAATAGCCTGAGTTGTTTAGCACATAATCCTAGTTCTTATCGGAAGCTGAAGCTAGTCTTCCACTAGCCTGAGGCAAGTGCCTTGCTCCCTGTGGGTCTTGTCAGACTCATTGCATACACCATCCTTCCACTTCAGTATTCAGTCTTTCAGATCCAAACCCTACCCATCTCTCAAAGGTCATCTTAAATACCCTGTTCCCCTTCTGAAGCTTTTCTTAATTCCCTCTACCACCAATAATTCCAAATGTCTCCAAACTATCCCGAGTATGGTACTTTATGTGTACCACTCATCAAGAAATTAATGCTTTCTTCTTATTATAAGATATATACATATTAGCTTTAAAAGGCAAGGACTGGGGGGCATAGCTTAGTTGGCAAAATGCTTGACTAGCATGTAGAAACCCCTGGATTGAATGCTCAGCACTACATAAAAACAGATATGGTGTGTGTTTTTGTAATCTCAGCATTCAGGAAGTGCAGGAGGAGAGTCAGAAGGTCAAGGTCAAGGCTATCCTTGGGCACATAGTAACTTTAAGGTTTGCCTGAGATACATGAGACTTTGGAGAGAGAGAGAGAGAGAGAGAGAGAGAGATTAGATAAATGTTGCTGGAGATTAAATTTAGAGCCTTACTCATGCTAGGCATGTATTTACTCACTGAGCTGTATCCCTGGATCTAGGATGTATCAATTGTTTTGTTTTGTTTTTTGAGAATTTCCCACATTAGTTCTGTATTCACATCATTTTCTTTCTTTTTTTTTTCTCCAAAAATTGAATTTTTATTATTGATAATATACTTCTTTTTTTTTTATTTATTTTTGATACTTTATTTACATTTCCAATGTTTCCCCTTTTCTGGGTCTCCTCTTTGGAAACCCGCTCTCCCCTCCCCCTCCCCGCCTCTGTGAGGGAATTCCTCCTCCCACCTACCCGCCCACC
>CM052711.1:24853611-24967703 GCA_028551405.1 Uromys caudimaculatus | reverse complement strand
AGTATTAGCTTCTTTTTGTTCTAGGGCTTTCAGGTGTGTTGTTAAGCTGCTAGTGTATGCTCTCTCCAGTTTCTTTTTGGAGGCACTCAAAGCTATGAGTTTTCCTCTTAACACTGCTTTCAAAGTGTCCCATAAGTTTGGGCATCATTTTCAATCCACACTCTTCCCCCATGCAGCTCTTTCTGTGTACTCCACTCCTTCTCAACTTTGTGACTTCTTATTATTACTGTTACATATATATGTCCATACAGACATATGTATATGAAAGTACAATCTGACAAGGACATTTAGTGTTGTTCGTCTATGGTTTTTTTTTTTTGGGGGGGGGGCTGACCATTTGGAATTGGATAATTTATCAGGGGGCTATACCCTGGAGAAGATTGGTTCTCTCAGTAACCATTCATTTCCTGTAGCTCTTTATCTAGGGGCAAGGAGTATCAAATATTTTTATTTTTCTCATTTTCTTATCACATAATATTCTATGTGAATGCTATGAATATTTTTATTTTTATTTTTTTAAGATTTATTCATTTATTTCATGTATGTGAGTACACTGTACACTGTCGCTGTCTTCAGACATACCAGAAGAGGGCATCAGATCCCCATTCCAGATGGTTGTGAACCACCATGTGGTTGCTGGGAATTGAACTCAGGACCTCTGAAAGAGCAGTCAGTGCTTTTAACCACTGAGCCATCTCTCCAGCCCCAAATATTTTTATTTTTAAATTACATGTATGTCTCTGTTGTCCACATTGGGTTATGAGCATGAGTATAAGTGTCTGTAGAAGCCAGAAGGAAGCATCACATTGCAGGTGGTTGTGAGCCACCTGCTGTGGGTCCTGGGAACCAAGCTCAGGTCTTCAGTAAGAGCCGTATGTTCTCTTAACTGCTAAGCAGTTGCTCCAGCCCTAAGAATATTTATCAAAGGAGCAAATGAACAACTAATGTCACCATCAGGATCTGTGTCATCCCTTCTTAATTTTCCCTTCAAACTAGGCCTCCCTAGGATCTCAACCTTTCAGCTAGGTGCTGAAGACCCATAGCTAAGATGTAAGAAAAGTTAGTTATGAGGAGTGTCAGTGTCTTCCACAGAAGGGTGGAGCTAGACATTTGGTTCCTCAGATACACTCTAGAGAAGTATACTCTTGTTTGAGGTCATATCTTCAGTTCTCTAGAGCATCTCAACATCTGGCCTAGTTGTTCTTGAGATGGTCAGTGCATTCACCTTCTTCAGAGATGTTCTCACATGCTTCCAAGGCAGGGAAACACACAGACGAAAGGAAAGGTGCTGTCTGGGGGCTGGAATCTATATCCCCTGGGAGTATCTTCATGTTTGGTGACTGTATAGCATTTCTAAGTTTTCCTTTGACCCATAGATAGAACCAGGTTAGGGAACTAGAAGCCATATCTAGGTTGCTGAACCCAGTTTGGTGGTGCCTGACTGTCTGCTTGTGAAATCCAATCTTGAGTGTGGAGTTTCCATGGCTTCTCGTTGGCCTTTGAGGGTATTTTCCTCTCTGGGCACATGTGGATGGGTTGTTTGTTAAACAAGATGCAGTGGAACTCCAGGGAGAGACCAGTGGAAAATGTTTTATGGGATTTTATTTGTGTATCCTTCAGTGTTACATTTAAACCTTCTAATTTGAGCACACAGGCAGTGGGAGCTCTTAGTTTCTTATCAGCTTTAGTAGAGTTGAACTCCTTTGGAATGAAAACGAAAAAGACAATTCAGTTACTTTCTTTGTCATATCTGACACCAGACAAAGTCAGGAACACATGTAGTTTCCCTGGGTCTTCTATGATGAAGACAACATAGTCTCCCATCAGTTTCTCCTCATCCATCTTAGCCATGTTTCTCCCTCTTCCCAGTGATGGGCTAGGCCCTGGGCAGCCATAAACCACTTTATTACATGCAAGGCACTTCTAGTCCCCTTACCTGCATAGGAAGTACTTTACCCACAGAGCCCCCATTTTGTTCCCATCACCCTCTTTTTACATCCTCTTAACTCTATATGTAGTCTTCAATATAGTCCACTGTTATCTTTCTATTCCAAAATGAAAGGGGTTAATTTGGAAGGGTTTTTGCTGCAACTAAGTGGATCCCTGTGTGCTCAGAAAATTCTCACCTGCTTTCTTATTTTTTAATTAAATTGTGTGTGTGTGTGTCTGTGTGTGTGTGTGTGTGTGTCTGTGTCTGTGTCTGTGTCTCTGTGTGTGTGTGTGTGTGTCTGTGTCTCTGTGTGTGTGTGTGTGTGTGTGTGGTGTTTATGTGCTACATGTGCCCATATGCACACGTTGAGGCCAGGGTAGGATGTCAGTTGTCCTGGTCTATTACTCTCCATGTCAATCCATCAAAACAGGGTCTTTCATTGAATCTGGAGCTGCGTTGGTGGTTACAAATGTTTTTGACCATGTTAAGCTTTTTTTTTTTTTTTTTTTTTTTTTTTAAGTATGGGTTCATGTTTGTGCATCAAACATTCTTATTGAGTTATATGCCCAGTTTAACCTGCAAACTAAAAAGTTTTATTTATTTCTAGTTTATGTATATGAGTGTTTGCTTGTCTGTATGTGCATGCAACATGTGTGTGCTAGTTCCTGGAAGATCAGAAGAAGTCATTGGGTTCTCTAGAACTGGAGTTTTAGTTAGTTGTGAACTGTCATGTGGGTGCTGGAAACTGAACCTGTATCCTCTGTAAGAGAAACAAGCATTCTTAACCACCCAGCCATCTCTTCAGCCCCTCCCTGACTATTTTAAAGGAAACATTTGTTTGTTTGTTTTTATTTTTGTTTTCCGAGACAAGGTTTCTCTATGTAACATCCCCTGGCTGTTCTGGAGCTCACTCTGTAGACCAGGCTCACAGAGATCTGCTTCTGCCTTCTGAGTGCTGGGATTAAAGATGTGCACCATCATGGCCTGGCTAGAAGGAAAGATTTTGGTATTTTTGTTGAATACTCCAGTGACTTATCTTGATTCTTTGTTCTGCTAGTCTTGTATTCTATATACTTTCCCTTTCTAATAGAGACTTCTTTATTTCTTGTCCTCTTTGAAGTTTTATTGATTTATTGTGTACATGAATGCATGCATGCATGTGTGTGTGTGCGTGCACATGTATAGAAGTCTAAAAAGGACAACATGCAGATGTCAGTTCTCTCCTTCTACCATATTGATCAGGGGATCAAATTCATATTGTTAGGCTTCTGCTTTCTTGAACAGAAGAGTTTTTTCAAAGGTAACTTATGGGCCAGGGGTGTGGCTCATTGGTACAGTACTTACTTAGCATGGTGAAGTTCCAGAAGTGCATTAAAGGAAGAGACACTTAGATAAGAAATACCATTGTACTTTGATCAACTGAGGCTTAGAAATTTTATATGGTGCATAGTCTGAGAATTAGAGTTCAGAGTAAGAATTGAAGGTGTACAGATTCTCAATTCCAATTCATGAAACATCCCACAACAGGCTGGTAGATTAGATGGCCCAATATACAAGGAAGAAAACCAACTTTGAAGAACCTAGACAAGATTGAGAAGAGTGACCTTTTTGGAAAATAAATGATCTCTAAGTAGATGATTAAACCTTTACAGTGATATTAGATAATATATTCATAACATCCTAGGCAATGCAGAGAATTAAAGTTGACAGGATTGAAGGACTAATATTCCTGGAATGCTTTATAGTTCACTAATTTTTATGATAAACCATGCTTTTCTATTTAGTCATCAGCACATCCCAGTGAAGACGATATTACCGTTAATGTGTTTCATGGTAAAGGAACCGAGGGAAGAGAATTTAGATTGATTGCTTCAAAGCCACATGCAGTGACAGACAATCTAGGTTAGCTGGCTTCAGATCTCAGATTCCCATCTAAGTCTTCATTTCAGAGAGCCAATGTGGTAAAGGAAAGAAACAGACAAATGCATATTCAAAATGCCTTTCTTATCAGCTTTGTAAAAAGAATCAGGTTCTTATATGTGTGGTAGCATTTAGGGATAACTGACTGTGTTGTTGATAGGGACTGAGCGGTAGTGGAGGGAAAGGAGAGTATTTCAGAAGAAGCAGGGAAGAATGGCAGCAAGGCAGGCTGAGACCTGAGAGACAGCCTTCGGGGTGTTTGGGGAAGGGTCAAGCATGAAACTGATAGCATGTCTGTG
Source organism: Uromys caudimaculatus (assembly GCA_028551405.1). NCBI lineage: Eukaryota > Metazoa > Chordata > Mammalia > Rodentia > Muridae > Uromys > Uromys caudimaculatus. Next base: position 24,963,554 of record CM052711.1, on the reverse strand, counting down.
CTTTGTGACAGCAGGAAGAGGATGGGGAGAGAGGCTCTCGAGAAGTTTTATTTTATTACAAGTGGAATGTTCCCCTGGTGCCTCTAGAAGACATTGCTGCACAGTTTCCCATTGCTTTCCCAGTTTCACTGAGGGCCAACTTGTTCTTTGGATTCAGTTCCTCTGCAGTTGGTCCAGCTGTGTGTTACCAGAACTTATCCCATGAGCCTTTAATCCCCATTTCACTCTCTCACGTGCAGTTATGTAAGGATGAGGAGGTCAGCCTTGGGTGGAGTCCAAGCTCAGCAATGTCGAAGAGGACTCAGGAATGGGCAAACAACAGCCTGTCCCTTGTCTACTTGGCTGTGTTGATGGAGGCCAGTCTCAGAGGCATTCTGAGAGCCTTCACTTTGGAAGTCCTAACTTAGGACATTCTTGGTGCTAATCATTTTGCCCTTCCATAACTGTCCCAAGGCCATGAGTGTTCTTTTACACACAGTGTCAGAAATGGCACAGCTCCAAAGGGATATTTTTTATTTTTACTACAAGCTTGCTGTAAGCAAGGTCTTGTGACCTGATGCCACTGGTGTAATAGTCTGGGCATCTATGCCAGCCTTGGGTCATGAACTGGAGATGGAAGTGTGCTGCCTTAGCTGAACCTATGACATTGTCCCAGGAGACAACTACAGAGTCTGTACAGAGTCAGGGCTGGGAACAGGAGACTGAGGACAAAGATAGAACCTGCCATGGGACTTGTCTGAACACCTGAGACTTCAGGACTGATTTCCTGAGAACCAAGCAGTCTGTCAGTTCAGGAGTAGGAGGAAGATGCTGAAGTTTGAATAAGAGCAGAAGCAAATGGTTTTCCTTTCTTTCTTTCAAAAAATTTGAGTATGTCTTATGTGTATGTATGTGCATGTCTGTGTATGAGGGCACATATGTGCCACAGCATGTATGTGGAGGTCATAGGAGAACCATGAACTGGTCCTCACTTTGCACTTTGTATGACATGGAGTCTCTGTTGTGTGTCACTGTGTCCACCAGGCTAGCTGGTTTGCAAGCTTCTGGGAATTCTATCTTTGCCTTCAATCTTGGGTTACAGACTTCCACTGCCATCTAGCCTTATGTGGGCTTTGAGGATTCAAACTCAGGACCTCACAGTGATGCCATAAGTACTTTACTTACTAGTCCCTCTTCCCAGCTCCCAGGAGCAAATATTTCTTTTTCTTTTAAAAATGTTTATTTTATTTTATTTTATTTTATTTTATTTTATTTATATGAGTGTGTGACTGAGTGTATGTCTGTGTACCACTTGCATGCAGGAGCCTTTAGAAGTCAGAAGAGGCATCAGATTCCCTGGGGCAGAAGTTAGAGATGGTAGATGGTTGTGAGCTGTCATGTGGGTGCTGGGAACTGAATCTAGGTCACCTGTAAGAGTAGTGAGTGCTCTTAAGTACGTCACCACCTCACCAGCCCCATTTATATCCTTGGAGTTACTTTCTACAAAAATATGAAATTATTCTTTTAAATATGTATATTAACGAAAATACAGGCTAATGTTCAAGCAGTTCTATAATTTTGGGGGCATTTTTTTAGAGCTCCCTCCTTTTTGCAGCTCCAACTGCCTTCATTTGAATAAATTAGTTTTGGTATTGTATTTCTTCAAAAAGTCATCTAACAGGCTTGGTGGTACACACCTGTAATTCCAATACTTGGGAGACAGAATTGAGTTTGAGGCTAGCCTGAGCTACATAGAGACCCTGTTTCAAATGTGTTTTTTAAAAAAGACATCTACTTTACTTAGACTATGAAATTTTGAGTATTCATTTTGTATCAGACAAGGCTCTGTGTTACAAGCAACACTTTGAAAACCCCAAGTGGTTTATTTGAGCTACTACAGCAAAGTACCATAGACAATGTGCCTTACAAACAACAAGAACTCATTTCTCCCAGATTTGGAGACTTGGAAATCCAAGACTCAGTTAGTAATCTGGCAAGGACCCGTTTTGTGGTTCACAGACTGCCCACCTTTCTTCTATCCTTACATAATAGAAGGGATAAGGGGCGTGTCTTAGACCTCTTCTGTAAGAGTAACAGTCCTGTTCATAAAGGCTCTCCACATGACCTCATAGACCCCACACGCTCCACTTTTTAACGCCACCACTTTGGGGGGTGGTTAGGATTGCAGTGTACATTTTAGGTGATATAAATATTCAGGTTAAATCATAATAAAATTTAATTTAGTGTTCATGTGCCTGAAAAGGTGATTGGTACTCTGTTAGCAAGACCCGGCTGCCTTGAAGGTCTGTCTTTTTCTAACTCCCAGGTTTGCTGCCCTTCAGGGTGGCTACAGTTTTGTCCATGTTGGTGCTCTGGCTGTCAGCCTAGAACTAACTGCAAAGCCACGAGTTACTATAAGAGTTTAAATAACCTGGAGTCAATTTGAGACATCTTCTGAGTCAACATGTATAATCCATAGAGTTAATTTGTGTATGTATGCATATATACATATTTGTTGACATATATGCATACACATTTGTGCATGTGTGCATGAAGGCCAGAGGTTGATACTGGTTGTCTTCCTCAATCAATCACTACCTTAGTTATAGGGCAGGGTCTGTCACTGCATTGGTGGTTAGCCCACCAATTAGACTAACTTGGTTGGCCAGGGAGCCACAGTAATCTTCCAGCTTCCTATTGTGATTGCAGGCAAGTGTTGCTATACTAGGTTTTCTGTGTGGGCCCTTAGGGATCCAAACTCAGGTCCCAACATTTGCACAGCAAGCATTTTACTAACTGAACCATCTCCTCAATCCATTAATGGAATTATTATATAATTATGTAATGAGCTAATAAAAGGCATATTTTCCCTAGGTTAAAAACTGGTGAAATCAGACCTGATTCTATCACTTCTTATGTTATATGTGTATGAGACTGTTTATAATACTTGATCATAGAATGTCTGAGATTGAAGATGTTCTAGTTTTCATAAAACCTCTTAGCTTGTCTGACATAAAGAACCACTCAATAAATGATACACATTACTTTAATAGGAATTTGAGGCATCTACCAGGCATGGTGGTGCATAGCTGTAATTTTAGGTTTGAATGAAAAGGTAAATTAAGGCTTGGCAAATGCCAAGAAAAGGGAATGGACAAGGACTCATAAAGGAGAAAATTCAGATAGCATGTTTATAGGCAGCACATTTAAGTAGCATGTGCCTCTTGCGTCTGTATCAGAACTGTGACTAAAAATATACCACAGAGTGAGTGTAGAAGAGCTGGCTACCCCTGTCTCCCCTTCCCAAACCCCTACTTGGCAGGCCCCGCCCCTTGCTGACTGCAGCACTTCAGTGAACTAGCTGGGACTATACTGGAGAGCTCATCCTGGTGATGTATGTGTGGGAGAGCTGGCAGGCTGACCAACTCAGCTACCACCCAGGCCCAGCTCGGGGCTTTGAGTTGGCCCACCCCAACATCCTCCCCTTCTATGAAATACTGGAGCGGGCGAAGGGGCCAATCCTGCAGAACCAAAGATGCAGGCTCTCCATGATATAGGGCAACCCTAAGAGAAGTCCCGATGAGGATCCAGTATTGATAGAGTAGCAGAAGTCAGGGGCCTCGAACCCGGCCAGTGACTCACTGCAATGAACATTTGCAAGGAAGCTGTTTGGGCAGAAGGGTGTGCTATGTGATACAACATGGCACACTGCAGCTTCCATGGTAAGATGCCTTTCCTGTGGTGGGAGAGGTCGCAAGAGTGGAGGGCAGATGTGGAGGGATGAGGAGATGAGTGGGACTGGAGTGCCTGATATGAAATTGACAATCAATCAATAAAAAGTAAAAAAAAAAAAACCCAACATATCAAGAGATACTATTTTAAACATGAAACACATTTTACATAGACACTGTCCAATTGCTAATTTCTAACTCAGAAATTCAACATATATATATATATGGAGAGAGAGAGAAAGAGAGAGACAGAGACAGAGACAGAGACAGAGAGACAGAGAGAGGGTCTGAAGACTGTCAAACCAAGTAGGAGCTATATATTTGATAGAGAGAGCTAGCTGGCTCAGAGACGCCATGTTCTGAAAGTATTCTTGTAGCAGTGCATTGTTTATATTAGTATTTGTCACACTGACTCATGGCCTCGAATGTCAGTGACAGTCTTATTGGTGCCCTTAGCAAGTATTTCTTCTATGAGATGAATTCTATCATTCAGAGCTAAGTTAATGGGTAAGGTTGGGGATTAAGATGAGTAATTCTGATTCATATTAAAAAGGAAAACTAAACTGGTGTGATTGTTTCTTCTCTGATTTAAACTGGCTTTTGAGAAGAACAGTAATAAGACTTTAAAAGTCAACATTGTACTTTTCATACTTTACATATGGAATGTATTAACTCAACCAATTACATAATACTTGCCAGGCCCTAGGCATGCTGTTAAGTGCTGGGGTTATAAAGATGAATGATCACTGCTCTGTGGGAACCTGAGTTTAGTCATCGTAATGCAGCAGGATCTGAGTCTGAAATTTGTTGAGGTTCTGTGGGCCATAGTGGGCAGTGGGTGTGGCCTCTAGCTTTGGAGTCTGGGGAAATTTTAAAGTGGTGATAATATTTGTATGGGAGATTGAAGGAAGAGTATGAATTTGCAAGAATATGAAAAGTATAGGTGTGTGCACTGAGAAAGAAATGCCCATGCAAAGTCCTGGGGGCCCTGGATGTCAGCACAGTATTTCCTGGTGAACCACAAAGAACTCTGCAGGGGAGCAGCTAAGAGCTCACCGGGACTGCTCCAAGAAGTGTCCAATTCCTTATGCTCACTAGAGTTAACCATGCCTACGATGCTCAGTTTTAAAAGTCAGAAGGGAGAAAAGGTATGGTTCCTGCAAAGTCACCCTTTCCAACAATCCTTGAGGACGTTACAGATGAGGAACTTGACTACTCAGAAGCATGAATAATCTCCCCAAACTCTACAGGGAAGAAGCTAAATTAGAATTTGCCTTGGCATCTGCCTTACCCTCAAACCCACAATATATTGTAATTACCATCTCTTCTGTCTCTGATGACTTAAGACTCAGCTCCTGGATGATCACCATTCTGGATGCGAGGTTATCCTGTAGGCACAGGTGCAATACCTGGGCTTGTGATTCTCCTTAGGGCCTCCTGACAGTTCCAAGCCTAGGTTCCATGGCAGAGAGTCTGCCTTGTTAGGCAGCACACAGGATACCTCGGATGTAAACGTGTTGTGTTTATATTTGGATCAAATTACTCTGCATGGGGTTCTTATGTGGGTATGGCTTTTCTCTCCTCCCTGTCTGCTTTTCCAGCTTTGTCCCTTTCCCTCCACCCCTGACCTTTCCCTAGTTTCTTCTTAATCTGTATGGCGATTTATTATAGCGGTACAGGGAAAAGCTCTGTTCAACTGGACTGCGATGTTTGAGAGAAGCCCAGGTAATACTCATCCTTCCTCCTATGTATTCCCCACTTCTCTAGTAGGAGTGTGCATCCCTGGCAGGGATCGTGTCTCTCTGAGCCTTTCACAGATCTCTCTATGCTCAAGTTCCTGAGATTACAACCCACACTGGGTACCTTGTAACTTCTGGTTACGATCAAGCTTTTAAAACCCGTGATCCAGCCAAGGCAGGTAAGTACAACTACTTGTTTACTGTGTGTATGCGCGTGTTGCACGTGGTAACCAGAGCTCGATGCTGGGTGCTTCACTAACAGGCAGCTTGCTGACTTGGCTACACTGGTTGGTCAGCAGGCCTCAGTGATGCTCCTACCCCTGCCTCCCAGTGCTGGGATTGTAGGCATGAGCTGCATGCCCACGTTTTTTATTTATATATATTTTTTTATTTTTAAGATTACAACATAATTACATCATTTCTCCCTTCCTCTTTTTCTTCATTTAAGCACTCTGATATACCCCTCCTTGCTTTCTTCCGAGTTTATGGCCTCTTTGTTCATTAATTGTCGTTATATGCACATATGAATATGTGTATACATATTTATTCCTAAATATAACCTGTCCAGAGTGTATAATGTTACTGGTATAGATGTTTTCGGGGCTGGCCGTTTATTATTGGATAACCAATCTGTGGCCCTTACCGGGAAGATTATTTCTCTCACTCCCGGCATTTGTACATTGTCTATAGTCCTTTGTGCGGGGCCCCCCTGTGCTCTTTCTCCTGTCCGCTCTGCCTTGTCTGTTGTTGGCGTCCCTGTTCAGCTTGTGTTTAGGCAGCCGTGTTGGTGAGACTTTATGACTGTAGCTTCTGACATTGCTAGGAGACACAGTAAACCCCCGATCCTCTGGCTCTTATAATCTTTCCGCCTTTTCTTCCACAAAGTTCCCTGAGCCTTGTGTTAGGGAGTTGGGTCTGAGCTCCACAACTCTGCATTTTGATTGGTTGCTGTTTTCTGTAATGGTCTCTGACAGTTGCAAAGAGAAATTTCTTTTCTTAGTTAAAAATATACTTCTTTTATTATGTTTCATCCATGTGTCTGTGTGTGGATTTCTCTGTGTGAGTGTAGTGCCTACAGAGTCCAGAAGAAGACATTGGTTTTTCTGGAACTGCAGCTGCAGGTGGTTGTGGGCCATCCAGTGTGGGTGCTGGGAACTGAACTCAGGTCCTCTGTAAGAGTAACCCTTGCTCTTGCCTGCTGACTGATTACTCCATCCCACAAAGTTCTCGACGAGGGATGAGGATTACCCTTACTTGTATGTATAAGAACAAATATTTAGAATATAGTTAGAGGTTATGTTGGTTTAATAAAGTGGTGGTTGTATGTCTCCTTCAAGATCCATGACTTTACTAGTACTGGGTGGTTGGCTAGGTTTCCAGTACCAGACAAGATTTCCCTCTTGTGGAATGGGCCTTAAGACCAGTCAAAGAGCTGTTGGTTACCACCATACGTGCTGCTTATATATCATGCCATGTCGGTGGTTGTCGTGGCTCATGGTCAAGAAGACAAGTGGTTGCTTCCCTCCTTTGGAAGCTTGCATGATGCCTTCTGGTACCATGAAAGCTATTCCTCAGGGAAGAAGAATTCATGTCAGTTTCAGATCAGGGGCCACTGGACCCTGTGTCTGAAGTGCATGATGTATTAAGCAATAGGGCTTTTCCTTCAGCCTCTGGGGAGTCACCAAGAGGAATAGCAACAGCTTAGCTGTTTTGGGAGTATCTTGGACAACCCTTACCAACAAATCAAAAGAAGGCTTCTCATGCTTGGTGTTTTGTTTTGTTTGTTTTCTTAGGTGGTCTTTGGTTCTTGGAGAGACCAATGTTAGCTCAGATGAGAAGATTTCCAGTCTTTTTGTTTTTTGTTAAATGTGGGTGCTGGGGTTCTGAACGCAGGCTCTCAATGCCTGAACGGCAATCATCTTACTAACTGAGCTATCTCCTGGCTGGTGCCTTGCGCTCTGTGTTGTCTCAGTGAACTCTGTGAACTTCCTCCAGAGTCTCTGCTTTCTAGCTCACCTGCCCTGCACAGCTCCGTGGAGGGTCCTGACAGGTAGAGCAAAGACACATACTGGGGACTCATCTTCAGGCTGGTCCCAGCCTTCTTTGAGGCCTCTGGTGAAGTTTCCCCCTGGGCATTCCCAGGTCTGTGCTTCCCACCTCACACTAACCTATTGGATTCTTTCTTCCATTTTCCTTTTCTAAAAAAAGAACTCTCCCTTTAGCCTGCTTTTGGTTCAGCTCTCCTTGTTTCTGTCATCTTAATAACTGGGGTAACTGCCTTTCGCTTCATGATATTTCAGAACTCTGTAGATAGTCCAGGCATCCCAGTTGGGCAGTTTCTTCTTGCTCCCAGTGGGAGGAAGTAACCCCAGTGTGCTGGAGTTTTTGCACAGAGCCACACCAGCTCCAAAGACAGCCTGCCCGGGCTCTAGGACCACAAATAGGGAACCTCCTGTAACTCCCACATGTCTACCATGGCATATTCACGCTTCCCGGCAGGACACACTAGTAATGGATTCCCTCCTTGCTTTCTGACTTGGCCTGGCTACCTGGATTTTGGGGTCAGAACTCTGGATTCAGATCTTACTGTGAAATTGGACAATATTTTTAACCATGCTAAGCTCTCATTTTCTCATCTGTAGAATGAAGAACATAAGGTATTTCTGAAATGTGAACAAAGGTTGCCTGACATAAGAGCTAATACAGTGACTGCTTCTGGGTGATTGTTTTCATCCTTCTATTTTCCAGGTTCAACATCCAGCCACCCTGTGAGGCTCAGCTAGTCTACGGCAGCCAGAAGGGGGCTCCCCCTTAAACTGTCTCAATCCTCTCCTGCCCAGGTTCATGCTTTATTATTTCCTTTAATGTCTAGCATCCTGCTGTTGTTCTTGGTGCCATTTGTTTTATTTATGGTTCCCAGTCCTCAGAAAGGTCCTGGAACACAGATGGTATGGACGCTAGGTCTTCTCTCAGGTGTCCTGTTTCAGGATGCACCGACATGAACGAGCAGTGCCTTCACTGTAAATGACAATGATTGGCACAGTGACGCGGGAGGCTGTGAGGGAAGCGCCGGAGTGAGGGAGACCTCGCTTTAGCTTTGTCTTCCTGGTGATTTTCAACCCTGTGTATTTAGTGGAATCACCTGGAGGAGTTAAAAACAAACCTTGCCTACCCAAGCCACATTCTGGGGAAGTTAAAGCCGGATCTTTGTGGGTGGTGCCAAGAACAGCCAGTGTTATTGTACATTGAGGTTGAGAACTTTTCTGTCCACCTAGGAAAGTGGCTTTAGTTTGAATTTCCTGCTCAGACTGCTTTTCTGGGAAGGCTGGCTACAATATTTGGTAGGAATTAACTTTTGAAGAGCACAGGAATGTTTTAAGGTTCAAAGCTTGTTACGAAAGAGACCGTTATTTGCCAGAATGCCTGCTGCCCACTTGAGCCAGTCCGCTCCCTGGCAGGTGCAGGCTCTAGGTCACTGGTGCCTTTGCAGAGTTCCCCAGGGCCCTAAAGTATTTATAACACTTACAGTGTTTCTGCAAGGTGAGCTTTGCTGCTAGCTACCAGAGCTGGTTTCTGTAAGAGTCAGCCTGAGTTAGCTGCTGCTGGCTGCTGGGGAACCATATTTTCAGGCCGAGAGAAAGAGAATCATGATTCTTTTCCCAGAGAATCAAAAACAACAGCCCTTCGGAGGAGACTTACTAGGGAGGTCTCCTTATTGTTTGTGATATTTGTCAGACTCATTAATGCTACTTTAAAACAGATTATGGAGATACAGCTCACAAACCATAAACATCATCTGCCATAACTCGGTGAGTTTCAGCAAATCTGCAGAGCTGTGCAACGCTAAGCCATCACCACAGATACATTTAGAAGATTCCTGTCACCTCCTAAAAGTCCCCATGCAGTTGATGCCTGCTTGAGCCCCAAGTCCAGAGACACTGTAATTGGCATGGTTTCTTTTTAAAAAAAAGATACTTCATAAAAACGAAACTGTACAATATAGAATCCTTTGTGTCTGGTGTCTTTCTCTTACAGTATTGCTGGCACCCTTGAAGCATATGTCTTCCACCCTTCCTCCTCTCTGCTTCTCCTCTTTTCCTTTCTTTTAGCTGAGTAGCAGTCACTAGGCTTCTTGTAGTTTACCTACTCATCAGTCGATAGGTGTTTACTCTGTTTTCACTCTGTACCCTTTCTGAGTTATGCTGGTGTGAGCATTGCATATAGCTTTTAAAAAGTTTTTATTAATATATATACGCTATATGCATCATGGGTATCATGACATATTTTTACAGATATATTCTCTATTGGGATCTTGTTTCCTCTCCCATACCATTCCCCTCCCCTTCCTACTGATCTCCCTCTCCTTCCAAACCAGCCCTCCTCCTCCTCCTCCTCCTCCTCCTCCTCCTCCTTCCATACCAGTCCTCCTCTTTTCATGTCTGGTAAATTCATGTTTAACTTTTAAGGAAGTCACAGAGTGGCTGCCCCTCCCTCTCTCTGTTTCTCCACAGCCTCACCGACACCTGCTCTTGCCTGACATTCTTATGCTGGCATATGAGATGGCATCTCACCATGCTTATATTTGTATTACTTAATGATCAATCATGTTGAGCAACTTTGCATGCACCTATTTGTCGTTCATACGTGTTCTTTGGCTAAATGTCATTCTAAATCATTTTAATAATTTTAAATGTTATTTTACGAGTTTGTATGTGGTGCTGAATGTCTGCATGTGTGCCACGTGGGCTCAGGTCCAGCAGAGGTCAGACAATGTTGTTGGATCCCATAGAGCTGGATTTACAGGTAGTTGTGAGCCACCATGTGGGTGCTGCGAACTGAACTCCAGTCCTCTGCAAGAGCAGAAAGTGCTCATAACTACGGAGCCATCTCTCCACCCCTCTGTAAGTCTTTTAAAGTAATTTTACAAGTTGGCTTGTCTGATGAGTTGTATTTTCCTCAGCTGCTAGAGACACGGCCTGAGAAAAGGCGAGTACAAACACACACGGACACAGATATACAGGCAGCCGAGGTTCTTAGATGGAGAAACCAAAGCATCCAAGGCTCAGCATGTTTATCATAATCAGTCGCACAGGGAAATAGGGTTCTTGCACTTAGATAAACATGGGGGCAGGGTTTATGGTGTACAGTTGGATCAGAGGGGCAGGTTGGCTCACCTCAGTTGAAGCAGTCTCTATAGGGGAGCATACTTCAGGACATAAATGTCCTGAGGGGGTAGCTATGCTGGACATTTTCTGCACACATGTCAACATTCACACTTGGACAAGAGGGAGGGCTTTCCCCGAGTCTGGACTGGAGAAGACTTTGTCATTCTCCCATGGGTCTGAGGTTACAGTCCTTGACATGGCTGCTCCCATGTCAGCAGCACACAGTCAGACGTCGCTCCCTCAGGACTTCCTCAGTTCCCCACAGTAGTGCTTTATATATCCTAGGTTTTAGGTCCCTTATTAGACATGTGGTTTACAGATAATATTTTCTCTGTGTCTTGCTGTCTCACTTTATTGGTGATGTGTTTTTAGCACCACGTGTTTGCTTTTGCTGAAGTGTACTCCACCATTTTTTCTTCTGTTTTGAATCATGCTTCAGAACTTACTGGAAACCATTTTTGCTTCCGCAGGAGCACAGAGATGTTTCTTCTAGATTTTCTTTGAAAATTTTCATAATCATAGCTCTTGTATTTTGGGGTATCATTAATTTCAAGTTTTTTCTATTCCATGTAAATATGGTTCTCCATTAATTTTTATGCATATGTACATCTAATTGCTTTAGTACTTTTCTTTTCAAAACACTTTTTTCCTCTCTCGAACTGCTTGATGTTTTTGTTAAAAACACATTGACCTTAAATATAAGGGGTCATTTTTTGGAATTTTGCTCTTGTTCTGTGAGCATATGTTCTCTTCATGGTCAGGTGAGAATGACACTCTCTTCATTATGTGGCTTGTGGGAAATTTTTCAATTACAAGGTATAAGTTTGGTTAGGGAGCTAGCTCAGTTGGCAGAGCACTTGTCTTCAAAATATGGAAAGCTTTGTTCAATTTTGGGAACCCATGTTTTTTTTAAAAAGCAGTTGTGGCTGCATATGTGTCACCCTGGCACTGGAGAGCCATTCAGGTGGCTTCTGGACCACTGGACAGCCAGCCAAGCTTACTTGGTGAGCTCCAAGCCGGTGAGAGATCCCGTCTTAAAAACAAATAAAAAACTCAAGAGGGAGAGTGCCCGAGTTAGGTTGCCCAGGGCTGTGCTGTGGCTCTCACATGGCCACACATGGGGGTGGTGCTTGGGCTGTTCTCCGTCTTTTACATTTCTATGTAAATACTAATATCAGCTTTCTAAGTTCTGCAAAATAATTAACTTTATTTGAAGTGTGTGCTATTTGAGCTTATAGATGAATTTAGGGAAAACAATTGCCATGACAACAACATTGTGCTTCCAATCAAGATGGCCACTTTATTAACTCAGGTCTTCCTTACTTCCCCTCATTAATGACTTGTAGCTTTTGGTGTATAAGCCCTGCAAGTAAGCCTTTTTGAGAGCTTGTGCAGTTCTGCCAGGAGAGAGGTTTTGTTGTTGTTTTTTCTTTGGCTTGCTTTTTGTATTTTGCTAAGAGTCACACTGGAGACAACTAACATAGCTATGACACTCACAAATAAGAGCTGGAGGACTGTGGGGAGTGGGAAAGACGGTGGCCTGGGGTCTGAGGCTCAGCTCCAGTGGGCCACTCGCCGGTCTCTAAGATGAGTGTACTATAAATCCTGTAGCTTTCAGGTTGTGCCATTACAAGCAATATGTGGAAAGAACAGAAATTGAGTGTTCACAGCTTGGTGCCTGTGGTGACTGTCCATCATTAGAAGAGACATTGCAAGGAGAGATGTCAGTGAGGGGAGATGCTGGCTTCAGGGTCTTCATCCTGGCCCTGGATTCCCTCTGCAGCTCAAGGCAAGTGACTTCCAACCCACAATGGAAAAGCGAATAGTCTCCATCAGTTTGATTTCCAGACAACTCACTCGTTAGCTATTATCCACATTTCATACCAAGGAAGCTGGTGTTAGAGATAAAGGTCCCAGTGTCACAGATCTGGGGAGAGGTGGAACAGAATTTACGCCCAGACTTGCCTAATTCTAAAGCGTGTGCCTTTCTGTGGTATGTTCAGGGCTTAGATAGAAACCCAAGGGAGGATCATGGTGAGCTATGACATCTGAGCAGATAGCAGAAAAGTCACCTGGGCACACGGCTAGAAAGAGACAAAGTGCAGCCTTTGTTTCTGGGTTTTGCCAGAACTTGACCGAGCACTGGGTTTGAGGTTCTGAGGCCTCCAGCTTTTTCATGTGATGGAGTCTGTGGAAGGAAGGCGGGGCTCACACAGGATAAGTTCTGATATGACTGGGATCCTTCTGCTGCTCGCTTTGATCTTGCTGTGTGGTATCGATAGTTCTCCAGAATTTTCAGTTGTTTTTTCCCCATGTGTGGGAGACCAAGGTTTGATTTCTAGAAAATCCTTCAGGATGGAAGTTTGGATGGTGAGGTGCATAGAAATTTGATGAGAACTTGTTCTCTGTCCATTATTTCCTAGCTTTGTGATTGGAGACTCATATTAAGTTTATTTGAGCCTTAGTTTGTCATGTAAAGTGGTAGAAATAATTGTTATTGATTAAAATGAGGTGGTATCTAGAAATTGCATATTAGTGTTAGATGTACAGTAGATCTAGTTAAATATCTTTTCTCTCTTTTACTGGAGCTTTTTAAAAGCTGGATTTAGTTTTCAGGAAATCTTACTGTGGGGAATATCCTTGGTAGCCAGCCTTAACTGTCAAGTTGACATAATCTAGAGTCTAGAGTCATTTCAAGTGCCTAGATCAGAAGGGCCCAGCCCACTGTGCCCAACATTATCCCTAAGCAGGTAGTCTGGTTGTATAAGGAGACTAGCTAAGTATGAGCCTAGGTGTAAGCCAGCAAGCAGTGAGCATCTTCTATGGCTCCTGCTGTTCCTTCTTGGTTGTGTGAGTTCTCTGCTTGGAAGTAATTAATGCGTTCTGAATAGTAAATAGTCCTGCCTTCAGGTTCCTGCCTTCAGGTTCCTGCCTTGCCTTCTCTCAGTGATGGGCTGTGACCTTGAAATGTATGAAGAAACAAACCTTTCCTCCCTTAAGCTGCTTCCGGTATGAGTGTTTATCACACCAACAGAAAGGAAACTAGATCAGAACAAGCTGCTGCCCTTGTAACAAACCACCAAGTTCAGAGGCTCCAAATCATGTGCATTTATTTCTTTTCCAGGTCTCTTAGAAGCTGCCTGGCAGTGGCTTGGCTGGGCTTTGGTGGGGCGGGCTCTGCTCTTTGTGTCTTTCTGTTCCAGAGGATGCTCAGGACCTCAGATGAAGGCATTGCTGTTCTTGTGGTAAAGGCAGACATTTAGAGAGCTGGAGCCACACATGTGAGTGTAAGTGAACTTGCTTGGTCACATGGCCAACCTGTAAGCAATTGTCAGGGAAATATCCTTTGCCTAAAGTGGAGTGTGGTACAGTAGGAACTTTGTAAATGGAGAAAATAATCTATCTTATCAAAAAAGAATTTTGATAAAGGAATTTATTTCATGGTGACCAAGGGTTAATCATATACATGAGATATTTTATTTTTTTATCTTTTTGTCTACTGAAGCTGTCCTGATTTCTGCTCTTCTTATTTAAAGCAGAGCTGATGAAAGATAATTTGTTACTGTGTGAGAACTTTCTTCCCACCCCTTCTCAGTCACTTGTAATCCGTCCTCTACTTGCTTGAATGTTGGCACTTGCCGGGCTTACGTGGGCCCATTCTCTTGCTCCTCTCTGCTCTTTTCTTCAAGTGACCCCACATAGAACTGTGGCCGCGCTTAGCCACTCTCGAGTGATTCTGATTTCAGCATTTCCAGCTCAGAGTCCCACATGTGCTGCCAGTTGTCTGCCCAGTGGCTCTGCTTAGGATCTGCTCATTATGGCTCTGCTCAGGATGGCTCTGCTCAGGATGGCTGTGATGTGATGTCTGAGTCTAATAAAGCAGCAATTCTAGCCACCCTCAGTTCCTCCCAGGACCACACCTCTCAACTGTACCCTTTAATGACTTTCCACACATTTTAGGATAGAGACCAAATCTTTTCTATGACATGATCAGATGTTTTTCTGTTTCTCATGATTTAGCTCAGATGTCTCCTGCCTGGTGAAGTCCTCTCTCCCTTCTCCAGGCTGGGAGAGTTGGTTTGTTTTGTTTTCTTTTTGTGGTCTAAAAAACTTGTGTGTACAATACTCCCACATATGTAATTATACTAATAATATATATACATATATACACATATATACATAATGCATATTATGGTAGCATTTCCTTGTTTGATTCTTCACCTGGGTTGCAAGGTCACAGGGGAGGCTCTGCCTCATTCTCCATTTTTAAAAAAACTTCATTAAAAAGTTTTAAGTTAGATGTAATAATTGTATAAATTATGAGGTATAGTATGATATTTCAATAAATATATAAAATGCATAATGATCAGATTAGGATAACTAGTGTATTCATCATTTCAAACTCCCAATAAAAATGTTGAGTGTGTGTGTTTGGGTGTATGTGTATGTATGTGTGTGTTTGTGTTTATGTGTGTGTTTAGGTGTATGTATGTGTGTGGTTGGTTGTGCGTGTGTTTATGTGTATGTGTGTTTGTGTGCATGTGTATGTGTGTATGTGTTTGTGTATTTGTGTGTATGTGCGTTTGTGTGTGTTTGTATGCTTGCCTGTGGAAGCCAGAGACTGACCCTTGTATCTTCCTCTATTGTTTTCTGCCCTATTTATGCAGAGACATGGTTGCTCATTGTATCTGAACTGGGGCTCATCATTTCAGCTGGATTGGATGGCCAGCTAGCTCCCTGGTCAGCCCGTCTTCACCGTTAGTGCTGGGCACCTACGCACAAGGGCGTGCTGGTGTTTACAAGGGTGCCGGGAGTCTTACATGGCAAGCACTTTACCCACAGAGCAATCTCCTCAGGCCCCCAATTTTTTATTTTTATTTTTAAGAAATTCTTTAGTTTTAAATGGTATAAAAACCCAGTTAAAACTTAGAGAAACCAAAGTTCTTAACTGGAAAAGTTCTTTTATCCTGAATTTTATATTCAGAACCATGAAAGATGGGACACAGAAGTGACTTCAGAGTTCTTCACCAAATCTTTGTTTGAAGGAGTGAACTGACACTCTTTCTAGAGGTTCTGGAGTTGGGGTTGAGCAAGCCTGATGCTTCTTCCACGTACACATGCAACTTGGATCTGGGGAGCTGAGGCAGCTCATTATCCCCTCAAAGCCACCATTTCTTTGAGGACCTACTTTTTGCCGTGGACTAGATTCATCTTTCATACAAAGAAACATTGCAGTCTGAGTTCAACCCCTATTTCCACTTGAGAGAAAATGAACATGACAGAGATTAGTAATATGCTCAGGCTCACAGAGCCCCAGAGGAACTGCCCATGTCAATAACACCACTGCTTGCTGTGGTAAATTTCTTCCTGCTTGCACTGGGTGGGGATAAAGGGTTAAGACTAGATTAGCCTAAGGAGATTTTCATTGGGAACCAGTAATCCCAGAGAAACTTCTTAGCGGAGGCTCTCAGGGCTCAGTCAGTTGCTACAGACAGGCTTTGTGTGCCACGATCTAGGGAGAGTGGTAGGGAGCTGCTGGCATGTGCCCTGGCCTTTACCAACTCCAGAAGAGGTAAATAAAGAAGAATTACAAGCCACCAGCAATTTCTGAGAGAGGCCAGATCAAAGGGACAACAGGCCAGGTTTAGTGAATGCTAATTGGGAATGAGCCCAGAGTCACTAAAATGAGTTCAGGGAGTGACATGCAATTAGCCACCAAGTTGTATACCTGAGCATGTTGTTCTTGTAAGTTAACCTCTTGGCCTAAATGATTGGTCTGCTTAAGAAGCCAGCCTGCCTGCAGCCTTTTATCATTAGTTTCTTGTCAAACACTTACTTCTGCCTATAATTTCCCAGTATCCTCAGTGGTTCTTCAGTGCTATCCGAGCTGTTATTGCCAGTGCTGATGGCCAGTGCACAGTTTCTACCATCTGGCTCCTTGCAAAGAACCCATAAGCCTTTTAAAGCCTTAATAACAATTCTTTAGGTGCTTTGTAACAAATCTATTGCCTTTAACTAGAACGTTAGGGAACAGCAGATAGAAGCTAGAAGGGGGTGAGATAGGGTCTCACAAAATCAAATTTGGAAAACAGATCTGACAAGGAAATGAGAGAGAGAGAGAGAGAGAGAGAGAGAGAGAGAGAGAGAGAGAGAGAATCAGGAAAACCTGGATGATTAACACTCCAGTTCTGCTCAGTTGAAATCAGTTGAAATAGGACGTCTGTGAGTCTGTCTCACTCGTCTTATCCATAGAGTGCGGTGGAAAGACACTAATGTCATTTCAGCATGAGACACTAAGGGGAGTTAACACTCTGCTCTGCTTCATTCCAAGATGCCACAACTCACAGGTATTAGATTTCATGTAGCCAAGACCCCCATCAATCCACACAGCAAAGTTTTAACCTGATCAGACTAATTCGTCATCTCTTTGTGTTTGTGCATGTGTTCATGTATGTGTATGCATGTGTGTGTGTTCATGTATGTGTGCAAGTGTAATGCATGCCCATGTGTGTGGAGAGACAAGATAACAGAGGCAGAGACACTGTGTTTTCCTTTGTCATTCTCTGCCTTTCTCTACAGATAGAACCTGTTAATGAACGTGGAGCTCACTAATTTTTGGCCAGCCTAGTTACCTGTAGTCCTGTTTTCCTTGCTTGTCCGCCCCTGTGCTGGGGTTACAGGTGTGAGCAACCATACCCATCTTTTTGATGTGGGTGAGGGGCATCCAAGTGCAGACGCTCATGCTTGTGTGGCAGGTGTTCTTACCCACGCACGGGGCCGTCTCCTCAGCCCCAGTACCACTTGTTTTAATGTGCATTTATTTGGTTTCTGGTGAGAGTAAATGTATTTTTGTGTGCTTGCTGCAAATTATGTTTCTGTCCCTGTTTCTGTGAAGAATTCTCTATTTCCCTTTTTGTTTTCAGCTGTCTCTTGAACGTTCTCAATATTATCCATAGGTTAGAATTAGAGATGACCTTGGAGATAGGTAATTTCCCAGTTACCTCATCTGAGAAGACTGAGTCCAAACACTGAAGCTTAATACAGAAGAGAAGCTTGAACTTAGAGCAGTTCTACCTAATCGTATGAAGAGGAGGCCTTTTAGCAAGACAGGAACTGCAGTAAGCAGAACGGGTTGAGCATTGCGGCTCCCCTCCCCCATTACTCTTTCCAGGCAGAAGGGCCATTTGGCCTGACCAGTTGGTTGAGGCCTACTCTGGACCAAAGAAGCTCTTGCAGTCTACGAGGCCCAAAGTCCCATTATCCCCCCACACAAGTCTTTCTTAAAAACTGAAGAACATCATGTGCACTGATGTCTACTCCTTCCGAGGACTTAGGGACCGAAACCTGAAGAACCCTGGTGCATGCAACGGGCTGTGGAGAAACACTGAAAATAATAATAATAATAATAATAATAATAATAATAATAATAACAGTTTCATAAGCTGCCTGATCAGTCTTCTGTCCCCACCCTCTTAGTGACTTTCATTCATCTTCCAGCTGCCAAACAGAACTACAGGTGTTCCCCACGCGTCTCCCGTCAGCATACCTCCATGATTTAACCCTTAATATCTGCTGAAATGCCTCCTCCTGTGCAAAACCCTCTGATATTATCATGAACTGTGTCAGACATGGCCTCCTGTACGAAATACCCCATTGATTTTTCTGGGACTCCATCAGGGGCCAAATGCCAGTGAAGTACAGTGGGCAGTGTGAGCCCAGGCACACTATTGGCACCATGATGCTGCCCCTGTGGAAGGTGGGTAAAGGTTCCTCTTGGAAGAAAACAGTAATTTTCTAGACCAGGTCATCTGTTCTTTTTATTTTTAAACATCTACTTGCACCAAATACACATGCACATCTTTATTTAGGAAGTAGGACCCGTAGACCAGGGGCTATGAAGACAGCAGTCTCCCATCCCTGTTACACGCTTCTCCCTCCTGAGACAGCACTTGAAACCCCTTGGAATGACTCCTGATATCTCCAGATACACTTACATTGCTCCTACATGACTCTTCAGTGTCAGATAACATTGACTCCACTCAGAGGAAGCAGTCAGTTTCGCCTTGTTCCTGCATCTTCCCCACGTCCCTTCCTCTTCTCCACATTTTATGGATTTCCCAGGTGTTTTTATTTTTACCTCCAGGGTACTGTGATACTGACTTAGTGACTTATGCCACCAGCTACCCAGCAGTCCAAATCTGAACTTTGGGTACCCATCTTTTCCCTAATCTTCCCTCAATAATTCTTCCCCAACGTCACATCTAGCCACTCACCAAATTATATAACTATTTCTCATACTACTTTTAAAATATATCCAATTCTCTCTGTCTCCATGGCTACTGCTTTTGATCAGTTTCCCTTCTCTTTCCTGTGGAAGATGCGATGCTGCTGGTCACACCTTCACTGCCTCATACATCTCTTTTATGCCTTCTAGCCAGGGTAAGCTTGAGTGAGTTTTCCTTCTCCTCTTCCTCTTCTTTTTCTTTTTACAGTGAGGAGGATAAACCCAGGGCCAGTATGCCAAGCAAATGTTCCAGTCCCAGAGTGAGCTCTCTAAAAGCAAAAATTAGGTTATCATTTTGTGAATAAAATTGTGGAGTGTGTTTTAAGAGGAAATTAAAATTCCTTATCTTGGTGAGGTAGAGAGAGGGTTTGTTTTTGTTTTTTATTACCGTAGCATTTTGTCTCCCCAGTACACATTTTTCTTTACAGTAGGGTTAGGGTGGCTATGTAAAAAAGTGAGCTTAAGTTACATGTGCCGTTCACTGCTTACTGCTTAGCCTAAAGTGTACCTATTACACTTGTTTTCTTTTTCTGAGGCTCATGTTCTAGGTTCTGTAGCTAGAAGACCCAGGAGAGGCTGCCCCACCCACATGATTTACACCCACAAGTAAGTGCTAAGTCAGGCTTACTTTGGAGTTACCTATTGCTGCAGGATAGACCCTGATGGATGCGTTCCTTTCTAGTCTAAGGCCTCTGTAAGGCCCTTGGGGGTTGTTGCTTGTTTCTCTAGCATTGTCTGTCTCCTTTCCTTTAGCCTGTATATTCTAACCACAGCGATGTGCTAGGCTCTCCCACTCACAGCCCTGTGTTTGAAGTTCATTTAGAAAGCCTTCTTGTCATCTCCTTCTCTGCTTTGCCACTTTGGATAATCCTATCTTGACCTATAAGCCACAGCTTAGATGGCTCTCCTTTCTGGAAAGCTTCTAATACTCCCTATTACATAGTGTGTGTGTGTGTGTGTGTGTTTGTGTGTGTGTGTGTGTGTGTGTGTGTGTGTGTGTTCCTTCTAACTGTGTGCCTATCCCTTACTTAGCACTTTGTTGACTTTTATCTCCACCAAGTAGTACCGGAACTCCAATGCACCGTGGCCTTTCCAGGACCCATTAGGTGAGATGCTATGTCCACTCTGTGCCATCATCTTCATGGAGAAGCTATTGTGAAAAACTGAGTTTCATTTCTTCTGTCAAGACTTTCGTAGTAGTTTAAATTTCAGAGATAATATTGATTAAAAGTTTGGTGATGGGGTGAATATGGTCAAATTACATGGTATGAAATTCTCTAAGGATTAATAAAAATACTGAAAAATATCTTGGAGAAAACTGTATGTATTATCAGATAGAGTTGGTTTGACTTCTGACCTTGTTAGCTATGTAACATGTAGCAAGCAAAACGAGGTAAAAACCTCACAGGCCTCAATTTCATACTCTAATTGAGTAATAGTGACCTCATAAGATTCTAATGATTTAATGATACAGACACACACGTGTATAGACACACACTTAAAATAATGTCTGGTATCTAGAAGTATCTAATGTATGTTAGATGTAATTACTATTATTATAAAAATGTTCTAAATGCCGGTGTGGTGTTCTGCCTTGGATCATAGAACAGAAAACAGCGTGAGGGGAAAACTGGTAAGCTCCACGTAAGTGTGGAGTTCAGTTAAGACTTCTGTTTCAGCTGGGTGGCGGAGGTGCGTACCTTTCATCTAAGCACTAGCAGGAGGGGCTTGGAGTTTGAGTCCAGCCTGGTCTATACTGCAAGTTATAGGACAGCCAGGGCCACACCGAGAAATGAAACAAAAGATATTCCAATATTCTTGTAAGTTTTAACAAATATTCCACTGTAATATGAGGTAGCATTAATGGAATTGGGTTAGGTACGTCTGGAAACTTTCACTGAAAGTTCTCTGCAATCCGGTCATTCCCCAACACAAATATTTATTAAAATGGATTCCCATGATTGACATTCATTTTATTCTCACAGTTTCCCAAGATGATCTATACTATGACTTTTGTCATATACAAAGGAAGAGACGGAGGCACACACAGAAGTGAAATAACTCATCCGTGGACACGCCTCACTTCAGGATCACAACGCAGGAGTGGCTGCTGGCTTGGGCTTGAGGGGAATGCAATGCCTACCATTGGCTGAGCCCCTGCTTTGTCTGAGGCACCGTCATGTACTGCGTAAGTAGAGAACAGAGAGCAGATAGTGAGAGAAGATGGTCTCTGCACTTCAGATCATTAGGAGTAGGATGCCTGGATTTACATAGTAATTAAATGTACAACTGGGCACACATGTCAGCTTCTCACTCAAGACCCATGCTCTAAACCATTGCCTAAACAAACTGAGGGAAAGTGCTGATTAGAGACCTAGAGGCACGAATGGGTCTAACTGGGGCTTTGGCGATGACTACCTTCATCGATGGGGATTACCTTCTGAACCTTCACCGGGAGTTTGATTTGATCTGGGTGGCAAGCAAAGGAAAACCTGCAGTGTGTCCTCGGGCCTGCACTGAGCCGCCCCTCTCTCCTTCCCTTCCCTTTGTGTGTGCAGCCCTGACAGTGAGACCACAGTTGTGCATACTTTGCTGCTCTGCTGAGCACTTCACCCAGGACAATGGCTCACAGCCCACAGAACATCATTTTGGGGTCAGGCAGTTAACAATTGCTCCTCTGCTTTCCACACCTGTGCAAACTGGAGTTTGCTGCTGTGTGGCTGCGTACCTCAGAAACACAAGGGTCACATTGAATAGGTGACCTGGCTGTTTGAGAATTAATCTGGTGGCCAAAATGTGCCCAGGACCAGTTACATCACTAGGCAGTTAAGGGCTCTGTTAACAGTGACATGGCTGTGTACCTCACATTTCTGTTGGGCCAAGGCATTGTGACATAATAGTTATATCTAACTATATTAGACAATGAGCTTTGGTTATGTTGCTAAGTGCAGGCTAGGGAGGTGGCTTCATGGAAAAGAGAGAATGTGGCCTCCTGTGGACAGCAGTTAAATATGCCCAGGCCTCAGATTCTCACCGGTAGGTTATACTATCATCACCTGATCGTTGAGATAATTGTAAGATGGCATGTGAAGACAACATGGCCACACAGTACTTTTCACTTCGCTGCAGATTGTTTTACTCTTTGAGAATTCTCCTAACCCTTGGATTTTTCATCTCTCTCCTCCAGCATTTGCTTTTGAGACATAGTAATTAAATACGAGTCCACTTGGTTTTAAGGTGGGCTTCCTTGCTATTTCGATGAATCCATCAAGTTTTTTGGACTTTTTATTCCATCCTACTGAGCTCAAAGAAGCACACATGAGCTGGTGGAGCAGGAAGGGACCAGCCTCTGAAATAACCACCAAATATTTTATTGTGCTAGAAGGCTTTAGTCTCCAAGCCAATGATGGTAAGATGGGAGGGCAAGAGAGAAAGCAGGGAGCCAGACCGGAGAAGGCACAGTCAGCGGTGCTCGCTGGCAGCTAGATCAGTTCAGGGAACCGATGAGTCGTGCCAAGGTGCGTGTTGCTTCGAAAAATATGGTTGGCGAGCTTACTCCCAGTTTCATCTTCAGCGTCGTCCCCTCTCGATGTCCGGAGGGCGTTCTGGTACAGCACGGCACACACGCCTGTGAGCCAGGCGGCCACAGTCCCTGCAGCGAAGATGCCGAAGCCGGTGAACAGTAAGAAGATGTAGTCCTGGTAGTCCAGGTGTGTGATGCACATGTACTGGAGGGGGTTCCCCACCTTGGCGATGGGCCACCCTTTCAGCTCAGGGGGCTCCATGCACGTGGCATTCTGGCCATCTGTGAAGAGAAACACAGCAGGCAGGGTGCTGAAACATCAGGATTCCCAGTGTCCTAAGCCAAAGGGAAGGGGTATCTGGGGCTCACTGCTCAAAGTGTGGCCTATGGGCCAACAGTACTAGGGGCCTAGACCTTGTTAGAAATGCAGACTCTCAGGCCCACATCGGGCTATCAGAGTCATCTGCTTTGTAACAAGAGTCCCAGGGCATCTGGTGGCATAGCACAGTTTGAAAAGTGCTGTGCCTGGAACTACATCTTACACCCAGGCTTAGCTGCATTCAGAACATGGTACTGGCCTTTGCTTAAGACCCTCTCTAAGGGAAGGAGACACCTCAGCAGTGGGCAGAAGGTTGGAAACATAAGCATGGAATGTTGGGACCTCTGCCCCATGCTTTAGAGTTCCCATTTCTGTCTTTTCCAACCTCCCTTTGCCTGTCCCGGTCCTTCTCTGTACTAGTGCCTGAGCTGGCTCAGGGACCACTTTGTGGGCTGAATGCTAATTTCCTCCTAAAAGGTGCACAGTTTGATACCGTGGTTCCTAGCTGGTGGTACTATTTAGAGTGACTGGATCACAAGGGGACAACCTTTTGAAAGGACTCTGGGTCACCAGTGACTTCACAGCCAGGGACTTTTAGGAGGTGGGGCCTAGTGGGAGGAGGGAGGTCACTGAGGTGTGACTGTGAAGGTTCTATCTTTTCCCTGGATCCTTGCTCATGCCCTGCCCCCTGGCTACCATGGGTGAGCAGCTTTGCTCCGCACTCTGCTCTCTGCCCTGATGTTCTATTTGACTACAAACCCACAGCAAAGGGATTGAGCAATTGCAGGCAGAAGCCTCTGAAGTCAAGAGTCATAGTAAACCTTTGTTCCTTTAAAGTTGTTTCTCTCCTGTATTTTGTCATATCGATGAAAAGCCAATTAACAGACACCGCTAATATCGCCCAAGAGAATCCGAAACCATTCACCTTCAGGAAGGGACAAGGTTCTCAGAAGTCTTTGTATGGATGTTTGTGAAGCTCAGCATTAAGACTTTGCCAGTAGGTGAAGCAGTTCTGCTTCTTAGCAATGTCATTGGCACTCACCAGTTGGTCCCATGAATGACTTGAACGCTCAGTCCCCATTAGCAGCTGATGCAGCTCCCTGGCTGCTTCTCTAAGTGCTGTCCCAGATCTAGCACTATGTATTTCAGTATATAAGCAGAAGGAAAGGGGGTTCTTGAGCTATCCAACCCAAATTGTCAGTTGCTAGCCATGCAGACTTTGGCAGGACCCCTCATTTCCTCTCTAAGTTCTACTTTCCCATTTTCAGGCACAAGCCATGATATATATTCTCAGGGTAGTTAGCAAGGTGATAAGGCAGGCCACTGCCAGGTGTGCACGGCACTTAGCGCACGGCCTGCCGGCAGCTGTGCTTTTCTAACTCTGTGTACTGCACCATGCTGATGTGTATGTCAGGCACCCAGGTGAACACACCCAGCACACGGTGGATAAATAAGCTGCAGCTCAGAGTCAAGGCCAGGCTTTGCAGTGATCAGTTAATCATAGTTATAACTATTGTTTTCTATGCTTTTAGTGTACGCATTTTATCTCATGGAATGCTTACAACCATCTTGATCTTTTAATATTTTCGTCTTTATTTTATAAACAAGGAAATGGAGACTTAGGAAGTTTCATGATTTGAAGGTTCTAGATACCTCAAAGGACCTAGCCAGGAGACTGAAGACAGAAGATCAGGACTGAGCTGTTCCAGGGATTGAAGACATGGGAGCTACAGCCAAAGGACATAACAGCGAAGCTCCTTTTAACTGGAGGGTAGGAACTGTGCAACAGTGTGGTGGCATCAATGTCTTCAGTGACAAGGACGTCAGGAAAGGAGGTTTGGTTAGGACATCCTAACAGAAGCTAGCGGTGGGAGAATTAGAGAGCAGAGTAGCAGGTAGGTTTGGGTGCCTGGAAAGGACATCGGAAGGGGCATGGTTCCCCTTCTGTGTCAGTGTTCCAGGAGGAGAGTTACACCTCCGATGCCATCAGTAACTACTGCCCTGCTGCTGTTGGAGGCTGTAAATCGAGAAGGAGATGCCAGTGCAAAGACTGCACCATGTGCACTGTTCGCAATGATAACTGAGGACAAGAGAGGGAGCCATTGCCCTCTAGACTGAATGTGGCCAGGTATCCCTGTGGGCCACCCTGCTCCAAGGGACAGGGTTCCTGTAGAGGAGAAGGGCTGTGGACAGGAAGGGGCAGAAATCCAGCCATGCTTTGGCCTAACTGAAGGCTTCCTCCGCTCGAGTTCAAGAATGGAGCCAGGGAGAAGCTGCTGAAAGCTTCTTCCGGATTTGATCCAGACAGGTTTCCCAGGTCACCTGCTCAAACTGCCAGCGACATATCCAAAGAAAGACAGATTTGAAAAAGGAAAACGTGGGATTCTGAGGGTCGGAGCTGTGTCTAGGGGTTTATCTCATTCTATTTTTAAAAAGATTTGGCTTTCAAATTGGGGCTTGGGCGGCAGAGATGAGACTAAACATTAAACACACACTTCCCCGTTAGAGAGCATTAACTTTGAAAGGAGCAATTAGGCAGCGATTTTAATGCATTGTTAGGCTGCTGTGCGGGTGAGGGGTGTGGGTGGCTGTCAGGGGGGAGGCCTGGGCTTCTCTACAGCTTCCTTCTCCCCCCTTCCCCCATCACATCACTGTCAAGGCTGAGCTTCTCTCCTAGTCTCCCAGCTCTACACTTCTAGGTTCACTAGCCAGGGTCGGATTCATACTCAAACGCCAGACAACCCCCCAACCCCCTTAACTTTTCCTAGATACATATTATCAAAAAGGCTCGGTGATGGCTGCTGTGAACCTCAGAGTAGCACCCATAGCACCTGTCCTGGCTCTCAGTGTCTGCTGCCTTCTGTTGTGCTTCCTTGCCCTGCTCCTGGCGGTTCACTTTCACACTACATCTTACACCCTGATCACATCTTGCTCCAGCCTTCATCTGTAGCTGGCTGTGTCACACAACTCACCGGCTGGGTAGCCACAGCTTCTTCCTTCAGTCTTTGCCAGATCAAGTTCTTCCCATTCTGTAAGAACCAGCCTTAAAGTGTCTCTCTACCCCTCCAACACCTCCCCCAGCTGTCGGTCGTCATAGGTCAGAGGACACGCGTCGTTCCCTTCATTCCCATTCACCCAAGCCTTCTAACACCCCTGCCACAGTCCACCCTGTGTGTGATGTTTACTTACATGGCTACCAGAGGGAGGTTTAACTCTCAAATGTGTAAAGTATATCTGGTCATTACTCTCTTATTAATAATAGCTATTATTCACTGCTATGTGTAAGTATTTGGAGGTCTTTTGTTTTTTTTAAACAATTTTTAAAGACAACTGGAATCTAGTTCAGTTCTACTGTGGATAAAACATGTTCTGTCATTTTGAAAATCTTTAGAAAATTTTTGATAATTTATATTATGGCCTAGCATTGGACAAATTTTAGTAAAATTTTGTTGTTCTGAAAATTATTTTATCTTTGTTTAGTATATTGCTTTGTTTGAAGTCCCTTAGATTGTGGTATTATAAAGATCTATACCCTTGCACCCTTGCTGACTTTTAAATTTAGTTTTATCTTTGTGTGTGTGTGAGTGTTAGTGTGTGTGAGTGTGTGTATGTGCGTATATGTGAGTGTTAGTGTGTGTGTGTGTGTGTGTGAGTGTTAGTGTGTTAGGGTATATATGTGTGTGTGTTGTGTATGAAGGCCACAGGTTGATGTCTTCTCTTAATCTCTACCTTGTATATTTTGAGGCAGAGTCTTTCACTGACCCCAAAGCTCATTGTTTTGGCTAGCCTGTGCTGCCAACAAGCCCCAGGGATCCATCTATCCTATGTATGGCCTATGTCTAGCTTTTAACATGGCTGCTGGGATCCAATTTCAGGTCCTCATGTCTGAATCATAGACACTTTACCTACTGAGTCATATTCCCCATCTCCCTTGCTGACTTCCTAATCTACAAATAGAGATGGTCTCTCAGTTCTTATTTTCTGTTGGTTGTTTATTAGTTTCTATGGGAAGGAATTTTACCTTTTCTAGACACAGGTTAACTCAAAACTGTCATTCCATATAGTTCTGTCATATTTTAACCTATGTTATAAAGATGCATAGAAAGTTACCACCATTGCCTTGCAGTTATTGACGGATAGGTCTTACTGCCAGTAACGCTTGTGGTAAAGACTGCCTTCTAGTGCGGCTGGACTGAATTCCGGTTGGCTAGTGTTTGCATTGCTTGTCTTTCCCCATTCCTTCAGTGTTACTGTTTTTCTATATATAAGGTATATTTTTCGTGAGCAACTTAGAGCTGGGATTTTCCCCCTACCCAAGCTAGTAAAACTTTTTGTGTCAGTCCATTGACATTTTATAGCTAGTAACTTGTTACTTGGCTTTATATTTATTTCATGTACTATTTCTTCACTTTTTTTTTGCCTTCTTGTTTATTATTTAAATCCATTTTCTTAGCTGGTTAGTGACATATTATTATTTTTTGTCAAATTTGGTGTTTTTGGAGATTATATACCTGTATACTGATGGTGGAATATTTGATGTGTGCTAGATATAGCATGAGGTATTAATAGAATTTAGCTGTAAAACCTGAACCAGCTTGAGTGGTAGTTTTAAGTATTGCCAGGCTAGGGGATGAATAAACTGTATATCTATTCTTCTCTCTTACATAGGGCAACCACATGCTACGATCTGACGAACTCCAAGGGGCACCATTTACATTATATGGATGGTGTGTCTAGACCCCCTGATATCCCTTCTTTCAATACTATTCCAGCAGGCCTAGAACATCTGCCCCAGTTAAAACTCCTGGGTACAATACAGATGTTGTTAATGTTTAACTACTTGCAAATAGTTCCTAAGGAAACGTAAACTATCACCTTGCTTATTTCTGCACACAACATCTTACTCATAGGCAGTAAACATGTCCTCCAGAACCAGGTGTATGCAGGAGTCCGGGAGTTGTGCAGTCTGTGCTTCAGAACCATGTATTGCTGTAAAAGCTTTGAGGCCTCCCTTTGAACTCAGGCTTCCTTCTAAGAGGAGCCTTTCCTTGGTCTGTGGAGAAGATCATGGCCCTGGGAAGTGGCCGTACTCCAGATGTTCAGGCATTTGGTTCAGAAGGAAGCAGGCTCCACACAGGCTTCCATGAGCACCCATCCCCTGTGTGTGCTCAAGGAATGAACTGGGCTTTGGTGGCTGGGGAGTCTCAAAGAGGGGGAAGGATACAAGGAGAGATGGAATTTGAGGACGTTCCTGCAGTGACCTCTCCGGCAATTCTTCCTCTTCCTTTCCTCCTCTCCTAGTATCTTTTCCTCTCTGCAGTATTTAGGATTCAGTTTAGGGCCTAGTGAATACCAGGTAACATTTATCACCAGGCAAGATCCCTAACCTCCTTAAAATTGTTGCTTGAAGCAGAGTCTCATTAGGGTTCCCAGGCTGTGAGCTCTGTAGTCCAGGAAGCTCTGCATTTGGGATTCTCCCACCACAGCTTCCCAAGTAACTAGGATTATAGGCGAGCCCCGCCAGGTCTAGCTCAAACTCCAATTTTTGTTGGCTTACATGCTTTGCCAAGTACTTCTTAGCCCACTTAGCTGCCATGTCTTTGGCCTGTAGTTTAGAACAGGTTTTCTAGGTGGAATTTGAGGAAAACAAATCACTGTGATATCCTTCTGTGCAATGGATGAAACTCCAGAGATGACCCCCTAGGAAGGAATCTACACAGGGCAGCATAGCAGTCCAACACCAAAGCTGACTGGAGAGCAAGACCTTCACCATGCTCTCAGGAACCTTTCTACCCCTGACATGGGTCCTACCTTTGCCTATGGGGGCTCCATTTCTTCATCACCTAGCTATCTTTCTGTGATTTCCTAAGTTGAGGCCCACCAAACTACAACCTGCTTGTTTTTAAAATTTTTTTTTTGGGGGGGGATGCATAAAATCACTCTGTACTGGCTAGTTTGATATCAACTTGACACAAGCTAGTGTCATTTTGGAAGACAGAACAGCATCATTTGAGAAAATGACCTCACTAGAGTGATCTGTGGGAAAATCTGTGGTGCACCCTCATGGATAGCAAGCAATTTATAAAGTTTCAGGGGTGAAGGGTACCACTACTCACCCATGGACCAGTAAGAAACAAGGGAGTCTCCTTGCTCGTATCCTACCCAGAATCAAGGCATAGGCAAACACTGTGGGTCCCCCTTCACTATTATATGTCCTGATTCTTAGTGGTCTTACCATGTGCAGTGTGTTACCCTAGCCTGAGCCACCATCCCCCCTCATTTAACCCCCTTTCCCGACAGTCTCTCCTACATACAGCAGTGGGAGCCAACTGTCAATCACAAAGCACGTTACTGCTCTGCCAAAACCCCTTGCAGGCCCCCTTGTCACGGTAGAATAAAAGCAAACCCTTGTGTGGCTTATTTGCTGTGTGGTCTGGCTTCTGACCAGGCTGTTCTGTTCTGTTCCCTCTTGTTCCTTCGCTTGCCCCTTGCTGCAGCCATTCTCACCTTCTGGTTTGTCAAGAGTAGTGCATCTTGGTGTCCTTACCATTGCTTGTCTCCTGTCTAGGAAGCCCCTCCCTCACCTCGATTCCCATTCCGTGGCTTGTCCTTCACTTTTTTTTATCAATTCTCTGCATAGAAGCCACCAGCTAGAGACCACCTGATCTGAAGTGTCTGCTCAGGCACACTCTTCCCCTTGAAGTAGTTGTTGCTTACAGCCTTCCTCTCATGTGACAATGTAGGCTCCACACAGTATGTCTCTTCCACAGTGGTCTGCCCAGTGCCTGCCCAGGCACTCAAGAGTCCAGGTTGGGCTTCTCACACTTCAGTAACTGTCACTTGGGGTAATAATGCCATACCTCACCTTGGCTAAAGGCTGAGGCCAGAGACTCTTGGATAGTACAAGAAGATAAATTTTGACAGGCAAGGGTTTGCCTAATATGACTTCCGTTCCAGTCTTGGTTGGTTGGTTGGTTTGTTGGTTTGGCACAGATCGGAATTATTTTGTAACCTAGAATAGCCTGGAATGCACTGTGTAGCCCAGACCAGCCTTAGACTTTCTGCAGTCCTCCTGCCTCAGACTTCTGAGGGCTAGGATTACAAGTATAAACCACCACATCCAGCTAATTTCAACCTTAGCTGTATTTTAATGAGATGTATCAGGTATATACCAGTTATTCCTTTATGTTGAGAGAAAGACAAGATTTTTCAGGATGGAATGAAAAGAGAGACCCTGGCCTTACAGCTGGACAGTGCATTCAGTGCCTTTTACTTAGTGTGAACAGTCTGAAAGAGTTTACATCTCTTCATCAAGAGCCCTGGCACCTCACACTCCTTGTGCATGAAGACTGTATAGAGCGATGTCTGCTTACCCTGTTTCTGTCTGTGAACACTCACAGCCATCCCCTGCTCTGTATGCTACCAGCACTCAGAGTCACCCTGGGAAACCTGGGTCTGCACCCAATTGAAGTGACAGTGATAAGAAGCATTGCTCAGCACTCAGGACTGCAGTGCTGAACTCTTCACGTGGGCTCATCTTATTTAACCTCTACAACAACACAAGGGAATGGGGACTGCATCATTTTCCAGATGAGAAGAGTGGGCTGCGTGAAGATTTTTAAAAATCCCGGTTGGGTAGTTTTTTAAGTATTTAAAATCAGGCAGTTCAGGGTTGAGTATGTAGCTTGGTGGCAGGACATTTGCCTCTTGTGCATGAGGCCCTGAGTTCGATCCCCGACACAATGTAACAACAGCAGCGGCCAGAGTCCATCTCCGTTTCACAGCACTTCAAGAACAGAAGGTTTGTTCTCATCCAATGGCTTGGGAGTGTTATAGGAAACCTCGTGTGAAACTAGGGGACCCAGACAGGGGGGCAGCATTTGAGATGTAACAAATAAAATAACTGATAAAACAAAGAGAGAGAGAAAGTCAGTCTTTGACTTTCGTGTCGTAGAAAGCGAGGTGTAGGTTCTCAAGGCAGTCAGTGCTTCAGTTGCTTTTGCCACATGGAGGCTTCCCTTTCTTTCCTTCTCCACAGCCCTGGGAGACTGAGAAGGGACCATTTGCTCCCTCCTCATGGGGGCTCCCCTCTTTAGTTATTCTCCACTGTC
Source organism: Uromys caudimaculatus (assembly GCA_028551405.1). Lineage (NCBI taxonomy): Eukaryota > Metazoa > Chordata > Mammalia > Rodentia > Muridae > Uromys > Uromys caudimaculatus. Next base: position 24,932,703 of record CM052711.1, on the reverse strand, counting down.
TCCTGAATATTTTTCTTTCTGAATTAGCAGATTAACGAATGATTGGATCTATTTTGTTTTCCTTAGAAAGACACTCATGTTTCTGCTCAGATTATCTCCCTGCATCCTTCATCCCATCACCAACTAGAAGGGAGACATCCTAGAAGGTAGACATATTATGTACTCTTCTCTCTGCACCTTCTATAGCCCACCTCTGACTTGGGTTCAGTCTATCCCAGGGACCTGGTAGTTAAATATGATGGACAGTTTTGGGTCTTCTGGGGTGCTGCTGTTTGGAGACTTTGTCTTCTTCAAATGTCCTTTCTGTCCTGCACCCCACTCCCCTACCCCCGCCCCATGTTCCTGTTCAGCATGCTTTGTGAGTTATGTTCCCCTTTCAATAACATGGCATTCCTAAGAGCTTCTGTGCATGGCCCTTAGAGTACTTCATTCTAAACCTTCCCTTTGCTGGTCTCATTACATTTGAGTTCAGTGATCTCCAGAGACAGTGATTCTCCACATGTGTATATGATGGCCTGTTCTCTATTCTGAGCTTACTGATGTTCAGTGACTCACAGGATCTATTGCTCAGTGACTCAAGGTTGGGCTGTTTATCCTTAGCCTCCTTGACACCTCTTCTTCAAGAGCATTGAGAACACCAGGAACGGGAAATAACAGGCCTTGCCTCCAGGTGGGAGATACCTAAGCTGACCAGAAAAGACAGTGGACATGGAGGGCTCTGGGAAGACGAAGTCAGAGTCAGCGGGCTCCAGTCAGCTCTGACTCACTCCCACCAAGTCTCTTCCCTGAAAAACACATACAAGGCATTCCTGGCCTCTCACCTAGTCTCCTGTCTACAGCAGCTAATCATAATGCAGTAAATTGTAAGTAGAAATGGTGTCTAAACAGCTTCTACCTATGACAGACTGTGCCATAGGCAAAGACCTGGGTATGAGGTAACCTAAGAAGACCACAACTACATCCTGGGAGCTGAGAGAAGGTTAATCAGGCAAAACTAAGGGAGACTTTGGCAGCTGCACTCATATGGTATTGGGGATCAAACTCAGGGTCTCATATCTACTCAGTAAAATCTTACCACCAAGTAGTAAACTCCACCCTGGAAATACCTGCTGTTTGTTTCCTTCTTGAGACAGGGTCACATTGTGTAGCCCTGACTGATCTAGAACTTGCCATGTAGACCAGCCTAGCCTTGAACTCATAGAAATGCTCTTGCCCCTTACTAGCAGCACCCACAAGGTCAGAGCAGGCAATAAATGACTTGCACACAGTCAAGATTAGCAGCTTAGAGATGAAGTCAAAGATGTACAGAGGGAAGCTTTAGTTACCTATAACTAGGTGGGAAGTACATGTCCATCTTCCTGGTTAGACCATAAGAACATGGAGTGTGTCACCCGTAATTAACTTGACCTCTGATATGCTCAGATAATTAGTTGATCTCAACAGAAGTCACTGGTCTTTGTCCGGTTTCTGCCACCCTATAATACCCCTCACCCCGCCTTGCAGCTCAGTGGCTGCCCACTCAGGTCCCCCCACTGGCTGTAGGTGCTTTCTGCTGCTTTCTTCCTATAATAAATCTTAGCTCTGGGAGTTCTCTTTGCTCCTCCTTAACCCCTCATGTCTTCTTTTTTTTTTTTTGGTTTTTTGAGACAGGGTTTCTCTGTATAGCCCTGGCTGTCCTGGAACTCATTCTGTAGACCAGGCTGGCCTCGAACTCAGAAATCTGCCTGCCTCTGCCTCCCAAGTGCTGGGATTAAAGGCGTGCGCCACCACTGCCCGGCGCCTCATGTCTTCTTAATACAGTTCTCTTTTGCTTTGCTTATCTCCTTGCGAGTTCATGTACTCAACCATGGTGAGTGTGAGACAAGGAACTACTGAGAGCTATTGTCTCAGGTTGGCTGTTGTAGCCATCGAGTGGCTGGCACCCTCAATTCCTGAGTCACACCTATCTGGACCAAAAATTCCCATTGCCCTGAGAATAACTGCATCACCACCATGATGCACTACCTCATCACAGGACTAAAAAAATGGGGCCGACTGATTCTGGGCTGAATCTTACCAACTGTGAACCAGCAGCCACGTTCTTCTGACAAGTCGGAAATGTCAGGTGTTTTGTTACAGTGATGGGAAGATGACCAGGCAAGTGTTTATCAATGAGTCTCTCACACTTGCCCAAGCTAAACATTAGAAGTTACTCTTTACTTCCCCCTTCCTTTTTATTTTCCCAATTTCATTCCCTCATTTAATGCCACTTTCTCTTTGTCAGACTTTGTGCTACTTTCTAAAGATGCAGAATACTATCATAGAGCTCCCAGGATATTAAGAAAGAGGTTAAATTAATATAAATTTATCACTTACAATTTTGCCAGACAAGAAGTGTAAGGAGCCATGAGCAGACCAGCTCAGTCATAGGTCCTGTTTCTATCTTCCAAATTCTCCTGACCTTCTCTACAGCGCCATCCCCACCACTGCTGTTGGCCTCTGTTCTCTGCCTCCTGGCTGTCTGCAGGAGTCTAATTCCTACCTCTGTCTCCCGACTTGCCTGCTTTCCAGGGTCTCACATGATACACAGTGTCTTAGTTAGGATTTCCATTGCTGTGAAGAGACACGATGACCAAGACAACTCTTATAAAGGACAACATTAAATTGGGGCTGGCTTACAGGTTCTGAGGTTCAGTCTGTTATCATGGTAGGAAGCATGGCAGTGTCCAGGCAGGCATGGCATTGGAGGAGCTGAGAGTTCTACATGTCGTTCCAAAGGCAAACAGGAAAGACTGTCTCCCATGTGGCTAGGAGGAGGGTCTCAAAGTCCACCCCCACAGTGACACACTTCCTCCAAGGCCACACTTTCTAATAGTGTCACTCCCTATGGACCAAGCATATTCAAACCACCATACACAGCATGGGCCTCAGATAGTTATTCAGGGTCCTTTAGGGATGGACCCTTGTCTCGATTTCTAGTTGCATCCATCATCTTGGATTCTGCCAGCGTGAGGTGCTCCTTATCTGTGGAGATGGGGAACTCAGGTTGACTGTCCTGGCCAGCCTCTTACTGCCACCTTCCGGAAGCCTGAGTTTGCTAGGTGGTTTGAGAAGTCACCTGGAGAACTATGGTGCTTCCCTGATTGACTTAGACAACTTACCCTCAGGGATCCCGTTTGGGTTGAGTAAGGGAGCCTATCAGAATCACCTGGCCGGCCACCCTTTTTGGGGTTGTTTTAGTCATTTCCCTTTATGCTTCTTCACTGTCCTGAGAAAGATGATCTTCTAGCATCAAGGCCAGGGAATGTTTTTATAAGATCTGACAGCCAGGCTGGCAGAGCAGTTGACAATGTTTGAACCATCTGCTGTACAGAAATTCTCATTTTCTCTCTCCTCCTCTCCTCACCTCTGCCTCCCTCTAGTCTTTATTTCAATTTCTCTGATGGAGGAGCTTGGAGCTGGGTTAACATTTATATTGAAATGGTGCAAGACCTGAATTCATTCTGGAAATCTAAGTTTTGGCACATCTGAGGATGACTTTGTACTTGGTGGGTTGAAATGGGGCCACTATCCTATTATAGCTGCCTGGATACAGGATGAAATAGCCACAGAATGAAACTAAGATGTTCTCTGTTCAACATGCCCTCACAATGACTTGGACCTGAAGCAGCACATGACCCAAACCATCTGTTTCCTGCAGATGTCCCTTGGTTGCCTTGTGTACCCACCTCTGTGTCACCCTTGCCCAGATTCCTCCTTGACTCCACCCCCCCTTCACTGGGATCAATTAGAACTGCCTAAGGACTACAATTTAAAAGAATTGACACAAGGGGACCTAAAATTGCCCCATTCCTATCTCTGGTAGCCAGTCACTTTCTGAATTCTTGATTTCTGATTGTTTCCTGTCAAATGCAAATCCCCCATCAGGGAGACATTTCAAAACATTATTAACTATTAATATCTCAGTGCGAATTAACTTGTTTTCCAGCAAGAACAGCCACAGAAGCTCTAGAACCCAGGATACTGCCATAGGCTGTCTGAGAAATGGCCTGCCAAAGACTCAGAATCTCAGGGAGTGGGATTTTAGTGCTCATTAGAGTTTAAGGGCCTCTGCTTGGGGTGTCAGGCCTGGGAGGAAAGACTGGGGCACTGACTACCTTGTGGCAGAAAAAGTTGATGGAGCTTAACACAGGGAACAGAAGGGCGCCAGAATCAGAGGCTTCCTGCTTCTTCCTTTCTCTTCCTCCTAAGGTTGCAGCCATCTCTACCAGGAATCTCTCCATCTCCCTTTTACCCACCATGCACGTGTTTACTTGAGATCCTATCTGTTGAGCATCGATCTTTTCTATCATGACTGTCTTATCTTTCTATTTAGATCTAAAGCCTTCAAGATAAAAGGTCTTTGAAATTTTCAAGTTCTGTTCCCCTACTTTAAAAACAAGGAAAGTAGAGAGATGGCTCAGAAGTTAAGAGCACTGTCTATTCTTCCAGAGGTCCTGAGTTCAATTCCTAGCAACCTCATGGTGGCTCACAACCATCTGTAATGAGATCTGGTGCTTTCCTCTGGCCTACAGGCATACATGCAGACAGAAATGTGCTGTATACATAATAAATAAATATATCTTAAAAAAAAAAAAGTGAGACTCAAAGTGAGGAAGTAGCACTCTCAAAGTCACTCAGTGGTGTTGCTACAACCAGGGCAGGGCTTTCAGGCTTTCCAGCCTATTTTATGTCTCTTCTATCCTTGGTTGGCCTTATTAGCCAGGAATTAGAACTCCTCTGTGTTACAACTGTCTTCACATATTTTGCACACAGAAGAATAAGTGTTTTAGAGTTAAATAGGTTGATGTGCCTAATAACAAGAAAATAGTATAAAAATGGAGAAGAACCTTGGACTTGGATGGTGGGATATATCCATGCTGGGCTGGACTCAGTAGTCACTTACATGTGAGGACACTTGCTATAATTTGGGTATGAAATGTTCCCCCAAAACTCATTTTGAAGGCTTGAACATTACACTAATGTAACGTTCAGATGTAGGTCCTTTGGGAACTGATTGAATTGTGGGCACTCTGACCTAATCAATGGGTTAATTTACTGATGAATTCATAATTTGAGACCATTCTTGGGAGGTGGTTGAAACTAAAAAGTGGGGCATCATCGTAGGAAGTAGGTCACTTCCTCCTTTATCTCTCAACCCTAAACCTAGAAACCATGGAGACAGCCAACTGAGGACTTAAATCTTTGAAACATGAACCCAAGCAACCTTTTTCTCCTTTATGTTATTGTCTCAGGTATCTTATCAAAGCAAAAGCAAAGCAAAACAAAACAAAACTCCAAACCAAAACCAAATACCAACCAATCAACTAAACAACCAAACAACTCAATAACCCTAACACAAACTAACACAATAACGGATTCAGCTTAAGGCTCTTGTGCTAAATGGCTTGCCCAGCGTTCTGAGAGCCATTATCCTGTGTGGCTATTTAAATGGACTGAAGTAACAGAAATGCAGTTCAGTGGTACTCCAAACTTCAAGAGCTCAGTAGCCACATTCAACTAATGGCTTCTATATTGGATATCACATCTAAGGTGTTCACAATGCTGCAGAAACATCTGCTGGCTGCCTTGGGCCAGACTTTGGGGGTAAAAGGGAAGCCAATATAGTTACCAGGAGCTTGGGGCTCAGTAACTTTTCGGAGAACATCCTAGAAAATTTAACACTGTCCCACTAAGGAAAATAAATATCCTGGGAAGAATTCAGTAGCCACTCTCACCTTCAGATATCACTAATGACTGGAAAATTACAGCTTCAGCCAGGAATTAGTTCACCTATTTGCTGACCTGGGCTAAAAAGGAAACAGAGTGCATGCATCTGTTTTAACCCTGTACTCAGCAGGGCTCAGCAGGGCACCCGGCATCTGGCATATCATAGCATACTTCCATTCTTCTATCCTCTGCATTTGGAAATCCAACTGTGTCAGACTGAATGCTTTCATACACCTGGTTAGGATGTCCTTGTAGAATTTGGTTTAATACTTTTGATAATAGCGCCAAGCGTCTTGTTCATTTGGGAGAGTTTCTGTATTCCTGTTTCACATAACATTATGATGAATTGAGGTGAAGAAAACATTTCAGTTTCCTGGAAGCTTTCCTTTCAGTTGGGGAGGGGTCCCCTGAGCTCAGGATGGGATGTAGGAGAAGAACATACCCTCATGCTTTTTCCTGAGTCCCCTCCATTTCCTTCCAGGGACTCATCTTCCTTCAAGGTTTTCCACTGTTGCAGAATTCATTTTAGCTAATTAGAGAGCCCAACATTCACCCTTTTCTCTGATATGAGAGCCAATAATGACTTAGGGACTTATTCTCCTCAGGAAGTTAGTATTCTCGCAGGGACCTTTTCAAGGTCACAGCATTGGGGGCGTGAATATCCTGTCTAATTTCAGCTCAGTAGTAGGCAGTAGCTGGGGAGAAACGGAATAAAGCTTTGCTCAGCATTTGCAAATCCCAAGGCTATGCCACCACCCCTCCGTTGGGCTGACTTTCTTGCCTTCTTGCTTAGAAAACTGTACATCCACACCTGCCTCTGGAAGTGGCATTTTCTTTGGGTTGATCTTTAAGACTCAGACTCAGTGATGCAGGCACAGCTACCTTGGTGTTGCTGAACCAGCTCTGAATCTCATAAGTAACTCTGAATCTCACTGATAAGTAACCAGGTCTTGATTTTGGCCTTCAGTTTGGCTTTTCAGGGTCTAGAACTCTGTGCTCTCAATTTACCTAATATCCAACTCCTTCCAGGAATCCCCTCATCTCTTTCCTCATGGATTAAAGTAAAGTCATAACAATCACCTTTCCAAATTATATGCACACCCTGTCTGTATCTCTATAGTTCTCCTGTTTCCTAGACAGTACTATGTGTGTGAGCCTTCCTGAAGTCCACCTCTTCTTCAAGGAACCATCTGGCTGACATCTTCTCTAGAGTTCTGTACATTTCTCTTACATCTACCAACCGTTTGTTTACAGAATGCTTATGAAGTGTCAAGCTTAATGCTAATAGCAGTTCATAAATGTTCTTATTTCATCATTATGACAGCCCTAGGTAGGTTGGATCTATTATTATCCATGTCTTAAAGATGAAGAAATCAAAGTTCAGAGAGGTTAAATGACTTATCTGATACCCTATAGATAGTAAGTGGCAGGCTAGGATCATAACATGTCTATTTCTCTTGAGAACCTGAGCTTTCAGCTCTGGGCTCTGCTGTCTACATAGTGGCTGTCCCATCACTAAGAGCCAAGGTTGATGTCTAGGCAGATACTGGCTCCAGTTTTATTTAGCTCTGCTATGTCCCAGACCTTGGGCACATAAATATGGTGCTGATCACCTAGTGTCATGTGCATCTCTGTAAACAGTCTCAGAACCTGAGTTAGTTATACCCATTGGCAATTGTTTGGCAATGGGAGTCACTCAAAATACATTTGAAGGGTGAACAGATGAGCAAATGGTAGCATGTAAATCTGTTGCTTCACTGATTTTTTTAAAATTTATTTATGTGTAGGGTAGTTTGCCTGCGTGTATTGTAAGTATACCACATGCACACGGTGCCTGCTGAGATCAAGAGAGTGTCAGATCCTGTGGAACTGGAGTTATAGACAGTGGTTAGCTTCTATGTGAGTGAGGAACTAGAAAATTGAACCCAGGTCCTCTGCAAGAACAAATGCTCTCGCCCACCAAGCCGTCTTTCCGGCCCCTCACTTCTCGTTTCATAAGGAACATAGAGATCAATACTGCACCTCCATACTGCCCTTAATACCGCATCGCAGGGGCCACACTAGTGCTGAAGGGCAGCACCTCCTTACCTCAAAGGGACCTACGCGCAAACTGGATTCCCCTTTACAATAAGGCTACTCTGCTTATGTCATTGACCTCTTCCTATATCCTGAACTGTGGCTATCTGGGGAGAGAAGTGTGAGCTCCATTCTAGAACATGTCAAGTTCACCATGTTGACAGCAAATGTGATATAAGTAGGAGAGGTTGCAATTGAGAGTTCAACAGGAGTGTTTGTGTCTAAGCCAAGGTATGTCTGCCCTGTAGAATAATTAGAGGAGAGTCGATTGAAATAGTGCTTCCTTTGCATTAAAGTCTAGCTGAAGGGTAAAAGGCATATAATGAATTTTACTGTGTGTTCACTTTGGTGTGTGTTTGCGTACATGAGTGGATATATGTGAATTTGTACATGTATGTATCTTATGTAGGTATAATTTATAGGCAGGTATGTATATATGGATATGGATATACCTACCTTTGTGTTTGTTTGTTCATGTGCTTTTTATGTGTTTGCATGCATGCATGCTCATGGGTTTGTGTGTGTGTGCATGTGTGAAAGGAAGGAGGAAGAGGAGGAAGAAGAGGAAGAGGAGGAAGGTAAGGAGAAAGGAGAGAATGAATATGAGATTGAATGAGACCCAAAGAGGGCCAGCACTAGAATAGATTTATCCTTTTGGAGTTTGGGTAGATTATGAGAAATCTGGGCAGGTAACAGAGTATTACAATTACATTTTGAAAGTGCCTATTAACCAAAGAAAATGATCTTTTGTGAGTTCTAAGTAGTAGGCAGATAAGAAATAAAACTACTTTAGTTATATTTAACTAACCTGATACAAGATGGTAGTCATGATTTTCAGATTTAAAAGATAATATAGCCTCATAAAGACCTTGCTGTAGTTTGGGTCTAAAATGTTCTACAAAGGTCCATGGAAAATGGTAAAGGTTTGGTCCCAATTCCATGCAACTATTAGTCGGTTGAGGGACCTTTAGGAGGAAGGGACTAGGAACTTGTGCAGCTGGCTACATGCCCTTGAAGGGGGTGTTGGGACCACAGTCCCTTCAGCAGCGTCTTCTTCTACAGGTCCTCATTGCTTTGCTTCAGGTCTAAAAAGCAGATCATGGAACCTTCAAAACTCCGAGCCAAAATGACTGGATTTTCTCAGGTATTTTGCCAACTTGCCCTAAACTGAGTAGCTCAGACCTCAATTTGAAACTGACTTTTCTTTACACTCCTTAGTGGCGTGACTGTGGTCAAGATGTGCGAGGATGAACTCACAGAGATCTGTCTGGCCATGGCCTGCCCATTCTTCTGAGATGCCAGCAGTGAACAGGAGCAGTGGGATCACAGTTCTCCCAGAAGTGGCCTGTGAGGCTCCTCTGGGCCGCTGGACAGCAAGGGATGAGATGATCAGCAGTGGTGGGTCCCACTGGCCAGTGGGGGAAAACTCTGTCTCCTTTTACCTATGAGAGGGTTTCTGAACTTGACAAGATAGTTATACCTTCTGCTGTCTTTGAAAACATGCAGTGAAAAAGGCCTGCTTTATAATCTTGTTCAATTACGGGTTGAATTGAAAGAGTCAAGGAGTCCAAAGGAGTCAGCCTGAAAATTCTGAGAAGACACAACTGTAAAAGCAGAAATTTGATTAAGGAAAATTGCATGAACACTTGGTGATTTGCACAGTAGACTCAGGAGCCAGAACAGAAGGTAAACCGCCATGGTGTAGAGGTAGGCTTGGAGGTTGCCCTGGCAACCTGGTGGTCACTGCTCAAGGAAGATGTGTGTGTAAAGCTGGATTATACAGGACCAGCACAAGGTTGGGCCTGCCCACATTCTATGGTGGAAACAGGGCAGGGACTCATAAGGTCTTACCCCTTCCTGAGGATCTTTTGGCAGTTAGTGACTGCTGAGGAAGGGGAAGACATTTTCTTCAGTAATGTGTCGCCAATGCTAAGTTGCCCATGTTTCTATAAATAACACCTTGCCTATATTCATTGGAAACAACTCCAGTTAAATTCATTGATCTCTCTCTCTCTCTCTCTCTCTCTCTCTCTCTCTCTCTCTCTCTTGCGCGCGCGCACACACACACACACACACACACACACACACACACTACATGAACGAAGAGAAACTAGTAGGAAAGTGATAAATATAACGGGGAGTGAATATAACACATTATAGATAAATAACAAGTGCTAATTAAAACACATTTGAGCACTAAAAATGTGTATGTATGTGGGGGGGGGCAGGAAAAGGTGATGTCTTTGTACCAGATACAGTGTGAGTTGACAGGAATAATCACATTTAGGAACTACATTTAATGCAGGGCAGTTGACCCTCTGGTAGAGAACTCCACAAAAACCATTCTCGGGCTCCTAGAGAAGACTGTAAGGAAGCTACTTAAGACCACCGCTCCTGTCTTCAGTCTTAGTGCTACTGAGATTTCTGACAAAGTTACAGTTCCTTTTTGTTATTCTAACAACTTAGGATGAGATTTTTGGCAGATGCCCAGGGCACAAAAGTTAAGGCGGCACGTACTTGGAGTGCTTAGTCTCAGTGCCTCCTTAAATCTGGTCCGGAGAGCCCCGGCTTGCTTCACTCTAGTGGACTTCCTGCCTGGAAGGCCTTTTAAGACATGGCCACCGGGAGCTCTGGAGGGCTGATGACTCTTCACCAATTCTGCAGTGTCATTCTTGGCCAGGAATTGCCATGTCAGAGGGACAATACCAGTGGCCCCAGGCTTTCTGAAAGGGGCCTCATTTCTCTGAAGCGCTGACTTACCTGGGGTTGAAGGATACAGCAGAGTCCCTAGGATGAGGATGTGAAACACTAAGGTACTAAAGGCACCATGACAGAGAGGGTTGGCTCAGTGGCAGTGCCTGGCTTGGAACTCTCCCAGGTAAGGCTATATAACACTGGACTCCCCAGCTTGACACTTCCCTGTGAGATCAGCATTTTGAAACAAGTCTATCAAAGGCTTTCCTTCTCTCCTCTGTCTTTTGCTGTCCCTGGAGCTCCTGTGCCTCTCTCCCCCACCCCACCTTGTGGAACTTTCCCTGAGTCCAGTTGGATTCCTCCTCACCTATGAAGGGCTGAATTTATTTTATACCCTGGAAAATTAAGTAACAGCATCAATCAGATTAACACAGTTTACCCACTGAGCCCAGCACCCTTGAATTACTTTGTTCCTTTACAATTATAGTACACATTTTATATCATTTACATACACATTTTTATTGGCTATAATTCTGCAAATTATGTAATATGTACCAGTTTTATGGGATGGGACCCAGATGTAGAGAAATGAGATTTTTCTAAAGGTAGTCGAGTGGTAATGACATGTTTGAACTCTGAATTCTTGTTCTAGAACTTTTACTATAAGCATTATTGCCTCTCCAGTCAGCCCAAGGAGGGGCCGGGCCAAACAGTTCCGGCACCTTTAAGTCATCTTCACCTAGCTTCCCTCCCACCCTGACTATCTTTTGAACATCCCTCCCACGGCATCATACCCACTGCCACTCAACCCCTTACCTGGGTAGTCCATATGGGACACTAATAAGTGGATAGTGAATTTCAGGAAGGAGCAGTTGCACGTCCAGGGGTTTCCACTTAGGTACAGGGTACGGAGCACCAGCAGGTGGTGGAAGCCAGTATGGTCTAGGATCTGCAATCCGGTGTTTCTGAGGTCCAGGTACCTCAAAGAGGTGGTGTTGGCAAAGACGAATTTGTCAAGATACAACAAGTAAGGGTTGTATGAAATGTTCAGCTGCACCAGGTTGGTGAGCACTGAGAAACTGTATGGGGAGATGAAAGTTAGGTTGTTGGAGCTGAGGTCAAGGTAGATGAGTCTGAAGATCCCGATGAAGGTATAATCCATCAACTCTCGAATCCGGTTGTTCTGACAGTCCAAGTAAACGAGGTCACTGAGGAATCCTAGCTGCAGAGCTGGTAAAATAGTGATTTTGTTATTGTTCAGGTATAGCCTCCGAGTGTTCAGAGGCATGTCAGGTGGATATTCCGTTAGCTGCAAATCTGTGCAGACTACTTCTTGGTCTTGACACAAACAATTGTTTGGACACTTGGACCCTGATACCAGCCCCATTCCAAGAGAAAAGAGTAACAACTTGGAGCTAGGGCCTGAAGCAAGGGACATAGTGAGCAGCCACAGTTCCCCTCCTTCTACCTTCCTGAGGCGGGTACAAGCTGTCCTTCTGATCTGAAGGCTGCCGAGGGGTGGGGCGGGGCAGGGGATGGGTGCTGGAAAAACTGTAACACTCTAGCTTTGTACAAAGCAATTTTCCATTACAGGAGAACTCAACAGAAGTTGAAACACGAGGCCCAGTGCCCTGCTGCCGGCTTGGTGGCTCTGCTGCTTGCTCAGTCCGGAGTGCTGTTGGAAGCTTGCCCAGTTGGCAGCTTTGAAAGGTCTCACCCTTTCCCTGCCTTTGTAAGTGAAGGGGAGCCAGGGGAGAACCGCATGACAATGAGGTTGCCAGTTGACACTTTTGTGATGTCAGCAGCCTCGGGAGACTCTGGGACAGAGGGAGAAAGGATTCTCAACGCTCCTTCTGGGTGCTGAGGGGTGTTTTGTGTATGTAGGTAAGCTTGCTCTCTGGAGGTGTCGGGCATGTGGGTGTGGGGAGACACACATGAGGGCACTGTGTGTATGTGTGTGCCAGTACACGCTTGGAGTGTTCATATCAGCTCCGCACAGAGGTGTTGGAGACGATTTGGCCAGATATGAGCCCTTAATTCATTCCTAGTGGGAACCTGGGATGTCCTCAACCCTGTCATCCTTTATGATGGTTAGCTCTCAGAGCAGATCTTTTCTTGGGTTCTAAATTTTGAGGGGTGCCAGTTGTTTTTAGAAGATAGGAAAGGGCTTTGCCTCTTTTGTAATAATCCTCTGATAAGGTGAGACTCTAAGATTTTATTTCTAGGTTGGATACATCCTTGTCTTGATTTGGAGTGTGTATGTGTGCAGTGTGTGTGTATGTGTGTACATGTCTGTACACATTAGTATTTTAAAAAGACTTTTTTGAACAACTATAAGTCAATCCCCTTAAAACAAAGCCCAAATGCACAATAAAAACCTGTGAGTGTGATAATACGAATCATTTCTTATTACTTGTATTTTCCTAGGACTTTAAACACAGTGCGTACAGGTCTAGTGTTTCTACTGTGGTTTCTGCTCATTAAGTGCTTGACAGATGAGAGGAGTCTCTAGAGGAATGGGGTCTAGAAGCTCTCTCTGGGGTGTGTGACTCCCTCTGTGGGGGAAGGCATGAGGTCAGAAATGAAGATAAAGCATCTTGGGAGTTAAAATGGTTTATTTATGGAAAGTAGTACCTTATTCTTTAGAAAACTTCACATATAATATAGGTGGGAATATTAATAACTCAATGAAACCTATATTTAGTTTAGCATAGTACCTGGCATTAGGCATTTAATAAATACTTATTGAATGAATGATGCGTGAATGTCTCTGATGGTTTGCTTCCTTTTCTTGCTTCTCTGCCAAGAGAGAAATTAATAAAGTCAAGTGGATTCATGGCTAGTTAGCTAATGCTTGGTTATGTTTCCTGACTCAGCATTTCTAGGGTGACTGGCTGGGACTTAACATGATGACTTAGGGATGCTTACTAAATTGAAAGTGACCTTCTTCAAGCAGAAATCTCAAACACTTAATGTAATGACTTAAATGATAGTTGTCCTAATTGAAGCAAGATTTAATTGATAGGAAAGCCAACCTTTCTTTATAATTAAAAACAATCGGTTTAAATAAAACCATAAAAACATAAACAAGTCCCTCCCTCGATCTTAGAACATTGCATATGAGATAAATTTAGAACATATATAATAGAACGAGATTAGTCTTCACAGTAGCCATATCCTTTGGGAGTGCAGCAGAGTGCGCTGCTAAGGTTGGGCATCCTAGGGACGCGTTGTAAGATGTTCCCAGGAGCGATGGTCACTGACTGACCTCCAAAGCTTTCAGAACGCTCCTACTGTGACTCTCTACTCTTTCTCTGTTTGACGAACATTTTAATTATAGTGTGTGTGTGGGGGGGTATGTGCATGGGCATATGTGTACATAGAAGTCAAGGGTAACTTGCAGGAGCTGCTCTCCACCGTGCGGGTCCCCCGCACTGAACTCAGCTCATCAGGCTTGGTAACAAGTGGCTTCACCTAGTAAGCCACACCACCAGCTCTTCCATCCTTCTTTTACACCATTCTCTCTCTTAGAGTCTTCTTTTCCTCAGAGGACCACAACTCCAGGTTGCCTTGTTTCACTTTCCAGCATTCTTGACTCCAGGGCAGTAGCCTCAGACCTGGTCTTACCTGTTTGACCATACAAAGATGAGCACTCTCCCTCTCAAAAGCCTTAGATAAATAAGCATGCTAAAGGTTACTGAGTGGCACTAACCAGCCACATCTAACTCCCTGGAATGGTCAACCCCAGTCATCCCTTTTGTTTGAGGTAGCTATACTGTTTCTAATCCTGAAGCCTCAAGACTCATGGGTGTATTGCACTTGAGAGGTTCCACCCACTTTCTAAAAGGCATGTTGATTTTGATAGCTGGGTAAATGTTGTTAGAGGGTTGGGGAGATGATGGCTCAGTCAGTAAAGTGCTTGCCACATAGACCTGAGTTGAGTCTTCAGAACCCATGTTAAAGAGCCTGTAGTCACAGCACTGGGAAGGGAACAGAAGTGGATCTTGGGCTTGCTGGCTGGTTGGCTTGGCATACTTAATCAGAAAGTCTCAGGCCACTAAGAGACTCTGTATCAAAGAGCAGGGTAGGCTGCACCTGAGGAAGGACACCTGAGGTTGACCTTACACACACACACACACACACACACACACACACACACACACACACCCCTCCAGTCACAGCTGGGCTGCCCTCTTAGGATGTGAAGTTCCTTCATCAGCCCACCTCCCATTAGGTAGCCATGGGCCATTCTTCCAGGAGGCCAGTGAGGGGTCAGGTGAGTTCCCTAGGCCCTACTATCAAGTAGTCTTAGCAGCTGAGTGGTCATAGGCAGGGTCCTGCTTTTAACTCTATCTGATGGAACATTTTCCACCTTCACGGTCCCTTCTTGGCTCCAGAATACTTCCAGATGGCTCTCTGGTGGACTATAGGACAGCTTCTAACACAACGACAGGGAAAGTGACACATGGCAAAGTGTTCTATTTGAGACACCGAAGTTCTCCCAGAGTGATTGGATGTGACGTCCCTGTGCCCCAACTTCTGTCCTATAGATAAAGAGGACAGACTGTGGAGAGCCCTTGCAGCTTTAAAACTGCAACAAGAAGCAGTTGTCAAGTGGGGGACAGATGTGTAACGCTTAAGGCCAAGTCAGGCACTTACACAGGGCAGCAGCTCCTGTGTGCTTGCTACTGAGAATGCTGCATAGCTGTCTTGCTTCAGGCGCTAAGGGAAGTTGACCTGGGCATACTTTTATTTGCCTAGGAAGAAAGTAATGAGAAATACATACGCTAGTGTATTAAAAGTGTGAATGGGGTCAACAGAGGGCTTACGTGGAGTTAGCAATCAGTGGTACACAGACCAATATTTTATTTTTCTTTCCTAGCAGTTAAACATGGGTTCATATTTAAAGAAGGTAACATTTTGATGACTTAGGATATCCAGTTCCCCCCAGATTTTTATCTAGTCCAGCTCTTCTTAAACAGAGTCCTCTCTGTGAGTGTAGATGTGGGGCAAGGGCCAAGGAAAGCAGGTGAAAACAAGTAAAGTTAGTGTGGAAAAGAGAAAGAAGTTCCGAAGCATGCTGGGAGGATTGGGACCCACAGACAAAGCCAGATGTACACCATCGTCTATATATACCTTGGGTCTGTCTTTAGTATCAGCTGGTTTATACTACCATTATCTTTTCCCTCAATGATGCTTGACCCTTAAGAGGAAAGGCTGGAGGAACTCACTCCGATTCCTTATGTTCCCCAGGGATGCCTTTGTTTTTAGGATCCCTCCATATTGTGCATTCTGCAGCATTCATTATCCAGGAGTGTCCAAAGGGAAGCCTCAGAACTGTATACTAGATTTAGCAGAGGAATTAGGTCCCACTTCTAGCTCAGAACAGATGGGCCTATGTACATGGCTGGGGTTATTCCATGTTCTTAGGACTAAAAGAAAGGCTGTGACGTGCAGCTGTCTAGGAGAAATCATGGCTTGGTTTTCCAGATGCCTTGTAGATTTCAGTGTGGGAGATGCCTGTGTAGTGTAACTTGGGGGTAAGATTTTATTGATCTGATGGTGATGGTGGCACATCTTTAACCCCAGAACTAGGGAGGCAGAGGCAGGCATATTTCTAACTGAGGCCAGCCTGGTCCACAGAACAAGTTTCAGGTCATCCAGGGCTACACAGAGAAACCCTGTCTTGAAAGACAGACAGACAGACAGACAGACAGACGATTTTGTTTAGTGCTTGGATGAGCAGCATTGCTTCCTTCTGTGGGCATAAGGTTCCCCTTTGGTGAAAGTGATGACATCACCTTTCTAGAGTTGTTAAAAGGACAGTAACTTCTTTTCACCATCTGCCAGTGTCAGGTATGTGATCCCCTCGCCACCCAATGAGTCCTGTAGTGAGATCCCACCTTACAGTGAAATGATAGACTCTAAAGCACGCCAGTGCTCAGTGTTACAAGAGCCAGAGAGGTCCAGGCATGAGCCTTAACTACCAATCACACCACCCACAAGTGACACTCATATTTTTCATTAATTCTGTGGAATAAATTGATCTAGCAGCTCAGGCCACTGGTTTTAACTGTGACAAATTTATACACTGAGGTTCTTTGTCCTTCAGAAGGCCTATGGTATTATTTAGCCTTGGAATTCTTTTTTGTTGTTGTTCATTTGATTTTTTTTTTTTTGTATTGCTAGGTTTTGAACCTAGAGCCTTGTGCTTGATGAGCACTTTCCCACTGAGTTACATTCATAGCCTGTTTGTTATTTTCTGTTTATTTTAGGAGACAAGGTCTCTGTAGTTCAGGCTGGCCTGAACTAGCAGAGGATAACCTTGAACTTCTGACCCTCCATTTTCTAAGTGTGGGTTTAATGTGATGGGGATAGAGCCTAGGGCTTCATGAATGTTAGGTGAACACCCTACCAACTGTACCATGTCCTCAGCCCCAACCAGCTCCCGTTAAATTCTTATAGTAAGGTTGAAGACTATTCAGTAAATGATCTTCCTTGTGCAGGGGAGGAATCTAAAAGGAAAAACCAGTTTGTTTACTCAGAGGAGTGGAAAGCTAGATATGGTAACTCATGTGCAGTCCATCACTCAGGAGACTGGAGTAGGAGGATCACAGCTAGTTTAAGCCAGCCTGGCTGCAGTGTGCTAGACTACCTCAACCTCCTAGCCCTCCAAAAGTGTATAAAAGGAAGAAAGGAAGGAAGATAGGAAAGAAGGAAGGAAGAAGGAAGGAAGGAAGGAAAGAAGGAAGGAAGGAAGGAGGAAAGAAGGAAGGAAGGAAGGATGGAGGGAAAGGAGGGAGGGAGGGACGGAAAAAGAGGGGCAGGGGGAGAAGGGGAGGGAGGGAAGAAGGGAGAGAGGGAAAGAAAGAGGGAGAGGGAGAGAGAGCACGCAGACATGGTGATAAGCTTATCAGTGGATGTCTGGGGTGACTCAGTTTCCTCATAGAGCACTCACCCTCTTCATAGGGCAGTATTTTCCCGGATCGTCTAGAACATGCGGTGTCCATTAGGAAAATTGGTGTCTATATGGTGCATGACTGCCTTGGAAGGAACCTCTCTGTAACTCGGGGTGCTGCCCCCACCAACCCATCTTCAGAGTAATCCTTGAAACTGAAACCCTAAGATAATAGAAACCTCTGTGTGGTCCTTGCCTGAGAGTTAGAACCTATGTAGGCTTGTGAAGCCATAGCTCAAGAGAAGACTAAAAAAATATTCAGTCCTGCATATTTCCATTGACCCTCAAGAAAGATGTTTGAAAAGAAGAGAACTTTGAATAGGTGTGGCTGGCAGATGTTAGATGGGGCTTCTTCTACCTGGTCCTGTGTGCAGAGTTCTGCTCACTGGGGCAGGAACATCCCCCCCCCCCCCATTCTATTACTTTATCAATGCTGGGATTAAAGTTGTGTACTACCACACCTGGACTTAAGCTTTTCTTCACCTAGAACTTGCTCTGTCCCAGGATGGTTTTAACTCAGAGATCTGTTTGGCTTTATCTCCAGGGATTAAAGGTGTGTACCTCCATACCTGGATCTAAATTTAGCTAGTTAGGATCTTGCCCCAAAGTCCTACTTCCTTAATCTGCTATCTCCTAGAACATAGGAATCAGCTCTATTCTACTTGGTATCCCTTAAATATTTAAACTATCTATTTTATATTTTTCCTTTCTAAGATTGCTATGCTTGTTCAAAACTCTCTTCATGAGACTTAACCAGAGAACAAAGTCTCTGCTGGGTGTTTCTGAGACTTCCTTTGTCAATACAATTAATCTGAGTCTCTTCACCTTAGCCTCAGGCAGACTCTTTAGACAAGGGCAAAAAGCAGCCATATTCTTTATCAAAATACCACAATAACAGTTTCCTGGCCACATACTAACATTCTTCTCCACTGAAACCTCTTGGGCCAGGTCTGCACAATTCAAATCACTCTCAGCAACAAAATCTTCCATATTCCTACTAGGATGGCCCATTAAGCCCCAGTTAAAGCATTCTACTGCTTTCCAAATCCAAAGTCCCCAAATCCAGATTCTTCCTAACAAAAGCCTGGTCAGGCCTATCACAGCAATACCCCAGTCCCTGGTACCAACTTCTGTCTTAGTTAGGTTTCTACTGCTGTAAACAGACATTATGACCAAGGCAACTCTTATAAGGACAACATTTAATTGGGTCTGGCTTACAGGTTCAGAGGTTCAGTCCATTATCATCAAGGCTGGACCATGGCAGCATCCAGGCAGGCATGGTGCAAAAGGAGCTGAAAGTGCTACATCTTCATCTGAAGACTGCTAGCAGAATACTGGCTTCCAGGCAGCAAGGATGAGGGTCTTAAAAAAGCCCACACCCGCAGTGCCACACCTATTCCAAAAGGGCCACACCTCCTAATAGTGCCCCTCCCTGGGCCAAGCAGACTCAAACCATCACACACCAGGTGTGCGTTTAAGGAGACTAGAAAGGACAAGGTCAATTTTGCCCAAGTCTGGTGAGAGTCATAATGTCTCAAAGTTAAGGGCTATTTATTTCTCACTGGGCTGGTTATGAAAGAGATAAGTCAAATAACAAGACTGTCTCATCCTGATAGACTTGATGAAGGCAAGAGAACATTCTGGTTGGCCTGGTCATAGGAAGAAGGCTTGCTCCACCAGGGGCCTTACATAGAGCCGAGCATGATCTTCATCTTAGGTGGTCTCATACCACTTGTACTTCCCTCTTCAGAGAGGCTAAAATGACCTTTAAGACATTAAGAACTTTATCCCATTATCCAGTGATACCACATTGGAGGCGAACTGAAGGACAAGTCAGCTTTGAAGTGTTTTGCTTCTGCTGCCAGACATTCCCTTAATAAAAGAACTTTTCTATAGAGTTCCCATGATGGCAGATGGGGAAGGTGACCTCCACTTCTGGGTGTCCTTTGATTAGCCTAGGTAGTAGGGCTATAATTGGTGATCTGTTGTGAGGTTAACAATTTCTGTGCCATGGATCTTACTGGCTGCCTTCCCACCAAACCAGCTCCATGTGTTTTTACTCTCTGTGTTGTAGAGGGCAATGGCCAAGGAGATGCCCTCTGAAGGCCCAGCCCCTCCACCTGCATTATTTGTTTGCTTGCTTCCACTTATTTTCCGAACTCGGAGCCTCTCTACTTCTGTGCACAAACAGGCTATGCTGGGTTCTCTCTGAGATAGGTTCTTTTACCGTTGCCCTAGTAACAGGATTATTAAGCCGAGTTCCAGCCTGGAGTATGTGTTCCTGGTGAGGTAATGTCTGTCGCATCCAGCCTTCCTTCCCTTCTCACTCCCACCCCCTCACTTCAGTCCGTCTGTCCCTCACACTTAGCCTGCTGTCCTATTCCATCCCTGGCCTAAGTGCTCACCCTCTCTGAGGGAGCTTTCTCAGGCTTAGGAATTCCTCCTTGGCCAATTCCCCATCAAACTGGCTTCCAAAGCTCCTCAAGATTGGCCTAAACTGTAATCCGCTGTGGAGCAGTGCTTTAAGCAAGCCATTGCTGAAGGGGATGGTTAGGGTATAGGGTCAATCAAAATTAGAAGGGAGAACCCTCAGGCCTAATGAGGCAATACAATCTAATGTTGAAGTATATAAATTTTATCCACGTAGTGTTTCTCAATGCTCAGCATCTCTATAGCTGGACAGTCTTAAAGTTTTTTAACTTAAAATTCACTTTCCTCAAGTATAAAACTGAACTAATGTTAGTGACTTCACCTGAGGTTTTCCTTCTCAGCTAAAGAAGCTCATCTTCTAGTGTTGGCTTAGGGTTGTAGACACGGCTCACGTAAAGTGCCTGATGTTCACATATGAGGATCTGAGTTCAGATCCTAGGACCCACGGGGAAAGTTGGTTGTGGTGGCACACATCTGTGACCTTAGCCTGAGATAAAGTGGATTGGGGCCACAACGGGCAGATCCTGGAGTCTTTCTGGCTATCTAGTTTAGGTGAGATGGGAGTTCCAGATTTAGTGAGAGATCCTGCCTCTCACTAAAAAGTAAAGTGAAACAGGTAGGTTGAGGGGTCCTATCAGGAAGGGATTTAGACCCTCCAATCCCCCATTTACCCAGAACCCCAGGAACACAGGCTGCAAAGATCAGTGGTTTCCCCTCCCTCCCCACACAGCAGCCTACAGAACCTTGTAGAGTCAGGGGCATCTGAGGATGCCTCCTTTCAACTCAGCATAGCTGTGCCAGCCACCCACTCCTCAAGCACCTTTTGTTGTTGTTTTATTTTCTATTATTTAATTTTCATGCTTCCACACATGCCTCATGGTGGATTTGCTTTTTTGTTTGTTTGTTTTGTTTGTCTGTTGCGCAGTTAGGTTTCAGGGTTGTTGTTTCTTCACCTAGTGTCCTGGAGCTCAGTCTTCACTATCCTCCTCAGCCGCGTCTTATATACCCTCTCTTAGTCTTACATCTTTTCTTCTTTCATTCTTACCATCTCCCCTTTTCCCTGTAATCTTCCATAATGTAACACACTCTAAAATCTGTGAACCCCAACAGTATCCCGATTTCCCCACCAGCTGTTTTACCCACCTTATTTCTTTTCAAAACCCATTTAATATTTAACCCTTGCCCTTGCCCACCCCGCTTCCTTCCTCTCTAATCTTGTTCACTGAGATCTGAGTACTCCACATTTGGTTGGTTGTCTTCTAGCAGTTACTGAAGTTAAGGGAGGCAGTTATCTATCAACTACTCTAACATTTGCAGAGAGGGGATAGCAAGCAGCTGCAGTTTCTCTCTGGTAATAGCCCACTCCAAGAATAATATAGAGCTTATACAAGGCATGTTGAGCTCCTAGACTGAGGACTTATTTTCCCAATTATATGCTCATCCAAGTCCCATGTGGACATTGCAAATACTTCAACTGAAGGAATATAGCTGATTTTAAAAAAATAAACCAACCAACAAAATAACACCAGATGCATAAATACCAACACAGTAACATAAGAAACACAAAAAAATAAGACAGTACAACTCTTCCAAAAATTATTAACCTTAAAAGAATGGCATCTACTGAGAGTCAGCTAAGATGAAATCTTAGAAAACTCAACAGAGATTTTAAGTATGTGCAAAGACACAGAGAGCTGAACAAAATAAAGTCGGTGATGGGTTATATGAAAGAAGACTGACAGAAAGATAGAAACCCTGAAGAACACCCACTCTGAAATGCTGGAAATAAAAAGCGCAGGACACCGGATAAAACCTGTGGCAAGCCTCATCTACAGAGTTAGGGAGAGGGCGGGGCATCTGAGCTTGAAGATGAAGAGGAGGAACTGGACAACCCCGTAAGGACATGGATCAAATAAAAAGTCACTAGTGGCAACCGTGAGGTAAATTCAACACAATCTGAAAAGATGTAGTAGAAGAATATCTTTCTAAAGGTACAGAGAACATTTTAAAGGTATCAGAACAAAAGATTTCTCAAGAGTTAGGAAAAGAGGTGCCAATCCATATATAAGACATTTAGGACACAACACAGAAAAACCAGAAAAGATTTTTATATCATATTCTAATTAGACACTAAATATACAGAATGAAGTATATTGAAGCTGACAATGGGGAAACATGAAGTCATATGTAAAAGTGATGTCATCAGCATAACACCAGATTATTCAACTGGGGCAGTAAATGCCGTAAGAACTTAGAATGCCGCATTCAAGTTCTGAAAGGTAACAACTACCAGTCTAGAACACCATGCCCAGTAAAACTGTGTCATGATGGAAGGAAACTTCCCATGATAAAAACAGACTAAAGCATCTACAGAAGATACTCAAAGGAATCCTGAAGACCGAAGAGAAAAACAAACCTATCCATGAAGCCACAGGAAGGAATAAGCCATGCTAGAATGATAGAAGGGGGCACACACAATAAAACGAGCAAAATGGCAGGAGTCAGTACAAAACTTTCCGTAATAACTCTGAATAGTAATAGTCTCAGTTCTCCCATGAAAAGGCACAGGCCAGAAGATTGTACAAAGAAAGCAGGAACCACTCACTTGCTGCCTCTAAGCAATGTGCTTCGGCACTAAAGACAGACACCATCTTAGGGTGATAGAACAACAGACAGTGGCAAGCAATGGACGTAAGCAACAAGCAGATGCCACTGTTCTAACATCTGACAGGCAGACATCGAAACGCATGAGTCACTCCATGTTGACTAAGGATAAACATCCACCATACATGTGCCAAACTCAAATACTACTAGATCTAGAGTTACAGAATAACCCCAGAGAAATAACAGTGGATGGCTTCAGTACTCTACCATTGGACAGGTCATCCCAACGAAAATTAAATGGAAATGTCTGAATTAAATTATGATCAAACAGGCCTAACAGACATCTCCAGAGTGTTCTACACAAACACTGTAGAGCACAGTTTCCCCACCCCCAGCAGCCCATGAACTTTCTCTAAATTAGATCAAATATTAAGACACAAAGCAAGACTTACCAAATACAGGAAAATAGAAGTAAGTTCTTGTATTCTATCTGACCATAATGGGCTAAGACTACAAATCAATGGCAAGAGAAATCCAGAGCATACATTAAACAACAGAGAGATGATTGGTGAATGAATTCCTGAACTCAAGAAGGGAATAAAAACATTGTCCTAGTATCAAAGGAAAATGAAACCAAAACATACCCAATCCTATGGGATACAGTGGAAGCAGTTCAAAGGGGGCTGCTTATAAACCTGGGAGCTTACATGAAGAAAGCAGAGATAAACGGAGTGAGGTAGCATACCTTTAATCCAAACGTACTGGAGAGGTGGAAGCAGGTGGATCTCTTGAGTTTGAAGCTAGGCCTGGCAGAGGGAGAGAGAGAGAGAGAGAGAGAGAGAGAGAGAGAGAGAGAGAGAGAGAGAGAGACAGAGACAGAGAGAGAGAGAAAGATATCAAGTAATTTATTGATTTAAATTCCTGGAGAAGAGAAAGACAATCCCAAACTAGTAGTCAGAGAAAAGTTAAAATCAGGGCAGATGTTAATAAACTGGGAATCAATGCTGGCTAAGAGTGACACTTCACGCCTTTAACAACAGCACTTGGAGGCAGAGGCAGGCAGATCTCAAGAGTTTGAGCCCAGACTACATCATAGATGAAGATATGGAGAAATGTGAATCTTTATTACTGGTGGGAGTGTAAATTGGTGTCAGCTCTGTGGAAATCAGTGTGGAGATTTCTCAGAAAGCTAGATTTAAAGCTACTGTATGACTTGACTCTATCACTGCTGGGCTTGTATTCCAAGGGTTCCTGTGGTGGTTTGAATATGCTTGGCCCATAGGGAGTGGCACTGTTGGGGGGAGTGGCCTTGTTGGCAGAAGTGTGTCACTGTGGGGGTGGGCTTTGGGACCCTCCTCCTAGCCATGTGGGGGACAATCTTCTCCTGTTTGCCTTCGGAACAAGATGTAGAACTCTCAGCTCCTCCAGCACCATGCCTGCCTGGATGCTGCCATGATGATAATGGACTGAAACTCAGAACCAGTAAGCCAACCCCAATTAAATGTTGTCCTTTATAAATTAAATTGCTTTGGTCATGGTGTCTGCTCACAGGAGTAAAATCCTAACTAAGAGTTCCATCTCCTACTACAGAGACTCGTGCACACCCATGTTTGTTGCTGCTCTATTTGCAGGAGCTAAAAATAGAATCAGTCTGTCTATCTCTCAACTAATGAATGGATAATGAAAATATGGCATATACACACAACGGAATTTTATTCAGTTGTAAAGAAATGAAGTGAAATGATAGAGTTCACAGGAAGATGGGGGAAGCTGGAAAATACTAAAGTAAGGTAACTGAGACAAACAAAGACAAAGGCCATCTGTTCTCTCTCATGTGGAGTCTCCAGCTGGGAAGTTCTAGATTTCTGTGTTTAACCTGGAGTGTGTGTAAAAATCAGGAAGGCAGAAAGAACTCATAAAAAGAGAAAGGGAAATGGACTTAGTGCAGGGAGGGGGACTTAGTGCAGGGAAGGGTTAGTGTAATGCTTGTGATATGAAATAAGGGGGGTGTGACATAGAGGCTAAAAGCTTTAAGGAGAGTGAAGGTGGGGGTGGGGGAGAGGAGCGGTCTGGGGAGAATTAACTAAGGATGTGTGGGACAGCCTTATGGAAAACCTTTGTGGCATAAGCTAAATAAAAAAGGTTGATAGGAGGTACCCAGCATGAGTTGACAGCACTGCTCCCAGAAGACACAGGTATTAAACAAAAGCCTCAGTTCTGGGAATGAGATACCTCCTACACGTTATTGGTCAGGGAGGCACCAGAGGCCCCCAACACAATACAGGCAGTGGCGGCTGCTCTGGATCATGCATCACAGCTGGATGATAAGGCCCTATTGCTGGATACACCACATGCTTGATTGATGGACACAGAGACATCTGTTTCAAACTGTCTCAGACTCTCCTGTTGAGCTTTCACAGTGCTAGAGGTGCTACTCAGTTCTCTGACGGAAGAGAAGACATCAATGGCCTCACCCTTGCCGGATGCTGAATGCTACGATACTGCTCTGCCAGGCAAGATGTGCCCATTGGTGCAATAGTCGTACTACTGTTAGAGGTAACAAACTGCTTTGAGGCCTGGTGCATAGTAAGGAATTCTTGTGTAGTGCTGTAAGTCTGGTGAAAGCCCAGCTTTGGTCATGCGTCAAACTGCCCTCTAAATATTTATGCTTCCACTTATATATTTGTTCTATATTCAGCCTAGGCCAGAGGAATTTCTTTTTGCTCTGTGCAGCAGTTAATACAGAGACCTATAATTGCTGAGAATAAGTGACTTTTGAGTCACTACAGAAAATGGACAGAATGAAGCACTCAAGAAATCAGAACAGTTATGAATACCTGCTCAAGAACTGCACAAAAATCAAGCTAGTCAAAATTCCAGCATGGATGTGTATGAGTCTGTTTGTAGGGGTTCTCACAAGCCCCCCTTCCTATCTGAGGGGCTAGTTGACAGTTGATGGCTGCTACAGGGGGGGAGAATCATTTTTCTTTGGGGTTGTGGCCCATGCTACAGTGGATGGCCCCCCAGACCTGCATAGACATGGGTAGTATTAACTGGACTCAGTGGGTTATTAAAACCAATATGGAAGGGAGCATGAGGTTGGGGGGGGGGCATCCTGGACAGGGATGAGGTGTGGATCAATAATTAAATGTATGTGGGAAATTCTCAAAGAATAAATAATATATTAAAAGTAAGGTGGAGCAGAATTGAGGAAGGTACCTGGTGTGGACCTCTGGCCCCACAAGCACACACATAGTGCAAGCACCTGACTATACATGCACACACCCACAAGGACATGGACACGCATCCCATATGCCTCACAAGGAAAGGTAAATCAGTGCTCACATAAATCCTGTCTTAGTGTCTTTGAGCAAGGGATGTGAGTTGTGATGATGGTGGTGGAGACAGGAGGAAGGAGGAGATAGAATGGAACCGGGACTGCGGAACTATGCAGATGGAGAATACAGGTGGAGAAGAAATGGCCGTAAGAGCAGACAGTGGCTTTGTTTGGGGACCTACTGCACTTGACACGTCGTAGTTCACTGTCATTGACTCACTGAGTGCCACACACGGCACGAAGTACTTTACATATGTTACTCTTACCTAAGTCCCCACTAGCCTCTCACAGGTAAGGTTGTTAACCCCTGTTAAGGTCAAATAACTCGGCTACAGTTACTGAGTCTCAGAGCTGGGAGTTCTGAGTGGTAGCACACCTTCACACTGTACACATGGCCTCCTTGGTATATATTCTTCTTTCAAAATAATATTTGGGAATTTCACATCATGCACCCCACTCGTACGTACTTCCTAGTCCTTCCACGTGTTTGCTCCCCACATTTGTGACCTTCCCCCTCCCCCCAAAAACAATAAAAAAATTTTAAAAGCTCAAACCAAACCGAAGAATAACAACCCCAAAAGCCCAATTTGCATTATCTGTCTACCCACTGGAGCATGGTCAAACTCTCAGTGGCTTGGCCCTCAAATAGAACTGAGTCTTTCTCCTCTGCACCCCTCCCCCAAAGAAGCCATCAATTGTGGAGCGTTAACTTCCACATTCTTATCAAATTTTCTAAGAGTTCTCTTCAGTGGCTTCCTGTTTAGACTGCTACTTGGGGGGGGGGGTTGGGGGAGTGTATGGGGATTGTCGCAGAAGCCTTCTATGTCCCTTTTTGTCAGTTTTGTGTCTGCAATTATTGCTCTCACCGCAAAAGTAGCTTCCTTTTGTTTTTGTTTTGTTCTTCTTTTACAGTTCCCAGAGGCAAGGATCATGGGCTTCCACATGGTTTCTGGCAACAGCACAGACCATGAGCATGGTCCCAGGCCTCAGTTGGCCCACAGACCCAGTCAAGGACCCAGGCCTCGGGGTAGCCTGGACCTCAGACATTACTATGGCCTTAGGTGGCAGTGCAGGCCACTTAAATCAGTCCCGACCTCACCTCCTTTGTGACCTGTTATGTCTCCAGTTCAGCTTCTCTACACAGAGCATGTACAGCTCAGTTTTTAAATCTTTCCCACCTCTCCTTCACATATTTGTTCATTGCAGTAGCTTCTGCTGCCTGCTCTGTGAAGGTGGGGGACCTCCTTGGTATCTTAAAATAGTATCTTTTATTTATGTTTTGGTAATTTCATACATGTAAACAATACAATTAAATCTATATGTCTCTACCTCCTCCTTCCCATTCCCCCAGGTACTCCTACCTCCTCCTCCGCTCCCCTCCCTTTCTGTCCTCTCCCCTCCCTTCCCCTCCCCTCCCCTCCGCTCCCCTCCCCTCCCCACTACAGGCCCTCCCCTTCTTTTGTCAGTAACCCATCAGACAAAGGGACTTTTGTGACATATGTCCCCTCACCTTGGCTCCCTAGGGAGTTAGTGACTCACTCCATAGCCCCACTTTGTTTCCTTGCCTTACCTCAAATCTCCCCTGGATGAGACTTTTTAGTCTGGAAATGAATAAACTTCTGCGAATCTCAGTTATTCTTTTCCCTGAACAATTTACACAGTTACAGAATTGTAGGCATCAAGAAATGGAGTTCACTGAGGGTCGCCATTTACCGCTTCTCTTAGCACTTACGAGTGTCGGGCTAGGGAGAAGCTTCTGTTGGCTGAGTACATGACTGACTGTACATGCTGCTGTAAGTTGGCAGCCTTCTCTTGATTCTAGAGTTTTCTTGGCAGTGTGTGTGTGTGTGTGTGTGTGTGTGTGTGTGTGTGTGTGTTTAGAAAGGGCCTCTCTATACAATCTAGACTAATCTCAAACCTGTGATCCTCCTGCCTCAGGCTTCTAAGTGCTGGGACTATCAGTGTGTACTACTGTGCCCAGCTTAGGGATAATACTTTGTCGGTTATGCACTCCTTGGGCGTAGATGCGGGTTGGGGTGTTGGTGGTAGGAACATGTGGGGGTGAAAGGTGAAGTCGTGAGGGGTCAGGAAGCAGTCTGTATCACCTCTTCCTTGTGAGTGGAGAGTGTGCTAAGACATCAACTGATAGCCAGGAACCCCGGGAATAGAGAGTTTTTAGCTGCCTTTTCTGTTCTTTTAATAACAGTGCTCCAACATAACAACTTTCTAAGTGTGTTTTTTTTTTTTCTTGCCTGTCATTGTAAGTACTTATACTTTGAATACCCTGCATATGGATTTCAGTGCCATTTTACTAAGCTTTCCCTGTAAAATGTATGTTTAATACTCAGAAGAATCTTTGTTCTCTCTGAAGATAAGCAGGTCAGCTATCTGCTCAAGCTCAGCATTCTGAAATAACAAAGGTTAGTTGCCATAGAAAGAAAGAGCCACACGTTACAATGTACCATACTGTCTGTGGTTAGAGAATTCATTTAATTAAATATTCAGAGCCACCAGATCTACCTAGACCCAGATACCTATTTATCTGTGGGCTGCAAGGAAAGGAAAGGCTTCCTCCAGCAATCTTCTGGATGCTCCACACCTCTGCTCAGGTGTCCGCGGATCACAGTTGTGGTGTATGCTGATACTAGCCCATTTACAGATGCTGCACTACTTCAGGCCCTTTGGAATGTGGGCCTTCCTTTTGAGTCTCATTGGTTAGCTACGAAGGTGACTATTGTTCGCTGCTGACTTTGTTAATTATCCTTCGCAGTTCTCTTTCTGAACCCGCTGTCGGCTCCACATGTTTCTAATTAAAAAACCCACTTCAAATGCCGGGTCTTCTTGGAGTCTTCTACACAGACCTACCTTAAGCTCTCTCAAACCGTCTATTTTCACAATCTCACCACAGCGTCTCTTGTCACAGGTCTACCATTAGAGCACGACCTCCTTGAGGTTCAGGCTCCTTTCAAAAATTTAGTCTTCATGCACTATGCTGGGCTAATATTGCTCTCTTTAAATTCTTTTGAGATTTATTTATTTTTAGTGTATGGGTGTTTTGCCTATATTTATGTCTGTGTACATGCGTGCCTGACAGGGACACTGAATACCCTGGAACTGGAGTGACAGCCATCTGTTAGTCACTATTTGGGTGCTGGGGATCAAACCTCGGTCCTCTGGAAGAGCAATCAGTGCTCTTAGCCACACAACCATCTCTCAGTCCTTACTCATACGGTTCTTATATCACTCCTGTTGTAGGAAATTAAGTTAATCACATTATATAAACGTATGACAGTACACATTATGCCAAAGGGACTTATTTGTGTGCATATATGTATGAGTATGTATGTGGTGTATATGTGTAGTATATACATGTGTGTGTGTGTGTGTGGGTACCCTCCCATGGTCATACTTAGAGACCAGAGAAGCTCATGGGTTACTCTGGTCTATCACTGGCTTTCTTCTACTTCCCTCAGACACCTAGAGCTATGGGGTGTCTTAGTGTGCTTTTTCTTGCTGTGATAAGCACCATGATCAAAAGCAAAAGGGAAGGCAAGGTTTACTTCAGCTTACATTTCCATGTCCATGGTGAGTCACTGAGAGAAGCCAGGCCAGGAGCTCAAGACAGGAACCAGTTCAGAGACCACTGAAGAATGCTGCTTGCTCCCACATGGCTTGCTTATTTGTTTTTGTTTTTGTTTTTTGTTTGCTTGTTTCCTTATACAACCCAATATCACCCACAATGGGCTGGACCTTCTTATATTAGTCATTAATTAGGACAACACTCCACAGGTTTGCCTATAGTGCAGTTTGGTGGAAGCATTTTTTTAAATTAAGATTTCTTCTTCCCAGATGACCCTAGCTTGTGTCTCATTGACAAAAAGTTAACCAGAGAGCACAAGGGGAAAGAGAATTGGGTTGGACTAAAAGTGTGGATGGGAGATATAGACAAAAGAACATGGAGCCAGGAAACTAAGAACTGAGTTTTAGTCAAAACCTCGCTGAGTAATCTTAGGAAAGTGCTTTGCTTTCTGCTTTCTGTCTGTGGAACAAGACATCTATAGATCGCAGGTTCTGCGGAGCCAGGCAGGGCAAGCAGTGGGGCAGGACACAGAGCCTCTACCTCCTGTTGAAAGGCACATCCCAGCTGTCCTTTACAAAGGGCTTTGTTCAAGCTAATGACCCATGCAGATGAGGCTGGCACAATCAGGAACTGGCCTTCAGGAGGTCACTAAGAAATCAGGGAACACTGGCCAGAGACAGTCATGCTTTCAGCTTCCCTGGGAAGGGAGC
Source organism: Uromys caudimaculatus (assembly GCA_028551405.1). Classification (NCBI taxonomy): domain Eukaryota; kingdom Metazoa; phylum Chordata; class Mammalia; order Rodentia; family Muridae; genus Uromys; species Uromys caudimaculatus. The sequence goes on along the minus strand of CM052711.1, from coordinate 24,902,566 downwards.
GGAAAGGTGCCCTTCCTTAGAGCCACAGTCATCAGAGGCCATTAGAATAATGTAGTGCCATTGCCTTGGGAGCAAGAGAGAAGAATCCAACAAAACCAAACCCAAATTTGTCAATATGTGTTGGTTCCCTTTCAGAGAACTGGGAAAGCTAAGGAGGCTGGGTAGGCAGTGGGGGAGATGGAAGAGTTTTATTACCAACATGAATGAGGCTAACCAGCTGGACAAATTAGAGCACAAGGACTAGACAGAAGGCTTTTCCCCTCCTCCTCCTCCTCCTCCTCCTCCTCCTCCTCCTCCTCCTCCTCCTCCTCCTCCTCCTCCTCCTCTTTAAATTGAAAAGGCAATTCATGCTCGTGGAAATAATTCAAACACTATAAAAATTACCACCGAAAATTAAATTTCCCACGTGCTCACCAACATTTCCCATGTGCCCACTGGTCTCCATGCCCAGAAGATGCCACCTTTGACACTTTCCAGGTATGCATCCAGGAGCCTCCTAGCCATTCTCTGCACCCTGTCTTTTCAAGATGTGGCACTACATTTTAGAAATTGTTCTAAAACAACACGTATATCCATTAATCATTTCTGAAAATATCTGAGTGCCTCTCAAGAGCCCAGCACTGAGGGTTCCCGGCACCAGGAATAAGGATCATTCCTCCCAAGCATTCTAGCTACAGCAGCAGAAAACAAACAAGTAGATGATCCTTATGTAATGTAATGACTGGTGACGGTAAGAGCTGCTGAAGGCAAACATAGCCGAGGGCAGAGGTGGCGGGAAGGATGTGTATAGACAAGGCGGCAGGGAAGATGGCCTAGGAGGTGACCCAGAAGAAAGGGCAGGGCTGATAAACTTGGCAGGTGGAGGCATGGACAAGCACTCTCTTTTGCTTTTCTTTCTGTTGCTATGATGAAACACTGGCCAAAAGCAACCTAGGGGATAAAAGGGCTTATTTGGCTTATACTCCCTCGTTACAGTAGATGGAGGGAAGTCAGAGCTGGAACTTGAAACAGAAATCACAGAGTAGTGCTCCTTGCTGGCTTGCTCACAGCTTCATGATCAGCTAGCTTCCTCATACAGTTGAGGCCCACCTGCTATGGAATGGTGCTGCCCACTGTGGGCTGGGCTCCCTACATCAATTAGCAATCAAGACGATCTCCCAGAAACAGGTCCACATGGTAATCTAACTAGGTAGTTTCTTAACAGATTTCTGTCTCTGGTGACTCTAGGCTATGTTAAGTTGCCAGTTCCCTAGGACGGGCTTCTGGGGGTTGGATGTTAATGGGTAGGAAAGCAGACCATGTAGCTGAAGCAAAGTGAGACAGAGAACGGGCTATACAGGCAGAAAGGGAGCTCGTGAGGCCTAGTAGCCATGGTAAGGAGTTTGGTTTGTATTCTTAGTGAGATGCAAAGCCACTGAAAGTTTGGGAGAAGAGATGATAGCTAATGCGTGTTTTTAGAAGCTCCTCCTGGCCACTATGTGAGGAACAGGCTAAGAAGAATCAAGAGTGGATTGTTGGAATCAAGAAGCAGGTGACAGGCTTTGTCCAGGGTGGTAATGTAGGCTTCAGTTTTGGGAGTACAACCCACAAAAAGTAGGAGTTGTAAGACAGGAGTTTAGATGATGAATTTTAGCCTGAGAGACTGAGCAGATGATTTGTTTTTTTCTAAAACAGGGTGCAAATCAGCAAGGAGGAGGCAGTGTGACAGTGAGTGCTTTCTGATCTGGGTCACCTGTGTCAGACCTCAGTGCTTACTTTCAGAAGCACAACGGTGACTGGGTTGCATCACATGGCTTGAGTCTGAACTGGAGGTAATGGCTGGGTGTCAGCGGATGGTGGCTTAACTGTGGGCCTGGAGGACCACTGGGGTTTGAATGAAGGGCAGAAATGTCACAGGACTCTAGCCAGGGACTGATTCCTGCTTCCTTTTAACATTTAGAGGTTGGTCATGGAGGAAGAGCCATCAAAAGGAACTGAGAACAACCTGGAGCAGGAGTTGATTCTGGGAGCACCATGGTATGTGGGACAAGGCCCAGAATTCCCTCTGTGCTTGCTTGCTGTTCCATACTGTCACAATGATTTCATTAAGCCTTTGCACATCGGTGTTTGGGTTGTTACCAGTCCTGTGCTGGTGAATAATGCTGTGGGTGAGTGCTTCTCTCCTCATCAGTAGTTCTGAGAAAGTCAATAAGTAAGGTTTGGGTGTGTGTGTGTGGGGGGATTCTTCAAAGACCTCCGTTTTACATGGGATCAGAACGAGTACATGAATTATTGAGTTATTTAGATGCCATGTCTTTCAGAGAAAGAGAATGAATGAGAAGAGTTTACACACATGTAAATGGATACTGAAAGGGTAGAGAAGCCCCTTTAAAACCACTAGTCCTGACTATTGCTTTTATGGGTTAATAATAATAATAATAATAATAATAATAATAATAAAAATATATACTTTGACATTGACATTGTTGTAACACAGCACACTTCTTTTGGCATACTCTACATTGTATGAACTATATTTTGACTGAAGGCAGGGAGCAGATGTATGGATTCTGCCTAGTTCTCACTAGATGTGTGGCAGTGTATTTGATTCTCAACTCTGTGTTTCACAGACTGCTGATTGAGAACATCAAAACTCACAGATGTGTTGATGCTGTGCAGTCCTACCTCTCACCCAGCACGAGCAAAGCATGTTAACCCCCTCTCTACCCAACCCAGCTCCCCTACCTTCCTGTGTCCTGGGAGAGAAGCTAGGAACTTCCTTGTCAAGGTCAAGGAAGCAAAGCCCTCACAGTGAACACAGGGAAGCCATGTTAGTATGAGGACCAGAGTTCATATCTCCAGAGCCTACATAAATGGCTGGGTGGACATGGTGGCCTGTGTGTAATCCTAGTATATGGGCGGCATAGGCAGGGGATTCTTATAACAAGCTGGCTAGCCCAACAAGCCAAAAGGACAAGTTCCCAGTTAAGAGAGAATTTCCACCTCAATGTCTATGGTGGAGAACAATTGAAGAATACACTTGATCAACTTCAAGGCTTTCACATACATGTGTACACATGTGCATGCACATCTACATGCATGTACACACACACACACACACACACACACACAGCACCCCAAACCAAAAACAAATCAAATATGCTTCTGTCTTAGGTAGGGTTTCACTGCTGTCAACAGACACACCATGACCTTATGAAGGACAACATTTAATTGGGGATGGCTTACAGGTTCAGAGGTTTAGTTCATTATCATCAAGGCAGGAGCATGACAGTGTCTGGACAGGCATGGTGCAGGCAAAGCTGAGAGTTCTATATCTTCATCTGAAGGCTGCTAGCTAGTAGAAGACTGACTTCCAGGCAGCTAGGAGTAGGGTCTTAAAGCCCATGCCCACAGTGACACATCTACCCCAAAAAGGCCACATCTCCAAATAGTGCCACTCCCTGGGCCAAGCATATATAAACTATCACAATTTCTAAGCATTTTATTTGGTATGGGTGTTCTAGAATGTAAAACTATGCAAACTATTACTATTTAAGTCCTACAGAAGAACACTGGCATCTCTGAGACTGATTGTTCCCACAGGAGAGATCCAGATCGGGGTTACTCCACTGGTGTGGGTATTTTTAAGCTCTTGGTAGATAGATCTCAGCTGATCTAGAAGGTTCTCACAGTTCCTCCATTTGTCACTGTGCAGAGTGCCTGATGTCCTGGCACCTGCACTGTGAATTACCATCACAGTTGAGTTGACAGCTGACGAATGGCCCCTTGTTTTATTCTGTATATCTATGACTTTTACATAAATTCGTTAACCAGATAAATATATTTACTCTGCTGCAAGTTCTCTATTTATTTCATTTTCTTCATGTCTACTCATTCTTAGGGAGATTGAGAAATGGCCTTTGGTGAAGTCTGTAGCGAGGACGGCAATCATTTCTCAGGCAGTTTCCCCTACAGCCGCTGATGGCTTCCCTGTGCTCGGTGATATATGGAACTTTTTACATCTCTATGTTGATGGATCCAATTTTTTTTCTTCTGGGATTTTTTGCAATGTTCCACCAGTACGTTTATGGGTAAAATGTCTTTCCACATCCAGAGATGAAGCTGAACTGAGCCTCAGCTATGTGCTTTCTTTCTGTCTCTCTCTCTCTCTTTCTTTCTTTCTTTTTTCCATCCTTCCTCCCTCCCTCCTTCCCTCCCTCCCTCCTTCCCTCCCTCCCTCCCTCCCTCCCTTCCTTCCTTCCTTCCTTTCAATATTTTATATGTAACCTTTTAATTTATCTGAGATTGATTTTGTTTTATTGTGTCAGGTAAGAAACCTAAATGGAATATTTTTACAAATTAATCTCAACACACCCTTTATTGCAAAATAAAGCAAGGTATTCAGCGCTGTTCAACTTGCACTTCCTCTTCAAGAGATGTTAATAAATATGATGTCACAAGGTCATGTTAAGGAAAAAAAATAAGACCATGAGCACAAAAACGTTGCATGGATGCTGTGGAGACGCTGGTTCTCACAGGTAGTGTTTCCACGTCACCATTTGCGTTGTCTAAGCAACGAAACACAGTAGGCTTCTTATGGTTCTACTCCACAGATTAAACTGACTGCAGTACAAACCACGTGAACTAGATACATGTGTTTTCTCTACCAAGAAACCCCTGCATCTACACCAAAAGCACGCAGGGTTTTTCTTACCATAACTGTTCAGTCATTACAGGATTTCTATTGTTTGGGTCTTACTAGGGAGTTTGGAGGTGTGCACTGCCTGTATGCAAAAGCCGTGCCAGATCACACAAAGGGCTTGAGCGGGTTTTTGGTGTTTGGAATGTGCTGGGGGAGTATTCTACGAACAAATGGTTGGTTCTCTTAGTCTTGTCTCAATTCACTGAAGAAAACAGCCTCAACCAAGACTACTTCCTTGATCCTAACAAGCCCAAGATTGTTTGAGCTGACAGGAAGGGTTTACAGCACCACAGATTAGTTAAAATGTAGCCTATTTATAGTCGGGACAGTTCAAGGACACATGTTTAGGGGTAGGAGGGAATGCGGAGCCCGCGTTAGGGTTTGGGTGGTATCAGGGAAGGAGGCCAGAAGCCTTTCAAGAGGAGACAGGCTCTGATGAGAGGAAGGGTTTGTTCTTCTCTGAAGTCATAAGGGATCACAGAGAGGGTGGATTTGGGGATTATTAAATGATAGGAGACACATGGCTTGGCGTGGGGAGTGGGAGGGCTTCCCAGGCACGCTGGGCTCTTTGGAGACTGTTCCGGAGCTGGACCAAGAGAGGCTTGGAGGGGTGAGTTGGACTGCTCCATCTTGGGGAGGCTGTCATTTTAATTCTTCTCTCAGACAATAAGTGACATGCTGGAGGGAGGTGCAAAGGAACTTTCTGGCAGATAGCGCCAACTCTTAGTCACTGAGGGAGAACAGCTAACCTTGTAATAAGCCTGAGCCATTTAGCCTCCAAAGGCAAATTACTTATTACCTTGGCATCTCCCCTTGTTTATCCCACTGGAACAAGCGAGTGGGAGGATAGCTTGTAAGGAGCACTGTCAGTGCAAGCGTGAGGCCCCGGGTTCAGATCTTCCTGCAGTAAACCCCACACCGGAGGGCAAAAGAGACATGAGGCTTGCTGGGGCTTGCTGGTCACCAGGTTACCATGAAAACTACAAGCTCCATGTTCAGAGAGAGACCTTGCCTCAAGGGAATAATGGAGCGACAGAGAGATGGGGCAGGAGGGAGGGGTGCAGGGAGGAGGGGAGGTACCTGATGTCCTCTGGCCTCCACAGTCCATGCACATCCATGTGCACACACATGTACTACACACATGTGTGCACCACACACACACACACGCACACAGAGGGAACGTATTTAATAAGGACTACAGAGGTCTAGAGCTTGCTGGAAGCCCCAGGCAGAAAGTACAGCCTCTGAGAAATGGAAGCAGAGTAGGCAGCTGTGGACGAGGAGAGATGAACTAAGAATGCTTTCTTTGCAGCTAGGAACTACTTCTACTGCACCTTTGAGGGACAGAGATTATGCAATGGGTGCACACTCCATCTGATGGGGACATGGGCAACCCACAGACTGGAGGGACAGACCGTGTTAGGAGTTAACACGGGGCTCTTAAAAAAATAAGCAGTGGTTATTGTGATACTGCACATTTTCTCTCTCCCTTCCTTCCTTCCTTCCTTCCTTTCTTTCTTTCTTTTTTTGGTTTTTCGAGACAGGGTTTCTCTGTGTAGCCCTGGCTGTCCTGGAACTCACTCTGTAGACCAGGCTGGCCTCGAACTCAGAAATCTGCCTGCCTCTGCCTCCTGAGTGCTGGGATTAAAGACGTGCGCCATCACTGCCCGACTTCAGATTTTCAACGTAAGTGTACATTTCCTATTCAGGACACAGATTTAACGGGGCCTCTTAAAAACTGGTAACCTAGGCGGGTTCTTTTTATTGAGAAAAAAAAAAAATGAAGATTGTTTGTCTTGGCTTTGGACCTGACTTCTGTTTTGTTCACCACAGGGTTTTGTCCTGGCCAGGCAAGCCTCCTTGCCATTCCGGAAGTCTAGATAGACAATGGCTGCATGCTCAGCTCTTTGTTTAGGAGGGTCTGTGAAAGCACAACTTCCACCATTCTCCCTCCCCGAGCTCTGCATCCTTTGGAGACTCCAGCATGCTTACCTTCTCAGGTAGAGCTGCCCTCACAGACCTGCCAACTCTCCCCCTCTGCACCCCACTCCCAACACAAGCCCTTTCTCCACTTACCATTGTCTAATTTATTTGGCACTTACATGGTGTGATCCGGAGTTCGGTCATATTTTATACACATATGCTGTATTTAAGTCTCCACCAAAATAACATATTCTCTTAGCCAGAGACTTGGTTTTGGATTTCCTTATGACCCGACCCTGAGGTTCTTAGGACAAATCTGGACTGAAACCAGGGGCCTGAGGATTCTCAAAAAGATTGTTCAAAGATTTTTTTTTTTTTTTTTAAAAAAAGAAGAATCCAGGTCCTCTGTCTCCAGGTAAATCACGCATCTTACTCTCTTTGTGATGCTAACAAGCTAGGAACAAAGGCTCCTTGACAGCACTCTCAGGGGAACGCAATGCTGCTGTGAGTGAGGGTGGGGAACGTCTGCTGTACCCCTCCACTGGTACCAGGCATGGTACCGATGACTCCTGTGTCTGCAGAGTCAGCCGAGGATGGCCCTGTCTCCTCCTCAGAGCCTAAGCATGGGAGATGGTAGGGACCTTGATGGAGTGGTTTACAGTAAATGAGAGGAGGAGAGGCTAGAGCCAGGAAGGAGGAGAGAGAGGGCATCAAGAGAAGAGGGGGCTAAGTACTCAAGAAGACTTCCTGGAGGAAGTGGTGCTTGTTTGGAATTACAGTTTAGACCAGGAGGGAAGGATTCTGTTGACCACCCAGCCGGAGTCAGAAAAGTGTGGGGAGAAATACAGAAGGAAACTTTTCTTAGACAACGAACGTGATTTTCCGTGGCAGAGGCATTGGGAAATCAAGGAGATTTAATTACAACTCCCTTATGAGCGGGATGCGAAAAGGAGTGGGAGGCTCACGGAGACCTTCATTGCTGAGAAAAATTAAGAGGAGGAATATGACAGAGGTAATGGGCCTGTATGTGTGTCATGTCTGTTTGTCATCTTTCTAGACAGGCATTCTGCCTCCTGCTTCCTTCTAGGTTAGAGGAGGGGGAAGATCCTTCGGCTGTTAAGGTGAACATACCGTTCAGGATGCAGAATCGGGACCTGGAAAACACTTCCATTCCTTTTAGGGAAGAAAAGGTCCATCCTGAGTCACTTGGTTGCTAAGAATAATAATAACCATTTGTTCAGCAATAACAATGTGTGAGGTGACCAAAAGAGCCCTGCGTCTGGCTAAATAATTCCTTCCTTCCTTTAGAAAATAGAAAACAGCTTGCCTAGTTTCTCTTCCAATTTATTCCTCTGGCTTCTCAGTCCTTGGGAAATTTAGGAAGATGCTTACTTCATAAGCCTTTGTAGACCAGCCCTTCTGTATTCAGAGAACGATGTCATCACATGCATTAAGCCGGGTCTTTAAGATTAATGCAGTGTGCAGGAAAACGTAATAAATGATCCTGCATTAACAGCTTTTAGCTTGTCAAAGTGGCTGCATGCTGAATGCATCTGGGGAAAAATTGCAAATCACAACACACAGCATTGCTAACAGATGCTAACACGGAGAAGTGGTGGATGGAGGCCGGAACAGGGCCCAGCCTCCTGTGCTGTCTGCACAGGGAAGGGGACAGGATTTATAGACCATGGCTCCTGACTGTTTGGGTGAAGAGGTGCTTGAATGAACAAGCTGTTAGTACAGACAAAAGATAATGGGAGCAGAAACAGCTCCTTGTGCAGGAAGAATGATAGATTGTATCCAAGGTCCTGCCCAAATTAAACTTTGATTCTCTAACTCTGAAACATTTCACAGAGTATAATGTATCACAGGCTAAGGAATGATACATAATCAGAATTATGGAGCCGTACCTCTCTTCCCAACTGTTAATAGTTTAGTACCATTCAGTTTGTGAAAACACAGCCTCACAATCTACAGTTATCTGCTGTAAAAATGACACTACACAGTAACCATAGAATCTCAGTAGCACATAGTAGGGCATGCTTATTGCTCGTATGTCTGGAGGTCTGCTTAGGTAGCTTTGCTGATCACATATCTGGGGGTGGACTGGCCATCAGTTAATCTAGGATAGCATTGACTGAGATGGCCTGGGTGACACAGCTCAACCACATGTCTTTTATCTCCCACAAAGTGACGACAGACATGACCTCATGGTAAGTCAGGAGAGTCAACCAGAAACATGAAAGACTCCCATTTTAGCAAAAACAAGCCCCACAGCTAAAGTCAGCATCAAGGTGTGGGGAAATGTACCCCCATGCCTTTTGCTAAAGGAACTACAGCTGGGCATGGAGAAGAGGGGAAGAAGAAATAACTGGCACAATCACAGGAAGCTACCACACTCGCTGCTCATTTAATCCTCGTAGTAGAATCCTAAAACAGACACCAATGCCATGGGAAGCCTCCCTGAAGTGCCATGGTGTGTTGGGAGCCTTCTAGAAGGTCAGAAAGAAGACTGACCGCTGACCTTCCTGTTACAAATGTGAGGGACTTCCCATTGTGCTACAGGACTCTTAATTAAGGGCACGAGTCTCAAGACGCTTGCCAGGGGATTCTGAGAATGGTAGAGAGATGCGCTCAATGTCCTATGAACTAGGAAATGCAGAAGCCTTTATGTACTTGCTCTGCCCCTATGCATAAAACTCCCCGCAGTCCTAGAAGCTCTAAGACCTGGGCAGTGAGTATATTTGCCAGGTAAGACAGCTGCTCTGTCTGAGTGCCCTAGCCTTAGTGATAGAAAGCAATTAAAGCATCTTGTTCACATTAGCTCAAAGTCAGGCGTGTGGCAGCGCTGAACAGAGGCCAGGAGATGATACTGTAACTATGTGAAGAACGCCACTAGGCATTTAGCAGGACCTCCCCGGAAGCTTTGCAGACAGCCAAGGTCTGTATTTAGGGGGTAGATGGTGTAGAATTAGGAAGAGGAAGGAGAAGAGCCTAGAGCATGAGATTATCCCTGTAGCCTTGTCTTCTCAATGCTGTGCACACTGTAGGACAAACGATCCAAAAGCATCCTGTCAGTGGAACTTTACACTCAGTGAAAACATTTTCTAAAGATGGGACAGGGGCTGAGGAGATGACTCGGTACGAGCACTTCTGTATAGACATAAGGACCTGAGTTTGAATCTTTACACTCAGATCAAAGCTGTGTATGGCTGTGCATGCCTACAACCCCAGCACTGGGGACTGTATCCCAGGAGTCTGCTGGTCAACTAGCCTAACAAAAGTTGAATTTATTGCCAGCAGACTTTCAAGGAAAGGATTATTAAAGGGTGTTCTTCAGGCAGGCCAAATATGTTATCAGGCAGAATCTCTACCAAAGAAATGACGGGCACTGAAAACAGAGTAAAAGAAGATAAAACTAAATATATTATTTCTTCAATTTCTTTCCTCTTGTCTCTTCTCTTGAGAGGCCATTTATAACACGCACGTGAGTGTTATATTAATATGGCTTTACAGTTCTTGACTGCTCTGCTGTGCTTTATTTACTTTCTGCATTACCTTCTCCTTTCTTGTTTAACCTTCCATTTGATGGTATCTGTTGGGCAATCCTCTTAAACCACTTCCTTCTTTGTCGGTTCCAGGTCCATCACTGTGCCTGTCGAGAGCACTGTTCCTTCCTGTGCCTGACTTGTTCTAGTGCCTGACTTCGTTCTAGCGTTTTCAGCTGATTCTGTCTGTAGCTTCTTTTTATCTTTGGAAAACACTATGATCTCATATGTTACAGGCCTTTTCGATGAAGCACTTTGATGTAGTAATCACAGTGTGCTAAGGACTCCATTTTGATGCCCTCATGCCTGTGTAAACAAAAATCTCAGTTCTGCTGCTGATTGTCTTACCTCTGACAGTGTTTTGTTTCCTTCCTTCCTTCCTTCCTTCCTTCCTTCCCCTATACCTTTTTTGACAAAAGCCCCAAGCATCTTGTGGTGATGGGGCATGAATTACATATCCTTGTTTTCACTGTGTCCTAACCACAGGCAGGCCACGGGACTGAGGGCTCTCAGTGTCCAGCACCGTCTGGATTTCCATTTCTTCGCCTAAGCTAACAAGTCTGCTCTCTCATCTCACTCCCGCAAGCTGCAATGTTGGTTTTCTCTTTTTGTTTTTCACTAGTACCAAGACTGACAACGTCTGTTACCTTTCTGCTCATGTCTTTAGTTTTTTTTTTTTTCCTCCTCAGGAGACCCACCCCTGCTTCTGGCACTTACTTGCTGCTCTCCTCTTGGCTACTCCATGTGGGTATTCTTGAAGACTTACTCCTCTCCTAGCTCTTCTAGGTGTACCAGTGAGGGCTGTAGGAAAAGCCCTCTCTTAGGTCATTTCTAACATGGCTCTGGCAGTCTCTTGCTAACCTAAACCCAATCCTGACAATTTGTTTAAAAAAAAATTTTGGCTTAATTTTTCTTACCTGGGACAAGTGACATCTGTTCCCTGTAATCAGGTTCTCATTATTTGTTTCTTTTTGCAGGTGTTTGTGTTTTCTTAAATTTTGAGTTCACTGTTTTCCTGTAAGCCTCAGTTCTCTGGATTTATAAAGAGAAAATTTCGAATTATCTAACCCTTCCCCCACCCCTGTGTGTGTAAGGACTGAAACAATGGTTTCTATAGATTTCTGTATTCTAAGTGGGAAAACAATGTGATTCTAAAAACTATTTTTTCCTGATTTACAAGAATGTCTTGGTTTTCTTGTTACTGTGATAAAACACCCTAACTAACGCAACTTAAGAGAGAAAGGGTTTATTATGGCTTTCAGTCCAGTCCATGTTGTCGGGGACGTTCTGGCAGCACACACTTGATACCACTGATCCCATTCCATCCACAGTCAGGAAGCAGGGAAGATGAATGCTGGCTGCTGCTCAGCTTCTTTTCTCCAGTTACTTGGTTCAGGATTCTAGCCTGGGAATGACACCATCCATAGTGGGCAGGTCTTCCCACCGCTGGCATCTGAAAGACTCATTCCTCAGATGAGTCTAGACTCTTTATCAGGTTGACAGTTAAGACCAACTACCACAAAGAGTTTCAAGAAGTATTTGTCATGGTGTCATGTGTAAACCATTTGCAATTAGAATGGCAGACTTATTAAGACTGTTGATTCTGGAGTTATACGTCAGACTTAAGAATCTGAAAAATCCAAAGAGTACTCACTTTTTAAAATTCATCTGACAGTGATTTGTACATTGCAAAGTTTGAAATTTGTCAGATCTGTAGCAATGTCAGGAAAGAAGATGACATCCCGAAGAACAGCACCATGGTGTACTGAGTTCTCTAGGAGGCTCCAAAGCATCCTAAGTGAGGTCACTTAGACTTCTGCCCCCCATCTTGCATGATCCATTCTTGTAGATTCCCCACTCCTGCAAAGGCCAATCACAGAAATCTGAATTTTTCTCCTTCAAGGTGGAGGAGAAACTAGAACACCTCACCCCAAAGCAAGCCGTAAAACTATAAAAGCTCATACTCTGGCCTCTCTCTTCTCCCAAAGATCCCCATGTGGCAGGGGTCAGAGAGGCCAAGAGGACCTGAAAGACAGATCATGCTGGGTTCACCTTCAGAATATTATTATAATAATATTATAATAAATAATTAAATAATAATAATTAATAATAAATGAGTCAAACTCATTTCTACATGGCTGCCCACTCTTTACTACTCTAAGTACAGGTTTGTTGTGTGTGTGTGTGTGTGTGTGTGTCTGTTTCTGGGGATGAACCTTAGGCCTCACCTATGCTAAGCAAGGGCTCTCCCACTGAGCTGTATGCCAGCCCTGAGGATTCTCGTGCCAGGCATAGCTTTGGTGTTTAGTAAATCTGCCCTGCTCTTCCACTGTTAACATGTTCTTTGTTTTAGGAGCCCCTGTGACCCCTGTGACCCCTGTGACCCCTGTGACCCCTGTGACCCCTGTGATGGGTGACTGATCAGGAGTTACACACTTTCACCCCAACAGCAATGAACATTTGTCAACACCTGGCTATACTAAGAAAGAAACAAAACAAAACGAAACAAAACAATAAAATGTTTTCTTTTTCTCCTCTTAGCTCTTTGGCTGGTCTCCATATTAAATGGCCTAAAACATTCCTAAGAGAAAACCTGTGTCACCCATATACAAATTCATAGGAGTCTCATAGAGGGGTTAGACCCAAAGAAATGGCCAGATAACTAAGGCCCACAGAGCATCAGAGTTAACAGTGAGGATAGGGCTTGAGGGTTAGAACTTACTTATGAGAGGGTGGTGGTGGGTGAATAAATTTGCCTTGTAGGTAGATCAAAGTCTCTCAGGTGGTAAAAGCTCAAAGTAACTCTTCCTGGCACCGACTTCTTCATTTATGGAGATTTCCTTTGTAGATAAAATTTTCCTCTCTGGAGGGGCAGCCTTGCAGAGCTGCTCCTGTGTCTGCAGTTTCTCAAAATAACCAGCTCAGAATAGTCAATATCTAAAGAAGTATATTTGGGGGTGGCACATTCTGGTCTCCTGTTGTCATATTTTAGGGTGCTATGATTTTGACCCCAATGCCAGGTGCTTTTTAAACTAGGAACATTTTCATAAAAACCCTGTGGGATACATTATTGCCTTTCTTATAGACAAGGGAAGGTTAATTAGCTTGTGCGAGGTTAAATGGCCACTATTCGTCAGAATCAGGATTTGAACTTGTTTGAACAGGTTCGTTTTAAAACTCAAGATCTTCCTAAAATTGGGGTATAATTTAAACACTGTAAATTCAGTCTTTCAGAACGTGTGAGCCAGTGTGTAATTTAACTGTTACTTTTAAACAACACGGAGGGATTTTAGTGTATTACTGAGGTTGGGCATCCACCACCTCTGTAATCCCACATTATATTTTCTTTGTCCTAAAACAATCCTCCTCTACTCCGTCCATTTTCATTAACTTTCTGCCTTTATGCTTATGTCTAGTCAGGACTTTTTCTGTGAGATAATGCACAGCCTTTCGTATGTAGCCCTTTCTAGTTAGCAAAGCCAGTGGTTAATCAATTGATTGTTTTTATTATGGTGCAGGGAATTGGATGCAAATCCCAAAGCATGCTGGGAAGTGCTCCGCCATTCAGTTACACTTCTAGCCCCCAGCCAGCAATCTTAACCATCTTTAGAGTATCAGAAATGCGAAGCTCCTCTTTTTAGATGAAAGGAATATAGGAATCCTATTTTCTTTAACAAACCTTGAGTCCTATGAGCCAGACAGAGAGCTGGACACCACTAACTTTGGTACATCTCAACATTACCCATAGGGTGTGGTAAAAATAGATAGCTGGGTTTCAGTCTCCAGAGACAAGGATCTTAGGTCAGAACTGGCCCCTTCTTGGGTTTCTGCCAAGCATGTTCAGGAGATAGTGCTGTAACTGGTCAGGAACCGCTGGCAAGCACAGCTGGAGAGTTGTGCTTACTCAATTTAATGTGCATATGAATCACCCAGCATCTTGTTAAAACCCAGAATCTAATTAATTCAGCTGGGCTGGGCTGGGGCCAGAGAGCCTATGCTTCTGATTAAGCCCCAGGTGGTGCTGAGTTCTTATTCTGGAGGCCATCTTTTGAGTGGAAAGGCTGGAGGACACAAAGTCAAGGGTAGGGAAGCCCTGCTTCCTGCTATAGTCAGGTGCAAAGACCTCTACTGCATTGCGGCTAAGGCTAGGCTAAGCGGGCCAAGGCTAGGCTAAGCGGGCCAAGGCTAGGCTAAGCGGGCCGCTGTCCTAATAAGACTGGAATATGTAATAGATGGGGCCTTCTCCTCCTCCCAGTGCTGAGTCCATGTTTATAATGAGGCATCTAGAAAAAAAAGGTGGGCTGTATAGTGTTTGTTATGCTATTCAGCAACATGGGAAGATGTATTACACATTTGACACGTATTTCCATCCCAAATGGTTAATAGGTTCAGAAAAAAAAAATATTGAAGCTAAAGAGGTAAGCCCTAATTTTCCAGAAAACTCACTGGTGTGGAAAACCTCATTTCCCAGCAATGCTGGGTGAATCTGTGTTTTGTAGGGGCTCCATATGCTGTGGCTGCTCGTGAATCGTTCTGTTTTATTATCCTCATTAACAGGGATAATGGTTGCTTTTTAACAATCACGATCACCATCTGGAGCCTAGGAAGCGTAGTCTGTGGCTCAGGTGGAGGAGGAGACCCTCCCGCTTGGGTCCCAGCCTATTGTTCCCCCACTGCCCAGGCCTGTCTTCACCCTTGTTACAGCAAGGCCTCTAGAGCCACAGGGACAGACATGATGTTAGTTCTGAGTCAGGAGAGGACAGAAACAAAGTACAGCATAACCGCACTCAGAGAGCACAGCAATTACCACCTCCAACTTCAGTCTTTTACCACATTCTGATCTCAGATATCTACCAAGTAGTTTGCCATGGATGTCCCCTTCACTGGCCTGGCAGCCCTGACTTTGCTGTTGCTGGGACATGCAGTTGATGTGACTGAGTCCTTGCTCTATCAGCTCATGTGGTGGATTGGGTATGAATACCTGTGTGTCTTCTTTTTGCTTCACAGAGAAGAGTTGCCTTGTGGGGAGGAGATGGCTAGAACTTCAAGCTGCCTGGTAACCATAGCAACCCTGCATCCTGCCTGCCCTCCTGGCTTCTTCGAGGCTTCTCTCCAGACCTTTCCCAGACCAATCATTTTAAGTTCTCCCAGCCTGCAAAGAACAGCACATGGAACCCTTCGAGTCCTCACATGCACAGGAAGTTGAGGGCAGCCGGGTGAGCTTCTCCTGCTTGGGCTAAGGGCGGGGGATGGAGTGATGAGGACAAAGGCCACCAAGGATGTACAAGATCGTCTTTTGATCAGTTCAAACAGGAGACAGTGCAGTGCTCACACTCACAAACGCACAGAACCCACTGTGAAGAGTCATGTCTAGATGCGATGCTTAGATGGAGCAGGTGTCAGAAGAGTTGCTTAGAGGAGAGCCCCTGGCTGAGTTCTGGGGACTGGGAAGGTGTTCGTAGTGTTCTACCAGGGGTGAAGACTTGCTTCAGGAGCATGGATGGAAGGAGAGGGCTGGGAGGCAGGGCGAAGGGAACAGGGCAGTGGAGCATCAGGCGGAGGCGTGAGGCAGAATCCACCATCAGAAGCCCAGCCAGCTCCGGTGTGTGCAGACAGCTGCTTCCTGCTAATTCCCATCAACTGGAAGAACGTTAGAAAGGGGTTGAGACTCAGTTTTGACATTGCTGGAGATACTATTGGGAGTCAATCAAACTAGTTACTTTGTTGTATCTTGACCATTTCTCCTCTGATAGTATGTAAACATTGTAAACCTTTATACCCACAATGGAGAGAGAGAGCCTGCTAGCTGATCTGAATTTTACACCTTTCCCTGTCTCCGTACACAAATGTATCAATGGAGATGGGGCAGGCAGTCAGATCTTAAGTGTGTTAAGATCTATGTTACTAAAGGGGCACAAATAGCTTGTTTTTCTCCTGCCATACCTACCCCCAAGTGTGTTTAACAATAAGAATATGTTCCTTATTCCACAGGAAGACCAACAGAGTCAACTAACGTGGACTCTTGGGGCTCTCAGAGTCTGAACCACCAACCAAAGAACATCCACGGGCTGGACCTAGACCTCCCCGCACATACATAGCAGATGTGCAGCTTGGTCTTCCTGTGGGTCCCAAACAAGTGGAACAGGGGCTATCCCAAAAGCTGTTGCCTATCCGTGGACTATATACTAGCTGGGCTGCCTCGACTGGCTTCAGTGGGTAAGGAAGCACCAGTGTGGGGGCAGGATACTTGGGGGGGTCCCCACCTGTTCAGAGGAGAAGAGGAGGGGAAGGGGGAGGGGAAAGGGGTGAGAGGGAGTGACTAGGACCAGAGCGGTGAGCAGGATATAACATAAATAAGTAAAAAAAAAAAAAAAAAAAAATCAAATGAAAAAAAAAAAAAAGAATATGTGCCTTGAACACTTTCAGACATTTTATGTTTCATTGCTCTGTCTTAACACCTGTTGCTGACTGTGCCTAGATTGAGAGCTAGACATTGATGATATCTAAAAAGGTGGAGAACAAAAAGCTCTTCAGCATTTTAAAATTAGCTATTTTTTCTTTTCAACTTATTTTTATTGCTTTAAAAAGTATCTTACATACTATCTTTGTCCATTATCACTGTTATTTTAAAAAAAATCCTGGAGACAGAATAATTTATAAAGAACAGATACTGATTTCTGCAGAAGTCCAAGGCCAAGATGCAGACAAGGTTAGCGTCAGCTGAGAGGGCTGTGTGGCACTTCTAATATGGCACCTTATAGTGGTATGCCCTGGAGGGGAGAGGAACACTGTATCTTCACATGGGTTAAAGAGAGAAAGGCTTACTTACAGCCCTCCACCCTTTCCCTGAGGTTGACAGTGTTTTCCAAGGTCACTTCCTCTACGTCTTATCTATGTGTCACATTAGGATTTAGGTTCCAGCATAAACATTTTCGAGGCATACGAGCATTAAAGCCATAGCAGCTACTTAAACTGTTTCGTTCTGTTTTGCAGTTATATTTTTAATAATTGATTATTGCATCCAGTGTGCTGTTCAGAAAGATGGCAACACTACCATTAATTTTAGCTTTTCCTAAAGCCATTTTCTCTAAAGGAAAATTCATACAAGGTTAACCAAATCCATGGTACACAGGTAGACAGGTCATACCATGCTATATGGTATTTTGAGACTGAGGTATATTGACTAGGTGTGTGGTTCATTTTAGTGGCAAAGCCATATTTTTCTGGACCTTTCATGCACTTTCTCCTAATTGCTCTGTGGAATCACTGTGAAACAGGACTTGGGATCCTAGCTTGTACCCCAACAAGCCAGGTTTGCTCACCAGTCCTCCATAAGCCAGCTAAAACAGCTAAGTTAAGACTGAATCAGAAAAGGGATATTGAGTGAATGTGGCCACATTGAGAAGAGGGGCAGAGAGAGTGACCCTCCCTCAGTCTATCTTCTGGGTGCTGAAGGGAAGTGGAGGTTTAAGCAGCAGCCCAACTTATACATATTAAGCAGTCTCTATTCAAGTTTTGATCTCAGGCATCAGTCAGTCATTGTTTGGCTCCAGCAAGGCAGTGTAACACATTCTCAGCATCTTGTAAAATCCCTTTCTGGGAGCTATTCCTTTTCTGGCTGGTGTCAGGCTTCAGACCAGGGGATGTCAGCCTTCCTAATGCTTTAAAACAGTTCTTTATGTCCTGGTGACCCCCAACCATAAAATTAGTTTTTATTGCTAAGTAGCAATTGTAATTTTGCTACTGTTATTAATTGCAGTGTAAACATCTGTGTTTTCTGATGGTCTGAGGTGACCCCTATGAAAGGGCTGTTCCACCCCCCAAAAGGGGTCATTACCAACAGGTTGAGAACCACTGCTTTAGACTTCCTTTTTTCTCAGCAAGAGATTCCAGGAGGCGGGGCAGGGGGATTCTAGTTCCTTGCAGTCCACGTGTCAATAGCCTGGTAACCAAAAGAGAGGAACAAACATCTCTTCAAAATACCCTCATCCTTGCTCAGCCACTCAGCCAGTTACATTTAGAGCTTTAAAAAAAATTTTTTTAATTGAGTAGATGACCACTAGAATAATGACAGTGAGCTTGGGTAGGACTCAGACGCTCAGACATTCCACTAAACACGTGAACATTTTAATAGCACACTGATGGACGGAATCAAAGTCATGTTGGTAAGTCACTATGGCTTTAATTTTTTTATGGACACCAAACTGACTTTTTAAGAATTTTCCACTCCTAGTAATGATGATATAGAAGGGGAAGAAACATGCAGTGTGGTGTCACTGTGTTTTCTTTGAGGAACAAGCATGAGTTATTAGACCCAACTCATGTCACATACAGTCCTGGTTGGATCCAGTTGTCATAACCCTGTACTATCTTATAATTTATTGTGTGGTTTTGAACACGTCTTGGGGCATCCAGGGGCCCTGATTTTTTTTAATTAAAAAGAAAGGCTTATTCTATTTTGCCTGCATATATGTAAGTATCCCACATGTGCAGTGCCTTGGGTCCAGAAGATTGTATCAGATCCCTTTGGACTGGAATTACAGATGTTTGTGTGTCATCATGTGGGTGCTGGGAACCAGACACAGGTTCTTTGTAAGAGCAGCCAGTGTGCTTAACTGTTTCATTCTCATCTCCCCAGCCCCCTCAGTTTAAAAGTAAGAAGGTGGGGGTGGTGGGGGAGTAGATTTGGTGATAATTAGCATTCATTATCAACCTTTGGTAACTCTCCTGAGTGTGGGCCAGGCTCAAGTTCAGTCTTGGGTTCCTTATGGTTCCTGTGAGCCCCTTCAGTCAGACTTTCAGTTTCATCTTTTGTGGCTCTGGGTGGAAATTAGTATATTCTGAAGAGGGGGCATGAGCATGGTCCTGCATGTTAACAAGACAGCAGCATTATAAGGCCCTCTATCTTCACGATATTTTGCGCCCCATTCAAAGCACATGACTGGGATCTCCAAGATCCCCTAGATGCAGCTGCAGTGGTAGAAAGCCTTCTCTGAGCAAAGATGGTCTGTAACAGGTGAGATTAAATATGAGCATGGGAGATAGAAACCTTCGAATAGCTGTCTTAGTACCTCTCTGAGTGCCTCCCGCACCAGCGCCTCCCTTGGGGGCTTGTTGGAGAGACGACTCTTGAGCCCCACACACCTGAGGTGATGGAATTAAGGGGCCAGCAATGATAATTTTAGGAAGTGTGATTCTAGTGAGCGCTAAATCTAAAACACCACTGGTCTAAGAGCAAAGACTGTTGTTCTATTGTGGGAAAAGATGACTGAGAGAAGCTGTGCTCAGCTGGTACACTGGTGCCCGGGACCTGCCTGACTGCCCAGGGCTGCCTCAGGGGAGATTTGGTTCAGGATAATTGACTTCCCCCTAAAATGGCATTTGTTGTTGTTGTTGTTTTGAGTGTCTGTCTATGTAGCTCAGGCTGTCCTAAGACCATGTAGCCAACCATAACTTCCTGCCACCATATCCCAAGTGTTGGCATTAAGATATGAACCACCACACCCCATTGCTACTCTCTTTTTTGTTTGTTTGTTTGTTTGTTTGTTTGATTTTTGAGACAGGGTCTTTCTCACTATGCATCCCTGGCTGGCCTGGACCTCACTCTGTAGATCAGGCTAGCTTCAAACTCATAGAGATCCACTTGCCTCTGCCTTACAAGTCCTGGGATTAAAAGCCTGTGTCACCACTCCTAGCTTTGCTGATACTACTCTTAAAGCAAAAAACCCCCAAAACCCAGAAACAAAAACAAAACAAAAACCCTAACAACAACTAAAAACACCCCCCAAAAAACAACACCCCCCAAAAAACCAAAAAACCAAACAAAACCCAACTAGCTAGCCATTGAGGACGTTCAGTATGATTTTTTTTCCTGTTAAAAGTAATCCTCAAATATGAATCCTAATAATATATGAGCACCGATGCCATAATTGTGTTAAGTGCTTCATAAGGTGACAACCCACTCAAATGGGCACTGAGCCATTGCGTTTGCTTAGGAATCAGCCTTGCGAATCCATGGTTCCACATATCAACAATCCAGCAGCGTTATAAGGTGGTATCTGTCGGTCCTTTGTGCTTCTCTGACAGATCACTGCTGATGCCTGAATCTGCTTTTAGTTGAGGTGCTAGGGATTGAACCCAGGGCTTCCTGAATGCTAGGCAAGCACTCTGCCACTGTACAGCTTCTCAGGCCTGAAAAAGTTCTAGCAAATAGTGCTAAAATGAAATTTATGGCTTTGTAGAGGCCTAGGCAAAGCATTGGTGGAGAAAAATGAAATAAACTGGATTCTCATCTGGACAGCTGAGTGAAGACAGTGACTCGAATTGTTTCAGTATTTCAGTCATTTGATTCTCAGTGGTAGATGGAGAATGTGCACTCCATCTTGGTGATTAGAACACCGGACCTCAAGCCAAGACCTACCTTTTAGCTCTACCTCTGTCTCTAGAATCAGGCAAATCTTTCAGCTTAGTTTGCATCTCATTTCCTTTCCTTCAAAGAAGGAATGTTTATAAATATAAGAATTGGACCTAGTCCATTGGGCTCTCTCTTCTCCTGATCCAGTGTGTATGTGGTGTCTCTCCTTGGGAGATAATGGGTTGATGGCATAATTAGGGCACATCAGGTAGCCATGACCTACCATGATTCCTTCAGATGCAGCTTCTTTCTGTCAGTCTGTGTGAATCTGTGAGCAGGAGAGTTAGTCAGGGCAGTGAATCTGAGGACAGCCTACCGCACAGCGCATTTTCACCTCTAATCAAATGGAGAAGTCACGGTGGTTTTGAAAATTGAAATAACTTTTTTTTCCCTATTTTCACACATATCTCTAATTTCTAAAAGAAGATATCAGTGCTTCTGACCAACTTGAAATTCACAGAGACTGGAGAAAACATGTTTATTTACCTATCCCCAGTACCAGGGGCCAGCCTATCAGATGCCTGCTTATGGAAGCTGAAAACAGAGCTGGCTCCTTCTGGGTCAGCTGACAGGCACATCAAACCAAGTGTTGACCAAGCTCCTCCACCGGGAGTGTAAGGCTCCCCAGGAAGACACAAGGGTGGCATGGTTGGCACTATAGGTGGTTTCCCCGGCAGTGTTATCTGTTAACTCCAACCTGCAGAACCCTGGCATGATTGAAGGCAGGAATAGTTCATTTACAAACCACATTTCCTAGTTCCTAGCACCCATCTGAACTCTTGTATATTCTTATCTTTGAAAACTAAATACAATGTCTACTTGGGTCTTCCTTAAGGAGGCTTGCTGAAAAGGTTGATACAGTGAGGAAGAATGTTACTTTTAAAGCCCCTTCTCTTTCCTTTTCTTTATGCCTGAAGCTTGGATACAGTATCATTAGCACCCCTAACCATCCTGCACTGTAAGTAGGGAAGCCATGCGGGAAGGAAGGGAGATTTGAGCCGTAGAAGGACTTCCTCTTCCTTCCGCTGCTTTCGCACCTAGCAGACTCCTCCCTTCAGATAACTTCCTGGATAGGAAGACATTTCTGTGTTTAAGCCTTGATTGTTTTGGACTTTCTATTATATGGTGTAGGTGATACAATATGTCCCTTTGTGTCTCTAATGGTATGTGACACATAAGAGAACCTTACTGTAGAGTCCCATAGATCAATGGCAGAGTACTTGCCTGACAAAGCTCTGGGTTTGTTTTCCAACATCACAACAAACAAACAACAAGATACAGTGTAGTCTTCAACAGAGCAACAAAGGATGAAGGTAAAACTGGGGACAGAAAAGACAGATGGAGGCTTCCCTAACAACTGATTAGGTCTGGAGGCTTCCCTAGCAACCATGAAAGGGTCAAGGATATCAGAACTGAAAGTAATTTAATGATGAAAATGTGTAGCTCCTCCCACTCTCCCCACCTCTTTATACTTCAGAGTTGAGAAAACTGAAGCCCAGAGATGTTAAATTAAGTGCCCACAATCAACCAATAAACTATAGAATTACCATGTAGACACAATGGGAAGGTATACATGCCACAAGTATAGGACTCTCAATCAGTGGAATGGGATGACCTTGTTCAATAAGGACCAAATACTAACCCTAGGACTTTTGTGTTATAAATAGACCATGTAATGCGCTTAATTTGCTGATGTGGTTTTTAAGCTAATTCAAAATCACTTCAGATGAGAAATCTCAAAATGTTTTAGCCATGGCTGGTTCCTGCATCTTTCATCCTCGTTTTTGTCCCCATTGTGGAGAAGATATTGCAGAGAGACATATGAAGATTTTGATTGACAGACGGAGTCACATGCAAACTTCACAAGATTCTTATTAAAACAAGACTCCTGAGAATCAGATCTTTCAAATTAGACTTTGAAGTGGAATGAATTTTTGAGACAGATTCAACTGTGTTTGTGCATTACTCGTGGAGAAAGGATGGCTTCAAAACAGGGCTCTTTGACAGAAAATTCCTCCATGCGCCATTCTCAGAGGAAAGATTAACAAGCAGCAGAGGCTTTAGGGCTACAGTAGTGACTGATTAAAGATAGGCCCAAGGTGGGTGGAGCCAAGTGACAATAAGAAGATAGTGGGAAGGCATGACTTTTGTGGATTCTAGACCTTAGTAGTTACTGTTGATATTAGCATGGAGAGTCGTGTGTGTGTGTGTGTGTGTGTGTGTGTGTGTGTGTGTGTGTGTGTGTGTTTCTTTTCTTCTAAAAACAATTTGTATTTAATTTATTGTTGTTTGTGTGTATGCCACAACACCTGTGAAGTCAGTACTACTCTGGGAGGCAGTTCTCTTTCTTTTCCCTTTCTGTTGAAGACGGGTCCTCCTTGTTTCTGCCATGCTGGACTGTTCACCCCAAGCTTGCTGGCCCGAAAGATTGGAGATTTTCCTGCCCCTGCCTCTCACTTCTTTGTAAGAATCCTGGGGTTACAGATGTGGCCACTGCATCTGAACTTTTCTTCTTGGGTTCTGCTGCTTGAACTCAGGTCAGCAGGCTTCTGGAGCAAGCAAATGCTTGTACCCTCTGAGCCGTCACACTGGTCTTGACCTTGCATTCAGTCCCACTGAGTTGCTGGAAACATACAACCTGCTAAGTAGCCTCCTGACTGCCCACTGAAATCCCTACTGCCTGTCCCTTTGAACCCCATATTGCAGCAAGCTCTAATCACAGAGAGTCTCTGCAAGAATTCAGTTTGGTTACATGTGGAATTCTAGAGCTCTGGATTGTCTCTCCAGGCCACTCACAGCCAGGATCTGCTGAACCTGAGGCTTCTTGTTCTTACTTTTGCTCCAGGACCGTTTCTGGTTTTTGAAGTTCTCAGTCTTCTGAAAGCAACTGTCACTGGGGTTTTCTGCTGCCCCTAGGTGTCAATTACAAATAGCTTCTTGGTTAGGGGCAGGACCTCGGGTCCACTTCCTTCTCTCAGTGCTGGGACCACGTCTAGCTTGAACCTATTTACGTGTGCGGCCTAAGCTCTGTGAGTTCATATGTACATCTGTCCTATTGTATCTGAAGGGCACTGTTTCCTAGGACTCACCCGTCGCCTCTGGGCCCTACAATGTTCTGCTCCTTTTGTGTACGAGTCCCTGAGCCTTTAGGGAGGGGTTTAATAAAGAGATCCCATTTAGGACCAAGTGCTCAAAAGTCTTTCACTCTTGGTACACTGTTCAGTTGTGGCCTTTGTGATTCCCATCTACTGCAAGAAGAAGGTATAGAGGGATTTCTAATTAGCTAATTAACTGAAGCTGACCACGTATGCCAGCTTGTAATTCCAACTAAGGGCACACATGGTTCTCTTAAATATACTTTTAAACATACAGTTGTATAGTTATATGACTTTAACACATGCAAAGAGTCTTGTAACATCACCACCACAAACAGGCTGTGGGACAATTACACCAATAGATTCTCTCGTGCTACGTTACAGATTTTTTTTCTTTATTTCTTTTTATGTATGTGAGTACACTGTAGCTGTCTTCAGACACACCAGAAGAGGGTATCAGATCCCATTATAGATGGTTGTGAGCCACCATGTGGTTGCTGGGAATTGAACTCAGGACCTCTGGAGGATCAGTCAGTGTTCTTAACCTCTGAGCCATCTCTCCAACCCTATGTTACAGAATGTTTTTTAAAAGGACAGTTTTCTTTTTCTAATGTTTGCTATTGTTTTATTTTGCAGTTTGGGGAACTGTAATTCACATACAGAAAGCTTGCAATTTTAAAGTGGTTTTTTTTTTAGATTTTTTGTTTTGGGTTTTTTTTGAGACAGGGTTTCTCTGTGTAGCCCTGGCTGTCCTGGAACTCACTCTGTAGACCAGGCTGTCCTCGAACTCAGAAATCCACCTGCCTCTGCCTCCCAAGTGCTGGGATTAAAGGCGTGTGCCTCCACTGCCCGGCTTTTTTTTTTTAAGATTTTTTTTTTTTTTTTTTTTTATTATATGTAAGTACACTGTAGCAGTAGAGGGCATCAGATCTCATTACGGATTGTTGTGAGCCATCATGTGGTTGCTGGGATTTGAACTCATGACCTTTGGAAGAGCAGTCAGTGCTCTTAACCGCTGAGCCATCTCTCCAGCCCTTAAAGTGTTTTTTGCAATTACAATTTCAGTGGTTTTTAGTATATTCACAGTATCATTCAACGGTGACAACGGTCTTTTCTAGAACATCTTCCCCATCCCAGTGAGGCCCTGTTCCTCCCACCTGAGACATGACCACTCTCAGCCACCCCATTGCTGTATGGTGATTAATGCATTTTATAATTTCCACCTATTTTAGATATTTCCTATACATAGAATTTTTTTTTTTTTTGGTATGTGCATGTGTGTGGGCGGGCACACAGGTATGTACATGGAGTACACGGAGTTTAGAGGACAATGACAGATACTCTTCCCTGCCCCTACAACACATGTTATAGGCATGTGCAGCCATACCGGACTTTTTACATCAGTGCTAGGATCTGATGTCAGGTCCTCATGTTTGAATAGCAAGCACTTTTACCCATTGAGCCGTGTCTCGTGGAATCTTGCAGCATGCCGTCATTTGTGAATAGCTTCCTCTGTGTGGCAGAGTTGTTGTCAGAGGCCATCCACACCACAATGCGTGCCCATCCATCATTTCATTTTTTGAAGGGAAGCAGTGTAGGGAATTCAACCCAGAACCTTATGCATGCTAAGCATACAATCTGCCACTGAACTGTACCCCAAGCCCCAGCACCCCTCTTTGTAGGTGATAGCATTCCATTATAGAAGCATTTTCTTTATTCCTTCATTAGCCAATGGGACTCGATCTCTATTTTGGCTGCTGTACATAATACAACTGAGAGCATTGAGGATGCTTCTTTGTGAAGATATGGTCTGTTCTCCTAAGTATACCCAGCACTGGTAACTTCTGATGCCATAAGAGGAACTTTTCAGGAGCCTGATAGAGTGCCCTCCACAGTGGTACCACTGCATGGCCGTGACCCTTCCTCACCCATGGAGGCAGAGGACAAACCCATTAGTACTGTCTCAGCATCCATATGTCTTCCTTAGCAAATACGGTCTTGGCTTCTGTAGGTGGTGGGAGTGTGGACTGTGAATGGCCACCCTTTATTAAGATTCAATTCCCATACTGTTCAACTACGACTCATGATGCTGTGTACCAACACAGTCCACTTCAGTCCACTTTCACAACCGCAAAGGGTCACTCTTTATTCTTTAAATATCATCAGCTAATCCTTCCCCAGGCTTGAACCATTTACTCTTTGTATGGATTTTTGTGTCCTGGATGCTCCCTGTAACTGAAATCAGGTAGTAAGCAGTCTTTTGTAACTGGTTTCCGTCAGCATACCACCATCTGCAAGGCTGGTGCATGCTGCAGTACATATCATGATTCCACAGCTTTCTATAACAAAATAACATTGCCCTTTGTCAAGATCATTGGGAAATACACATTTGGAGAGATCCTACCTTTGGACACTCTGAGCACATTTATGGAAACTTTTGCTTATACAGGTTTGGTTTTTTTTTCCTTCAGTTCTCTTGGGCATGAATCTTGGAATGGACTTATTGTCCATCTGATACATTCCTATTTTACTTGTGAGGAGTTTCCAGAGTGTTCCATCATGGCAGTTTCCCTCTCCAGCTCTCCACATCCTGACTCAAACTTGCAATGCTCTGCTGCCATGTCAGTAGCTGTGCAGTTCACGGTCATTTTGTGTGTTGGGGAGGGTATCTTTATATTCAGAGTCTAGCCAACGATGTACATTTTGTCCTGGTTTTGCTGCTAATTCAAGCTAAGGAAAACCCAGGTCTTGAGTATGTGGTCTGTGAAGTAGGGTTGACAGAGAAAATAAATCACAAAGAATAGCCGAAGAGCACAGTATGAAAAGGGCAAGTGTTGGGGTATAAACATCATGAATCTGGATTATATTTTAGAGCAACACACATTTTGTTCCCTGTTGTGTGCCAGGCTCTGTGACAGGCACTGAAGTGGAAACTTAAGAGTTCTTTGGAGACTCAGTTGTGTTGGATGGTGTTTTGCTGGGGCAAACACATGAAGGAGTGTTTTCTTGAAGTGGACACAGGTGAAAGGCTAAGGCAGACTCGTGGAGGAACATTTTGCTGGAGCAGACACAGGAGAGAGGATGTTCTGCTAAAGCAAGCACGCGAAAAGACACGTGATGAAGGATTCTTTGCTAATGACACGCATGTGTTGGTCCACCTTACACTGCACAGTTGAGCTCCATTTGTTGGGACTCCTTGTACTTGGGCTGATTGGATGCATGTGCTGAGGCAAGACGTGTTCTGAGACAAGGCCTGTGGAGGACACATGATGTGTGGAGGGTATAAACAGGACTCCACAGAGTGATGGAGACAGAGCTTGACTTGCTGGTACAGCAGCTGTGCAACGCTTGTAGGTCTTGAGTCTTCACTGATCTTTGCTTCTAGAAGAGAGTCACAGCTGAGGAACTCTTCTGGTGTTCCTGCTGGTCCCTCCTGCTGACTTGAGCCAAGGCTGAGATCTGGCTGTCTCTGCTAGGTTGTGTCACCACTGTTGCTAACCCGACTCTACTGAACTGGACTGCTGGAGTATCTGTGAGGTGTTTGCCAGTGGATCGAGCTGCCGCTGCTGACCTGTGAACTGAACTGCCAATTTCCAGACAACACAGACAGGAGTTGCTCCAGAGAACCTCTCTAAACAGGTCCACTTCCCCATGTCCTTTCTTTCCCACTACCTCTGGTGGGTGGTGGGCTACAAGGGAGGTTAAAGCGTTTAAGATCCATCATTAAAAATAGATTTGAAAAATTAAAGTTATAAGGCACGGAGGACTTAAAGCTATGTACAGAGGAACTGAGCTTTCAAAACGTGAATTAAATGAAGAGGGAGCAGAAAGGAGGCGCCCAGCATACAGTCTAAGTGTCAGGAAAGCATCCCTGGTGCAGAAGATGCTCATCAGCAGTAAGGAGCTCCAGAGTTTTAAGGGGAAATGTGCTCCAGTGCTTGGGAAGCTATCCTCTGGGTGGCCTACTTTTCTTTGGCCTTTAAATAACAATTTTGATTAGAATATTTTTATTTCTTTCATTTTTTAATTGGTGACTGATAATTGGTGACTGATGAGGTTTCTTTCTTTTTTTTTTTTTTTAGAAACATAAATCATAGATAAGACTTATATAAATATTGCTAGCTTTTGATCGTGTGCAGTAAGGGAAGAGGGGCCTATAGCTACGACAGCTACGACGGCAACGCCGGAACAGAATCATGTTTGGAGAACGCTTTTTCCTGTCTCTGTTCAGATGCTGTCAGGTCAGACTTCTCAGAACCCACAGCTCCACCTGAATGGCAAAGCACCAGGAGATGAAGTCTACTGTCTCCTGGGACGCATCACGGGCCTGAGAAGAACCATTTTCTCCTGACAAGACCTCTTGTTCACACCTTCCCTGTGGCGAGAGAGAATGACTTGGGTTTTCAGTTTTCTCTCCAACTCCTCTTATATTGGAAGAATAATTCTGAAACCTTTTGATGTATTTCATAGGTGGCCAAAAAAAAAAAAAAAAAAAAAAATCAAATCACTTCACTTACACACTTAACAGTGTTTAACACAACAGTCCTTTAAACACTTTTTACTAAGTTCATGGGAGAAAGAAAAAAAAAATCTTTTGATGAAATACATTCTTTTGATGAAACCAGATGGATTTAAAAAATTGTCTTAAATACCTTATTACTTCATAACCCAAACAACCCAAGCTTACGCATCATCCTAAAAAATATACACAAACACACAGTAGGGTAGCTTCTAGATGTCTTGTTTCTAGGTAGGCCACTGATGGAGAAGAGACCTAAGTCCCAAATAAATAGTGTACCAGTTGGTTTAAGTGAGAAACAGACTCATGCAAGTACAATAAAGGCTGAATTTTTTTTTAAAAACAAGTTTTATTAAATACTTTAGAAAAGCATTAACAAGTTTTTATTAAATACTTTAGACTGGGTTGGCCAGTGTACCTCAGCAATCTGCTTGTCCGTATCTCCCTGCGTTACACGCATGTTCCGTCTTGCCTGGCTTTGTTCACGTAGGTTCTGGGGATCGAACTCAAATTCTCATGTTTACAAGGCAAGCACTTCAGAGACAAGCTGTCTCCCCAGCCCACGATTTATTCTTATATGACTTTTGAAAAGGGATTAGCCAAGTGATTCTGGCTCAGAGCTTTCATGAGACTGGGTCAGGATGCTCACTGGAAGACAGTCATTTGAAGACTTAGTTGGGGCTGGAAGATCTGCTTCCCAAATGGCCCATTTGCGTATCCGGAAGAATTCTGCAATTCCTGTTTCAGAGGAACTCGCCGTACAGCTACCTTGTACCTGGCAGAGGCCAGAGCAGTTGATCCTGGGGGATGAGCAGAAACAGCAGTGTCTTTCATGACCTGTTGTAGGAAACCATCCATGTTACTTAGGACATGTTTTATTGGTTCCCCCAGACCATGCCCAGTACAATGTAGGCAAGGATTACATCTAATGACAATCGTTACATATTAGAAAACAAATCCAAATTGACAAGTGAAGCTGGACAGTGGAGGACCATCAGAATGACTGGGAATAGGGGCAGTGGTGTAGTTGTAGTTTGTTGTACGAATACTTTCAATTATAGACAGTAAAGAACTAAAGCACATAGTTCTTCAAGGCTGTAAACATACTGCAGGCAGAACACTGGCTTGATACATTGGCCTCTAACATATCTATATTTTGTAAACTATTATAGTCTGAAATATGCTATGAGGGCTACTCTGATAAATGACCTGTAAAAACATAATTGCATTTGACTTGGAACTATCGTGGAGAACATTGTCAGCCACTTCATGAAGTGTACCTCTTTTTTTGTTTTGTTTTTGTTTTTTGAGACAGGGTTTCTCTGTGTAGCCCTGGCTGTTCTGGAACTCACTCTGTAAACCAGGCTGGCCTCGAACTCAGAAATCTGCCTGCCTCTGCCTCCCAAGTGCTAGGATTAAAAGCGTGCACCACCACTGTCTGGCAAAGTATGCCTTTTAGATAGAAACATTTTTCTTTTCTCTCTCTCTCTCTTTCTCTCTCTCTCTCTCTCTCTCTCTCTCTCTCTCTCTCTCTCTCTCTCTCTCTCCCCTGACCATTTTTTTCTTTACATGTTCTATCTCTGTAACTCAAACCTTTAATCTTCAAGGCTTAGCCCCCTGAGTGCTGGGTATATAGATGTACACCATCACACATCTCTTTTACTAAAGTAATTTGAGATCTCCAGTATCAAACTTCTAAAAAACTGTACACTTCAGAGTCTAATGTATGTCTTCTTCAAGTTTGTCTTGTGCTTGCATTCCTGTGTGCTAACTTTACTCTGCTTTGTCCTACATAATTGCTGAGGTGAAATTTTAATCTTTGCTCTGATTTCTGCATATAATTTACCAATCCATATAAATGTGCCCTAGTGTTGTGGAAATTACGCTGGAGGGAGAGATGAATGAATATTTTTAGGAATCAGCATGGAAAGCCAGGTGTGATGGCGCACGCCTTTGATCCCTGCACTCAGGAGGCAGAGGCAGGCAGAGCTCTGTGAGTTCAAAGTCAGCCTGGTATACAGTGTGAGTTCCAGGACAGTCAGGGCTGTATAAGAAACCCTGTCTTGAAAACCAAAACCAAACCAAACCAAACAAAAAAGTCAACATGGAGAGATACAACTTTATAAGCATCTGTAGAGAGATTTTTAGCAAACTCATGAGACTTATTTGTTTAATAACATTCAATTATTTAGAAACAATGTCATAGCAACAAAATGGTGAGTGTGGAGATTAAGGGCTCTGTTTCCCTGTTAGAGAACCATGCAGGAGGAAAGAAGGGCTTCCTCCCAGGAAGAAGCAGCAGAAATTGCTTCTCCACGTGTGGTCTGGCACTGTCAGGGATCATGCTAGAAATGTCCATCCCCACATCTCACCCAGAGCTGTTGAGTCAGGAGCTGAGTGTGCAGCTCAGTGGATGGGTGTTCATGCAAGCATGTCAGGTCCACTGTGATGGGAGGTTCTGACAGACTACAGGCAAGCCGATAGCTGCAGGTTCTCGCTGTGTGGAATGGAGACAACTATAGGACCCCCTTCAGAAAGTTGTTATTGAATGGGGACAAAAAAGAGGAAAAGACGTGGTTGCCCCTAGGTATGGTGGAGGAACAAGTTCATTGTAGATAAAGGGAGAGCACAACCAGAAGCAGGGACATTTGGGAGATCAGAGTGGACATGACCCTGAGCCAGACCGAGTAAAAAGGACAGGCAAGCAAGGAGAGCCGACCCAGAGGCCAGGAAGGAAAAGCATAGACCAAAGAGACCAGGCAACCAATATGGCTAGATTAGATAGTGAAGAGCGGCTGGGGGGAAGGGCAGTCCAGTTCCTGGGCTGGAGGAGTTTGGGCTAGGGGGCAGGGTATGCCAGCTGTAGCCTGTAACAGGTAAGGACTGAGGAACGCTGGGAGAACCTGGTGACCAGGTAAGCTTTGATTGATAATGGATACCTCAGCCATTTGTCCCAGATTTGAGACCTAACAGTTTATCAGGATTAGTTAGTATACTTTGAACAGTGTCTACTGAAAGCTCAATAGATATGACCCACTATGACCAGAAGACACAGTGCCAGGGAAATTTTGTGGCATTTCATTTTCTAGGACCCCCCCCTTTCTTGTAAGTATGACAATGAACCTTTCTGGGAAGTAGCTCTAAGTTGGCACTGCTGGGGTAGGCCAGAACTAAGAGAAGAGTATGTTCAAAGTCCTTGTCACACGACTCATCCCAGAGGGCGTCTTGAGTTGTGCTCTACTTTGGAGGATCACCAGACCCTGACCCATGGGGCAAAGAGCCAGTTCCTTGCTTGTTTTGAGGGATAAACTGGAAGTGTCTAAGCCATTGGGACATTGTGAAATTTGCACAAAAATTCTCTAATATGGTTTACAATTAAAATCTTTTTGCCTGTGTATGTGGGTGTGGTGTATATACATATTGCATGCGCACTGTCTGCCTGTACATATGAAGGCTAGATGTTGACATCAGGTGTCTCCCTGTTGCAGGATATTGAGAACACTATGAACCCCAAGATTGTGTTGTTTACTGGAAAAACCTGTTTCTAGTTGTGGTGTGGCTTACCCTTAGCACATGCCTTAATCCCTCTGGCTGGAATACAGACACAGCCTTAGTTCACACCTTTAACCACAAACAATGGAGGTAAAGTTAGTTTGTAGAAGGAAGCACCATGTTTGAAAGTGATGTCTACTTGAGTGGCAGACAAAGTGACAAATCAGAGAAAGAGTTGACAGAACAGGATATGCCCAATTCTCACGAGAAGAGAGAGGAAAGGGAAACTACTTGAGGGACAGTGCAGAGGGAGAGAAAGAGGCAGGCAGTTTTCCTGGGAGAGTTTTACAGAGACAGGTTGCAGAGACAGAACAGGCTAGACCCAGGTGAAGACAGAATGAACCAGAGAATAAGAAGGAGCCAGACAATTAGAACCGATTACAAGAGTTAGTTTGAGGCCAACCAGAGCAAAAAAGTCAAAGGCCAAGAAAGAAGCTAGATTGAATCAGTCAGCTTGGAGAGGAGTTTGAACCAGAATAGCTGAGTTGAGCCAGCCTACAGAGCTCAGAAAGAGCTAGGAAGGTGAGTTTATTCAA
The DNA here is from genome assembly GCA_028551405.1 of Uromys caudimaculatus. Classification (NCBI taxonomy): domain Eukaryota; kingdom Metazoa; phylum Chordata; class Mammalia; order Rodentia; family Muridae; genus Uromys; species Uromys caudimaculatus. The sequence continues at coordinate 24,870,298 of CM052711.1, read as the reverse complement.
TAGTAGGCCTCCGAGGCTGAAAACCCTCTGGGCCTAGATAAGATTGTATGGAGGCCGGAAGCTCCCAGGATGAGGCCTAGGTTAGCAGACAGAGGCAGTAAGTCTCAGAGACCATAAGTACATTGGAGCAAATAAAAAATTCTTTTAAATCTCCCTTTATCACTCTTCACCTTATATATTGAGTCAGGGTGGAGTGGCTTAAATGTCAAATGTTCCCCATAGTCTTGGGTGTTTGGCCACTTGATCCTCAGTTGCTGGTGGTGTTTCGGGAGCTTTAGGTGATGCAGCTTTGCTAAAGAAAGTGTACTAGTATGAGTAGCATTAAAAAAAAAAAAAAAAAAAAAAGGCTTGCCTACTTCCAATTTCCTTTATCTGTAGTGTGTTTCTGGCTCAGGATGTGAGTGTTCAGCTTCCTGTCTTAGCTGCCGTCCTGCTTCTTGCTGCCATGCTTCCCCACTGTGGCTGGCTCCCATACTTCTGAAGCCAAAAACCAAATAAACGCTTCCTTCTGTAAATTGCCTTGGTCATGGCTTTTTATCGAGGCAACAGGAAAGTAACTGTACACAAGGTCTCCCACTGAACTCAGGGGTCACTGCTTCAGCTCCTTTAGCTAGACAGCTTGCCCCAGGGATTTTGTATACTGGGATTACGCAGGCTGACATACCCACGTGACATTTATGTGTGTGCTGGAGATCTGAGTGCAGTCCTGCATGTTTGTGTAGCAAGTACTTGGCCCACTGAACAGTCTCCCTACCCCAAAGGTTCTAGCCTCCCTGGATTCTCTGAATCTGCACTTAGGGGAAGAGTCCAGACAGAGCCATGTAGTTGATATTATTCCCCTTTCCTAAAGTTTGGTAAATTGCTATTGTAACACTCAAATGTATTATGTGCCCTATAGTTTCTACAAGCTCCACTTAACAGCCGAGTTCCAGGCCCCAGTGTACGGTGGAATGGCTAACGATGCGATTTCCCAGCTTTCAGTGTTTGAAACTTTCCCAAGACACACGCAGCTTGACTCAATTAAACTGTTGTCAATAAGATGAAAGACACTAGATCAACTGAGCCTTTCCTTTTGGCAGCCCCAACAGCCAGGCTGGCTCATCTGCATGGTTGATCCATTCCATCATACACAAGGAGTTGCTGACGTAACCAAAAAGGAATAATTTATTTGTGGAGAGTGGCTGGAACTGGAAAGAGCTGGGATTAAGCCCGGAAGTTCAGAGGTTCCATGCCATACCCCATTAGCCAAGGAACCCAGGCAGCCTCTTCGCCTATCTTCAGGTGCAAGCCAGTATCCTAGACCAATTCAGAATCCTTACATCTCTCTTCTGATGTTGCATGCCTGAAAGAATTCTTGTTTGTTTTTTTCTTTCTGTTTTTGAGAGCTTCTTTTATTTAGCCTGTGTTGGGCTATGAATTTGCTATGTAGTCCTGGCCGGTCTTGAACTACCAATCTTTCTTCCCTTCAGTTCCAAAGTTCTAGGATTATAGACATGTGCCAACACTCCCACTTCTGACAACTTTTGAGGTCAGAGAATGCATCCTGAAGCCAGGTCCCCTTCCAACAGCCCAGTGGAGATAGAGATGTGCCAGTCCTGTGTCATGGAGATGCAGCATCCTTCAGTCCTTGGTTCTGTGCAGACGGTGTGCTTTTCTTATTTTAATACCGTTCCCTCTCCCTGCACTGCTTCATCTCTTCTCATTGAATTTCCCAGTGAATTAGCCTGCTGTTGCTTTGCCAACAGGTGGGAAGAATGGGGGGGGGGGGCAGACGGTGAAGTGGAGGGCTGGAAAATACCACATCTCTCTGTGGGGAAACTGCCAGAATGAGATGTCAGCTTGTGGTTTAGAAATAGCAATGCAGGCTGATTTGGCCCGGACTGGAGGGGCTTCTATACTGCTTTGCCTGCTCCTTGGAATCCTCTAGGACTCTGAAAATAATTCATTTACCTCAGGGGACACGGCTGGTGTATTGCCAAGAGAAATGCTGATGGCACCAGGTTAAAGCCTCCAGTTGTGACATAATTTATGACTGGGGGACTTATCACACTGAAAGAGGTGGTTTGGGGGAGGCCTGGCTGGGGTCTCCACCCACAGGAAAGCCCAGCTTGATCCCCTCTGTATGAAAAATGAAGTGCGGTGAACTAGCAAGGAGACCCTTGCAGTGCTTGGATGATCACATAGACTTGGATGCAGAGTATGTAAGAAATGACCCAGGCGATACCACTTAAAGGGTGTGGCGATAAATAATGGGCGGTTCACGTAAGAAGGTCAAGCGTCTGACTTCAGATCTCGTGTTTTCTTCCTGAGCCAAGTGGCTGTGCACTGAATGCAGGTCGGATTTGCATACACATGTCTCTTTGCTTCAGCTCGTAATTTTTCTGTGTTTTCTCCAGAGGGGATATTAAAACCAGAGCTGTCTCACGTGGAGGCAATGGTTCTCATTCAGAACCCTGTCATGACTTTGTCTTTTCTCTATCATCTTGAAGGGAAAAATATCTCCCATAGTTTCAAGGTCAACTGTGAACTATTTGGGCTTGGAAATGAAACAGTGACCCTTGGACAGCTTGTCCTTCTTGTCACTCAACTGTGTAGACATTTAATAAAACACAGTCATTCTCCAGCCTCGAGTCAGAGGCCAGCCTGCCATCAACCAGCTATCAACCTGCGTGGAAATTTCACTGGGACAGCAAGAAGGTTCTTGCTTTCTCTCTTGCTACAGATGGGAAGATTATTTATTTATTTTTGTCCTTTCAGTTTTGCTTGCTCTTGATCTTTTGCTTCTGCTTTGCATTTTATTTCTGTAGCTCTGTAGAGCCGATCTGCAGAGGAGCAGATGAGTGCTTGGAGACAAACCTGTAAATATCCTGCCTCCTTTGCCTAAGCCTGAGAGCTGAGGTCTGAAGCTCCCTAAGGGGCAGACCTAGCTTGACCTCCAGTTTGGGGTTGACATTATTCCTGGCCCAAGGCAAACAGGGCTACTTACTACTGTCTGGGATTCTCTAATCTGGTGTGGCCAGTCACCAGTTGGACCCTGTCCTGATGAAGTGTTTGCAAGTCTTCAGTACTGGGTCCTATTTGTCCTCTGTGGCATAGGTTCTATTTGATAGCTGCTCATCTAGTGATTTCCAGGTAGACACTTGTTTCCTGGCATCGTTGCTCTCTCTCTGTTCTGCACTGTTCCTCCACGGGCTCTCCTTTTCTGCTTATCCCTTGTGGTGGTTTGAATATGCTTGGTCCATGAGAAGTGGTGCTATTAGAAGGTGTGGCCTTGTTGGAGTAGGTATGGCCTTGTTGGAGGAGAAAAGTGTCACTGTGTAGGTGGGCTTTGATGGCTCCTAGTGTTCAAGCTCTGCCCAGTGCAGAAGAGACCCTCTTCTGCTGGTGGAAGGCAGTCTCCTTCCGGACACCGTCGGGTCAGGATGTAGAACTCTCAGCTCCTCCAGCACCATGTCTACCTGCACATTGCCATGCTTTCCCACCATAATGACAATGGACTGAACCTATGAACCTGTAAGCCAGCCCCAAATAAATATCCTTTATAAGAGTTGCTTTGGTTATGGTGTCTCTTCACAGCAATGAAACCTTAACTAAGACACCCCTGAAATGTCTCGTTGGTAGACTCTGTCTGTCATTTTCTCTTCTCTGGGCAATTATATGCATGTGTGGCCTTCCTCACTACATTGAGACTTGTGGCTACCAAGCACCAAACATCAGTTTCTTGGGCTTTCTGGCTGTGTCTATCAACATGTATGTTACTCATATGAAACGTAACTCTTCTCAGTGGAATTCATTCTCTTCCCAGTTGCTAAAGTTTCTTAGGGATGCTGTGACTGAGCTCAGAGGCTTGTATATTTTCTCATTGTTCTCTAGGCTGGGAGGGCCCAGTGGGAAATGCTGGCAGATTTGGTGTCTGTTCAGGACTGGCATCTTGGTTCCCAGGCAGATGTCTTCTCTCTGTGCCCTCACACTGTGAGAAGGCCAGGAAACTCTCTTGACCATAATGCCATCCTCAAAGGCTCCATCTCAGGACCTAATTATCCACTGAGTCTAGATAGCACCACATTCAGAGTTCAGATTTCAACATAAATTTTAGGAGAGGGGCCACAAACATTCAGGTTATAGCAATTCTCAAACTACACCTTCTTGCTGTCTTGATTTTGACTTATTTTTTTAAATACATATGTACTCAGTCCCCCAGGTTAAAAACAAAAGCCCCAGGGCTGAAAAGATGGTTCAGGAGTTAAGAGCACTGGAGAGATGGCTCAGTGGTTTAGAGCACTGGGTGATCTTCCAGAGGACCCAGGTTCAATTCCCAGCACCAACGTGACAGCTCACAACCATCTGTACCTCCAAGATCTGACACCCTTACACAGACATATTTGCGGGCAAAACACTAATGTACACTAAAAAAAATAAAAATAAAAAAAGGCTGGAGCCTTCCTGAGGGTTCCTTTTCCTTACTCCCTCGTTCTATATATTGCCATGGTAGGCATTTCTACTTTGGAAATCTTTCTTCAATCCCACCTCTCACTTCCATTTTTACTGCTACTCCTTTGGTCTAAACTCCTCAGCCTCCTTTATCTGAAAAAAAAAAAAAAGAAAGAAAAGAAAACAAACAAAACACAAAACATCCTAACATTACAATTCTTGAATAGGCACAAGCTTAGCAAACAGTGAGTGTACCAGCCTGTCTAGATCCAGACAGACAAATTGGGAAGGCTAAATGAGATACTATAAAGTATACTTATACAATGACTGGTACATAGCAGTGGCTCAATAAATGGGAATTATTATTCACTCTTCAATAGTATAATTATTATTATATACAGGACATATCAGACTTAGGCAGCTTGGGTCCAAATCCAGGTTTCATGTGTATACACACTTATTGCACATGTAGTCTCTGTGTCTGCACTTATCATCCCTACAGTTCAGAGAATTATAAAAGGCTATCGTGAGGATTACATGGTTTTATGTGAAGCACTTAGAACATGGCTGGGCACAGAGAAGTCTCATCGTGTAGCTAGCTCTGGCTGTTCTGAATCTCGCTATGTAGACCAGGCTGGCCTTGAACTCACAGTCATCCGCCTTTGCCTCCCAAGTGCTAAGATAAGAGGCATGTGTCACCACATCTTTTATAGGTCAACATCTTGGGTTTTGTTAGAGAAAATGTTCATAGTTTGAATTCTTGTCCACAACACCCCAAAATCACATAGACAGTTATGGAGAACTCGCGTCCTCATGTAAAAGTTTGATCTGCCCACTGTGAAGTTTCATCAGCGCTGGATCAGTCGATTGTCATATTTTAGAGCAGGGATAATGCAATTCCCAAAATTAATGTGATATGCTCACATGCCCAGGAACCAGGTAACTTCCTGGAATGCTGGGAAATACCAAAGCCTCATGGGAGAGTATGATGGCCTACAAGTTTGTCCTTATAAGCCCCTGCAACATGTAGCTCAAGGCCATTCCAGCTGGAAAATTCTGGGGGAATGGTCTTGGCCAAAGTCCATCTCTTGGTCAGTAATTAATATTTAATAAATGTTTGCTTTAAATTTGGCCCAAAATGGTGGCGTTGTGTTTTTCTGATGTACTGCAGGATTAACAATGTCTTTTAGCTAGAAGGCTTCTGGATAGTTGTGTCCACACCAGGACAGTTGTCACCTCTCTCTCTCTCTCTGAGCTGTGTGTGTGTCCTGGGATCAAAGGTGTGTGCCACTAAGCCCAGCAGTTGGATATCCTGCTCTTTATTATGACAGGAGCTGTCCTTCTGAAGCTCATCTTCCAAATACCATCCACAAGCGTGCTCCGAAGGTGAGAACAGAGTGTCTGCACTGAGGTGATTTCAGTGTGAGGCTGGGGACATTATTCTGGAGCCCCATGTATGACCTTTATTTCTTACCCATCACTATGTCTTGTGTAGGGAGAGGATGGTCACAGCTTGTTCTGTGAAAAGAAGAAGTCCTGCTACCCGACATTTCCCCCTAAAACCATTTTTATTGTTTTTGTTGTTGTTTTGTTTTTCTTTTTTTTTTTTTTTTTTTTTTTTTTGGTTTTTCGAGACAGGTTTTCTCTGTGTAGCCCTGGCTGTCCTGGAACTCTCTTTGTAGACCAGGCTGGCCTTGAACTCAGAAATCCGCCTGCCTCTGCCTTCCAAGTGCTGGGATTAAAGGCGTGTGCCACCACTGCCCGGCGTTTTGTTTTTCAAGACAGGGTTTCTCTGTGTAAGAGAGTCCTGGCTGTACTAGACTCACTTTGTAGACTAGGCCAGCCTCAAGCTCACAGAGATCTGCTTGCCTCTGCCTCCCCAGTGCTGGGATCAAAGGCATGCATCACCACACCTGGCTAAAACCAGTTTTATTAGGGGCACAATTTAGACACAGTCTCAAACACACAGCTCAGTGACTTTGACATTATATGCCTCTTTCCACCACCACCCTCCCATAGCCACGCACCGGCTTCCTGTCATTACAGACTGATTTGCAATACTTAGACGTTCACAGAAGTCAGCTTGTACACTATATAACAGCAGTAGCTCGAACAAAGTTAATTTTGGGAATTTTCTTATGTGTATCATCTACTTTGCTCATATCCATCCCAGTACCCTCTCTTATTCCTCTTCTCACTGGCCCCTTACTCCCCCTTTCTGCTATCTCTCCTCCCTCTCTCTCTCTCTCTCTCTCTCTCTCTCTCTGACTCTCTGTCTCTCTCTCTCTCCTACATATGAAATACAACATGAACTATTTATCCTTCTTTACCCCACTCCCGCCAGCAGTCCTTCCTCTGCTTTAATGTCCTGTGTGTATATTTTCAAATCTATATGACATTGTTTTCAAACAGCTCGGCTTCTCCTGCTTACTCTCCTATGTCTCCTACGCCATGACTTCTCTCTAGGTGGACTGGAAGGGCCTTAGGGTTCTGGGGGCAGATGACCAGCTCCCTGCACGGCCATTACCAAGAGGGCTCAATTTGCAGTGGGTGAGCGGGGCTGCTACTTTCAGGCAGTGTGTGGCTCATCCCTGCTCCACACTGAGGTCCCCTTCCTCTTTCTAAACCTCTTCATCCCCAGAATAACACAGGTCACATCACGTCCACAGCCACGTCTACTGATTCCCATGTCTCACTGCATCACTGCTGAGTCATTGACTGAATTGTTGTTTTTGGTGTTTTCCCGTTAATTTCTCTGTGGAATGTTCTTTGTTTCTCCCTCAGTTTTTAAATTTTTTTTTTAAGTTAAAATATACCCTTCCCCCTCCCTCTCTCCTTTCTACCCCTCCCTTTTCCCCCTTCCCCCTCCCTCTCTCCTCCCTACCCCTCTCTTGCCCCTCCTTTCCTTTCCTTTCTCTCAAGTTTACGGTCTGTTTTTTCTTTAATTGTTTTTGTTTTATAAGGATAGCCAATTACAGGACTCGTCCCTAGGGGAGGCTATTTTGCCTGCTCTCAGCATTTCTTTGTTGCCTGTTGTTCTTGCTCTAGGGGTGGGGTCTGTGAGATATCCCCCCTTCCATGTTAGCATGTCTATTGGTGTTACATTTGTTCAGGTCTTGTTTAGGTAACCATATTGAGGGATCATAGGTGATGCTTTCATGTTATTTCTAGGAGACACAATCTCATCGAAGATTTCTTGGTCCTCTGGCTCTTAAAATTTCTCCATACCCCCTTCGGCAATGTTCTCCGAGCCTTATGTGCAGTGTTGCAAATATACCCACTGGGGCGGGGCCTTATGTGCAGAGTGTTGCAGATATACTCACTGGGGCGGGGCCTTATGTGCAGAGTGTTGCAGATATACTCACTGGGATGGGGCCTTATGTGCAGAGTGTTGCAGATATACCCACTGGGGTGGGGCCTAATGTGCAGAGTGTTGCAGATATACCCACTGGGGCGGGGCCTAATGTGCAGAGTTTTGTAGATATACCCATTGGGGCTGGGCACTGCACAATCAGCTGTTCTCTGCATTTTGACCTGTTGTGGTTTTCTGTGATGCTCTCTGTCTGCATCGAAGAGAAGTTTCTTTGATATGGAGCATGAATTACATGTATCTTAGAGAGACATACAGGAAGTGGTGCAGGCAGAACATTTTCCTAGAACTTCATTTGATGGCCACCTCCCTCTCCCCTGATCCTTTCTGCTTACAATCTGGGTGATCTCTACCTCACTCAGTAACAGAACTTAGCACTGATCATGAGAGAGAGCCCACCATGTCTCTCATCGACTCAAGCTCCGCACTCACTTTTTTCTTTGCCTCACGAGCCCTTGGTCTTTACTAGGCCAATTCCTCCTCACTTCATGAAGCCTACACAAATATCTCCACTGGGAAGCTTGCCTTGGCTATCCAATGCATACCCACAACATTTTACTTGGATCTTAGTTAAAGAAGTGCTCACTTTGAGCACACCAGCATAGCTGTCCTTCACTCTGAGTCATCTGCCATCTTGAAGACAGGAGCTGCAGGGCAATTCTTTTGACGTATCTTGTCTAATGCGGCTGTGGTATAAATTCTGTGGAATGACTGAACAGCAACAACAGAATCACAGGCTAATCTAACAGGAGCACACAGAACATACAGAGTGCTCTGCTGGGTGCTTTACAAATCTCCTCTCAACCTCATGAGCCACAGGTTGAGAACAACTGCTGTATGGGAAGGGAAAGTCTGCAAGGCTCGGGCATCTTCCCCTCTCTTCTAACATATTGGAAGAACCTCATAAACCAAGAGTTCATATGCTAACCACAAATTAAACCTAACTGCTAAAGCTACCTCCAAAAACGTATACCAGTGTGACGTCTTAAACCAGTGTGACTCCGAAGCGTGTGTGGGGGAGCAACAAGGCTGGCTTTCCTTTAGAAGTCCCTTAGGACATTTCATAAAGCTGTATCTGCCTTGCCTACAAGTATGAATTGGGCTGAAGAGCCACCCAAGGCTGCATCTCTTTCTCGTTTCCCAGGTGATGTCCACATTGGCCTAGCTCATGCTGGTGCTTTGTTCTGCGAAGCTTTGATGTAAAATTTGAAATGTTAAAAGCACTCACTGACAACCCAAGCTGTTTACAAAACATGATCAGAGCAGGGTTCAGTTAGAGCAACAGTTCTCAACCTTCCCAATGCTGCGCCTCTTTAATACAGCACCTCACGTGTGGTGACCTCCAACCATGAGATCATTCTCGTGGCTATGCATCACAATGTAAATATTTGATATGCAGGATGGTCTTCAGTGGCCCTGTGAAAAGGTCATTTGACTCCAGAGGAGTTGTGACCTATAGGTTGGGAACCGCTGTTTTAGAGGGGTAGGTTCAGCTGTAAATTTGGTTGTCTAGGTAACTGTAAAGGCCAGGCAACAAACTTCTTAAGTTCTCCTATGCTGTGGGACTCAACATCTCCATAGTAGTCAGGGTGTTGACTTTCTCCAGCCTACAGTAGAGGAAATGGAGGCTCATGCGTTTGTGAAACTTGCTCAAGATCTTCCTGTGGTAAGTGAACAAGGGTCTTAGGGATAAATGCTGAAGTTAGCCTTATGCCAGTTCTCCTGCCCACCGGCAATAAACATTATAGTGCAGAGAACACACTATGTCTGCAGTCCTGTGTCCTCAGATATGGCTGAGTTTCTGCTGCTCACCTCACTATTCTAGGAGGACACCCCATTCTTGTATTCTAAGAGTGGACTTATCCTGAGAGTCATTTGGTCTGTGGGGCTGGAGAGTCCATTGGACACATTCTCAGGCATAGGAGGGTGAGTCAGGCAAAGGAGAAAGATGTAGTTGTGACAGCTGGCAGAGTGGCCAAATGACAACACACCCCAAACAAACAAATGAAACCCACACAACTGGCTTTTAAACACATCTCAAGTGCTGGGACATGTTTAAAGCAGTCCCTGACTTTTTTTCAGACACTCTGGTTTCTTACCTAGAAATGGGTAGGATCCGGGCCAATTTCATGTTGGCTAATGGGAAAACTCATGAAATAAATTTAGTAAGAAATGGTCTTACCAAATAGGATTTCTTAAAAGAAAGAAATCTTGAGAATGAGGAGTGTGTGAACAAGCAGAAACTTGAGTCAAATTCCATACAAGGACCTGTTGATTCCCTGAACTCCTTTGTGCACTGAAGGAACCTTGGTAGAGTTTTGTTTTGTTTTGTTTTTTACAAAGTTTTCCAAAGCTCGTAAAAGTAAAGAAATCTCTCCAGGCAGTCAAACTGTCCCCCATTTAAACCAGCCTAATACCTTGAGCGAGTGTCATATTTCCTGTCAGGTGGAGTTTAACATGACTGTGTTAATCTGTAGATTGGAAAACAACTGTGGTAGTTTTAACACAGAGAAGGTCTGTCTTTATTGCCAAAAGGAGGCTCAGGTTGAAGTAACTAACTGGGCGACAGAGTCAATATGCATGAACATTAACTGACCAGAATATCAAGACCTAGCTATCTTTATATTGGCTTTAATTGTATAGCTAGTCACTGTGTCCTGAAATCCAGTCATTTTCATAACTTTATTAGATAAAGTTTATAACTTTATCTAATAACTTGTTTTTTAAATGGTCTTAGATTATTTGGAATTTATTCTCCTTGGTTTGTTCTCCACAGTGTACTAGTTAAGTGTTTAAAATGAGCACCTGAAGCTGGCCACCCATGTGCCTCAGGGTGGCCCTGTGGCTGGGGAAATACAAGGACCCTGGAGCCAGTGGACTCAGTTCTCCTCACAAAGTCTGGCTGGGGGATTTCCTGCTCTGGGCTGTTCTCTTGCTGCTGTGATGAATGATTAGCATTGTGGAGACTAGACTTAGGCTAGCAACAATCTAATCCAAAACAGGACCCAAGTCAAGCATGGGGCACCTGCCTGTCATCTCTCCACTCAGAAGGCTGAGGCAAGAGCACTGTGAGTTCTAAGCAGTTAGACTCTAGCTCCAAAATCCATATGAAGGATTGGAAATTGGGGCTGGAGAGATGACTCGATGGTTAAGAACAAATACTGCCCTTCTGGAGGACCCAAGTTCAGACCCCAGCACCTACACCCTCACAAACTCCTTACCTCCAGCTAAAAGGGATCTGACACCCTCCTCTGAAACACACACCATCCATACAGTCACACACACACTATACATACAGTCACACACACTGTACATTCACACACATACACACACTATATATACATTCACATAAACACTATACATACAATCACACACACGATACATACATATACACACATATACACTATACATATACACACACGATACATACAGTCACGCACACTATACATAATTCACATACACTATACATTCACACACATACACACTATACATACATATACACACATACACACCATACATACACACACACTATACATACAGTCACGCACACTATACAGACATTCACATATACACAATACATTCACATATATACACTATACATACATACATATCCACAATATACACACTATACATACATCCACACACACTATACATACATCCACACACTATACATACATTCACACACATACACACACTATATATACATTCATACATACAGTCACACATGATACATACATACACACACTATACATACATTTGCATGCACCGTATATATATTCACAACACACACATACACACACACACACACACACACACGCATACACACAAATAAATCTTTTTAAAAAGAGCTAGGAATCAGCCCTTACATGTGGCCTTAGCCTACATGCTGAAATGACATTGGAAAAGGCTGAAGCAGACAGCAGAAAATTGGTGCTATTTAAATCACCATCTAGCTAGCTTGGTAGTGTGTGTGTGTGTGTGTGTGTGTGTGTGTGTGTGTGTGTGTGTGCGCGCGCGCGCGCATGTGTATGTGTGTACATGAAAAACAGAAGTTGACTTTGGGTGTCTCCCTCCCTCAATCACTCTTCACATTACCTTATTGTTAGAGGATTTTGCTCACCATGCCATCTGCCTAGCTCCAACTTCGTAGCTTTTGAGGGACACTGAGCGTGGACCATGAACTGTTGAATATCTTTTCAGAGAGTATGCATCATGAGCACAGCATGTTAACAAACCTAGCTTTATCACCATTGGGTTTTTTGTTGATGGATAGAGGCACCCCATCTTTTTCCATCCTTTAAATTTAAAAGAAGGAAAAGGTAGGCCTTTTCTGAGATGAGGCAGTAGCCTGGAATGTACTTCCTGGTTATGCCCACCATTCATTACTCATTTCTTCTGATAGCTCAGGATCTGAGGAAATGAGAACTCAGCCCAAAGCAGATCAGAGCTGAAAGGAGTTTGGGGACATCCAGTGCAGTAGTCCTCAGTTCCCTACTATATCATTCACTCAGTACCAATGCCCAGGACCCGTTCCAAGCCAGTTAGATCAGAGTATCTGGGGAAACACCTAAACATTGAGATGTCTTGTCACCTACCTAGCCATTCTGCTGAGCATCCAAAGTTGAGCATTACCAAACTAGCCTAACTGTACATGGGGAGAAATGAAGCCCGGTGAGAAATGAAGCCCGGGGAGAGGAGGTGTTTTGCCCACACCATTCAGGTGGCTAGTGCCAGGGCTAGATCTAAATATGTCATATTAAATTATTTCATTTTAGTGTGTGTGGGTGGGTGTGTGTAATCCTGTCACAAGCACATGCCACCAAGCCTTGTATTTTTATGTTGGTTCTGGGGACCAAACTCGGGTCCTCACACTTGAAAAGCAAACGCTTTACCAATGGAGACATCTCTCAATCTCATGCTTTACTGGTTTTGCCAGGTTATAACCATACTCCATAATATGCTTGAGGTATACACAGAGCCATTAAGAAATCTGTTTCCTGTTCAGTGATTCCATGAACCAACACAGAGGTGCATCTCCATTTGATCTTCAGGCACATACAGGAATATTGGGGCCTGGGATCCAAAGAGTCAATAAATACTCACGCCGCCTCCCCACAGCCGACCCAGCATGCTGGATTCCGTTTTCCTCCAGAAACCTTGTGAATTACTCTTCTTCACTTTATGAATGGGAAATGCCTTCCACAAAACTTTTAACTGGTCACAAACTTGGACTAGAAAAACATCTTTCACAGAACTCAGAGCATATGGGACCCACGTATTCAGGAAAGCCACAACGTCAGCAAAGGGTTACCCACCAAATGACTACAAGTTAGGAGTTCATCATGGAGACTATTTTTTTTGTCCAGTCTTTCTCCCTCCATATTTGTCTTACTGCAAACAAATTCATAGCCAATCTTACAAACAGAACCGTTTATCCTATTTTCCAAGGTGTCCAGGTCTATTTACAAAAAAACTGAACATCCTTAATGTTTAAGAAAAAAACAAGGAGTAATGATCCAAATTTAGAAAAATTATCTTATTTCTACTGTGATCCTCAATCCTGCCCACATTAGATTCAACCTGGAATCAAATAAAAATATTACCTCCTAGGTTCTGCCCTGGTGGCCCTGGTAGAACTGAGCCTCTGAGAGGGTCCTAGGGTTCCTCAGCTGAGTCTCACAGGCAGCCTGCTGGGTCTCCTCACTGAAAATCATTGTGGTAAATTGGGGGCTCGAGCTCTCCATGTGACAGCAACTTAATTTCACTTATTCAAAGAGGGGAAATGTTTGGAAACCCATCGATGGGCTTCTCTTCCCTCTATAACCCACATTCTCTTTCCCTTACCTTTGCAGCAAGTTACAGCAAGGCAGAGATTTATCACCTTGGGAAGGAGAAGGTGTCACTGTCAAGAACTGTGATTTGTAACCTAGGTGGCCTTTAGAATCACCCAGGGAGCCATGAAACACATCTGGGATCCACTCTAGACTTCCCAAGTCAGGAGGTTTTTTTTTTTTTTGTGGGGGAGGGCTGATTACTACAAAGGTACCCCAGGCATAATACATTTTAATTATGCAGGTAATGTAGCGAACAATGGCTCTAGTAAGGAACGGCTTGTCAAATGAAAATGAGATTCTGTTTCCTAAGATCTTGCTTTTTCTATCACAAAACGTTTTGAAATTTCAAGAAAATCAGCTTTTTAGAGAGTGAAGTCGGTTTTGTTATTGACAATACAATTGTACCGTTTAACTGGTATTACTGAGCACCACTCTGCGCAAAGAAGCAGCAGGTAGGAACAGGCCATTGCTAGTTTACTTAGGGCCAGAAGGGAAAGCCCAAGGTAGGGAGAAGAGTTGGGGTCTCAGCAGGGAAAAAGGGCACACTGCAGGTTCGGAACCCAGTAGGATTTCTTCAAGGGTCTCATTATGGTGGTGTGGGTAAGACTTGGAGAAACAGCTAGATATGTGTCTGGCCCAGATAGGCACCTTCAGAGCCACAGCATTCCCAGGCCGGAAGGGGAAGGAGTGGGTCCCCATCAGAAGAACTGCATCCAGAGGACAGCCTGCCAAAAGCTGTGAGCTCCAAAAGGAAGCAACCAGCCCCAAGGAACATTTTCTTGCATAAGGACATTTCCATTGAGTTCCTGACTCATGCGGCCAACAGACCTAAGTAGTGCCGAGGTTGGTTCCAGTGTGCTACAAGTGACAGAGCCTACATTTGGGCTGTGGATAAACAGGCAGGAAATGGCCAAGAGACCCTAATTGTGTTCCATAAGTTGTCTTTGGTTAGGGGTGGGACTTGATGCTCACTTTCCCTTTCTGTTCTGGATTTTATCTGACATGAGCTTGCACAGGTCTTGTGCACTCTGTCACAACTGCTGTGAGTCCACATGTGCGCCTGCCTTGTGTCCAGAAGGAACTGTTTTATTATAGTTATCAACAACCTCTGGTACTCACAATCTTTCTACCCTCTCTTCTGCAATGCTTGGTTGTTTTTGAAAGAGAATCTGAGTATTTGCCTAATTCTACCCTGGGTATCTGTGACATGTGCATCTTTGTGTGCATTTGTATTCTTATATACTCATTTATCCAGAAAACAAAGAAGAAGGAAGACCAATAGGCTTTCTTTTTCTTCTTAATGAGTGTGTGCGAGAGTATATGTGTGTGAGTGTGTGTGTGAGTGTGTTGAGTGTGAGTATATGAGTGAGTGGGTGAATGAGTGCCTGTATACGTGTGAGAGTGTGTGTGTGAGTATACCTGTGTGTGAGGTATGTATGTGTGTGTGAGTGTGTGTGAGAGTGTGTGTGGGAGAGAGAGTATGTGTAAGTGTGTATGTGTGAGAGTGTGTGTGAGTGTCTGTGTGTGTGTGTCAGGTGTGTGTGTGAGTATATGTGTGTGAGAGTATGTGTAAGTATGTGTACGTGTGTGAGAGTTTGTGTGTATGTGTGTCAGTGTGTACTAATAGAAGCAGAACCTCAATCTAGCTCAGGCAGTGATGGAAAGAAAATTTATCAAGTCTAAGCTATCTGCCTTCTTCTGCCTCAAAAATGACAACAGGATGTGGAGCTTCAGTATGAGGCCAGGGTCCAGTACAATGAGTTGTATCAGGGACACACTTTCATCTGAGTTCCCAACAGGTCTGGGGAAGCCTGAGTCAAACGGTTTAATTCCTGAGGTTTCCAGCAGCTCTGCTCTTCCAACAGTTTGTACATTTGCTAAACTCGCTGGACACAGAAGGGTAAGTCAAAGCCTGGGAGGAGGGAAGCATCTGCGACAGGAGAAGGTCCAGGGGGCAAGTGTGGCACTCTGTCCGTCTCTCCTATCCTTGACAGCCATGAAATTTATTTTGCACAGAGTAACAGTTACAGGTTCAAGAGAAACTACCTGGTTAGCTCTAGGTTTTTGTGAGGTAGGGTTGAAACCCTGGAGACAGATTCCCCAGTAATAGGTATTTGGCCATTGCTTGACCTCTGTGGCAGAAATCAGATACTGAGATGAGTCTCAGAAGAAGAGGTGAGGGACTGAGGAGCATTTAGGTGAGGGACCCAGATGGTGATTGGCACTTGCTTAAGGACATTGCAAAGCTGTCATTTAAAAAAAGATATTTTTGAAATGACACTGCAAAACAGCAGGAGTGGGTCCCTTGATGCTCTGGGGCTCTGGTGTTATCTCATTTCTGACACACAGAAGGGCTCCTCATTGCTGTGGTTGGAGGCCTCTTTCTGCTGAGAGCTTTCTTTCTCTATGCTTGCAGGGTGACAGTTGGGTGTTAATAGAGCCCACAGGGAGGGCAGATTACCAGTGAGGGCCTCTTGCAAGGTAATCTGGGCATCTCTAACTCTGGTTTTCAGTCTCTGACCTGACCCTGCTTCTGATCTGAATCTAACTTCAAGTGACCTAGATGTAGGAGGTGATGTAAGAAGCGGTGGGAGCCCTGCATGCTAGGTGCTGCTGCTTTGCTCATTAGGACCTTACTGGTCTACAACTGTGGTATCCATCTGAGGCCCTACGGGCCTTTACCATAACTTCTGGCTGCTGCCAGGATGCTAATCTTTTGGCATGTTACCTCTGACAGACATTTTTTTTTTTTTTAATCCTAAAAGACTAATCTTCAGGAATTTCAGGTTCTGGCCCATGACAAAAGCATTTTTTAAAAACATAATAACAAGACTACAAACATTAAGGTAGTGACACACATGGACTTGGCATAGCAATGTGTTCATCCTGAGCCTTCTAGAACGTTCTTAGAATCAGATGAATTGTGATAGAGTTGGAAGAAATGGAGGCATTATCTGTTCCAGCTTCCTGTTTGTGGCAAGTGACCCTTCAATAAAGATAGGTGTTTATCTGTTTTTTTTTTTTTTTTTTTTTTTTTTTTTTTTTTTTTTTT
>CM052711.1:24821281-24853511 GCA_028551405.1 Uromys caudimaculatus | reverse complement strand
ACTGTAGATAAAAGGGAGAGCATAGCCAGGCACAGGGACATCTGGGAGCTCCAAAGTGGTCATGAGCCTGGCCATGTAAGGACATGGGGGAGGAGAGAGAAGAAAAGGGAGGGGACCCTGGAGGCCAAGAGGCCAGGAGGCTTGAAAGAGGATGAGGTCACCAAAAATGGCTGGAGTACATAGAGGAGGGCATTTAGGGGAAGCCCTCGGGCTGGAGAAGTTTAGGGCAGGGGATGGGTATGCCAGCCAGCAGGACCCTGTAATAGCTAGAGACTGAGGGATGCTGGGAGAATTTGGCAGCCAGGTCCACTTTGATATGTTGTCCTTTTGTCCTGGGTTTGAGACCTAACAGACTGGAGTTTGGATTCCCAGCACTCACATGAAAACCACACGGGCATTGAACCTGTATATAATCCAAGCAGAGGTAAAAGATCTCTGCCCAAAAGCTGGGAGGCCAGAACAGCAGAAAAGCGAGCTCTAGGTTCAGGAAGAGACTCTGCCTCGGTGTCCGGTAGCAGTCACAGAGGGTCCCTAATGCAACCTCAAGATTCCATAAGCAAGTATACACATGTACACGCACACGCATCTGCACACACACACACACACACACACACACACACACACACACACACATGCCCACACACATGTAAACGCACAGACACCACACACAGAGACACATGCAAAAAAACAAAACAAAACAAAACAAAACAAAACAAAACAAAACAAAACAAAACACCCCCCCCCAAACCCTTTCTTTTGTTCAGCTAGAAGCCTTGCTACTTGATTTTTACAACCTATTTTTCATCTCGTATCGATTTTGGTTATTTTTCATGGGTTCCAGATGGTCACATGCTCGTTACCATGTGGTAAGTCCTCTCTGACTTGATACTCTAATAAAGACACTGCTTCAGAGTGTGCTGGGACCCCTGGGTCATTATGCTGGAAGACCCCGGTCCCCTGCCTGCGAGGACCATGGGCAAAGCCCTTCCCTATGAAGTCCGCATTTCATGTTCCTCACCTCTGAAGGGAAAGGATCAGACTACAGATTGCTAAGATTTCTTCCAGCAAAGAAAGGGATTTAGGAGGAAATTTAAAACAAATTGCTCAATAATATTTTAAACAAACGGCATATCTCAAACAAGGGAATCTGTGCTTTGTACTAGGTGGATAATAAATACTAGTCAACTTGATTTAATCATAGGGCTTTCCAGAGAAGGCTTCTTTCTGTACATACTAAGCCTTCCAGTTACCTCAGTGCCCTATCTCTCCCAGGAGTGATGAATCTCTTGTAGAAACAGGAGCCAAAGCCCAGGGGTGCGCTTACTGTCTTCCTTAAGTGTAGCAAGGCCCCCAACAAGGAAGAGACAGGTTTCTCTGGTTCCAGAGACAACTGGGCACAGCTGTTTCTCGTCGTGGCTCTGCCGCCGTAGCCAATCTATTAAAATGCCTCTGATTCTGGAAAGAAAACAAATGCTCACGAGGAGGTTATAAATAATCTAATTATAAATATACCTCATTAAAAAATAGATATTGACAAGGCTCTCCAGACAGTATGGTCCTCCCCAAGCTGAGTTCAAGTGACAAACTGGCCCATCGCCAGTGAGCAGTAACAGTGTCTTAGATGATTTCCCAGCTGGCTCTTTGGGATGTATTTGCCTCTTCATTAGCTTTTCAGTCATGTTGGGTGGATCAAGGGTTTGATGGCCAAGGCCCAGTAAACAAAGAATCAGATCTGGGTTATATTTTCTCTCCCTGCATCAAGGATGTGCACACTAATCCCGGGGGTGTGCTGCTGGAGGGTTTAGTTGACTTTGGAAAGGAAAGCTGCAAACACAGGTAACATTCCTGGTCTTTAAAAGTTTCCAGGGGACTCTCAGGGTGTGGAGCTGTGGCCCTAAACTTGAAGTGTCTGGGCTTCTACTCTGGTTGTTACATGCTCTGAGTGACCTCATGGACATAGTAGCCCAGGCTGTCCTCAAAGTTGTCATGCAATCAAGGGTGACCTTGAACATTTGATTCTCCTGCCTCTATGTCCTGTGTGCAGGTATTACAGGCCCGCACTACCACACCGTTTTTTTTTGTTGTTGTTGTTGTTTTTTTTTTTTTTTTTTTTTGTGGTGCTGGGTGATTGAGCCAGGGCTTCCTGCATACGAAACAAGCACTCTACCAACTGAATTATACCCCTAGCCAAGTTAATATCTTCTGAGTCTCATTTACATTAACAATTCAATGAAGTAATCGGCAATAAAGCCGCATATAGCTTCTGGCATTTGGGAAAACCTCAATTACTACTCTCTTGTAATGACTAGTGAGGGGAGGAACAAAGTATGGGGACTCAGCGGGCATGTGCCATAGCAAGGAGCCCCCAGGGCACCCCACTCAGACCTCCAGAGGAGCTTTATGCCAGGGTTAGCTTCCCAGGCTGCCACAGCACTGTGCCACAGACTAAATGGTTTAACTAACAGGAATCTGTTCCCCTCCATTCTAGAAGGCCAAGATCAAGGTGCCAACAGGACTGGTTCCCTAGAAGGCCTACCTCCTTGGTTTGCAAAGGCCACCCATTTGGGGTCGATCCCTCTGCACATTCGCCACTGGTGACTCTAATGAGGTTGGATTAGGGACTTCCATAATGGCCTTGTTTTCTCTCTCTCTCTCTCTCTCTCTCTCTCTCTCTCTCTCTCTATATATATATATATATATATATATATATATGTGTGTGTGTGTGTGTGTGTGTGTGTGTGTGTGTGTGTGTGTGTGTGTGTGTGTTTGTTTTGCCTGTATGTATCTATACACCATATGCATGCAGTCGCTGAAGAGGGAGGGTATCTCGTCCTCTGGAATTGAAATTACTGATGACTGTTAATTGTGATGTGGGTGTTCGGAACCAGACATGGGTTCTGCACAAAACTAGCAAGCACTCTGAACTCCTGAGCCATCTCTCAAGCCCCAACGTAATTGCTTTTTAAAACGCTTTTTCTTAGTTACGTCTCTATTGTTGATGAAAGACACCACGATCAAGACAACTCATAATAGAAAATGTTTAACAGGGGGTTCAGTGGTCCAGAGGATTAGAGTCCATGGTCATCACGGAAGAGAGCATGGAAGCTGGAAGCAGGCAGCAGGCAGCAGGGCAATCGAGCAGTAGCGGGGAGCTGACACACCTTGAGACATAACCACAAGCCAAACAGTTTCACCAGCTTTGGACCAACTAGCCAAATAGATGAGCCTCTGGGGGACCATCCTCAAACCACCATCAGACTCCATTTCCAGAGTCACATTTGGAGGTAGTAGGTTTGGGTAGGGAGACACAGTTCACTCTATTACACTCGGGAACTTGCTGAAGCTACACAAGGTGTCCTGGTCACGTGGCCAAGTGCATCTCTGCATTCCCCTCCAGCTCCCGGGTGGTAACAGCAGTTTCTTCCCTCATCTTCTTTCTATTAGAAAGCATGAAGTCTAAAACCTCCATTTTGGCAACAAATCCCCCCTCCTGTCCTTACAGCTTGCTTCAGCGCCTGAGGTTGGTCAGGTTCATAGAGGGAAGCTTCCTTCACCCTGGCTGCCTGGATATCTGGGAGCAAAAGTCACCCCACGAAAAGTGGCTTCTGAGTGCAGAACCCAGCAAGCAGTGTGAGCTATGTGTGAGGCATGGGACAGATGCCAGGGTCACAGCCCAGGGACTAGAGGGGGCTCCCTTCCGCTATAGTTGTTCCCTCCCTTCCTGCAGAGCCTTTTTCTACAGGGTGAGTCAACCCAGGCTTCAACCAGCCAGCTGTCTGGCATGGATGAAGTAACCATAGCCGGAGGCATCTGGGATCCAAACACTTCCTTCCATCTCTTCTTCCCCCTCTCTCCTCCCCTCCTCTCCAGTCTTCACCCTTTGCTCAGTTCTCAAATCACCTCACTTCACCCTCTGTGGCCAATGCTTTAGACACGGTAATGCTCAAATACTTTTTGAAGACAGCAATGAAACACTAAAGAATAATATTACTCTTCAATAGGTTTGGACCTACTGTTATTAGCTCTAAAGAAACGTGGGAAGACCCCTCGAGGCCCTAGAATCAGGGTGCTGAACCATCTCCTCACCCCCAGAACCCGCTGTTTCTCTGAGAAGGAAATGGCATGGTCCGCCTCTGACCCTTCCTGTATTCCTCTCCACTCAGTAGACGTAAGGACCACAGGTCAGATGTGCATGGAACTTCTGTTTCTCATTCATCTTTCCATGAGACAAGTATTTAATAGCTACCTACTGCGTGCCAGACACTGTCCCAGGTACAGGAACCACAGAGATAAGAAAGCCACAGTCCCCTCCTTCTCTGTATCTCTGGTGATACAGTGTGAGCCACTGAGCTTAGCCACAGGCATAGGTTATTCTAAGAGCAAAACTCTATGGCTGCTTTTGATGCTAAAATATAAATTAGATAATCATATAAAGTAGTTTATATAAACATAAATATCTGCGCAAATGTAGTACCTTACTAGTGATGAATTTATTATATTTATCTGGCTTTTTAAGAATATCTTTTCTTTCCTCTTTGAGGTCCTGAGCTTTGACATTCTTTCTTAGGTACTTGTTCTAGTATGAAAGTCCTCGAAGGCTCTTTGATATTAATACATTCAAGCTTTCTTAAACAGTAGGATCCAATCCCTTATCTGTGTGTGTGTGTGTGTATGTGTGTGTGTGTGTGTGTGTGTGTGTGTGTGTGTGTGTGTGTGTTCACTTGCCAGTACATGCATGTATGTGCACTATTGGAGTGTGTGCACTTAGAGCCCAGATAACAACCTTGAGTATCTTCCTCAATCACACTCTATCTTGGTTTTTGAGATAGGAGCTCATCTGTAAGCTAGACTGGCTTGGCTCCCAAGCCCCAGGGATACTCCTGTCTCTGTCTCCCCAGTACTGCTATAATAGGCTACCATGCATGTGCTACTATGCCCAGCTTTTCTGTGTGGCTCTAGGGGTCAAACTTAGGCCCTCATGCTTGCATGGCAAAGGTTTTACCAACTGAGGCATCTCCTCTTCCCTATAATCCTGTTTCTCTGAGAAGGAGATTGCACGGTCCTCCTCTGAGCCTCCCTGTACTTCTCTCCACTCAGTAGGCATAAGGACGAAAGGTCAGATGCAGCATGAAACTCATGCTCCTGATTCACCCTTTCATCATCCTTTAACAGCTACCTACTGTGTGCCAGATATTTTCCCAGGTGCAGCTACCTACTGTGTGCCAGACATTTTCCCAGGTGTAGCTACCTACTGTGTGCCAGATATTTTCCCAGGTGCAGGAACCACAGAGATAAGAGACACAGAGCCCCCTTCTTCTAGAAGCTCAGGCCCTTGGGGTCTATAAATGTAACTCAGCCTCTTCCACATACTGAGATAGAAAAGATTCAGAAAGGGCCATGGGATTCTGAGCAGAGATCTGTCTCTTAGCATGAAAAGAAGACTCCTGGGGACGTTAGAGCAAGGCCTTGAAGAATGGGGAGAGTTTTACTAACTGGGAAGACGTGAGGAGGACCACCTAGAACCATATGGTAGCCACGAATCCACATGTGGTGGTATAAATTTAAATGAACTAAAATTGAACTATTTTTTCTTTTTAAGTGAACAGTTTCTCTGACTATACGTCAAGTGCCTGGTAGCCATGTGTACCTAGTAGCTATCATACTTGGCATTACAGAGAAAGTCGTTTTCCATGGCTGTGGCAAGCTCCACTGGACAGAAGTACTTACGAGAGAGAGGAAACAGCACAGTCTACATCTCTAAGGAGCAAAAACCTGCACCATCTTTGGGGAACAATGAAAATCTAGGAATCAGTCAGGATCATCTACTGAGCTCGACTTTCCAAATCGTAAACCCCCCCCCCCCCCGAATGTGACAGATGTAAGTTTGTTGTACATTCTGGGAAGTTTCCACATAGTGGCCTAACAATAGTACTTCTCTTAGTAGCAGACGGTGATCTTTAAGAAAGCTGCAGCTTTATAGTCTACCTGAGTTAAAGGGTAATTTATCTTACCCCAGAACAGGATTTTAGAGCAATATTTTAAAGGGAAAGAGCTTCTTTCTAAAGGTTTGAAGACATAAGCCCACATAAGCCGCCATAGTGAACCTAGAGGGATGTACTATTTTCCGCACTTAAGAGATCCGAGGAACTGAAGACTCAAGAGATATTAGACAACCCTCCAGTTTACTTAGTGTTTCTGTTTGGTTGCATTTTTAAAGGGGGCTGACAACTGAGCACTGTCTCTTCCTGCTCAGAATTTGTACTTTTTTCCTCAAATGGTTTCAGGCATGTAGAACAGCCCTGGCTATAGTTCCAACTGTCACCATGGTAACCCTCTAGTACAGAGAAGGTCCACCTTGGGACTTTTAGGAAAGATTCCCCTTCTTTCTAATACAAAGTCATCCTCACTGGAGCATTCGGGGCTCCTCCAGAACAGAGATTCTCAAAGTGAAGCTCCCAAACTTGTTAGAAGCACAGGCTACTGTCAGTACAAAAGTGGAAAGTCTGTGTGTGTATGTGTGTGTATCTGTGTGTGTGTATCTGTGTGTGTGTGTATCTGTGTGTGTATCTGTGTGTATGTATCTGTGTGTGTGTATCTGTGTGTGTGTATGTTTGTGTGTGTATCTGTGTGTGTATCTGTTTGTGTGTGTATCTGTGTGTGTGTATCTGTATGTGTGTATGTATATGTATCTATGTGTGTGTGTATCTGTGTGTGTATATCTGTGTGTGTATATCTGTGTGTGTGTATCTGTGTGTGTATCTGTGTGTGTATCTGTGTGTATGTGTATCTGTGTGTGTGTATCTCTGTGTATGTATCTGTGTGTATGTGTATCTGTGTGTGTGTATCTCTGTGTATGTATCTGTGTGTATGTGTATCTGTGTGTGTGTATCTCTGTGTATGTATCTGTGTGTGTGTGTGTGTGTGTGTGTGTGTGTGTGTGTGTAAACCAACTGCTTTCTGATTGGATTTGATGCTCGATTCACAGGAGGGAATTCATATCATGTACTGTATGTAAATTCAGTCAGAAACCTGTGGCTGGGTGGGGATGCGGGTTTCATAGGCCCTAGTCTTGGAAGTTACTGCTATGGTTTTGCTATACAGATAGAATGTGCCTATGAAATTGTCTTCTCATGACTGTTTATGCCCATAAAACGGTGCTCCCTATCAGCTTTGGCCAGAGTAGCTTCTTGCAATTTGAACTGACAACTGAGCACCGTGTTTTCCTACTCAGAATTTGTCCTACCTGGTCCCGACTACCTGTTAATACAGCTGATGTCAGACCTTGGGATCTGGTTCCCCTCCACCCCTCACCTGCAGGGTCTTGGGCTAGTCCTCCAATCTTTTTCTACTTTAATGGGACTAACATGAAAGTTTTTAAAAAATATCTCACAGTTAATTAATTAGTTAATTAATTGACTAATTAATTTTGAGGGACAAGGACTTGTTGTATAACCCAGATTAGCATCAAATTTGAGTGATCTTTCTGACTCCACCTTTAAAGAGTGCTGGGATTACAGACATATACCAGCATGCCAGTCTTGACAGTATACCTTTTATAAGCACAGAAACCACATTAAAGGTCAGAAGGTGTATTTGTTTCTTTCCTCATAGCTGCAAAACTACCTGACAAAAGCAACTTAATGAAGGGTTTATGCTGGCTCATACTTCCTGGGTATGGCCCATCATGGTGGGTGGGGAAGTCCCGGCAGCAGGAGCCTGAGGTGGCTGGTCACATCACATCTATGATCAGGAAGCAGACACAGACAAATGCTAATGCTCAGCCCTTCTCCTTTTTACTCAGTTCAAGCTCCAGCCACAAGTGCTGCACACCTTTAGGGTGGATCTTTCCACCTCAATTAACCCAATTTAAACAATCCCTCACGGACGTGTCCAGAGGCCTGTCTACTCCGTGATGCTTAGATCATAGTAAGGCAGTTGAAGAACACTGGAGAGAGTATGAATGGATACAGAAAATATGGTTAATTTACACAATGGAATACTACTTAGCTATTAAAAATGAGGACATCATGAATTTGCCAGCAAATGGATGGAACTAGAAAATATCATCCTGAGTGAGGTACCCCGGACTCAAAAGGACATGCATGGTATATAGTCACTGATATGTGGATATTAGCCAAAGAGTGCAGAATACATGATACACCCCACAGACCCTAAGAAGCTAAACGAGAAGGAAGACCCAAGTGAGGATGCTTCATTTCCATTTAGAAGGGGCAACAAAATAATCACGGGAGGCAGAGGGAGGGTGGGACCTGGTGGGAGAGGGGAGGGGGGAAAGGAGGCAGGATCAGGTATGGGGGGGATAGGAGAGAAGCCCGGAGGGCCAGGAGAATGAATGGAAATCTGCAACTCCTGGAGGTGGGGTGTGGGAGCTGGGGTTGGGAGGAACCTCTAGAAAGTCCCAGAGACCTGGGATGTGAGAGGCTCCCAGGACAGTCATGCTAGGCTCCTATCTGCAAGCTGACTGAGACAGATGTCTGCAACTTACAGCTAACCATTGGAAGAGTTAGGAGAAGGATTGAAGGAGCTGAAGGGGATTGCAACCCCATAGGAAGAGCAATAGAATTAACTAACCTGAACTCCTGGGAGTTCCCAGAGACTAACTCACCAACCAAAGTGCACACATGGACTGATCTGAGGCCCCAGCACATATGTAGCAGAGGCCTGCGTGCCAGGCTTCAGTGGGAGAAGATGTGCCTAACCCTGTAGAGAATTGATGCCCTAGGGATATAGGGAAGGGGCACCCTCTCACAGGCTAAGGGGAGGGGGTGAAGAACTCTGGGTGGAGTGGTAACATCTGGATGTAAAAATAAAATAATTAATTAAGAAAATAAATATTAACAATAGATGGAGACAGGAAAATACAGTATGAATGTACAACCTAGAAGGTGTAGGAGAAGTTAAGTAACCAGGAAGAAAAAATGGTAATATTTACAGTGAGAAAGTTGACTCATTTGAGAATCTGTTAATAATATTTATCAATAAAAATAAAATTAAAAAGTCTTTGGAAAAACAGAATGTGACTTCTTGCTCTCAGAAAAGTTGCAACCCAACAGGGAGCATGAAGAAATAGTGGGTAACAGTATATATATGTGTGTGTGTGTGTGTGTGTGTGTGTGTGTGTGTGTGTGTGTGTGTGTGTATGTGTGTATATGTATATGTATATGTATATGTATATGTATATGTATATGTATATGTATATGTATATGTATATGTATATGTATATCTCCATGGAGCCTGTGGAGAGGAATAAGCAATGGACTGCAATAGGAAGCTTTGACTTGGATGTGGACAAAGAATCCACAGAGGAGTATGATATGATCTAGACCTTGACATATGAACACTTATGAACTCTTACATATGTGATGGCATTGGGTTGGAATCCAGAGAGAGGTTCATACACCAGAGTCCACACTTACTAGTTGCTTCCTCTTCATAAGATCTGGAAAGATGGATCAGGGTAAGGTGCTTGCTGGGCAAGCAGGAGAACAGGAGTTTAGATCCCCAGAACCCACATAAAGGTAGATACGGCAGCATTCATCTGTAATACCAGAACACCTACAGCAAAACGAAGGCAGCACCCGAGGCTGTCCTCTGACTTCCGTGTGTGTGCAGAGACACACGTGCACATGCAAGCATCCACACAGAAGCAAAGGACGATGATGCTTTGAATTTTGACCTGGGTAAATGGAAAGCATGAGTTAGCGTGCTTCACTTTATTGCTGACTGAGACTAAGGTCTATTGTCCTAAAACTTGGGCTGGATTATACTGGACAGCTTTTGTTTCCAAAGGAGAAGATTAAGAAAGGGATCCACAGGCTGGAGAGATGGCTCAGTGGTTAAGAGCACTGATTGCCCTTCCACAGGTCCTGAGTTCAATTCCCAGCAACCACATGGTGGCTCACAACCATCTGTAATGGGATCCAATGTCCTTTTCTGGTGTGCATGAAGACAGCAACAGTGTGCTCATATAAATAATAAATAAAATTTTAAAAATAAAAGAAATGAATCCACCTTGTGAAAAGTACCAGGCCCTGGGAAACTAGACCTAAAGCTCCTTTAAGGCTTGGTTTGATTCCAGGAATTTGGGGTCTTCTGGCTCACTACATAGACAGAGCAGTCCGAGAGCCTGGGCATCAGGCCATCCTGATTACGAAGCCAGGATGCCACTAAACAAGGCCTTGCACCACTGGGGCTGACTGTCACCTAGAATCTTGCAGTAGCTGCCTAGCTGGTTAGCCCCATCTCTGCTTCCTCCCACCCTGAATCTCTTCCTAACAGGTCACCTCAATCTTCTGCCTAAAATCCTACATAAGTTCCCAGTTCCCTCAGAGTGGAAGCCAAGGCCTTATGACATCCTTCAGGGCCCAGGATCTGTTTCCTGCCTGACTCCATCTCCTGCTGTTCTCTCTGAGTCCCTTGGGCTCTGCTGCCTCTTCCCTCAGGTTCTGCTGCCTCCTCCCTCAGGCTCTGTTGCCTCCTCCCTCAGACTCTGCTGCCTCCTCCCTCAGACTCTGCTGCCTCCTCCCTCAGGCTCCGACTACATCCTCTGATTGGAGAGTGTTTCTTGAGGATATCCACATGCAACTGCCTCACTCCTTCAAATCTTTTCTCAAGTGTCAACTTCTCAAGGAAGCTCCTGACAACCCTTTCTAAAATAGTAACTGCACACCGCCTCCCCCCAGCACGCTGCAACCCAGTTACCCCGCGATTATCTCTTCTACGAGCATTCATCGTCCAACTCACCTTGTCATTTACTGGTTTTTCTCCTTGGATCTTTCTCCACCACTAGATGACAAGACACATGCAGGCATGACTTTGGCAGGTCTAACGTATCCTAACTGCCTAGAACACTTAGTGGCTGCCCAGAAATACTGGCTGGTTTTGACTTGGCTCATTCGGACTGCTAGAGGCCAGGAAGCAAGACTGCTGTCCATTGATAACCATCAATCAGTCAGTAACCAACTTCCATGTAGGAGCTGAGTACATTCCAGGGCAGAAGCAATTTATCCCCCATTGTCAAGCTGAAAGTTGAGTCTTAACCTTGCACAAAGCTCTGGCAAGCTGATTCCTGATGAATCTTCTTTTCTGAGGGTCTCAGATTAAGAGGGAATTCTGGAGCATTGACAAATGGCTGCTGAGAGGGGATCCCAACTTTGGGCCAAGTGAGGGAGTTTTGCATCCCTGCAAGATGGGCCAGAGTAGCTCTGCCTTTCAGAGCTTTTCTCCTGAGATGAATGCGGTATTGTACACCTAGATTCCCAGGAGCTGGGAAGATGAAGCAGGAGGGTTTCCTTTCAGCCAGTCTATTCAACATAGCAACTTTGATGTTAGCCTGTGCCATGGAGCCTATTTCAAAAAACAATGGGGCTGGAAAGATGGCTCCGCCATTAAGGGCACTGTTGTTGTTGCAGAGGACCCACATTTGGTTCTCAGCACCCATAAGGTGGCTCACAAGTATCTGCAATTCCAGTTCCAGGGAATCTAACGACATTCTTTTCTGGCCTTTGCACACACCAGGCACACACATGGTGCCCAGACATACGTGCAGGCAAAACACCCACCCACATTTCTTTTTAGTTAAGATATACAGATTCAAGGCTGGAGAGATGGCTCAGTGGTTAAGAGCATTTGCTGTTCATTCAGGGGATCACAGCATGGCTCACAACCATCTGTACCTTCTGCCCAGGGGCCCCGATGTCCTCCTCTTGCCTTTTGTACTTGCAGGGAACCCTAGATTTTATTCCCAGCAGAACATAAAGCCAGGAGGTTGAGACAGAAGGATCAAGAGTTCAAGGTTATCCTCCATTATTTAGTGAGTGCGAGGCCAACCTGGATTGCAGAGATCCTGTGTGTTGACACCTGTGTCACAAACAAACAAGAAACAATAAAAAGAATGCTTGAAAATGAAATAAAAAGCCCCACTCTCCCCATTCTATGTGGACCTCAGTTGTCTGAGCCTTGCAGGCTTATCTCTGATAATGCAGTGGCTGAGTGGAGTAGACGAGGATTTTAGACGTTGGTGCTGATCTTGCCAGTCAGTGCTCTACACTCTGAGTCAAAGCTACAAGAGAGGGAGCACCGCAGACAGAGGACTGGGTGCTCAGCCCCTTCAGGTCAACCCCACCTCTATGCTACATTTTCATGTGTCTGAAAGGAACAGTTAAGCCTGCACTGTCTTCCTTTCTGCAGTCTAGGGATCAAGTGAAATAATGTATATGAAAATGTTCCTAACAGAATAAAGAGCTTTGCCACGGTGAGAAATTGCTTTTATCCCAAATGACGTCAAGGGTAAGATTTCCAAGAAGTCATTTGTGTGGGTTGTTATTTGAAACACAACAGTGTGTGTGTGTGTGTGTGTGTGTGTGTGTGTTAGAGACAGAGACAGATAGAGAGAGACAAAGAGAGAGAGAGAAACAGAAACACCAAGAGACAGAGAGACAGGCAGACACACACACACACACACACAAATAGACAGAGACAGAGAGAGACAGTGACAGAGACAGAGAGACAGAGACAGACACACAGAGAGACAGACAGACAGAGACAGAGACAAGCAGACAGACAGACAGACAGACACACAGAGGAGAGGTGGGGAGAGAGATCAGGGCCTGCTTTATCCAGAATAAGAGTGTGGTAGGTATTCTGAAGAGCACACTCAGTTGGGTTCTACCCTTCTCTGACATGGGATCCTGCTACTTAGTTGTGAGCTAGGATCTTTAGGGCCACTGGAAGGAGGGGGAAATTGGGTCAGTATCTTGGTTGCTCAGGACCTGAGTAGCTATCCATAGAAACAGATCTGTTCTCTGGCCAGAGCCACCATTATCTTCTTCCACTCTGCAACTTGCATGTCTCCAACATCTTAATATTCCTAGCTAAAAATGAGAAGACTTGGGGTCAGAGAGGTCTAGCTCGGTGGAAACCAGCAGCAATGCCTCAGAATGAAGATGTGTCGTCTGCTTTCCTTGTGCATTAGCTGCTTGCCTCGCTGTGAGAAAAGACTCCATGTCTAGATGAGGCTCACATCAAACTCAGAGATCCATCTGCTTCTGTCTCCCAACTACTAGGACTGCCTAACTCCAACTGATAACTACTCACAAAGGAAAACTGGTTTTCTCCAAGGGAGTTGACTGGGTAAACAAACCACACTTAAAGGTAGACCTTGTGCCCAGCAATAGGTAGTGAACACAAAACAATGAACTCAATGACATTTTTTGAGGGTTTTGTTTTGTCTCAATGTTTTGTCTGGGCATTTTTTTTAACCTTACAGGTCTTTTGCTTATGTGTGTGTGTGTGTGTGTGTGTGTGTGTGTGCGCAAATATGTGTGTCCACGTTTATATATGTTTCTTGTACTTTTTGGCTCCTTTTCCTTCTGTTTGTTTGGGTTGTCCTATTCTGGTTTGTTTTTTATCTTATTTTGTATTATTATTATTGTTATTATTATTATTATTATTGCCTCTATGTTTTCTAGTGAGAAAGAGTGTGGATTTAGGTAGATGAGGGGGTGGTGAGGATCTGGGAGGAGTTGGAAGAGGGCATACTAATACAATCAAGATGAATTTTATGAAAAAATCTATTTTCAATTAACAACGACAAAAAAGATGTGGGCTCACACACCCAGCCTTTTCTTCCATTTAAAACCTGATGCCATAATCCACTTCCCCTAAGAAGCCCTCCTTGGTGGGCCTGCCTGATGGTCTCATGTGCTTCCCGCATCCTTGTGTGCTCTTGGCTGTTTCATAAGAGCCAGCTCTTCTACTCAAGGAGGCTCTGAGTCTTTGAATATCCTCATAAAGTCCAGTGCAGTACTTCAGACTCATGAGCCAAGCACTTGACAGTGTTGTCCAACGGGTTGATCAGTGGTGGCGGTAAGGCAGACAGGTGATAACAAGCATTTCATCAGAAATAGCAGAGTGAGTGAACCTCTTATTCCCAATGGACTGGTTCTGCATCTACTTCAGCATCCAGGCACCAGGCTATAAGGATGAGCCTGGGCTGTTTGCAACTGACACTTGGGAGAGCTGTATGCACAGGCATTGTTGGCCTTCGCAGCCGTTCTGCCCCACTTCCCAGTATTTGGTTCTAGGCCTGGGTGTCCTGAGCCTGTCTGGCCTGCGATCTACTGAAGTGTCTGTAGGGCAGTTATCCTTCTCACCAAGAAGAGTGCACGAGAGAGGTATGTGGACGAGTACATGTGTTTATTTAGAAAACATTTTGAGAGAAGAAAAATGGAGGAAGGACACAGACAGAACAGATAGAATAGAGATATATTGATTACCTAGTATCAAGAATTTTACTATAGCAGCAGAAATGGCAGCGAGAAGGGAAATTGAGAACTGAGGGAGGGAGGGAGAGAGAAATGCTAGTCTATGATGACAGGACATCCTGACATGCCAGGAAGAGGGTTGTCATGGGAGGTGGGACTTCCTGTGTCAAAGCAAATATTCAGCATTTCCTCTGGGTTAGACACCGGCACAGCACTATGGTTGAAGGTGTGGTCCTTTCCCCAAGGGCGCATGCGCTGAAGGCTTGGTTCCTATTGGGAGTTGGGACCTTTAGGAGGTGGGGCCTAGTGGAGGTCCTTAGGGCACAGCCTTGAAGGGGAGCAAGCCATTCTTTCACTTTGCCTTTTCAGCCCCCCCGAACTGAGCAATTTACTCTGTCTCTGTCTTCCTCCCAACAGGCTGTGCGGTCTCACTAGAGAACTAAGGCAATGGGTCTTCAATCTTGGAAACTCCAAAACCAGGAGTCGTGGCAAATCTTTTCCCTCTTTATGGGGCATCTCAGGTTATGTCCTTACAGCGATGGAGAACTGACTAATACACTTGGTGTGGGTTTGTTGGAAAGCAAAGGCAGAATAATGAAAGAACCAACTTGCACCTTCTAATGCTTTCAAGGTATCTCCATCTGTTTTCTGCTGCTATAGTAAAATACTTGATACTAGGTAATTTACAAAAGAAAGAGATTTTAGGTTAACAGAGAGTAGAATGCTCAAGAATCTGGTGACAACATCTGTTAAGTTTCTCCAGAGGGCCTTGTTCTGCTTCAACTCATGGCAGAAAGTGGAAGAGCAAGTGGCTGCTTGCTAGAGAGGCAGGACCCAGGTGTGGCCTGGCTTTATAACAGCCTGCTCCTGTGGTAGCTAATCTTGTCATCAGCATTAATCTGTCTTATGGAACTAGTCACCTCTTAAAGGCTTCATTACTCCTCAACACCATTAGAGTGGGAATCCAATTTCAACATGCATTTCAGAGGAGACAACCCAGATTCAAACCACAGCAGGAGGAACTAAAGCAGGAAGCTTTGGTGTCACACCCACACTACAGAAATAACATTATCCAGGCTAGTGGCGTGACTGGCCACATCTCCCTCATGTGTAAAATAAGGATATGGGGTTGGGTGATGTCTGAGATGCTTCTAGTCCTCCCATGAGCTTTTGTAAGCTAAGGGTACAAGGAACTTGAGGTGGGCTTGATGCTGACCCTCTGGCTGGAGGGAAGAAAACACATGAGCCCCCAGTGAGAGAGGACTTCAGCGTGGGAAGGCAAGACATGGTCAGTCATGTGAGTGTAATTAGATGAGAGAGAGGTACCTGCTGAAGCAACATTTGGTCATCCCCCGACAAACCCTGCAACGTAAGTGGAGGTCGGGACTTGCAAAACACTGGCCTAAACATGGCAAGACATTAATGTGTGGGGGACAGATTAGCATGTATGTGTATCAGCTGACCACATGGCATGGACTAGGAATGGCGACAGCAGGAACAAGGGCAGGGAATGGGCTAGTGAACTCGTTGGGTTATGAGCTCTACCTTTGCTTTTGTGGCGTGTACATGAGCTTGTCTGTGTGGAGTCATTCTTCTTCAGGAGCGGGCGAGTAAACTGGACCTATCTTTCTTGGGTTTTATCTTTCCTCTCCTTTCCTTGTATGTACCCGCACATATCTGTGTGAAGTCTGTCTTCAGGAGCAGTCCTGTCTACCTTGTATTTTGACATAGACTCTCTTATCCCTCCCTGCCTCCTCAGTGCTGGCATTCCAAGCGGCAGCACCATGATCCCCACCCATTTTAAATATGGGTGCTAGAACTGGACTTCTGTTCTTATGCTTCTGGCACAGCAAGGAATTTACCCACTGAGCTCTCTCTCCTGGTCCCTCCCTCTCACCCTGCTGTGGAGACTTACATTCCAGGCTGGCCTCTTCCTCACTATGGTAATGCAGATGACCTTGAACCTCTGATCTTCCGGTCTGCATCACCACACCCAATTTACATTTTACTGGAGAGAAAACCTGGGGCTTCTTGGATGCTAGGTAAGCACTCTGAACAACTTCCAACTGAACTACATCCTGAGCCCTCTACTGACTGTTTCTTTATGCAATTTGGGCTGAGTGTGCACTGGGGCTCTTTAGTGTGGGGCAGAGGAATGTCAATAGAAATGACACATTCTTCAATATGGGGAGGTGGGATTGACTGAGTAGTGTGCATATGATAACAGATATCATTTTATTTATCTTCTAAACTAGCCTGGCAGGGCCTGATAGTTACTTAGTTTTTAAAGTATGGAGATTAAAAACCAACATATACGAGTCTGTGGTTGTGCTCACTGTGTCACAGCTTGTGAGGAGGTAGCTGAAATTCCAAATCAATAAGGTAATTGAGTTATTTCCCTCAAGTGTTTCAGGCTATTACTTTAAGTGGACACAGGGCAGTTGGCTATGTTTGTTGAGCTGTAATCAGCTTTGGACTCACTGGGCATATTGATCTCTTCCAACACCATTTGGTGTTTGCGTTGAACTGGGAGAAGTTGTCTCTGTCTCCTCTGTCCGTTCCTCCCTCCTGTCCTCCCCATTTCCCTGGGCTTCTGAAAAACCAAAGCAAATGCATATTTTCCTCTGCCAGCTGGGCTGGAAGCTTTCCGCTCCACATCACCCCACTTGTTCTAACAGCAAAAGTCAATTTTCCAAGACTCTACACTTCTACACACACACACACACACACACACACACACACACACACACACACACACTCCTCTTAACAAATGTGCTTTTTAATTAAAAAAAAAGCGTCAAAACAACAGGTCCACTATAGTTCTGCAGTGTGTCCTAGGGCAGAAAAGCAGTTCCCAACCCAGCAAGGGACATTGTCCTCATTGAAGCTGCTCCCAACTCTGGTCAGCTCACAATCCCAACCTTTGTGATGACCAAAGAATCGTGGCCTGTCCCCTTCCCCTCAGACTCCACCCTGCTGGCCCCCAAAGGTCACCGTCAGTGATGTCACGGAAAAGTATGTGTTAAGAGAGCCTGTCTTCAGAAGCAGCACTGGAAACTGTTGGTGGATTCTAGAAAGTTGGCAGGGTTGCCCTCCTTTTGCACAGCCTGGCCCTGAGAAACTTCTCCATCTTGAATGCAGGACACCGGGGAAGGACTCTACGGGGCTGGTGTGACCTGGTGGGTGGCCCCTCTGACAGTGCAGATGCCCTGCCCTCTACTGTGGTTTCCATATCCTCTTCCCTGGCAATCCATGGAGCACAGGGATGGCTTAGCCTTTCCCTCCAGCCCCCAGGCTCTCCTTGCATAGCTACTTTTTCTCTTCTTTGTATTTGTTCCCTTTTGCATCCCCTCCCCCTTCACCTTCAGTAGATTCACACACACAGAGATGCAGACTCAGGCACATCCCATCCTGCTTCTCTATTAACCCTCTCTGGCTCTAACTGGGGACCAGAAAAATATCCAGCCAAAGCCCAGACATGTCAGCAGTGCCTTTAGCTAGAGCCCACACAGGCTGCTCGCCTGTCAAGAGCTTCTCCCAAAGAGTTTAAGGCTACAGGCATCATGGAAAATGTAGAAAGGACCTCAAACTCCAGAAGAAAATCTCTACCAACCAAAGAACATACATGGGCTGAACCTAGTTTCACCTGCATATATGTAGCAGATATGCAGCTTGGTCTTCATGTGGGTCCCGAATAAGTGGAGCAGGGCTATCCCCAAAGCTGTTGCCTGTATGTGGGATATGTTCTTCTAGGCATCTGCCTTATCTGGGCTCAGTGGGAGAGGATACACCTAGTCTCGCAGACTCCATGTGCCAGGGTGGAGGGATACACTGGGGGTTGGGGGCGGTGGTGGAGCACCTGCTCAGAGGAGAGGAGAGGGGGTTGGTGGAGGGAGTGATGGGGGCAGTGAGTGGGATGTAAAGTGAATAAGTAAAAATAAATAAGTAAATAAATAGATAGATAAATAGATAAATAAATAAATAGTTCACCATCTTAGTGCTGCCTGCAGGACTTGGACTATCCTGGGTATCTGTACGTGACTTCCAGTGATGCTGCAAGCTACTCCCATTGGGAGCTGACTACAATGTGATTTTTAAGCTAAAGAAACCAAGTCAGGGTAGGGAGGTATTAAATAGTCAGGTAAGTAAAGTGTTTACCTTATAAGCTTGAGAACCTGAGTATTGATCTATAAAACCCATGTTTAAAAAAGTCAGCTATGGTTGCTTGTACCTGTTATTCCAAGTCTGTGAAGCAGAGACAGACAGATCCCTGGGGCTCTGTGGCTGGCCAGCCTAGCTACTTTTTGTTGCTGTTAAAAAGAAGAAAAATAATAAACAAACAAACAAATAAATAAGGAGATAAGTTGGTCAGCATTTGCGTATTGACATGAGGTTAGGTTGTCCTCTGACCTTCGCATGCACTCAAGCTCACACAAGCATGCACACACACACATGCGTGCACAGACACACACACACACACACACACACACACACACACACACACACACACACACACCAGTTAATTTTGATATGCCTTGGCTAGCTCAAAGGTTGGGTACTTCTAATCCTTCCTGGGGCTAGCAAATACTCCCCTCTGGTATATCAGAATTAACACCCTCCAAATCTACATTTTATCTTTGCTGCCCTGTTACCTTCTGGGCACCCCCATAGGACACCTTTCCTTTACTGCCTACATTGTTGGATGATTTCTCCCCTATAGCTCTTAAATTTGATCCCTCTGCCTCAGAGTCATGGCAGTTGTCCCTTGAAATGAAGCAGGAATTATGAAGGACTAGTTTGCTCTGCCTTGGCAGAACTAAACTGTCAACTATCTTGCTTTGTGTGTTCTTTAATGGGCAATGTTTTTTGTCTATAGATGAATAGAGCAATTTTTGTCCAGTAGCTACCTTGCCATAACTAGAGCAACTCTATGTGGACGTTTTGATGCTCAAATTCTTCTTTGAAGAGAATGGGGAACAGACATGTCTCTTTGTCAAATGATCCTTAATAATGAAATAATGTTAAATGTCACATTCTGTGGATTTCTGATGTTTTTGAAGACTATCTATTATGTAAAGTATATCTGAACTGTTAAACCGTAACTATTCTTAGCCATTTCTATTTGAGTAAATTGAAAACACTTTATTATAATTAAATCAGAATCTAGTATAACCATAAGTTTACTATCTGGCCCTTAACTTGTATTACTTAATTATCCTAAGCAATTTGTAATAGCAGCTATTACAAGGACTGGGTCTAAGTCTTATATTCTTTTTTTGTTTGTTTGTTTTTGGTTTTTTTTTGTTTTGTTTTTTCAAGACAGGGTTTCTCTGTATAGCCCTGGCTGTCTGGAACTCACTCTGTAGACCAGGCTGGCATCGAACTCAGAAATCCACCTGCCTCTGCCTCCTGAGTGCTGGGATTAAAGGCCTGCGCCACCACTGCCTGGCCCTAAATCTTGTATTCTTAAATGAGTTGCATAGGCACAATGCCTATCTAAGAGTAATGATATTAATCTCAAATTTTGTGTCAATATAGAAATTTATACCAATGAAAACCTTAAATATGTATCAATATAAATTCTGTACCAATGTAAGACATTATAACTTTGATTTTGCATCAATTATAAAGATTTCTGTTAATGTAAGATTATGGCTACACAATGCTTTGTTCAAGAATAAAATTAGTAATCCATCCCATCTATTTCCTTCATGTTCAAAATTATGACCATTTCCAAATTATCCCTTAAAATGACAACCTATTTATAATTTATAAAATAACCATAACCAGACACCCAAACCCAAGGGATAGGGATGGTGACTCCCCATGGCTTCTTCCTGCTGAATAGGGACAACGAGAAATTCTTTAAATGGGTGGGGAGGGGTAGGAAATTAGGATGGGAAATGGTTAGACTTAAGAAAGTTAGCTTTAGCATGTGCTACCCAGTCTCTGTGTGCTTCGAAGGCTCAGGGGTTGACTGAAGTTTTGTCTAAGATTCTTCGAAAGCTTGGAGGAAGCATATCATCTGGAATCACAGCAGCTCCTGAGGCTGTTCAGGATGCAGTGCTTTGGACAGCATCAGGAAGCAGGGGGCTGGAACAGCAGTCATTTCAGTGTACCAGCAGATGACGCTTGTCAGAGTTGTGCATTCTGCAATATATGAATCTCACAACCAAAATTTTAGTACCATTAAGATAATTGTATGGATTATACAAGGTGCACAGATCAGTTAAGGAGGAAATTTTGCTCCTTGTTTGAGCAGGTGAAAGACAACTATCCTTTTATGAGTTAATCTTATCAATAATCAGTTGTGATAAATCTTCATTCATGCCATATGAAGGATGGCACAAAGGATGTTAAGGATTCCATAACCAACAAGATTTATTGTCTAATTTTAGCTGAAGTTTTGGCCAGAGACATTATTATGTCTAAGCCAGTTACTGGGTTGTTCCCAGCAGATCAAGTAACCTGTCCTGTTTGATTTTCTCGATTTTTTTTTTTTTTTTTTTTTTTTTTTGTAGCCAAGATCTTCAGGGATCCTCCCCTGTCATATCTGATCCACCCTGGAAGGGCTCCAAAGCCTTTTCTCCTCTCCCATCAACACAAAAACAGAGCCTCTCTCCAAAAATAGCATGTCCTTGGTTCAGTAACTGGAAATCATTAAAGGTGAAGATGGAATTAATTTAATAGATTGTCTCCTCTTCCAGAGGAATTTTAATATAACCACCAAACTCATAACCACACGCATTTTGATAATTACAATGATTAATTTTTAGTAGTGAGATCAAGGCCTAAGTTTCTACTGTCTAAGATAAGTTTAGGCTACCTATCCCCTGCTTATGACCTGCTTTTTAAAGATCAAAAGCCTCAATTATTTATTATCTACGTCTACTTATTGTATAAGCCTATATGCAGGCTCTATTTTTGTCATAGCATGCAAAGCAATCCCAGAAATCCCACGTAGACCGTATTCAAAGATCCTGAGTATTTGCCTTGGCAATACCTTTTCAAATCTTCTCTAAGGCATTTTTTTCCTTCAATCTCCCTATATTCTCTCTTCTGTGGAGCTTAATATCTCTGTGGGTATATATTGCCTTTCTCTTTATGTAACTTGAATTAACATATGTTTCATATGTATGTAATCTTAATTAAATTCCCTTCTATTTACTGTGTAAGCCTTCTTTAAAGCATTTGTTCATTCAATCTATTCTATCTTCATGCCTTTATTTTCTACATTTGAGATCAAAGGCTTGGATTTCTTTATTCCATGTATACTTAAGAACATTTAAACAATTACCATTGTACTCCCTTCTGTCCTTAAAAACAATTAAATCAGATTTTATATATCGCTATCCTTTGATTATTTGGTTGCAGGAGGCAGTCAGCTTCTATTGTCTGTCTATCTCTGTCTTTCCCCAGCAACCAGCCTCTTTGCTCAGCAGGGGCTCCCAGCCTCTCTGAGCTCAAGCTCTTTGTATCATTCTGAACCACAGGAAGAAATCCCCACATGGCTTGGGCAAAATCTGTAGCCTGCTAAGAAGCTAATTCTCCCCAAATCTTAATCTAACATCATGATGTGTGTGTATTCCATCTGAGAATCTCTAGATAATTTTTAATAGTGAGTTTTTAACAGACACATTGGACACCATCTGTAGCAGGAATTAAGTTAACCTGTACTGAGTTTCAGAGCTCTCTGGATTAGTGAATGAAATATACGGATGAAACACACACACACACACACATACACACACACACACACACACACACACACACACACACACACACACACACACTCCAGTTAATTTTGATATACCTTGGCTAGCTCAAAGGCTGGGCACTTCTAATCTTTCCTGCAGCTAGCAAACACTCCCCTCTGGTATACCTGAATTAACCCCCTCCAAATCTACATTTTATCTTTGCTGCCCTGTTATCTTCTGGGCACACCCCCATAGGGCCGCTTTCCCTTTCTGCCTACATTGCTGGATGATTTCTCTTCTGCAGTTCTTAAATCTGATCCCTCTGCCTCCGAGTCGTGATGATTCTCTATTCTTTCTCTCCTCTGTCCCAAGCCCGTGGAATCCTAAAAGTCCTGCCTCTGTCTGCCCAGTTATTGGCTGATGGCAACTTTATTTCTCAATCAGAGCCAACTGGGGGCAGGCTTCCTTTAGCCTGTGTGGTGGACACTGCCCACACAGTTTTTAAGAAACACAATTAGCACGAGAAAGCAAGCTGCCACAGAGGGAGTGCATAGGCACACCTGTGGGGATTGTGCAGCCAGTGTAGAACCAACCTGGAGCTTTGTAATGGAGGTCGGGGGAACACTCTTGCATTCTTGTTTTGCACTTTCCTCCCTGATAGTCTTCTCCATGGAATCCCAAGGTTACCCCCATGGCTGCTGCAACTCGACACTCCAGGTCCATCAGAAAGAAGTCCGGGCTTCAATCTGGCCCCATCCCACTTCCGTCCTGCTTCAGCTCACTCTGTCCCACACTCCTCCAATTTGGGACTCAAGCCTTTGTCCGCCATGCCCTTTGGAGGCTCTATACCCTCCCATCACCCTTGTGGTCTTTTGAGTCCCAGCTGGTGACATCTTATCATCTCATTTCTTTTCCTATAACATCTCAACATCTATCTGACTCTTCATTTTAGGTTTGATCAGTGCTGAGAGTTAGGACAATCTCCGTGCTAGTGGATAGAAGTTGGTAGGAGGCTGGGCTGGCAGAGCATCTGGAGGCAGTTTCCGTATCCCAGACCTCCCAGAGAGACCAAGAAGAGGAGAGCATTGTAAAGAAAGGGTCTTCCCGGGCCTGGGGAGGGGCTCTCCAGTTGAGCTTACTGGGCCATCTAATTTCAGAGTCAGACCAGCAGAGGCCATTACATGCTTGTGGGAAGTTTCTGGAAAGTTTTGCCTCGCTGCAGGAGACTTTCCTAGAAGACCTTTTGACGACTCTTTCAACCCTTTACCCGATTCCGATATAACTGGTGTTTTGCGGGTTGTACAGAAGGCAGGGGCTCTAAAAATAGAAAGCATTATTATTACCGATTAAATTCCACCTACAGAATTTTCTCAAAGTAATAGAAGAGGAAGCCTGAGTGTGCTTGAGTGTTCAGGGAGCAGAGGTGTATGATGAGTGGGGAGGGAGCA
This sequence comes from Uromys caudimaculatus, assembly GCA_028551405.1. Taxonomy (NCBI): domain Eukaryota; kingdom Metazoa; phylum Chordata; class Mammalia; order Rodentia; family Muridae; genus Uromys; species Uromys caudimaculatus. The sequence goes on along the minus strand of CM052711.1, from coordinate 24,830,081 downwards.
CAGCCAAGGTGAGGCCAGGCTGGTACTGTGAGGGTTAGGGTAAAGAGTACTGGGTTAGGGGACCTTATGACTACTCACCAACTCTTAAAGGGACCGTGCATGGGGCACTGAGGACTCTGTTCAGCAGGAGCCAGCACTGAGTCTTCAGAGTTGAGCAGGTCTTTGTATCTGTCTGCATTAGGGCGAGGCAGGAATGCTCCCAGAAACTCAGACAGCCTCTCATGTCTTTGCACTTTTGCCTTCTGAGGCATTTCCTACTCACTGAAACTCTTTGTAGACAAGTCTGACTGGAACTGGTGTGCTTCTGAGGACAGCTATGGTGTCAAGGAAGCTAAAAAAGCACATGGGAAGACAATGGGAAAATATACAACTTATGTTTCCTGCAACACACTCCCACCTCTGTCTCCGTCTGTCTGTCTGTCTGTCTCTCTCACTCTCTGTGCGTGTGTGTGTGTGTGTGTGTGTGTGTGTGTGTGTGTGTGTGTGTGTGTGTGTGTTGTAAAGGCCAGAAGTCTATTTCTGGTCTCTTCCCTGAACCTGAAGCTCACTGATTTGGAAAGACTAGCCTGCCAGCCAGCAGCTCCATGGGATCTGCCGGTCTTCCTCCACTCAGAGCGTGGGGTTACAGATATGCATGCCACACCTGGCTTCTACAAGGATTCTGGCTCTTCAAACTCAGGTCCACATGCTTGCCGGGCAAGCCCTTTACCCACTTTGTCATCTCGCCAGGCTCACTTCCCCTCTCTTTCTCGCTTCCCTCCTCTTCCCTCTCTCCTTTTCCATTCCTTCCCCTCCTTTCCCCTTCCCTCTCTTCCTCCCGTCTACTCTTTTCCCCAGAGTTTCTCACACTGAGATAGCTTCAAGTCCTACAAATCTGGATTCACCTTGTCTGCCCACTAGAGGAATTCAGAACAATTTAGCGCCTTCTTCAGACACCACAAAGACTAGTCGCCAGCATGTGTGCACTGTACCCCTTCTCTCCGATGGCCTGTCCATCATCCCAGGAACCTTCTCAGACACTCTGCGCGAGTGATCACGTCCACATGAAATCCAGCAGGGCCAAGCACAAAACCTGGTTCTGCTGGTAACTAGTTGAGGGCTACTTGGCTCTGAAATGGAATTCTATCAAATTGCCATTTGTTTATGTGTAAAAAGGAGGTTGAATGACATTTTTTTCATGTGGTTTAACATAATCCCTCTAAATTTTCCCTTCGGTAAGATAAAGAAAATGGATAATGACGTCTGTCTCACCTGGTGGTGCTCAAGAGGGGTTGAGTGTCGACACGCTTCCTAGCACCGTGCTGCACATATGCTAGCTAGTAGGTTGGTATGGATACTCATACAGTCCCTGGCTTAGTGGTCTCATTTCCCAGGCTGAAGTCAGTGGTCTCTATTGGTTACGGAGCATGAAACCTTGGGAAGCTTTCCAGTTCACAGGATGGTCAGCACGTTCTCACCATCTGTAGGTTTGCCCTTCCGCTGCAATGCATAGCTTAATATAAAAAGTATATTGTATATATCACATTATATAATTATATAAAATTTATAATATAAATATATTATATAAAATATAATAAAGGAGGAATTGAGCTTATTTAATCCAAGAAAGCCCCACAGGATGGGTATGATTTTCCTCTGTGCCTGATGTCACAGAGACTGTAAGTGACAGTCCAGCAGGACTATTTTTTGTTTGTTTGTTTCCAGTTAATGATTTCAGCCACTGAGTCATATGTCCTTTCTTCAGCTTCACGATTGTCTCCTCTAGAGCCCAGCTTCTGAAGCTGTGTGGTGGGACCCCATGTTGAATGGAGACTGTGAACAGCCTGGCAACAGATAAAAGTTTCTGAGAGTACAAATGGCCAAAAACTCAAAATCAAATGTGTATGAACCTGAGGTGTTTCTGGCATTGCTTGCCCATGCTGTATCAAGACTTTGCCACAGTCTTGGTTCTGAACACACAACATACACACTCTGCACTGTGCATGCCGTCACCACCAGGCATGCTGTTACAACACACGGTAACAACAGGTATTGACCAAAGCGTCTCAGCTCAGATTCAAGACTGCTGTATGCTACAAACTGTGTCATTTGTTTTGCTGTTGTTGTTGTTTGGGGGGTTTTGTTTTGTTTTTAGTGTACACACGGTTTCCTGCTCTCCTAGAAACAAAATGGTGTAATTAGGAAAAACAAAGACTTTTATTTTAACCCTCATCATTCCTCAGTATGTAAGCATCAGAATAGTGTATTTGAGGGTTATGTTGTATTCGATCTTTGATTTTAGGAATTACTGCTTGATTCCATTGAGTAGATTTTGGCTTGGGATTAGAATAAGATGACCAACAATTTCTGAAATAGTCCTAAACAGACTTCTGCCATTTTATGCTCTGTATGTATTTTATGTGATGTTCTCAGCACTGAGGTTTATAAAATAAAAATACAAAACAACACCAAAAAATGTTGAAGATTCTCTACATCCTGCTGTGTCAACTATTCTGCTAAGATTTATTGCTTGTGTAAAAATAAACAAGTACATCTATTAGCATGCAAATTTGCTTTTAGCTTTGTTAAATTATATATATATATATGCATCAAAGAATAAGCTTAAAATAAGTTTCCTTATGATTTATTATCAGTAAATGCTTGACACCTAATTTCTATGCCTATATATCCTGGGTTATGTAAATTTTTCTTGGGTGTCACATTCCAACAAATATTTCTTAACTGCGGCTCACGCAAGCAATCCTTATTAAAGTTAGTCATCAAAAGAAATGCCATGAAGTTAGGAGGGTTTTACGGGGAGAAGGGTTTCAGCAGGGGATCAGGTCTGGGGGAGACAAAAGAAGTAAATGGTAAAATCTCAGTATATGCACGTATGAAATTTTCAGAGGATAAAATGTTCTTGGTCAGGGGATGGACAGCTCAGCTGGTAGAGTGTTTGTGTAGCATCAGGAAGCTCTGGAGTTGCATAGCATGCAGGAAGCTTTGGGCTTGATCCCCACCACCACATAAACCAGGCACGGTGGCACACACCTGTCATCCCAGCACTTGGGAGGTGAGGCAGGAGGATCAGAAAGACAAAGTCATCCTTGCGGCTGTATAGCCAGGTTGAAGCTAGTCTTGGATACACGACACTATTAAAAATGAAACAAAAACAAACAAACAAACAAACCCCAAGGAGCCCCCTCTACTCCCTCACCTGGCCCCACAAGCCTGTTCTTGGCACTTCAGGTGACTATTTACAAGCTACCCAATTGCCTATCCGCCTTTTCCTTAGTTTTTCTATTTCAGATCGTGTTGACTGACATTTCTTCTTCTTTAGGAGAGGAAGACTGTGACTCATTTGCTGCACTGGTCTCATTCAGCCTTTTGTTTCTTTGTTGCTTATCCACACAAAGCATTTGCTTCCCCACTGAGCTACACACCTCAGCCCCAGCCATGTGATTTTAAACCATTCATTTTGTATTTTTGAAGGATGATCTTTTTTTTTTTTAAATAAATTTCCATTTTAGACAACATTTTCTACTTTCACACTATAACTGAGGGGTTCCCCTGTTACCACAGGTAGACTTTCAACAGCCTTTCTATCCCTTCCATGGTTAGGGTATGCTATATACATTGTGTTCTTTGATTATTATTAAGTCCTCTGTTTTATGTATACGTTGATTTTTAAACTTGGAACTGCATGAGTATTGACAGTATGATTATGCAACTATTCTCTCTTCAGAACCAAAGAGTGTGATTAGACTCAGAAAAAAACACAGTTCCGTGCTACTAAGTTTCTGTTCTAGGGAGAACACTTGAAGAGTCAGTGATCAGCGCTCAGAATTATGGTGCAGTTTCACTTTTGTATATTTTAACGGTGACTTTTTTTTTTTTTTTTTAATAGGTCTTGGCTAATTTTTCCTGGTATTCTAAGTTTCTTTCCTTTCTTCTCATTTATAATATAATGCTGTTCTTTCAACTTAGCCCTGCAGTCACTGCGATGACTAATATTGTCAACTGGATGGGATCTAACATCACCTAGGAGACAAGCCTCTGGCTATGCCTATGTGGGATGGTCTGGCTAGGTGAACTGAGTCGGAAAGACCCACCTTAGCAGTGGGTGGCAGCATCCCATGGCCAGGACTCCTGGACAGAAGAGAAAGGAGGCAGTGAACTGGATCTTAACATTCATCATGCCTGCCTCCTGACTGCTGATGGAACGTGACCAGCTGCCTCTGGGTCCTACTACTGCGCTTCCCTACTGCATTAGGCTATATCTCCTTAAACCAAAACCTCAAATAGACCCTTCCCCCCTTACATTGTTTTTTGTTTTGTTTTGTTAGGGTATTTTACCTCAGCTGCAGGAAAGGTGATCAAGACCATCATCCAGTTCACACTTGTCACAGGAGCAGTCCTTTGCTCTGGGAGACGGTTCTCCGAGTGTTCTGTTCTGTAGCTTGCCAGAAAAATTCTCTGGGAATCTCAGTTCACTCCCCGTCTTTTGTGACCCGTGTTCTCCTCTAGGACACCTGCTTTGCTTGTCTGGAGGGTTCGTGTAAGTGGCTACAGGAGGGGACAGCAAAGGCTGATCCCCTGGGTCTTTTGTATGTGTGGAACCCCTTCTCGCCCTCCCCGATTAGTTTATCTAGAATTCTGGGTTTGGGGTTATTTTTCCAGAGTGTTGACTCAGAACATACTGTTTTGGTGGTGAACTATGGCCATTGCTTTATAGGTGGCCAGCTGCTTCTCACTGGTTTGGTAGCTTTTAGTGTCTCCTTAATCCTCAGTGTTTCTCGGCTTTCACTGGGATGTGAGGGGCTTTGACCTAGTTTCTCAGCTTTAATTGAGTTGTGTGTGGGGGGTATGTGTGGCCTCATTTATAGTTTTTGTAAGTTCCGGACGTTTGTCTTTCCTGTTTTTGTTTTGTTGTTCTCTTCTTTCCATACTCTGCACCCTGATTCCCTGGACTCTGTAAATGGATGGTCCACCCACTGGATTGACCTTTTCTGGCCCTCCCCACCCCCACCCCTGATATTTTCTCTCTCTTCATCTTTGTTATTGTTCTTGTTGGTTACCTATGTTGGTAGGTGTCTTGGCTCAAACTGGCCTTGACCTTAACCTGTGGCAATCTTCTTGCCTCAGTCTCTCAAGGGCTGGGATTATAGGCATGTGGCACAATACCTGACTGGCTCACCTTTCTCCCTCCCTCCCCCCTTCCTCCCTCCCTCCCTCCCTCCCTCCCTCCCTCCCTCCCTCCCTCCCTTCCTTCCTTCCTTCCTTCCTTCCTTCCTTCCTTCCTTCCTTCCTTCCTTCCTTCCTTCCTTCTTCTCTTCCCTTCCTCCCTTCTCTCTCATTACTCTCCCCTCGATCTGTGTGGCTGGGGAATTTTTTTTTAAACTTTAATTTGTAATAACTCTTGCTCTTTGGATGTTACATATTTACAGCAGGAGTTTTTGTTTTATGCATGAGATGTCTCTCTGAATCTCTAACACCAGTTAGAATTATTCAGAAAGGTTTCACTTTGAGTAATTGCTGGAGAGATGACTTGGTGGTGAAGAGCAGGTACTGCTCTTGCAGAGGACCCGAGTTTGCTTACAACTCCTGTAACTCTGGCTGCAGGGGATCACCGCCTTCCGTCGGCACCTGTGCTCAGGTGTATATATTCTTACATGCATTCATATACCAATTAAAAAGGAAAATTAAATTTTATTTCTTTTTGTTGCTGTGGTTGTTTTCTGGAGTTTGTGTTTTATTTATTCACCTAGATGTGTGTGTGTGTGTGTGTGTGTGTGTGTGTGTGTGTGTGTGTGAGTGTGTGTGTGAGTGTGTGTGTGATGTTGCTTTGCCCCAAACATTTAACAGTCTTTGGGCACCTAGTCATAGTTTTTTGATTGACACTGTAAATTGATTCATTTCTGAAGCCAGCACAGAGATCTTTTGTGAGAGTGAAGTCCTGTTTTCTTTCTTTAGAGAAAAATTTTTAGATTTGTTTATTTTATTGTATATCATACATGTATGAGTGTTTTGCCTGTGTATGTGCTTGTATGTATACAGCATGTGTGGTATCAGAGCCCCTGGAACTGGACTTATGGATGGTTGTGAGCCACCACGTGAGTGTTGAAAATCAAACCTGGGTGTTCGGCTAGAGCAGCAAGCACTCTAAACTGCTGAGTCACTTCTCCAGCCCCAGTCCCGTTTCTTAACAGGTTTCTTTCCAAAATGGACACAAACTCTCTGCATATATGCTACTTATAATTCTAAGACTGCAAAGATCATATTCTTTATGGAATAATAAACATAAAAATTGATAATAATCATGAAAAGTAACAAGCAGTACAGTTGGGAACATAGCTTGCAGATTTAATTTACACTGGAGTTTCTGATGCTTTTTTCTGAGATGGTAGACATTGATTTTAGCTGTGTCTACAATAACAGACTCAAGTTGCCTAGCAGAGTGGCTATAGAAGCCTTCCAAGAAGAAAAAATGGCGGTCAGAAGTCCTGGGGCAGGGAAGATCACAGCATGTTTAGGCACGAAGGAGGCTTGTGTGGCTGTGAAGCGGTGACCAAGGGCATAGATACACACATTTAATGTGCATATGTGCATGCGTGGGTGTGCGGAGGAGGACCAGCCAGAGCCAGAACATGGGAGCCTTGAAGATCAAGTTTTGGGAAATAAGTTTATTTCTCAGTCGAACAACCAATCACTAAGGGATTTAAAGCCTAAACCGATACAGTGGAAACCCAGAAAGCAGTCAGGAGGGCTTTATAGGGTGAAAGTAGATGGCAGAACCGGTGGACTCGTTGATGATACAGAGAAGGGACAGGGTGAGATGGGAGTGAGAAATGAGGATTCCAGTGGTGAGCCTCGGACTTCTGACCTCACGCTTGGCAGACAGACATGCCATTTGGGGCAGAGAACTCTGATAGGCTGCTTCAGATGACAGCGCCTGAGTCTGTTTGGGCCACGGTACCTGGGGGTCATCCAAGTATACCCACCCCTTAGTGTAGAGCCTCAGATCTGGAGAGGACCGAATCAAGGGGACAGAGGGACCTGGGTCAAGAAGGGATGTCCGGACGTGCGTTTTCAAATCTGAAAGTAAAGGGTGGCCTTGGAGAGACTGACGTTCGATCACTGAATGTCCAGGCCAGGCCGCAGGACCAGGAAGCACGTGGTCAATGGTGGGAGGGGTTGAGTGTCATCCGAGTGGTTGCTGGACTGTGATGGTTTTGTTTTTAGTTTTTCTTAGAACTTCCGTTGTGTTTACCACAATGGCCACAGTGTGTGCCCGCCGGCATTGGCTAACTTGTGCCATTTGGATAGCATTTTGCTTTAGTCATACAGGTATTTTTGTTTGCTTGTTGGTGGATGTGAACCTCGCAGGGCCGTTCTGGCTTGTTTAGTTGTTTCTCATCTACTTGCCTGGGAGATGAAACATATGGAGAAGGAGAAATAGGCTGAGACGTGAGATATTAATAGCAAAGCTAGATAATTCAGAAAGCAGAATATTTTTTACTTAAAAATATAAAGTATTTATTGCCACTGTAAGAATAGTAGATAGGAAAAAAAATTAAATAAAAACTAGAATAAATATAAAAAAAATTAAATAAAAACTAGAATAAATATAAAAAAAAGAATAGTAGATAATATAAACATAATGGACATATACGGTAATTCCTGTAAATACAATAGATAAATAGAATTTATAAACTATTGAGAGGTTTGCAGAAGAAAGTGGAAATGATATCAAAACCAAGTGGCCTTCTGTCAATCACTGTTTAAACTCTACTGTATCTCTTCCCAGTCTAAAACTGAGTTGGAAAATTCACTTCTGTGTTAACATTTTTGTTAGCATAGTCCAGTTGCACAAAATGATCAGTTCCTTACAACACTGTTACGCATGCATGCAAGTACGGTCGTGAGTCACCCTCCTCTGACCACCTCGCATCCTCTTTCCCCTCCCCGAATGCCTTTCATCCTATCTAGCAGTGTCCCGCCTCTGTCCTTGTCTTTGTTTCTTTCTTCAGTCTACATGTGAGAGAAAATATGTGCTACTTATTTTGCAAGTGGGGCTAATTTCACTTAACATGATCTTCAATTCCATTCACTATATCACAAGCATTTCATTCTTAATGGCTGAATAAAACTCATTATGTATGTATCATTGTGTATGTGTGTATGTATGTGTGTGTGTATGTGTATATGTATATATGCACATATATATGTATGTGTGTATATATGTATATGTGTATATATGTATGTGTGTGTATATATGTGTGTATATATGTATGTGTGTGTATATATGTATGTGTGTATATATGTACGTGTGTATATATGTATGTGTATATATGTATGTGTGTATATATGTATGTGTGTATATATGTGTGTATATATGTATGTGTGTGTATATATGTATGTGTGTATATGTATGTGTGTATATATGTATGTATATATGTGTGTGTGTATATATGTATGTGTGTATATATGTATGTATATATGTGTATGTGTGTATATATGTATGTATATATATGTATGTGTGTATATATGTATGTGCGTATATATGTATATTTTCTTTATCCATTCATCTGTTGGTGGGTACCTGAGTTGAATCTATAACTCATCTTATTGTGGATATCGCTACAATAAGCATGAGTATGTATATGTCACCTCCATAGGCCACCTTTGGTTCCTTTGAGTGTATGCCCATCAGTGGTATAGCTGGGTCATTTGAAAGTACTATATGGGGCGACGGCCGGAAACCTCAGCTTGGGCCACAGGGCCCCACAGCTAATCAGCGCCGGGACAAAGATCCCTCGCC
>CM052711.1:24799591-24820781 GCA_028551405.1 Uromys caudimaculatus | reverse complement strand
GGGGGAGGGGACCCGGGGTTTCTAAAGAAAAGGGGAATCATCGGAAATGTAAATAAAATATCAAAAAAAAAAAAAAGAAAGTACTCTATGTATTTTCTTGAGGACATCTGTTTGTGATAATGGCTATATTCATTTACATTTCTCTCCGACAGATTTTTTTTCTTGTTTGTTTGCTTTCCTGATGGACAAATCTACTCTGGCTCCACTTTAAATTCGTATGAAATATTAAAAGAACCACAGTCAGTTCTTTTTCCTACAGACACAATTAATCTTATGCTAATGGAGTATGATAAGAGTCTAGTTCTTTTTTTCAAAAAGGAAATCTACAGAAAGGAAACACTTGGAGTTGCCCATTATGCTACATTGCCTCAGACAGACAGCCTGGCAGTCAGGAACCTCCCGGTTCCTCATGGAAAACCCTCCTCTTTTTATACTTTCTTCTGGTCCTGGCAGTACAAACATCCTTGTTATTCAACAAAGTAAAAAACTGTCCACGTTCAACTTGTCTTTGAGGCAACTAACATTTTACCACAGAAGCCTACCCAAGACTAAGAAGACTCCAAACACTATTGGTTATGTGATTGGCCCAAGGCCTTGTGTATGACTAAGGACATAGCAGGAAGTAGAACAAAAAGCAAAGGTTAATGAGGACACATTTGGGACTCCATGAAGAAGCTCTTTCGATAAGAGGATCATTAAAACTGTCTCTGAACAGACATGCTTCTCCTGAAGAAAATTCTGAGATCTTACAGATGGGTGGTCAAGCCAGACGCCAAGCCACCGGGCTCTCTGGCAGAAGGGAATGCGCATGACTGTTGAGGCCAATGTCTGGCATAAGCTCCTCAGGCATGAGGTTCCTTCCCCAGCTCACTGTAATGTGCTTCTCACCGCACTGCCAGGCTCCTAAGCCCTGCAGTGTGTCCTCATGCTGGCACATAGTATTTTAATAGAAGGAAGCATGGTGCATGACAGTGCCGGTGACATTGACTTTCTACTCTCGTTCTCCATGTTGGTAGGTGTGCTGGTTAGTTTTAATTGTCAACTTGGCACAATCCAGAGTCACATGGGAAGAGGGAACCTCAGCTGCACAACTGCCTGGATAAGATTGGCCTGTGGGTATGTCTGTGATGGGGCCCCACCCACTGCAGTTGGTACCATCTTTAGGTAGGTGGGCCTAAGCTGTATAAGAAAGAGCTGAGAATCAGCCAGTAAGGCTGACTTCAAGAATAAACTTCAAGGTTTGGGCTTGACGCTCCTGGCTTGATCTCCTGCCCTGACTTCCCTCAATGATGAATCATGACTTGTAACTATAAACCCTTTTCCCCCAAGCCACTTTTAGTAAGGATGTTCTATCACTGCAACAGAAAGGAAACCAGGACAATAGCACTCAAGAAGGATACCTTCAGTCAAGAGGCTGAGCCGAACTGACTCATGAAAGAACTTGTTAAATCATTTCATGGCAAATTTAAAACAACGGCAATAGCTTGGGTTTCTACGTTAATTTGGCATGATCTTAGGGCTAGCATCTTAAGTATGCCCCAGGGATCTCAACTGCACTGGGACTTGGGATCCTCAGGGTGCCCCCCAGCTGGCAGGTCCCAGATGGGAGGGGCCACCCTGCCAGTCAAGGACCAGCCATTCGGCTTTTTCTTTCCCCCAGGTGTTTATGCTGAGTCTATCCAATTTGCACTTCCCTCCAGCCCACCCCACGTGCATCCCCGCCTCCTTTCCCCATCTGCAGCCTCCCTATTCTTATCAAAAGCAGCTCTTCTCTAGATCGTGTAATGCCCGTTACCATAGCACCCGGGTACTTCACATTATTAAGACAATCTCTTTATTAGTAAGCCTGCTCCTCCCAGGGAGCCAGGCACTTCAGCCTTTAGAGGAGATGAGCAACCCGTGTCTTGGAGACAGGTCCGACGTGACTGGGCCGATGTCCTCTTCTAGCTAGTGGGGCGTGGCTGAGATCGTCGTCGAGATTCCTGACTCTGTTTCTTCATTCCGCTTCCTTCCCTTTTCCTTACACACTCAAAATAATTGCACACGTTATTATGCTTCGCACCATATGAAAGGTTTTCAAATGCAACCCTGCTTTCCATCCTCACAATCTACCATTGAACTCTGAATTGTGTGCTTATTTTAAAGGCTGAGGAGAATTTTGTGCTCGTTTTAAAGGCTGAGGAGGCTGCAGGAACTGAATTTGAAGGGCTGTGACTGCTCACGTTCATATTGTTACTCAGAACTAAGGCTAGGACTCAAAGCCAGACTCAAAACCCAGTCTGGTAGTGCAGGTCTGCAATCCCAGATACTCTAGAGGCTGAGTCAGGAGAATTACAAATTCAAGAACTGGACAGTTTTCAGAGTGTGCTTGAGGCCTGCATATGTACTGAGATTCTGTCCCCCAAAAAATTAACAAGAAGGCTGAGGATATAGTTCAAAGGTAAAGCTCTTGCTCAGCAGTCCCAGATGCCCAGTCTCTACCTCCCTGGTGCCAAAATAAAAACAAAACCAAATAAAAGAGCAACAAAGCAACCAGACATCTCAGCATCTCTACAGCCATTTCTCTTATACACAGCAGGCAGATCTGCAGCTAGAAGAACAGGCAGGCAGACAGGCGTATGGACAGACAGCCCCAGTGCTGCTTTAGAAGAGCGATTGCTCAGTGGTTACCTGTTGAGCTGCTCTCCATGGTGGCTCCTTGCAGGTCAAATAGAATGCTACTGCCTCTCCAGCTCTGGCTTTGGGTGACTTCCACCATCGAGTCAGAGAATCAACCAGGCTTCTGTGTCCTGCTGTGATAGACAAGTCACTGCTGGGAGTGTGGAGGAGAGCGTGTGTGTCTCAGATCACTTGCCTTCTTAAAGACAGTGAAGAGCGGATGAAACACTGCTCAGGAAGCTGTAGTCCCCCACGAGCACGACACACACCACTCACACGCTTACTAATTATTATTGACGGTCAACCATGTCTCAGCCAGTGAACACAAAAAGTGATTGGGGCTCCGCCTTTCAGGAACTTACATCTGTGGAGGGAGTCAGCTGCTAATCTCCCCATTACATGATGATTTGATTATTATTGTGAAATGTGCTGGAGATGAAGAGAGGATATAGAGAAAAGGCAGGAACAGAAGTTTCAACTGTGGCCAGGGTTGGAAAATAACCGCAGCAGCAGCATCACATGCTCTCTAAGGAAGAAGAAATAATTTTGATCCAAGAGAGGTGGGTGGCATGTTCTCTCCCCCGGAAGTGAAATGAGCTCCCTGCCTCATAACAGTTAAATCAAGTCCTTGGCATGAAGCCGGAGGGACATCAACTAAAACCACAAACATGGAAGGTTGCGAAGGGCGGGCTTTAACAGCAGTAGTTAAATGACGTCGGTTTGTGGGTATGCAACCTATTCAGAAAATTCAAAGACCATGTAGCCAAGCTGGTTGGAGATCAGAAGCAGGTACAGGATGCTGGGGGGAGGGGGAGGGGGTTCAACACTGGGTGATAAAGAACTAGGAGATACAGAGAGTGCCCGGATGGAAAGGGTTAAGGAGGGATGCTGAGATTCAGCAGATGGCAATGCCTAATGTGGAGGAGAGGGATCCAGGGGAGTGGGGAAAGCCGTGGAAGCCAAAGCAAGACCAAGGGTCATATAAAGTGAGCTCTCCACAGGGCTCAGAGAGGTGGAAGGGATGTAGTGTGGCTCTGTCTACAGCAAAGGAGAGCCACTCTCCATGTTTGGGCTGAGGAGCTGAGTCTGAGCTGTGTGTTAGAAGGAAGATTGTGTCAGGAGCACTTTTGACTGGTGGGAGAGGGGAGAATGCAGCCACACCTCCTTACCACCTTAGCATCCTCCTGGCCTACTGCTGGCAAACTGCTCAATAAGTGGAAGTTTTAAACCATCCCTTTTTCTATCCTCCAGGGAGAAATGGGCAGTTCATTCTCAGGATTAATCATCAGTGCTTTTCTTAATTAGCAGAAATGGGTGTCTCCTCACTAGAATGTGGGTAGAGTATGACCCTGTCCCTCAAAGCAACCATTGCCCAAGAGTTACTTGCTGTATTAATCCAATTTCTTCCTTTGTTGCTTTTGATTTGGGTGGTCAAGACTGGGAAGGCTTTTTTCCCATCTGTCAGGGGAAGTCCCTCCCTGTTGCCCCTCTCTGCCTCTGAGCATCTGCTTTCAGGCTTGGTGTGCCAAAGCCCAAGGAACTAGAATAAAAGCATCATAGAAGAGCAAGAGGCCTGTCATCGGGGAGAGTGTGGGGGACAACATTGGCCTTGCACTTGGCGTCAGAAAGGCTCCAGTCCCTAAATATCTGGTCCCTAAATACTAGCCTGCTGATATGTCTGAAATTCCACCATAGGAGTCAGTAATGTTTGGGTCCTTTCAGAAATAGCATAGCATCCCAACAGCTGCTCACGGGTGAAGTCACAGGCAGCCAGAAAGCTCTCTGCATGCCGAAGCACCAGGAACTGACTCTCCCTCTACCCGTCTCCTTGCTGTTTACTCCTCTGCTTCTCTTAACTGGAGATACCCTGGTACTGCTCTTGCTGAGCTGTGCCTTTTCATTGACTTCTTTCCAACTAAGATTCTCTAATATCGGTGGTTACAGACCACATGGTTTCTACCTCACCTCTACTCTTGCCTCACTGTCTAGAACCTTCATTGAACCAGAGCCCGAGCCTCTTCTTGATACCAGGAACTAGAGTGTGGACAGTTTGGGGATACATGTGTAGAATGGGGAGCTGGGAAAAAACACACAGAATTTGAAATCAAAACAACTGGCTCCTCATCTTACTTTAGATATGAAGTATCCCCTAAAAGAGTCCTGTACTAAAAGCTTGGTTGTCAGCCGATAGGCTCTGGTGGGGAGGGGTCATGATTAGGTCATGAGTGATTAGTCCACTGATGGATTTATAATTTGATGACATTATTGGGAGGTAGTAGGAACTTTGGGAAGTAGGAATTACCTGGGGCAGGAACTTCACTGGGAGACTGCCTCTGGAGGGATATCTTGCTTCTCCCTAGCTCCTGTTGCACTGGAGTGAGCCACTCTGCTCTACCAGGTTATTCTGTTTCAGCTGCTTGGGCTCAGAGGCAGCAGGGCAAAGCAACCCTGGACCGAATCCCCTAAAACCATGTCCCCATGTCCTCTCTGGTTATTTGTCACACGGTGATCACCAAACTAATCTAGTCACTGTAAGTAGGAAATCACACTAACAAGGCACTGACCCCAGCTTCATGGGAGGAACAAGGTTATGCCTTTGACCCTATAATGCAGCTCAGTTAAGACTTGGCCTTCATTCTCCAGATTGGTATTTCCACATTGCATGCTAATAGCAATTGCCTGTGGAGCTTGTTAAAGCTCCTGCATATGTCCAAGAATCTTCCAGGCCCGAAGAATCTGATTCAGAAACTTCAGGCAGGGTACAGGAATCTGTTTGCAAGCCTTCCCAGGAGGCCTGGTGCACAGCATACCGGCCTGCTTAAGAGCACACTTCGGATCCCACATTCTTCTAGCTCCCAGGGATGTAGTTATGTCTCTTCCGCACCCCCATAAAATACTAGCCGTACTGGGTGTAGCCCCTTTTGTAAAACTTGTTTATTTATGACATGGGGGATTGAGCCCAAGGACTCATGCATGACAGGCCAGGACTCTATCACTGAGTCATATCCCTAGCCCAAGGCTAATTTAGGACACTAAAGGCAGAGCTTTCTCAAACTCAGACATTGCGTTACTCCAATCAACCATTTCTCTTCCCACAGCCACTTGATGAATGATGATCATTAATAAATCCCCACTTCAACTCCCTGCAAAACCAAATACCTTTTATCCCTTCAGAGTTATTGGCCTAATAGAAAATAGATCGTGCCAGAGGCGCCCATATGGTGTCTGAGTGTAGGCCCATGCATCTGACAGCAAACTTATAAAGATCAGAGGACAACCTCAAGTACTGGTCATTGCTACGTTGTTTGAAACGGGGTCTCTCTTTTGTTGATGAGATCCTGGGGAGTCTCTGGTCTCTGTTTTTTATCTTGCCATAAAATAAAAAAGTTAAGATTGCTGACTTGTGCTACCAGTGTGTGGCTTTAGGTCGGTTATAGGAAGTCAAAGTGAGTCCTCACAGCAAATAATGCTTTATCCACGGAACCATCATGGATTTCGTTTTTAATAGTGTTTTTTTTACCCAGCTAGAAATGGGCTACAACAGCGTGGTATATACTATCAAGTGGTAGACCATAAGCAACTTCACCACTACTGTTTCTAGAACTGCAAACCTTATGGTGTAAATATCACAGAGCAGAGCAAAATGGGCTTTGCCCGCATCCCGGCTTGTGAAAGCTACACAGTTTGCTCGGTGGATCTTTAGAGGCCTGTGTAGTAGCCTTTCCTGCCACACAGAGCTCACCTCCATGAGCTCCTAAAATCAAATGCAATAGCCATTTGCCTCTGTGTAAATATAACTCTACAAGTGGTAGGACCTTGGAGATGTGCTGAGGTTAATGGTGGCACTTCTGACGTCCCTGTCTGCCACACCCTGTTCAGCTGCCAGCAAGGGTAATCTGCCTCCTGCAGCCACTGGATGGTATATTTAGAGCCTCTTCCCCAAGAGTAAGTGGGATCTGAAAATAGACTGCTTCGCCTGTGTGCGATTGGGTTGCAACCTCCAACCTACACCTGAATATGTGGATATTTTGCAGCCAGTGGCCAGCACAAAGCAAAGCAGTCCCATGGAACGTGAGTGCCAATGGCTTCAGCCTAAGAGCAATCCTGTGCTTCACAGTTTCTTCCTCCCCTTTAGAGACTTGAAGGGACTTCCCTGAACTTGCATATGACATCCACCCCTTTGGCTGAGTTTTCTTGCCTCTGGACCCAGTCTGCATTAGAGTGTTCCGTATTTGGACTGACGGCTCCACTTCGGAGGAGACCAGATGTTTTCCCCTGGTCTCAGCTCCATCCTTCTCCCAGCGTGATCACCTTTGTTCTGCATCCTCAGAGCTCCCATGTGCATTGCAGCTGCGGCTGGGTTGTTCATAACAGGAGGGCTTTGTGATCATTGCGTGGCTCAGAATCAAGAGAAATGGGAGTCTTTGCAACTGTTCCTTCTACTTTAAAGAATTTATAACAAGCTCAATTCATTAAGAGTATGTTCCCCTAACACCCATGGCTTATAGTCTGCAGCAGCAGACTAAAGTCTGC
Organism: Uromys caudimaculatus; assembly: GCA_028551405.1. Lineage (NCBI taxonomy): Eukaryota > Metazoa > Chordata > Mammalia > Rodentia > Muridae > Uromys > Uromys caudimaculatus. Next base: position 24,813,590 of record CM052711.1, on the reverse strand, counting down.
TTTGTTAGTAATTGTCATCTCAGGCTGCAGAGAGGGGCTCAGTCAGTAAAGCACTTGTCACATAAGCATGCCCGCCTGAGCTCATGTCCCTAGCATACACATAAAAAGCCGAGTGCTGTGGTGTGTGCCTCTCATCCCAGTGCTGAGGAGGCAGAGGCGGGAGGATCCTGAGGTTTCCAGGCCAGCCAGCGTTTCCAGCGTACCCAGCGTACCCAGCATTCCCAGCGTACCCAGCGTTCCCAGCGTACCCAGCGTATCCAGCGTACCCAGCGTACCCAGCGAGGGAGTTCCATATGCAATGAGAGATTGTCTCAAAAAATAAAATGAAGAAATATAGAGGAGGATGCTCAGTATCAACTTTTGCGCTCCACATGAGCACACACACACACACACACACACACACACACACACACACTCACACACACACACAAGCATGTATATATCTGTATATCACAGAGAGACACACAATAGTGAAAAGATTTTAACGATAATAAAAATAAGCATGATGGAGAACAATTGAACGGCATCAATTGCTGCCGTAAATAAGCATCTGCACACACATGTACACACACGCGCACACACATGCGCACACACACACACACACACACACACACACACACACACACACCTCTAATAATAATTGTCAGCATCATCTTACCACCATATGTTCTACAGGCACTTAGCAAGCATTTACCAATCTATAAAGCAAAATGGTAGATTCTTTGGTAGTGTAAGAAATAGTGTCCATGTGTGCAAGAAGAAGACTATAGTTTAACAACCAGTTATGGTTCAAGTGTAAAGTTAGGGTTATAAGACACTGACTTAATCATTTCTTTAGGAGAGCATCAGAAACATTAAGTACTTTAAGGGAAAGTTTAAGAGAGGGACTGGACTTTGATGAGTAAGATTTTGACAGTAGAAACAGTAGGGCGAGATCATGCCAGGCTGGAGTCACACTGCCGATGAACCATAAGTCAGAACCTGCTAAGTCTACACACCGAGTGGGTACAGCCACCCACATCTCTGGAGGAGCAGGGGTTTCTTGGTTCTTTAGACCCCACTAGGCATTCTAGCAGATAGGCAAAAGAGATGTTAGTGGTTTCCTGGGAATTTCTGGGGATGCTCTTTGCCATTTCTGCTGATGGGTTCTTCTGAGTGGGTTCCCAAACTCGGCTGCATAGGAGAGACCCTTGGGTGCTTTAACAGCTCCAAAAACCAGGCTCTCACCCCCTGCCAACCATGTCACTTCTGGTGGTGGACATGTGCAGTAGTGCTTAGCTTTCCTGAGTGAGTCCAATGTCAGACAAGTGCCAATAACTTCCTTAAATGGGAACAACTCTGTCAACCCATTTCACCAGTGGCCAATTGGCTATGATACAAACTAATAGCTGATTTCTAAGCCATTGAAGACACTGAACCTGCAATTTGCACCCTGGGCATATTTTTTAAAATGATAGCTGAGACAGTTCAAACTTTAAGTAATCAGCTTCATGCTTAGGTACCTAGTATCTGTCCTCAGATTATCTCCATTACTGAGACTGCTGTGCTGTCCATACAAGTCTATAATTCCAGAACAGTAAAATCTGGATTCCTAAAATCCCATGGAAGGCTGGTGAGATGGCTCGGTTGGGAAAGTGCTTACAATGAAAGCAAGAGGACCTGAGTTCAGATCCCCAAACCCTTGGCAAAAAGCTGCATGTGGTAGTGTATTGGTTTGTCCTTGTAACACTGAAGGAATGGAGATAGGTGGATTGCCCAGACAGCATAGCCAAATTGGGGAGCTTCATCTACAATGAGAGACTCTGTCTCTAAAAATGACGGTGTAGAGAGATAGAGGAAAGGTACAAGATGCCAATGCTGGCCTCCACATGACCATGCACATGCTTACTATGTACTAACAAGTATGTACATATGTACATGCTCATAAACAAAATTAAACTGGAATCTGGGCACAGGCACACACACCTCCTCATGGGCGGCATCCTGGAGTTGATATCAGGAGATCTTGCTGTACTCAACATATGGCTACATTTATCATATAGTCACTGGGTTTCTGCTATATGTAAGATTCTGTTGTGGGGGCTTAGCGAGCTACAGAAATAACTCAGACTTAGTTGCCAGTCATCTAGGGTTTGCCATTCATTAAGACTTTCTAGAGAGACATTTATGATAATTCAAGGAGAAGCATGCTGCTGTAATGGTGGTGTCAGCCACAGCTATGGCAGTCTGGCAGGGGTGGTAAGAGGACCACCTAAAAGACTCATCGGGGACAGACAGGAACTGTCTGGCCATCAGGGACAGTGTTTGAACAGAGAGCAGAGGTGGGCGACTGCTCTGAACTGGGGAGCAAAAGGAACACACGCATGAAGGCGATGAAGGGGTCATACTGGGAAATGGTGGCTCCCCATCTGACCAGCAGTGAGGAGAGACAGAGTCAGGGAAGGAGATTCTGCACAGCACCCAACACTGGTGCGGTCCATCCAGCCCGGAACCGTAGATGGAGCTCTAGAAAGTCAGGCCATTCAACGTGGAGGAAAGGATATTTTGCCCCCAGAGCCTCTGGATGCCCCCTGCTCGCTCCCTCCTCAGTCATCAGACCTGCCGCTCTCTCTGCCCGGCATGCTCCTCCCCACCTTCCTGCTTCCACGTCCTGTTGAATCCTATGGATCGTCAGACGTGACGGCCTCAGAAGTGTATTATGACCTTTCCCTTTAAATTAGAGTCTTCTGCTATTAGAGTCAGCCAACTCATCCAATTAATTTTCCTTCCCAGCACTTATCATGGTTTATAATGACGTATGTGCTTGTGGTTGTTTGTTTAATATGTATCTCCTCCATCAGCCTGCTTAAGCTCCAGGGGCGTCAGGGACGACATCCATCTTTTCTGTCCATATATCTTTGCTGATAGTAAGAGGCCAGTGAGTGTTGAATGAAAAGGAGCTAAGACAGTATGCGGGAGCCTCCCCTTTGGAACAAGCACGTGTAATAGAAACGTGCCGTGAGGGTTCACATTGATTGTCAACTTGGAAGAATCTGGAATAACCTAAAAGGAAAACCTCTGGGCATTTCTGTAGGAGATAATCCCCACTAGATTAATTAAGAGTAGAAGACCTACCTTAACGGTGGGTGGCACCGTTCTATGGACTGGATTTCGAACTGATAAAAAAGTAGAAAGCAAGCAGAATTCACTCGCAATGCAAGCTCCTGCCACCATGACTTTCCCACCAGGCTGGACTACACCTTTGAATTGTAGGCTAACATAAACTACTTCTCCATGAAATTGCTTTGTCTGGGTATTTAATCACAGCATCAAGAAAACTAATTAAGACGTACCTCATCAGTGAGAGGAAGACAGGGGTCTGGAAGAGTCATGCTGGCTAGGAGTCAGAGTTGGGGATATGACTTTAAAAAATGATTTACTTAGTTTTATTTTATGTTTATGAGTGTTTTGCCTGCATGTGTATCTCTGTACCATGTGTGTGCAGTGGCTGAGGGGACCAGAAAGGTCATCAGAGTCTCTGGATTACAATGCCTGGGATTACAGATGGTTTTTAGCTATCAAATAAATGCTAGGAACCCAACCTGTGTCCTCTGCAAAAGCAAAAAGTGCTCTCAACCTTTGAGCCATTTCTCCAGCTCCAGGAACCTGGTGTCATAGCCACTTCTGTCACTGAGAGTTATGAGACCACATTCAAGATGTGTGTGTGTGTGTGTGTGTGTGTGTGTGTGTGTGTGTATGGTGTTATGTACATATATGGACAGACAATACATTACACACATATAATATATATGTATATACATAATTATATGTATATATTTGAGTAAATTGTCTTTTCTTCTCTAATTTCACTACCTTAATGCCAATTTGTTCATTTATAAAATTGAGATAATGAAGCCTCTATTACTTAATTCTATCATTTTGGGACAACAAATTGGAATTTAATATGCTATTATATAGCTAAAGTTCTAGAAAATATCAAAGCACCAATCTATGACATAGCTATAAGATAGGCACATCTATACCTAATGTTTATTGGTAATCACCAAGTGAACACCCTTAGCTTTTCACTTGTGTTTGCTGCAAAATATTATTTTATATCACCATTGGTCAAAAGAAAAGCAAAACTAATCAGACTAAGCCGTATCTTTTGATTATAAGACTGAGTTCACATTTACTGTTATAGTGCAAATGCATGTCCTCATTTAACCAAACACTCTACTCAGAGCTCATTAGTAAAAGTTCGATGTATCATTTAAGAGGACATTTAATCTTGACAAAAGGTAAGCCAGGGATTGTTATGAAAGAGCGAGCTGGCTCCTTCTATAGACAAGGAGTGTTTGGTCATTCATTTGACATCTTGGTGAGAATTCACTGAGGGTTGGAGATTCCACAGTGACTGACATTCAGTCTGGGAAGAACTTATGTTAGAGATACTAGAGAGTCAGGGTACTGTTGTTACACCACTCTTGGTTTTGGGCAAGGCACACTGGTGCTGAGTCAAAAAGGGCAGACCGAAGAGAAAACTTCCACGGTTCTTTTAACTTTGCATAAACTTTAGGTTGTAAGAGGATGGTAGGCATCACGGAAGGCATCACAGGGACAGTGCTCTTAGGAGTTGTTGGAACACTGGGGATACTGAAAACACAGAAACCTTTTTGTTTGTTAGCGAGAGTTCTATCTGCATATACACCTGCATGCCAGAAGAGGGCATCAGATCTCATTATAGATGGTTGTGAGCCACCAGGTGGTTGCTGGGAACTGAACTGAACACCTCTGGGGGATAGAGATGGCTCAGAGGTTAAGAGCACTGACTGTTCTTCCAGAGGTCCTGAGTTCAATTCCCAACCACCACATGGTGGCTCACAACCATCTGTAATGGGATCCGGTGCCTTCTTCTGGTGTCTCTGAAGATAGCTACAGTGTACTTATAAATAAAATGAATAAATCTTAAAAAAAAAAAAAGAAAGAAAAAAGAAAAAGAAAAAGACCTCTGGAAGAGCAGACAGTGCTCTTAACTACTAAGCCATCTCTCCAGCCCCATGACAACCATTTTTGATGCATCATACCTATTGAATATCTTTTTATATTTATGTTGGAATATCTCACAAAATCCACCATCACTGTCTTTGCAGAGTTAACAGTTGTGCAGTGAATGCAAGGTACATAGGAAGGAAAGCTAGTAACCACGCATGCAAAGGGAAGTAGCCACGCATGCGAAGGGAAGTAACCACGCATGCGAAGGGAAGTAACCACACATGCGAAGGGAAGTAACCACGCATGCAAAGGGAAGTAACCACGCATGCGAAGGGAAGTAACCACGCATGCAAAGGGTAGCTAGTCCTGGGATGTGGCAGGCCCACACCTGTGGAGTCTCACTGGGACACATCAGACAAAGAGTTTTGTCAGACACAGGCTGGGGGCAGATTTTCCTGTAAAGGTGTGGAACCGAGCTCGAATTTGAATGATAGGTAGGAATTTTGGCAGATGGGAAAAGCTAAATGAAAAAGATTAATATTCAGACTGAAGGGACCAACAAAAAGAGGTATGGGTGAGAAAACAAACAAGAAACCATTGATTCTTTGAATTTGCTTTACAGAATAAAAATGAACACATGCCCAGTTTTCATCAGACAGGAGCCACAAAATAAAAACAGTGTCCAGCACGTTCAGTGAGATGGACAGCATAGGTATTTTATTCCCAGAGAGTTCAGCTTGCCCCAGATCCGAGAGCTGCAAATTGCACGTTTGGACCCTGTGCTCGCTGACAACAGTCCCTTAGCAGTTTTTCTTTACCCGTGGTTCCAAGGTTCTGTTGAGATCCAGTGGTGAGGCAGCCATGCTGGGTTAAGAAATTTGCTTATTCTGGGAGTAAAGAGATGGGTCCGTGGTTAAAAATGCTGTGGCAGGGGGAGGGGACGGGGTAGTGGGTTTCCGAAGGGGAGACCTGGAAAGGGGAAAACATTTGAAATGTAAATAAAGAAAATATTCAATAAAAATAAATACTGCTGCTCTTCCAGGGAACCTGGATTCGATTCCCAGCACCCACGTGGTGGTTCACAGCCACCTGTAACTCCAGTTCCATGGGATCCGATGTCCTCTTTTGACCTCCACGGGCACCAAACACATGTGTGATATTGACGTAACATGCAAAAAACAAAACAAAACAAAACAAAAACAAAAACAAAAACAAACAAAACAAACAAAAAAACCCCACCCACAAGCATAAAATAATTAAAACATTTTTTAAAAAGTCATTTGCTTATTCTGTGAGGAGAGGAAGTGGGCAGCATGCGTAAGAGAAAAGAACCATCAACAGATCGTCTCGACACTAACCTTGGGCCAGGCTCTCCAGTGGGCATTTTACAGGATGGTTTTGAGTGTCTGAGTGCTTAGAAGAACCCTTGCAAGCATGGGGACATCAAACTGCCAGTTGAAACAGCACATTTCCTTTCCGAAGGTCATATCATAGAACTCGTGGCTTGTTCTTGATTGAGAGGCTTGCTTCAGACACCACAGTGGAGAAGACAGACAACTGGGAACAGGTGTAGGTTAGCTGGCATGTCCATCTCTCACTGAAGAGGATAGCGGATGGAGCTTATTTAAACAAAGTGAACTAAAGGGTCTCACTGAAGTTTTCTTGCCATCTTCGTTGTCACCGTCAAATTAGCTTGTGTATAGGGAACACTTATTTATGCCTCTGACACAGTCTAAGTGGTAGGCATGTGTAGGTTCACTCACAGCCCAGGGAGATTCAGGAATTTACAGGTATCACCGGGCTATAGCAACAGAGTCAGGATTTGCAGCAAGACTGGCCTGTGACTTGTCAGCAAGGGACGGACTTCCTAGTAATATAAGATGCTATCTTTGTTATATTTATTTCAGCATTTTGATTGATGGGTGGATAAGACGTGGAAGGCCATCTGTCGTATTTTCAGAAGTCATAAAATGGGGGTATGTGGAAGAGATGTTCCAAAATGTCTGGAATGAGAAAGCAATCTCCTGTCACTTTTTCATTTTAGAAGAATATAAGTGGACGGTGCACAGAGGCCCGTGGACCAACCATCCTGGAATGGGATGAGGGATGCACATAAAGGTGACCATAGCATGAAGGGGGAGGTTTCATCCGGTTAGTTCTCTGTGAATTAGCATGTGGAGCTGCCCAGATGCTGGCCCATGTAGCAAGTGGGCCTCCAGGGAGCCCACTATGCTATAATACCAGCCTTACCCTTGATTAATGCTCTGAGAGCCAGTGTCCAGTCACAGGAGCACCAGAGTCTGTATAGCTCCTCATTGTCACAGTGTGACCCTCCTCCTTGACCCCTGTTGTTCTGGTCCCCTCGATGGCTTCTTCTTTTGTCATCTTGACTTTGTTCTTTTTTTTTTTTTTTTAAGAATTATTTTATTTATGTGAGTACACTGCCACTGTCTTCAGACACACCAGAAGAGGGCATCGGATCCCATTACAGATGGTTGTGAGCCACCATGTGGTTGCTGGGAATTGAACTCAGGACCTCTGGAAGAGCAGTCAGTGCTCTTAACCGCTGAGCCCTCTCTCCAGCCCCTTGACTCTGTTCTTACCTCTGTATCTTTTTCTTAGTTTTCATTTCGGATTCTCCTAGAGTTGATTTTGTCCTACAGTACCCTGATTTCATTTACCTCTCTGGCCATCCATGTCCTACTCAGTATCAGGGGAAAACAACATCCTTTGTGAAGTTCCTCAGCTCTCATCCCATGACACTGGCCCTTGTCACCTTCCTATCACAACTTGAAGAACAGTTTAGCCCATACTGGAGTGGTCACACAAGTGTAGCCAATCCCTTTCTCTACCTTGAGGGTGTCTATAGAAATGACATTATTGGAAACAAGGTGTGTGTGTGTGTGTGTGTGTGTGTGTGTGTGTGTGTGTGTGTGTGTGTGTGTGTGCGTGCAGGTGTGCATACCCATACACACAAATGCAGAAGGCAGAAAAAGGATGTCAGGTATCTTCTACCACTTTCTACTCTGTTCCAGTCTCTCTCTGAACCCAGAACTCACCATTTCCTTTTCAGCTAGGCTAGTGGCTAGCAAGTCCATCACTCAATCCTCCGGACTCCCCTCCCCTCCCCACTGCTGGGGTTGTAGGTACACTTGGCCACATTTGACTTTGTTCCATGGATCTGGGGATCTGCACTCAGATCCTCAAACATGCACATCAAACATTCTTAGTCATTGAGCCATTTCCCCAGACCCCTCTATGTTTTGGAGAGTCTTGAAATCTTAGTGATCCATGGATGATCTGGAAGAACCAGGGACATATGGGGAAGGCATGACTATTTGACATGATAGACCACGCAGATGCTCCAGTGACAAACCCCATAAGTGTCTGTTCTGTGACCTTGAAGAGTAGCTGAGATCCTGTGTGAAGAAGCTTCAGGGAGAAGAAGCAGGAAATTGAGTTGCTCTCTAGAGATGGGACGGGACGGGAGTGAGTTCCCAACACTAAGGTGTTCAGATACAGGCTGAACAGTGCTTTCTCAGGGAATCTGTGCAACAGACCCAAGTACCAAAGGGACTTACACTTTCCACTGGGGGTTGGTTGGCTCTAACCAAGGGAATCTCAGTGCCAGTGAGGATGCTGGAACCATCTTGGAGCAGATGGCACAATGATGGTGCTCAAGGTGAAGTTGTTCCCCCAGTGAAACATCAGAGTGAGTACCACTTTGTGGAGGCAACACCCCCTTCCTACCTGTAGGTAGGGCTCCTCGTGAACCTGCTCTGTGGAGCTTCTACTGTTAGGGCGCAGACCACTGTTGCTGGCCACCTAAGCAGGAGGGGCCCAGCCCAAATCTAAAGGCTGCACTATTTTAGTTTTTCTGTCTTTAGGCATCTAGTCTCATGCTTTTCTAATTTCGTGCTTATGAAAGGGCTCTGTTCTCTCTTGGCCCCCAACCCCCGCCCCCTTTCACAGATCAAATAACAAGTGCACTGGACAGAGAGGAGCCAGAGTGAGAAAATGCATTTTAATAAAACCCCATTGATTTTTGTGGGTGCGAGTCAAGGAAAAGGCACCTAAAGAGTCTTTATCGCCTGCTACCTCCCCCCTTTCTCCTGACCCACTAGGGCAGTCACACATTGATTGGTTCCCAGCTAATAGATTGTGCCACCCGGTAGGGACCTCTGGGGACTCGCGGGGAGCTGGAAGAGTCGCTCACAGCAGCCCAACCCAGAGTTAATCAAACTAGCAACAGGATCTCAGGCGCAGTGGTGGCGGCGGCGGCAGCAGCAGTAGCAACAGCAGTAGCGACGGCGGCAAGAGGCAAGGAGAGTAGCAGCGGCGGCTGCATTATGCGTGATTACTGACAGGCACCAGCTGCTGCCGCCGCCACAGCCTCTCAGCACTATGTGGACTCTCGGATCTAGAGGCAGATTCCTGACTAATCCCAGAGGGCTGGCCCAGCCTGCGCTCCCCCGGCTGCTAGCAAGCGATGGCCACTCTTGTTAGCCCAAGTTGACGGAAGCCCGGCTGTGCCTGGGAGCCGAGAGAGGCTGTACTCTTCAGAAGCGCGGCAGAGGAATGAACTGAACAGCAAACATGTATGGAAATTATTCCCACTTCATGAAGTTTCCCACCGGCTTTGGTGGTAAGGACCTCACTTGGGCTTCCCCGTGTTGAGTGTGAACCTGTCGGGGAGAGGCAGGGAGGAGACGGGATAACGTAGCTTGGAATCGGAAGGCCAGCATGTATGTTCATAGGCATGCGGAGTGGGTACACAGCGTGGGTGCTCGTCCATGCTCAAGAGAGAATGGTCCCAAGGTGAAGGCGTGTTTGCATATCAGAAGAAGGTCCTGGGATATTATGAGAGTCTAAACCAGCGTGTTGCAAAGGGTTTAAAACAAAGCTTTGCTAAAACCCCACATGTCTGTGTGGGTGTGAAAAGTGAGAGTGAGGGAAATTGCTAAGATGTACCTATTATTTAATTTAATTTGTAATGGGGGGGGGGAGAAAGTGATGTAAAAGATCTTTGCTTGGGCAAAAAGTCCCGGAAATACTTTACAGCACGGGAAAGGTTGTTTTTACTTAAGAGCTCATTTCTTTACAGTTGGATTTTCAAAAAGGAAACACAGCCCTTTTAATTTGCCACCCTGCTTTCCTCTCCGCTTTCTTCCCTTTTGATTTGCTAATAACCTCTTCTCTCCTCCCCTGCTGCTGCCCCCAATTCCACAGCAAGGGTTGCTGTCTTCATTTCCGCCCTGGGGGTCGAGATCTAGGGCTGGGGGTAAGGAAGGCCAGGCTCTGAGAACCTGCAAACTGAGGCTCCAAGTAACCGAGCCAGGCAGGGTAGTCCCTCACTTCCCCCAGAAGCTTAAGGAGATTGAGTTCACTGGCTGCCTTCAGCTAGGGCGCATCTGTCCTTAAAGACCCCTCCCTTCAGGGACAGGAGTAGTCCAGAGACCCAGCCACTTGTAAATGCAACCAGCAGCCAAACCAACTGACTTCTCATGTGTCTAGGGATGGCATGAAGTTCATGTTCTTGGGAACCAAATTCAGAGACCGTGCTGTATGGATTCTGGCAGGCAGGATAAAGCAGATCGATTTGCAAGATCTTAAGAACTGGAGTCCCTGCTCTCTTGACCTCCTCTGTGAACAGGCAGCCAATTTATCCAAAGGCCTGGGAGGAAAGTTTGCCTTCTTTCCTCCTCTGAGTCCTCTGTGAGGTACTGTGACACACTGCTGTCCCTTGTTTGTAGGCTTTGGTTGAGGGGATATCCCATTCCTTCTGAGTGCATTCAGTGATGTTATGAGCCAAACAGGGGCTGGCCACCTGGAGACTGTGAATGACACACTACCCTTTGCACTGGGGTAATCTCATTAAGTACCCACAGTAATGCTGCACTGTGCACAGTCGCAGAAGCATTAGAAGATTGCTGATTGGTCCCAGGGGCAAGGGGACATGGGAATTAGCACGAGGTAAAGCTCAAGTTATTTGGACTAATTTGATGGCTGAGAGTGGTGGCCAACAATACGGCCTGACATGCGGCCTCAAGGATGTCTTCCTGGCCCTTCTCCACTCCCATCTCAGTCCTCTTCAGGGCTAAGAACTTGTTCATGAGCATGGTTGTTCGAGGGTCATGTTTATCTTTGGCTAGATTCTTGAGACCCTCTAGATCTGTGAAATGATAGCTTCAAAACAGAAGAAGAAAGAGGGACTAGTCTAGAATTCCTTAGGGTAGGGAGGGTCTAGGATGCTGTCTATTTGGGTTGACACCAAGCTGAGGCCTAAAGGAAGGCAGAGATTAATCCGAGGCAGTAAAGGGTTGAGTTGCCAAGTGTTTCCGGAAATGCCTCATACTCTCACTTAAAGTAGAATTGCTTTCACTTGATGTAGCAAAAAGAAACACCCACAGATAAAGAGACAGACAGTCAGACAGACAGACAGACAGACACACACACACACAAAGGACAGAGACAGAGGCACAGAGAGAGGGACACACACAAAGAGACAAAGGCACATAGAGACAGAGAGAATGAGACAGCTGTCTTTGGTCCTTAGTTTTTTATAATTTATCTTTGTGATCTCAGGCAAGCTACCAAACCTCTCTAGACCTACACATCGTCAGTCTCTAAAATGGAATTTGTTATTTCATACTTACAGTTTTGTTTTGAGAATTGAATGAGATAGCTAGTCCATGAGAAAAGTGTTATCTGTACATTTGGTACTAAATACAAATTAATATTTCCATTCCACTCATTTTGTTCTGAAGCCAACATGCAAATTAACTTAAATACCAGATATTACTGTAGAATAATGATTTGGGGATCTGGAAAATGTACAACTAAATCTGCAAAAAACCACACGTTTTGCTGGCTTCAACTGTCATAATTGTGGAGGCTCGAGTCTTTGGTGTCATTGAGTTTCAGATCTGGTATGACACGGGAAAGGGATGTTTAAATGCTTGCTTCTAATGGTGCTTTTCGTTGTTACGCCTAGGAAAGGAATGGTTTGTTTTGCTTGGTTCTGTGGATGTTTTCCATTTTGTTTGCATGAGCCATTTAAGAGGAGGCCTACCTACACTCAAAGCCAAAGGATTGCCCCTTCTGTAAAGAACGCCAATGCAGGAGGGGGATCCCACTGTAGGCTTAGAAAACCTGGGGATACCACCTGCATCCATAATGCCTCTGCCTTCACAATTACATCTGTGGGTAACTCCTGCCCTTTCACACATTAGCAAATGGAGCCACAGAAGGTTCTGGGGTCCTGTAAGAATCTCTAGGGCAGCAATGTCACTGTTGGGAAGTAACATGCATGCCTGGGCCATGCTTATGATTTGCCTACAATGAAGCTGAGGGTCAGTGCCCACAGGGACCTACAAAGTGCCCACTCTCGGAGCTTGGACTCTGCCCCGTATGCTAGAAGAACCGCTTTCTCCTTCTTGGCTAAGTCTTGGATTTGCCAACTGTGCAGAAAAAAAAAACTTGTTCTCCCAGGTCGGTTCCCCTTGGAAGATTTGAGACAAAATTTTGTGATACCCCATCCAATTGTGCACTAGTCCCAGGGGAAAGAAGCTAAGGGGCAGAGGTAACAAGCACCTACAACCCAGGGACCAGCTATCAGTGCTCTGCTGGGGCTAATCCAACATCAAGTAGGCTCGCTGACACTGCTTGCTTGTCTAACTTCCTTTAGAGAAGAGTAGCCAAAGGCTTTGGGAGGTAAAGCCAGAAAATGGCACAACTGGCCCTTAAGGCTAGATAGTCCGGCTGCAGGTCTATGATATGCAGAGCTGCCTCTCAGCTTTTAAAGCAGACATACTTACTTTGCAAGGATAGGGGCAGCAGGCCACCTCACTCCAGCTTAGCTGATATAGCTGCAGAATAGCTTAGGAGCAACAGTGACCCAATGGCTTCTTGGGGACCTCTTGATTTGTAAGAGTAGAAACTGCCCCCTTTCAGCCTGAGAATAGCTACAGAGGGGAGCAGAGCTGGCAGTGTTTGTGTTCATATGCATACATACACACACACACACACACACACACACACACACGCGCGCGCGCGCGCGCGCATGTGTGTGTGTGTGTGTGTGTGTGTGTGTGTGTGTGTGTGTGTGTGTGTATTTTCCAGAACACAGTTTTTCCCCCTCTGCAGATGTGTGGGTGGTTAATTGAAAGCTACCATGGGTGTAAGTGGTTAGGTTTGTGTAGGATGGAATAACTGTTTATGAGATGCAGGAGGAACATATTTAGGGTAACTATTTTCTGAAGTGTTTATAATATTACAAAGAGGTAGACAGATCAATAGAAACCAAGAGGAGAAACTATGTAAAGAGAAATCTTTCACTTTCCCGTGGTATAGTACTAGAGCCTGAGGAGAGCGGGGCTTTAGCCCAGAGTGTCTGATGTTGGGGCTACTGAAGGAAGCTGCTCTTCTCCTCTCTGGTATGAACGTGGATGACACAGATTCAGAAAATGGAAGACGTTTAGTTTTTAGAATCCCTGGCTTGGATGGCTTTTATGAGATGGACCCAACCTTAGCTCAGTCATCCTCACAAAAGAGAGAAAGCAATAGCATTTACCAGGCACCTACTGTGTGCCAAGCACTCTCTGGGGCACTGCATGTGCATATGTTAGTTAGTACTCCCTGGGATCCTTGGAGGTAAGAAACCGTGATCATCTCTCCCACTCTGCAGACAGGAAAGCAGAACCCTTAAGAGCATGGGCAAACTGTCCAAGGTCATCTCGCCAGTAAGGAGCGGAGTCCAGGAGGGATGCAAGTCCAGGTGATTTAGGCCAGAGCTGCTAAACTTAATCTTACACTGTGGCCACACCCAAGGAGAGAGGGAGGGTGGGCTAGGAGGTAGAAAGGAGGTCGGGAGCCACCTGAAATGGGAAGTTATTTGTAAGAACAACTTACTTATTTTTTTCCTGTATTATTTACAACTTAATTAGGGTTCATAGCACTTTTTGTACTTTTAAATCTTTGTAGCAAAAGTATATAAAATATCTTAGAAGAGAGGCTAACAGAGGTT
>CM052711.1:24779685-24791987 GCA_028551405.1 Uromys caudimaculatus | reverse complement strand
GTCACCTGTAGGAATGTAGCCGGGTGGGATTTTTGCCCAGGCATGTCTCGGCTCTAAGTTTGCTAGGGGTCTTTGCCCGGGCATGTCTCGGCTCTAAGTTTGCTAAGGGCCTAACCTTCCTCATAAGAGTTCAGATCTTTCAGCTAGTTCATAAATAATGACTTTTTCTTTTTGCTTATAATTCCTGATGCTTCAAAGTCCAAGATCAAAGCCCTCACAGGTTCAGTGTCTAGGGAGGGCTGACTTTCTACTCTCATTGTGGCACTCTGTGAATTCTGATCCTCGTGTGATGCAAGGATTAGAAAAGAGACAGATGCTGTGTCCTTACATGCAGAAGAGATTTGGAAGGCCTCGGAAGCTTAAAAAGGCCATTGATCCATCCAAGAGGATGCAACCCGAGTCTCTTCAGGTCCTCAAACCTTGAGTTTGAGTTCTGAGATGTGGTTTGGAGGAACGTACACGGTCAACTCACAGCAGAGTTCAATATCTTTACTAAAGCAAAACCACCATTGCCAAGACTGCTTGGTCATTGTGAGGATCAGACTTCGAAAAACACTTGTGCAAGATGCATTTGTCTCTTTGAATTTGATTATTCTTGAAAGTCTGGTTATAAATTGTCTACCCCTTCTAGGCTCATGGACACATCAGAAGTGAACCACCTTCATTTTTAAAAAATAAAATAAAAATTGTACTTATTTATTTATTTGCTTGTGTGAGAGTGCGCATGCGTGCGCGCGTGTTCATCTGCTGCATACAGTGGCATGGCACATGTGGGAGATCAGAGGGTGACCTACAGGAGTTGGTTCTCTCCTACTATGTGAGTCCTGGGCAAGTAATCACATCACCAAGTGTGGCAGCAGGTGCCCTTGCCTGGTGACACTTCTTGCTGGCCCTGTACAATGAATACACATTTCATTTGATCCCAACAACCCTCCTGCCTCTGCAGCTCACAGTCAAATTGCCTTCATTTTTACTAGCAGCAGTAACAGTGTGCCCTCCCTTCCCCTCCCCTCCTCTCCCCTCTCCCCTCTTTCACTTCCCCTCCCCCTCCCTCCCCTCTCCTCCCCTGCACCTTCCTTCCTTCCAAATACAATGTACTCTCTATGAGGTTTATTGTTCCTTAGGTCATTTCCATGACAAAGTACCCAGGAAGAAGCAACCACTTAAGGGAAGAAGGATTTATTTTGGCTCCAAGTTCACAGGATGCAGGGGAGGTGACACAGCAGGACCAGCCTCTGTCTGTGGTGTGGGGTTGTTTGCTCATATCTAAGCAGAGCAGGAAGCAGAGGAAGGGGAACACCAGCACCTACTGGGCATTGTCCTTTTTTGCCCCTTTTATTTAGTTCAGAGACCCATCCGTGGCTTATGGTGCCTACATTTAGGGTGAGTTTTTCCTCCTCAGTTAAACCTCTCTGGAAACAGACTTGCCTAGGTGTATCTTCTAGGTACATCTTCTCAGTCTAGTCAAGTTGACAATGAAGATTAGCCATTACACTTTATATTTCTCTAAAACTAATTTATTGCTTCTAAAAAGGTTTGAATAAATCCCTTCAGTATAATAATTTTAGACAAAAGTGGGATGTTGGGCCCCGTGTGGATGAGTGTGAGGTCTTGAGTTGAGTTTTATTCTCTGAATAAAACAAGTATTCCCTCTTTAATTTTTTGCATTCATTCATTCTCTCTCTGTGTCTGTCTCTCTGTGTCTGTCTCTGTCTCTCTTTGTCTCTTCTCTCTCTGTCTCTCTCACTCTGTACCTGTATTTATGTGTATGTGTGTTTAAGTACATAAACCCACATGCCACAGGACATGTACAGGAGTCAGAGGACAATTTGTGGGAACCAGTCTTTTTCCTTCCACTCTGTGCTTTTCAGAGTTTGAACTCCAGTCTCTAGACCTGGCAATTGGTGCCTTTCCCAAGTGCGCCATCTTGCCAGTCTTTTGCTTAGGTAGACCTTAACTAAGGAAGCAGAAGGGCCAAGGGAAACTCTGGGCATTTTCCTAGTGGGTATTTATGCTTACAACCAATTCCACAGTTACTTTCTGATATCTCTTGTTCAACTCCAGAACTTTAAAGGGGAAGGTTGTTACCTGACTCCTAATCCTAGTACTTATTGCTCAGGACCCAACCTGCCTCACGTAGAGTGTATGTAGAGTGTACATCACAGGAGGGGTGTGGATCTGGGCAGCTTCTCCTGCAGGCCTTGCTCCCTGACCCCCACTCCACTCTCTCACTTTCTGTCCTTGTATACAACAAGGTGCACGACGGAGCTGAAGGCAGTGATTTTGCACACTTCTTTGTACCTGACCTTTCAGATCAGCTGGTCCTGTTTTGTAGAGACTAGGCTTTCTATCTCCACTGGAAAGAATGTTCCGTGGTGGGCTCTCAAGATGACAGGAAAGCATCCACCCATCTCTTTCATCTTGTGTTAGTTACTGGCTACAGGGAACATAGTTCAGCTGAGCCAAGAAGGGCAGCTTATGATAATCACTCAGTCACTACTCCCATGTTCCCAGAACTTCTTCCACAGGTGCTAGTGGCATAGCGCCCTGTCCCTAGAGGTGGAAGTACTGTCTACAAGCACGTGTGCACGAGTCTTCCTGTGCTTCCCAGGCCCTCGTGCCCACAAAGCCATTTCAGCCATGCCAACTGGCATACGGGTGAGTGGATTGAGGAAGGAAATCTTGGTGATGCTCCAGCACCTGTTCTCTCTGCTCCTTATTGACTTGCCCTTCCTGACTGACTAGCCCAGGCCACAGTCACAGAGGCTTGGGACTTGTGAGCCATGTCATGGTTTGTACTTGCTGTGCATCTTTGTCTGGCTACAGTGGATCCAGAGGTAAACTCAGAGAACTAAGACATCAATGAGTTTCCCTCTTCTAGGCCAGGCCCTCTCCTATCCCTGCACTTTGCTTATCTGAGCAACTAGTATTTGTAGAAGTGGCCAAAAGGAGGGGAAGGACCCAGGAAACAAACTTTGTGGTGGGCTAGGCCTCTGTGTCCACAGGATCCCTAATGTTGCTTCCTTAATGTCTCATAGTATGCTTTTTCTTTCACAGGCTCCCCTGGTCACACTGGCTCCACATCCATGAGCCCATCAGTAGCCTTGCCCACGGGGAAGCCAATGGACAGCCACCCCAGCTACACAGACACCCCAGTGAGTGCCCCACGGACGCTGAGTGCTATGGGAACCCCCCTCAATGCTCTCGGCTCTCCGTATAGAGTCATCACTTCTGCCATGGGTCCACCCTCAGGAGCATTGGCAGCTCCTCCCGGAATCAACTTGGTGGCTCCACCCAGCTCTCAGGTAGGTTATATTTCTCCAAGGCTAGTTTAGCCATCTTCAAGGCCTGAGGCTGCACCTAGAGTAGATCACAGACCAGATTAACAGCCTGAGCTGGAGCCATAGGCAAGTGCTCTCTGTGGACTTGCTGAAGCAATTACGTTGGCTCTGTAGCATGCTAGCCTTCAGAACCTCACTGTCTGTGCCTTCAGTTTAAGAGATCCTGTGACCTTACAACAACTTGTGGTCCAAAAGACTGTGACCAAAAGGGCATGTTCCTGGTGGGCTTAATGGCTGTGATTTCAACACCTCTCTGGGGGTGTTTGTAGATCCTTTTCATTCTCCTAATTCAATGAGTATCTAGGGCAGTGGTTCTCAACCTGTGGATCGCAACCCCGACCAACTCTTTCATGGCGGCTACCTAAGACCATCAGAAGATATAGATCTTTACATTATGATTCATAACAGTAGGAAAATTGCAGTTATGAAGTAACAGTGAAAATAATGTTATGGTTGAGGGTCACCACAACATGAGGAACTGCATTAAAGGGTTGCAGCATTAGGAAGATTGAGAGCCAGTGATCTAGGGGCTTGGAGAAATGGCTCTGCTAGTAAAGTGCTTGCCCTACAATCATAAGGAACTAAGTTCAGATCCCCGGCCTCCACCAAAAGGGGGTGGGGCATGGCAGCATGTGCCTGCAGTCCTAGTGCTGGGAAGGTGGAGACAGGAGGACCTCTGAGGGCTTTGTGGCCACCTCTGTCAACCTCTGGCCTCAGTACATGTGTGCACACATGAATGCTTATGGATACATACAAGTATCTAGGCAATGTGATACTATATTCTTTTGTTAAAGGGAATACAGAAATGATCAGATAGTCATTGGGAAGTGTTTTCAACTGAAGGGAAGAGGCAGGCACAGCACATAGACATATCTAGAACTAGGTATCCATACCTCCATGTGTGTCTGAGACAAAGGAATCAAGCTGAAAACTTGACCTGAATTCTAAGTGTCTCCTGCTGCTGTGCAGAAAAGGTGTATCACACAGCAGACCTGGGTCATTGTTCTCTGTGGCACCCCCAGGATGGCCAGAGGGCCTTGCCTTTCTTCTAAGATTGGCATCTTTCCTCTCTTAGCCTGTTTGGCCGCTGCTACAATAATGTTATATGAAAATATAATCCCTGGGCTGGAAAGCTCAGTGATTAAGGGCACTTACTGCTCTCACAGAGGACCTGGGTTTGGTTCCCAGTGCCCATATAGTGACTCAAAATTGCCTATAGCTCCCGCTCCAGGGTAGCCAATATCTATATCCAGGGTATCTTATGGCATGTTTAGATGCTGCACACATGTGAAACACAGCCATAGACATAGGCAAAACACACATACCCATGAAATAAAAATTCTCTAAAGAAAAACAATTTCTGTTATCAAAGCTTACAAAAGCAAATATTTACCTTCTGCTTAAAGATGCCTGTGCTTCAGATGGGCCTAGCGTGCTAGTCCCTGTGTCTTAGGCTAAAGGAGCAACAGCTAATTAGGCAGTGGCTCTTCATGGTCTTTCAAATGAGTGCTGTCCTAGTTTCTTTTCCTGTTGCTGTGATAAAAATCTCCAGAGAAAAACAACTATGGGAGAAAGGGTTTGTTCCGGCTAACACTTCTGTATCACAGTCCATCCATCATTGTGAGAAAGTTGAGGCACATTATAGCGATAGTCGAGAAGCCGAGAGCATCATCGCCTTGATACTAGGCGAAAGCTCAGCTGCTTTCTCCATGACTCTACAGTCCAGTAACCCTTCCCCAAAGGACAATGTCACCCACAGTGGGCGGGTCTTCTCACCTCAACTAACATAGCCAAGATGATTCCCCCATAGACAGCATGACCAAAGAAAACCAGAGTGGTGATTCTATTATTGGCAAGTGGAGAAAGAGGCTCTCCCTATTCCAGTGGGAATCACAACAAGGGCACAGCACAAAGGGTATGGAGCATTAGAAGTAAAGATTTAGGAACAAAAATTTTATATTCTCTACCTTCCGTTCTCCGTGTAAGCAGCCAGGACTCCCTGCTCCTTCCTCTGCGTACTTGCGGGGGGGGGGGGGGCTAGAATTGGTAGTCTTTATGATGTCCAGTTTGTATATGCATTATTATGAATATCTCTATGATAGTTTTTGATGAGGCTAACGTTTATAGGTTACTCGTAGGTAGAATGAATGAGCCAGCGTACACACCCTAATATGGACAGTTACCATCCGATCACCGGAAGGTCAGATTAGAAAAAAAGGCTGTCAATCCAAATGAGTAAGAAAGAACTCTTCTTACAGATTTCTACAACCTAGGAGTTGTGTGTGTGTATGTTTTGTGTGTGTGTGTGTGTGTGTGTGTGTGTGTGTGTGTGTGTGTGTGTGTGTATGTGTGTTTGTGTGTGTGTATTCCTGTGGGTGGGCAAGTGTGGAGGCCACAAGTCAGCTTGGTGTTTCTTCCTCAGTCATTTCTCAGCCTTACTTTTTGAGGCAGGGTCTGAGTCTGGGGTACAGACTTTGAGCCAGGCTGGCTGGCCAGTGCGCCATCGGATCAGTCAGTCCACCTTCATTCCCAGCACGGGTGGGGGTGGGGGTGGGGGTGGCGTTGAGATGAACTCTACCACATATGGCTGTTACGTGACTGTTGGGGATCCAAAATCTTGCTTGCTCAACAGTCACGTTGTCCATTTGAACGGTCTCTCTAGTCCTGGGGCTGTATGTATGGAATATTTTCCCGGCTTTGGTCTTGAGCTGACACATTGGCTCTTTCTTGGCCTTCAGCTTGCTGGTCTTCAGACCTTTTCTGGAGTTCATTTGCAGATCCTGGGACTGGTTAGTCTTCAAAATTGTGTGAGAAAATTCCTTAGAGCCTGTTACCCTGACACCCAGGAAATCAGGGTAGTGGGTATAGGCTACCTCATGCAGAGAAGTCACATGTTGTGTGAACTACATATGCAAGAACAAAACCCAGGAGAGCAGAGAAGGGACCCATGTATAGCCTGATCATGGGTGCTAGGGCCTCAGAGGTGGCAGTTGGAATGTATGTGCCATTTCCTGCCTTTCAGAATGAGTGTGGGTTGTTTATTCACTCTCTCTCTCTCTCTCTCTCTCTCTTTTTTAAAGATTTATTTTATTTATTTTTATGAGTACAGTGTCGCTGTCTTAAGACACACCAGAAGAGGGCATCAGATTCTGTTACAGATGGTTGTGAGCCATCATAGATTGCTGGGAATTGAACTCAGGACCTCTGGAAGAGCAGTCAGTGCTCTTAACTGCTGAGCCATCTCTCTAGCCCCCACTTTCTTTTCTAGAAGCACATTCCAGGAAGGAAGGTCAAATGAAGCCTGATAGAAAGATACACCTCAGCCGGGCAGTGGTGGTGTACACCTTTAATCCCAGCACTTGGGAGGCAGAGGCAGGTGGATTTCTCAGTTCGAGGCCAGCCTGGTCTACAGAGTGAGTTCCAGGAGAGCCAGGGCTACACAGCCTAGTGGTGAAAGTTAGGTTTTGCAGAGGGCATTACCATTCATTTAAATAAATGCAGCATAGTGGCTCTTGTCTGTAATACTAATGCCGGGGAGTCTGAAGCAGAAAGATTCCTACAAGTTCAAGGCCAGCCTGAAAGGCTGTATAATGAATTCAGGGCCAGCCTGGACTACAGAATGAAAACCTGTCTCAAAACAAAAAAACAAACAAACAAACAAACAAATTGAGAACACAGGCTGAAAGATAAGACAGTCGGTAAATGCTTGCTGTCCAAGATTGAGGGCCTGGATTCAATCCCTCGAACCCACAGATAGAGCTGGGTGTGGTGCTGGTGCTTGCAGTCCCAACACTGCAGAGTGGATCCTGGGTTCTCACCGGCTAGCCAGTCTAGCCATACCAGTGAACTCCAGGCCCCAGGGAGAGAAACTGTCTCACCAAAATGAGGTGAATAACTACTGAATAATAAATACTCTCTGTGGCTCACTGCTGGTCTCCACATACAGGAACACACACACGCAGACACACACACAGGCACACATCTGTGCACGCTTATTAAATTCATGAATAAATGCATACATAAGTAAAAAAACTGTGAGGGCTATTCGACACCACCCCGGTTTGGGGGTATAAAAATGGTATAAATGTGGCTGAGCATTCAAAATGGATAAAATCCTGAAGAATAACAAGATAATTTAAAACAATCATTGTATCTATGAAGACATATAAACCAGGGTAAGTTGGGAGAGTGACAGGTCCTGGGGATAGGAAGCAGGCAGCCACTGTCTCCCCGAGGCTGCCTTTAGCAATCACAACAGAGTCTCCTGACTAAGCCAAACCTGGCCAATAAATTCATCTCCACAGCCGCGTGTGTCAGGGCCGCTATTCCTGGACCGTATGCCTGTACAGAGGGATTGGGGTTGAAAGGTCAGCTGAAAGCTTTTCGGTGCTGGCCAACTGGGCTGTGTGCAAAGGCTGGGCCAAGTTTGGCTCTGGAAGCTATATTAAGCTTGCCAAATGCTGGTGAAGCAGCCTCAGACTGCGAGCTGCACTCTGGGCTTGGGCTCCGGAACTACACGCAACAGAACTTTGCCCAGTTCACCAGATGACACGCTGCTAAAGGCTTTGGTGTTAGTCACGGAGATTTAGACTCAGAGTCCTTGGGTGGGGATCGTCCCTACATCCTGCCATCTCCGCTCAGCACTGGGTCTGTGGGAGCTCGCCACTGAAGCATGCTCTTCAGTGACCTGTGAGTACTCGGGAGTGTTGCGGGGAGGAAGCGCCCGGTGTGGGACAGCAGACAGGGTCTTCCATTCTGCTCTGCTTCTTCTCTTTGAATTCCTAGGAGTGCACTCTGGGTTTTCGATCTTGAGGACCAAGGAGAACTGAGCTGGCACAGAGTGGAAGGGACTGTGTGACCTTTCGCAAACCACTTTAGATTATTTCTGTTTGAGTTTCATTTTCTCTACTGTGGGGCACAAATGCTTGCCCTGATTTTCCTAAAAGGACTTTAATGAATGTCAAAGGAGATGCGGATTTGAAAAATGCTTCTCGAGGTCTTTAATGCCCTGTGGCAGCCAGAAGATACTGTTATTAATATTATTAATATTATTCCTACATGATATATATTGTACACCAAACTGGTCAGGTATAGCGTGTTGCTGAAAGGTTCCAGAGAAGTTTGTCTCAACCAGTAGTCACAGAACCGTGTCCAATTCTAGGTTCTAGAGATTACACACACACACACACACACACACACACACACACACACACACACAGAGGACTTGATTCATGACTAAATCATATCTATATAATATATATCATATATATGAGTCCTACATATGATACATAATTATATGATTCAGTCCCCTTTGGGAACATCGTAGTAGAAAGAGCAATTTCTAGATACCAGATATATATCCAAGAGAGTACCTAAATACTTTATGTAGTCATCTAGGCTACATATTTCAGTGTATGTATGTGTTCACACATATGCGTGTGTGTGTGCACTCGCAAAGCTGTATATTTGTTAGTATAATTCTGTCAGACAGACTTTGAAAAGGTCCCACAAAGATTTGGAGTCCCCTACTTCTCTCCCCCCTGCTGACTTACACTGCCTGACTAGGGTCCTCATTGATTTGTTTTGTTGTCTTTGGTTTTGTTTTGTTTTGTTTTGCTTAGTAATTTATTGACAACTGAGTTCTTACCCTCTCAAATATTTGCATTTCTATAGCAAATATTTTCATAAAACTGAAAACATTTATAGTTGGAAGAGACCTAAAGATTATCCAATCTGATGATAAATAGAAATCAAACTATAAAATCTTCAAAACAAAATGATATTTGGGAGTTCAATATACATGTCCATTAAAAAAAGACTGGCTAGCTGAGCCCAGTGGTGCTCACCTGCAATGCCAATGCTTGGGAGGCAGAGGCAGGAAGATTAATTATTTCAGAGCTAGCCTGGGATACAGAGTGAGATGCTGTCTCAAGAAACAAATCCGATTTGGTTGAAGCGTGTTCAGAATATAAGAAGCCTCAACTTTTTCATACCTAGAGAATACATATGTGCGCCTGTGAGTACACACACACACACACACACACACACAGAGAGAGAGAGAGAGAGAGAGAGAGAGAGAGAGAGAGAGAGAGGAGAAAGGAAGGACTTGAAAGCCACTGTTCTAGTCCAGAGAGGAAACAATCTCTGCTAAGTGGTAGGAAGGACCTGGTCAAGATCTATAGTGAGGAAGAGTAAGGTCAGACCAGATTCCAGGTGGTAGGCCAGACCCATTCCAAGATTAGCGGTGGGGTCTGTACCCTGGAATACGGACACTACCCCTATCCTGGCCTGGGTTGAATAATTGAGGCTGAAGACGGCCCAGAAATGGAGCCAATATTCTGAAATGGCTCCAGAGGTATTCAGGAAGCATCAACGACTGGATGACTCTGCACAGAACAGATGAGCCGGTGTGCTCCTGTTCCACTCTGATGGCACAGCCAGCCTGCATGCAGTGGCAGGTCAGACCGCCTGCTGAATTTCAGCTCTAAAGTGCCTGTTTCAGCAGAGCTGCCTCTAATGGAATGAGACAGTCAAGGTTCAGGGACTCTGGGGCCAGGCAGCTAATAGGCCTGGATTGACAACAGCTGCCTTCCACTGCCCGCTCCCGTCGTCCCCCCCCCCCCCCCACCGTCTCAGCCCACACAAGCCCCAAGCCAGCTAGAGGGGTGGATAGAGGAAAGACCCACTGTCCTGAGCACTTTGTCCCACCACCAGCAGAATTCGTGAAGAAGAGAGGTGGGAGAGGGGCTGCTGACTCAGACCGGGGAAAGAATGTCTGGAACGGCTCTGCTCCTTCATGGCTTCCGAGTCAAGGGGGTGGGGCAGGAAGGGGCAAGGGCAGGTGAGGGCTCAGTGTCTCCTGCCAGCCCCAGCTGAGTGCCTCAGATCCAGGAGCCTGGGCACCTAGCACCAGGCAATTAGACCTAGTGTGTACCTAAGCACGTCTTTTCCCATCCTTCCTAGGTCTCCTGCACCCCGTGCTTCACCGAGGCTGAGTTTGAAAGCCCTAATTCCTTTGCTCAAAATTTCTAGTGGCCCCTAATTGCCATCCTCCTAGGCAGGCCCCTGAGTCTTCAAGTCTGCCACTCATCTCTCTCAACACCATCTGCCATGCACATCTGCCCCGTGGACACAGTTGCTCCACAGGTTTTGGGGCTTCAGGCCTTCACTCTCAAAGCCTTTACCCATCATCGGCCCACCCATCTATTTGTGGGCAGGTTTCATCCCAAGTGCTGCCACCTTCAGGAAGTCTTCCCTGGTTTCACAGGTGTGGTCTTTCCTTCCTAAACTATCTCACCCAATTTTACTCAGCAACTCTTTGAGACGGTGTCTGCATCTTCTTACTTGTAGAACCTCCACAGTGTTTCTCAATGAACAAATGGAAAAACCATGGCAAAGCTAATCGTCTTCATATGAGAAATAAGGGGTTTTGGAGATGGCTCAGTAAGAGCACAGGACCCGAGTTCAAATCCCCAGGACCCATATAAAAAGCTAGATGTGGGATGTACAGCCTTGTGTGGGGTGGAGACAGGAAGATTGCTGGGGTGTACTTGCCACCAGCCAAGCTCCAGGCTGAGCAAAGAGACCCTATCTCAAGAGAAGAACGGTGGAATAATGGAACAGGATACTTGATAGCTTTCTCTGGCATCTGCATGTGAACAGGCATGCACACCCAAAGAGTTCACACATGTATAGCCCTTCATCCTTACACATAAAAATAGGAAGACCTCCTTGGGTTGTCATGAGGACTTTCAGTAGTAGATAGCAGTGACCGAGCTTCCCATAGATGGTCACAGTCTTCTGTGGTTGCTGCAGGCTGCAGCTGCAGAGCTAGGGGGCAGGTGGGAAACGGGGCTGGTGGCATCTTCTTGAGATGATGGTCCTTACTCCTAGGATCTTCTTGGTCACCTGAGGATTTGGGGACAGGGTCATGATCAATTATAAAGCTTCATCTTTGGCAGTGGTTCTCAACCTGTGGCTTGTGACGCCTTTGGGAGAGATCAAAAGACCCTTTCACAGGCTCACATATCAGATATCCTGTGTATCAGATATTTACATTATGACTCATTACAGTAGCAAAATTAGTTATGAAGTAGCGATGAGAGTAATGTTATGGTTGGGGGGGTCACAACATGAGAAACTGTACTAAAAGGTCCCAGCGTTAGGAAGGTTGGGAGCCACTTTTCTTTAGGTTCATCTGTTGTAAGGGCTTCTATTTTATGGATCCAAGTGTTCACTTATAAGTTCTTGGGGCACTTAGGAAAAGTTGTTGCCTAGAACTCACACTGTCACGATTCACACCCTGCAGTGGTTCTTTACCTGCAAAGGTATATCGGCATTATTGGTGAAGCCATGGTTCTTGGTGAAATGGTAGAAACCTCACAGTTAGAACCTTCTCATAAGACCTTCTCTTATGAGAACCTCCGGGCACCAGCCATGGCATCATTTTCTCTTGAAGTCCCTAGGTATAGGACCTCTCTATACTACACAGAAGCAGGATAAGATACTGGGTGTGCGCTCCAGATAGACTGGCTTAACCTCATGTAAAAAGAGGGAAAGGAATTCTTCCATCTCACGTTTTTATCCATTATACAAATTAATAAAATATTTACAACCTTTAACCCAGAGCCTCTGTCTCTCTCCCATGCTCAATAAATATTTGCTTAGTGAATTGAAAAGCTAGTGGTTTTTAAAGGAACCTAATGTGGTGCTATTGTAGGTTATGTTTTACTGATTGTTCTTCCTATGCCAATGTCCCAGAATAAGGGAGAAAACCTAACAGCTACATGGTTAGACAACATGATCCAGAATTCAGGGGTTCCGTGGACCCTGTATTAGCACTCAGATGTCATCCTGGTGGTTCTAGTGGATACACATGTGCAGATCCACGTCACCTCCCTTTCCTTCCAGTTGCCTGTATGGTGTGTGTGTGTGTGTGTGTGTGTGTGTGTGTGTGTGTGT
>CM052711.1:24756911-24779585 GCA_028551405.1 Uromys caudimaculatus | reverse complement strand
GATTCGAGTGATTTTACTTAGGTTCTCAAACTTGTGCGGGAAGCACTTCCCTCACTGAGCCATCTCTCCAGTCCCTCTCATACGGGTTCTTAATTGTGCATATTCTGACTCCTCAAGAAGACCAAACGTCTTTGGGGACCAAGAGACAGATCTTCTGGGTTGTATGTCTCTTTTTGCCCAGCCAAGACCGCCACTGTGTACCCACAGGCATGGGCACAGAGCTTAGGTGCACCTGTTTCCGGCTGGATGACTCTTTTCTCTGGTGACTACAAAGCTTCAACCTTCGGACACTTCCTCAAGGGACCAGGAAAGTCACGCTGATGTGCAAATTCAGACAATCATAAGCACAGCACCATGCCATGGTGAGCAGGGCTTACTGGGCAGTGCAGAAGATCTAGTATTTGGCTATACAGATTTTGTATTTTCTTGGGAAGAACATCAGTTTAGTCACCACCAAGTTCAAAACCAAGCTCTGGAGTGTTCTGCCCATTTTCTGCTGCTCAGTGATTTGAGCACAGGGGCTAGCATCTTCCGTGTGCTCGTAGAGACGAGCCATGCACCCCTAGATGTGCACTTTTATCTGCCTTTGTGTCTTGGAGCCCTGGGGAATGTCCAGGGATTGATGGAGGGTGTGTGTGTGTGTGTGTGTGTGTGTGTTTTGGGGGAGGGGCTTGTCTCTTAGAGTCTGTTCATCTTGCCTGAGGGCCATAGCACCTCCTGGTGCATTACTGAAGCTTCAGTCAGTAGTTGATAAAAAATTTAAAACCATATAGCTGACATCGTCCTAAGTGTGTGGTATTGCTTAGCTCAAGTAAAACAATGAATAAAAGGAAGAAACCCAAACAGCTTAATAGAGTGTAATGACGCTCAGGTTATGTTTTAGCTTCTAGAAATGATTTCTTTCATCTTGTGAACTTGTCCCATGGCCTTACATTCATTTCACAGGTGAGCACTTTAGGGAACCCCGGACTTGGATGTTACTTCTTGAAATGGAGCTAATCTCATGTGCATGCTCCTTGCAGGCAGCCTAGGGATTGGGCTTACCCTGCCTATTTATGTTTTATTCTTTGCTTTTTCTTGCTTCTCTTGCAGCTAAATGTGGTCAACAGTGTCAGCAGCTCTGAGGACATCAAGCCCTTACCAGGTCTGCCTGGGATTGGAAATATGAACTACCCATCCACCAGCCCCGGGTCTCTGGTGAAACACATCTGTGCCATCTGTGGGGACAGATCCTCAGGTATGGGCCTGAGGTAGAATTACAGAGAAGGGTTCCATCCTCTGCTCCATGCATGCACTGTACCCAGTGAAACAAAAAGACTCCTTTATAGTGGTCCAGCTGGAGGCCTAGCCTATAGATTTCTGTTACAGGGTCCAGAGTCTGCAGTCTTGATGATTCTAAAATACATTTCCTTTTTTATCTTGAAAGAATAGGCTCCCTGGAAATGTTCCAGACACCTCTCTGGAGTAACACAATTGCGTCCACTTTTGGGACTGAGAAGCTGTGATGTGAAATATTCCATGTCAGGTTTTTTAATTTTTTAAAAAAGTTACTTCTCATAAGCATAGTGTCCCAAATAAATAATTTTAAAACCAATTAAAAAAATTGGAAGAATCATAAAAGTACAAAGAGGTAAAAAAATTTCCATAATATCCCCATGAAAGAGAAACTCTCTAATATTTGAGCATATTTAGTTTTATTCTTTCACAACCTGCTAGATTTTTTTTTAGCAAGCTTTTATGGGCCAAACATGTTTCCATTGGCTTATCCCTCTTCCATTTTGCCAAAATTGCTTTTTTCCTAATTGTTTTCCCTTTCTCTCCGTTGTTTCTACCCCATCTTCTTTCCCCATCAGTTTTATTTTTACCACATTTGAATCCCTGATTTGAAGAATGAGAAAGACAAGTGTGTTGGTGCCTGCTTGTAATACCAGTACTCACTGGTGAGGCAGGGGGATCATGAGTTCGAGTGAGCCTCAGTTGCATAGAGAGGCTCTGTATCCCAATTAATTAAAAGAGTAAGAAGACGGAACATATTCTTTCTGTCGCAGAGCACGAAAGCTGACTGACTGTTTCTCCAGCCTCTCATGGAGCTCTCATGGAGTGTTACAGTCTGCTGCAGACGGTAACACTGAGAGCTACAGATGCCCTGAACTTATTCAGCTTCAAGGCCAACATTTGCTTGCTTTGACAATTCATTTTCTACGCATGCAGAAATGGCCGTTGCCATGACAGAATGTCAGCCACAGCCTGACCAAGCATTTCCTTCATTTAAGTTATTTTAGTTGAAGGTGGTAGGTCCCTCCGTGGATAGTAAAGACATGGGATAACTGTCAAACTCTGGTCAAATCAGGGTCCTGCTTCTCAAAGTTAAATATTTCAAAGCCAAAAGTATTCGGTTATCTGGGGCCAAGGTGAAGGCCCATATTTATCATTGTTGTGAACTCAGAAACTAATTTGGCACTGGCAGGCTAATTCATCAGGTAGGCTGTGTCTACTCACCACTTCATCTTAGAGTGGCCTTCACCGACAGGTAAGCTCTGGGGTGCAGGACATTACATTTGCAGGTTCTTGGGGATTTCAAATGGATTTTAGCACCAACAGAAATGAAACAGGAATAAAAATTGGGTCCGTGGCTACATGGAACCATCTATTCTAGAATCAGACCTAAATGCTTTTTGAATGATCCTCATTTTCAGGTTCTATGACTTCAGCCACGTGACCATAGCATGCAGAAGACTTCCTTAGAGCAAGCACTGTAACTGACTCACGGTGCTTGTGTGGAGACAGGTGTGGCAGGCAGCTCTCTTGACACAAACTTAGCCGTTCTTGCCAGACAACTATAGGCCCTAGAGACGGTGAAACACAACCAGTTATTCCAGATGAAGCAAATTCACTGTCTATCAGAATGTATTCCCTACCCAAGATTGAGGATAATGTTAATGCTATAAAGATTTTACAGATTTTTTTTTTTTCATCAACAGTCAGTAGCTCAGGAATCTGTTCATAGTTTCTGGTACAAGATGATAAGTTTTAGTAGGTTTCAAGACCTTGGGCTTCAACTTTGAGAAATGTCAGTTAAACCAAGGTTCTTTTCCTGCTGGATAATATATGGCAATTAAACATCTTTTTATTTATTATGTGCACTAAAATATTTACCTGAAGTGAGATATTTCCTTATCAAAATCTAAGAGTTGTTTTGATAAAATAAATGTCAATAAAATCTAAGGCCAGGAATTTTCTAATGATGCTGTCTGGAGTTGGGGACACAGAGGGAAGACACGAAGAAAAGTCATTTACTCTTACTTTGGATTCTGTGATTCAGCTTCTTTGGGAGTCCTTATTTGTTCTTAGGGGACGTGGCTGTTTCCTTAGGGGGTGGTCATGGGCTTCTTCCAGGTGAAAATATCTGAATAAATGCAAGAACAGTCTATGGGTTGTTCTCTCGTAACCAGGAAAGCACTACGGTGTGTACAGCTGTGAAGGCTGCAAGGGCTTCTTCAAAAGGACCATAAGGAAAGACCTCATCTACACGTGTCGGGATAACAAAGACTGCCTCATCGACAAGCGCCAGCGTAATCGCTGCCAGTACTGTCGCTACCAGAAGTGCCTGGTCATGGGCATGAAGAGGGAAGGTGAGGTGCCCCGCCGCTCCCCTCTAACCAAGGCGAGCAAGCTGCATGCAAAGAGCTACGGCTCACAAGAAGAGCTAGGCTGCACTCGACTCTGTGGGAGGGAGAAGGTTGATGTAGAAGTTAAGATAAGGTACCACAACTTCTCAAGGCTTACCTCTAGAGCTCAGAGAGCAAGAGACATCTCTTCCTCCATTATTTCTCTTCTCTGGGAGCCCAAGAACAGGCACCCACATAGAGACCTCTTCATTTTTTCTTTCAGTAAATGGGCAGCGGGCCTCGGAGGTTTCAGTGGTCTTGTGCTATGCTGCACCTAGGGAGCATCAGACTGACCTTCAAGGTGGAGCTGGCTTCTCACTCTAACCTTAGGTCTCTCTGGAGGGAAAGCTTCAGGTTTGTTGTGGCTCTCTGGGATTTAGAGCCCTGGCCTGCTATAAATCCTCCCATGTTGGCATATTCCTCAGTCTTTGTGGATTATTGGCATCTCCAGGTCTGACAGACTGGCCTTCTCAGTCCCTGAGTGTCACTGGGCTTCATCTTTTAATTTATAGTGTGAGTTAGTGGGCTCTCCTTGTGTCAGAGAGTAACAAATCTGAAAGCGCTTTCTCCTTGTTCTTGCTTTAAAAGATCGAAAGTCATCCTGCTAAGTAACACAAATAAATTGAAGTGGGCAGCTCATTAAGCAGAGGGACCATCAAGGTGCCTGGTGTGGGTAGGAAATCTTGGTTGCTGTGCAGGATGTCCCCCCTTGTAGGTTGGGATGGCTCACTGAGCGAGTTTACTCAACACTCTTTCTTGTGAGATGGAGTAAGTCTGCCAGAAAGAAGCAATGAAAGAACAGGTTCTTGAGCCCACGATTAGAGGGAATACCACCAATAAGGACACACAACAGGAGAATGGTACATTTAGAATCACCCAACCAACAGGAACCAGTTCACAGATAACAAAAGACCCTGAGAGCCAAGAGGCATCCCTGCCTCACCCTTGCCTCTCTGTGACATTCCTTGGGAAAACACAGTGTGAACAAGATGGCGTGTAAAGCCATTCCCCCACCATAGCATTCAGATCGCACTAAAAGAAAGGGGGAAAAAAAAAATCTGTGCTGTAGTTTCCAGGTTGTATAGATATAGGTGCTCCTTTGTCCTGCAAGTTCAGCCTCTACTGGTGCCCTGGAGGCCATATGGAAGAACCTTAGTGGGCTCTGGAGACAGCCAGCCTGGGTCCCTAAGTGGTACAAGCACTTCTTAGCTTTTGACTTCAGACAGGTTATCTAGTTTCTCTGTGGTTCATAGTAACCCCCCAGAGAGTTGTTGGAAGGGGTTAAATGAGATACATTAATCTATGTAGAGCATTGAGTGTAAAATACACCTTCTGATTCAGAGAGTGCTCCATTACTGTTAGCTGCTGGACAACCTGAAAATCCACCATAACTAGTTACTACGTGGATGGATGAAGCCTGAAAAGCTGGTTTGGAGCTATTTGTGTCCTGGATATATTGTATGTTGTAACCGTCGCTGAGGATATCTGCCATGTAGAATATCCTCCAACAGCCATACGTTACTTCTCTTATATCAGGGAGGTTTGTAGTACGTATGGGAAGAGAGAGTAGCCAGTTCTTAACTCAGTTAATGGCAAAACAGGAATTGGAACCTGACAGCCCGAAGCCAAGGCTTCCCTTCAGCGCTTCGAGGATATTTTCTCCGAGTGTTACAAGTCCATTAGGAGAGTTGATTGAGGATCACAGGAAGAATGTGACTCAGTTTGCTTCTTCTGCCTTGTTATTGTTTTTGTTTTAAATCAGGACAAATAGAGAATATTGATTTCTTTAAAGAGAGGTGAAAGAACATTAAACCTCAGGCAGAAAAATCCAACTGAGAGAAAACTACGTACCATAGTTCTCACAGGTTGTCACTGAACAGAGACTGATGGAACGAGAAAGAAAAAGAAACAGAGAGAAGGGAGAGAGAGGAGAAGGGGGGGCAGGTAGGAAGGCTAGGGGAGAGACAACCTACAGGGAAGGAAGACACAGAGAAGGGAAAGAAATCTTCTAGTGAAACTTTTAAAGTTGCTGTGGTAATTCCTACAAACCCATCTCAGTCAGTTAATGCCATTTCAGCCCCATGGACAAGGAAACCGAGGCTGCTGATAGATCCTCAGGTGTCTGCAGGCATGAGGCACAGTTACATTCAGAAAAGATCTCTTTGGATCTGAAGAGTGTTGCTCTCCCTTCTCTCCTTTTCTCCCTGTTCTCTCTGTTTCTTCATCTCACCCCCTTGTTTTTTTATCTCTCGTCCCTTTTCCCTTTCTCCTCCCTCTCTAGACTCTTTCTGTCTCTCCAGCCACATACCATCTCTATGTGGTACGGAGAATTAGTGGCAGTTTTGAGGCCTCTCCTCTGCTCAGCCTTGAGAAATCAGTCTCATCATTCACAAGAGAGACTCAGTGTGCAGCACCCAGCTCCAGCCCTTCAGACAGCCTCTGTGGCTGGCAATCCCCTCAGTGGATAAGGGCTCCTCAGCCTGTGGGCCAGGAGCCGGAAAGGAGAGTCCTGGAGGAGAGGCTACTTGTGAAGGGCCTTTACCAAGTTAAGCGGGATTTGCTCTTTGGGGGATGCAAACTATTTTCCAGTATTGAATTCTGCTCATTGATGCTGGGACTAAATTGGAAACAGCAGCCTTCTAGACAGATAAAAAGGAACCCAACCAAAACTCTTCTCGAGAGGGCAGTGTTGGGGTACAAGGCCTGTGTTGCATCTTGATGTGTAGACCCAAGGGTTCTGAGACATAGAGCCAACTTTGATGAAAATCCCAAGTTTGGGGAAGGCTGTAGGAACTCCAGCCTACATCTTTGCCTGGGTGCCCTCCCCCACCCATGAAATCAGTGCACATTCTGAAATGTCTTCTAGGTGACATCCCTCCACCCCTTCACTAACTAAATTCCCACAGCTGGCTCCCGGAAGATTTTTCCTGACAAGTCGGATCAGGTGATGTTGTGTTCAAGCTGGTGCACAGGGGGCCTACCTAATGGGATGTGAATGCCAGGGCAGATGCATGGGATCTGACAAGGGGAGTTTTTACAGTAATGGGCTTGCTCCTTCACCGTTGCATGCTCATACACAGCCTATCCGAGGCATCAGTATAGGAAGGATGACAGACACAGGGGATAGCAAGGAGATAGTAGCTCCTTCAAAGAAAGGTGGGGTTAGAGCTTCGTGAAACTAAAATAGCAAGATTAAGAGGGGCTTGGTAACACATTGGAAATGATATAATTAAAGACCCCATCTCTGCGTCAACAAGGAAACAGCTCCACTCTATTCATTCTGTCTGTCTGTCAGCAGTAGAGTGTCCTTGGTTCAATACCATGCTGAGTCTCATTTGATATAGGAGAAACTCGAGGCTTAGGTAGGTAACAGCCCCACACTGGTCCTTGACACTCTGTAACAGCTGTGGGTCTCGCCCCATGCCAGCTGTGCAAGAAGAAAGGCAGAGGAGCCGGGAGCGAGCAGAGAGCGAGGCAGAATGTGCCAGTAGTGGCCATGAGGACATGCCGGTGGAGAGGATTCTAGAAGCTGAACTTGCGGTGGAACCAAAGACAGAATCCTACGGTGACATGAACATGGAGAACTCAGTATGCTGCCTTACAGTTCCTTCTAGCTTCAGTTACTTGGGTGGGACTGGAGGTGTCAGAGGGGAATATAGAGTCCCAGGACCTCATAGAAAGTTGTTCCTTTTTCCAGACAAATGACCCTGTTACCAATATATGCCATGCTGCGGACAAGCAACTCTTCACCCTTGTTGAGTGGGCCAAGCGCATCCCCCACTTCTCAGACCTCACCTTGGAGGACCAGGTCATTCTGCTCCGGGCAGGTAAGACATCAGGATTCCTCTTGACCTGAGACAAGCCCCTAGACTGCTATTTTGTCTTTTTTTTTTTTTTTTTTTGGTTTTTTGAGACAGGGTTTCTCTGTGTAGTCCTGGCTGTCCTGGAACTCACTCTGTAGACCAGGCTGGCCTCGAACTCGGAAATCCACCTGCCTCTGCCTCCCAAGTGCTGGGATTAAAGGCGTGCGCCACCACTGCCCGGCTTAGACTGCTATTTTGAAATGACCTATGGGACCTTAAAAGGACCCACTTGCAATTGCTTTGCTTTCCTTGAGTAGACAAGGCTGGACTCAAATTCACAAAGATGCACCTGCTTCTGCCTCCCAAGCATTGAGATTAAAGGTGTGCGCCACTGTGCCTGGTCTTCATTATATGTCCTTTACTGACTTGTAAATTTAAATAATCTCCCGCCCCCCCCCCCCCAGGACTTTCATTCCCAAATGAAGCCCCATTCATGGAGGAAGTAGGGCTTTCTCCCCCATGCAAATGTTTCTGTCGTTTTATAATTTACACTTAATTTTAAAGGCACATAAATCACTTTATTGGGGGAAAATTTGAATCAGCTACAACTTACAACTAGGATAAGACAAACAGATGTTTCTACTTCCAAGGTGAAAAAAGAAAGATGGAGGTTTGGGGGCTGGGGAGATGCCAGGGTGGGTAAGGAACAGAGAGCGTCCCCAACACGTGTGAACAGAAAAATTGGATGAGGTTGTGTGCAACGGTCACCCAAGCTCTTGGGGTTAGGAGTGGCGTGGAGAGGGGAGGATTCTGAGAGTTTTTCTGTCCAGCTAGCCTAGCTGAAAAACAACAAGGTTTAGGTTCAGTGAGGGACCCTCAGTCCTGAGAATAAGAGAGAATAAGAATACTAACTGTCCTCCTCTGCCCTTCACACCTGCACACACACACATACACACACACACACACACACACACACACACACACACACACACACACACACACACCCCACTCACACAAGGGAAGCTAGAAATTTCTGCTTAAGCATATGTTTACTGGAGTTCAAGGCTTCCTCCATTTTAAGATTCTTTGTACTACAGTCTTGTGTCTTATATCAGAGACAGTGCAGTCTGTTGACATCTGCCATGGCTCCTCTTTGACCCAGAACCATCAGGGAGATTTCATGAGAACTGGCTGAGCACTGGGAAGTGATCCACTCCACTCATCCCTGTTGGATGATGAGTGATCACCGGGTGTCCACTGAAAGCTACATACTGTGCCATTGTTATAGGTCATACCAAAGAAGTACAACTAGGTTGTCAGGTCCTGGGGGGGGGGGGAGATTATAAGCTACAGTCACTGTGTCCATCCTTCTGCACACAGTGACTATTGTCGGTAAAGCTTTGGTTTGTATTTGCTGGTTCTCAAGCTGTCCTGCTAGGCTGCATGTAAGAAGCTGCAGAGGCACGTTCAGAGCCACAGAGCCAGGAAACTAGAGTCGGATCCTTTCTTTTGTTACTAATTACATGTGTCACCTTGGGCTGGGCTATAACCTCCCGGGATTTTCATTTCTGCGTTCATTACTTGGGTTCATAAGCCATGCACTGCACGACTATCCAGGTAGGAATGTGGTTGCTCTCCCCATAAGGTCTCCTCTCTGTACTCACAGGGTGGAATGAATTGCTGATTGCCTCCTTCTCCCACCGCTCGGTTTCTGTCCAGGATGGCATCCTGCTGGCCACAGGCCTCCATGTCCACAGGAGCAGTGCTCACAGTGCGGGTGTCGGCTCCATCTTTGACAGGTTGTGATTCCCTTGTTTCCAGGATTTACACCCGTTGTGTATGTGCACACATGTGTATACACACATTTCTCTCTTCTCCTCCTCCCCCCCCCCCCGTGTAATTCTGATATATAGTAGGCAGTCCAAACAGGTGCACATGACTATATCAAAGTCATTGTTTTTTTGTACTTAGACAAGTGTCTCATTCTATAGTTCCGGCTAGGTTCTAGCTTATGATAATCCTCCTGCTTCAGCCTCCTGAGTGCTGGGATTATAGGTGTGAGCCCAGTTTCCAGAGACGATTAAGCACATGAAAATATAAATCTGAAAGTTGAGAGAGGGAGTTTGGCAAAGGTGATGGTAATAAAATAGAGCCAGTCAGAGGCCAGCATCATTGCCTGGCAGATGGAAGGGCCTGCTACCCTCATGCTTTTTAGTTGGGTGGACCACCGGCATCAGCTAGTAAAGCTGCCGGGGGGGGGGTGGAGTGGGGGGGAGGAAGTGTATCATAGGGGCCAATGATGGAGAGGGGGTCTAGGATTCAGCTTCAAGAGGCTCAGTATTTTGGGCTAACAATGTTTTGGACTCTCTCTCTTGACCCCAGTTCTCTATGCTACAGCAGGAGCAAGCTCAGTCAGGAAATAACACCTTGACAGAGATTCACTCTCTTAAAGATACTAAAGTACATTTAAAAAATAAGTAAAAATCTAAATATAATATAAAGTATATATATAATATATAATAAAAAGCATGCTTAAAAGTGAAGTAAATAGTTATATAAAGCATACATGTAATATGATATGTGATATAATATATAATGTATGATATATAGTAAATAAAAATAATTAAAGTAATAAGTAGATTAGTGGTTTGAGGCTAAAGGAATGGGCTGTGGATAATAAGAAAGTGCTGGGAGGTCAGCGCTTGCTCCCTGGTGAGCCCCAGCGGCAGTTATTCACTGGACTTAGCCCTGTAGCCTGTAGCCGGTCATTCCACACCATTTCTTTCTCTACACTGTAATCCTTAGGATGAGGGACGTCATCTTCTTCATCCCTGCATCTTAATACCCACCGCAGCATCTAAAACCTGAATAGGGCCATCACAAGGACCGGTGGAATTTACTTTATTGGTCCATGATCCTGAACTCAACCCTTTTCTCCTTCCTTGCTCTCGCTTCCTGTGAACAGAGTCCTCACAGAGTTGGTGTCCAAGATGAAAGACATGCAGATGGATAAATCGGAGCTGGGGTGCCTACGGGCCATTGTGCTGTTTAATCCAGGTGACTTTTGTTTAACTCCAGACATATGGGGGTCAGCCCTCTCTCAAGGTTGACCTCTGGGGCTCTGATTGGCTCCGCCCCTCCCCCACCTCCAAGCTCAGCGGAGACAGAGCAGTCTGAACCCAGAACCCATCAGAGTATAGAGTCTTCTCTCCATTACCTCTCCTCTCCAGAGCCATCCTGAAAGTATTTTAACTGGCTGTGGAGTTTCATTGGGTGGGGGCAGCTGAGGGAGATGAGATCTAGTGAACTGGATGTAGGCTATGGAAGAATGACAGGCGTCATATATGTCTCAGGAGTGGTTCATTTCCCTGAACAATTGCAGACATG
This sequence comes from Uromys caudimaculatus, assembly GCA_028551405.1. Classification (NCBI taxonomy): domain Eukaryota; kingdom Metazoa; phylum Chordata; class Mammalia; order Rodentia; family Muridae; genus Uromys; species Uromys caudimaculatus. Next base: position 24,768,727 of record CM052711.1, on the reverse strand, counting down.
GAATTCCCCTCACTGGCACTGGTAAAACTCCAGGGCAGCATGTTCTGAGGGTGAGTGGGTTGTATCCAGGACGTTGTCTTTGGACATTGAACTTGGGGGTGGGCAGTAGACATCCAAGAGAAGCCAGGACCAGATACCTAGGTAAGAGCTGCTTTCCTTTGCCTGAATTGGGAGGCAGCCGTGAACCTGGTGGGACATCACTTGTGAGCAAAGACAGCAAAAAGAGCTGCGGACTGAGAATCTCACAAGCTAGTGGGAGAAAGAAGAGCTCTCAAAGGAGTCTAGTATGTGGTCAGTAGGAAGGGAGTGGCATCTTGGAAGTCCAGGGGCAAAGCGCTTTAAGAGGAGGAAGTGACCAGCTTCATCAAATGCTGCTGTGTAGGTCTAATCTTCTGTAGTTTGACATGACATGACATACATGTACCCTTTAGGTCCAAGGTTGGCACAGCTCTGATGCAGGCCATATGGAGGGTTTGCTTTCATGTTCCATCTCAACACTTAGCCACGCTCGATGTGTAGAAAGCATCTGGTGAGGGTGTGAATATTACTTTTCGAGACAGGCCTGGATAAAAATAACCTCTCCTTAGTCAGAAGAGGGTTTGTTTCACTATTAACAATTTAAAATCCTTCAGATTGAGATTTTATTAGGAAAACTGTACACAGAAAGGGACAGCCACCTGACGCAGGCGATCTGCTTACTTCCCAGTTGTCCCCATGCGTGAGTTCCATGTGTCTCTCCTAACTCTAAGGGAGGTGACCAAAATGACACTGTTTGGAGGAGGGTGCCTTGCTGAGGCTTTAACCAGAAATTAAATCCATTGCTCTCTGCAGATGCCAAGGGTTTGTCCAACCCCTCTGAGGTGGAGACTCTTCGAGAGAAGGTTTATGCCACCCTCGAGGCCTATACCAAGCAGAAGTATCCGGAACAGCCAGGCAGGTGAGAGATGAGGGAACATCATTGTTAACAGCAGCACAACTCCCCACCCCAGTGACTGAGCATCTCCTTACCGGGCTGACATCAGCACCATAAGATGAAAGCCTCAGTGCACTCAAGGTCGTGTCTGTCTAGGTCAACATCCATCCCCCGCTAGCATCAGTGCTTAAAGCGATGGCTGCATGTAGAATAGCATCTTGTCCAATCTGCCTGTGGGTTTGTTTTTTTGCTGTTTGGTTACCTGCAGTCAAACATAGTTTGAGAACATCAACATTAAATGGGAAATTTCAGAAGTGAATCAATAACCTTTCAGTAGTTTTTATTACCGTGTGCTGGTATGATGGTTGTGTTTTGTTTCCATTGTTTGTTTCTTACTGTGTGTCTAACTTATAAATTTAATTTTTCATTGGTCTATTTGCATGTATGCACACGTACATATGTTTTCTGTATCTATCTATGTGCAGATTTGGTCGTATTTTTCAGGAAAGCACACAGGGAACTGGGACAGATTTTCTTGCAGATGGGGAGGGAGACCAGTATACAGATCCTTAAATGCTGGATGAACAGGGAAATGAATGGATTGGTATGGGATGTGATCTCCATTCCAGCAAGTTACAGAGATTCAGAAAGGAGAAGTCACTTAGTCGAGATCACAACGATGGTGACTGGTGGAGACGAGACGTGAACCCACATCTCTATGAGGTGACAGCAGGTCTCTCACAGTCCCCGGCCTATGGTGACTCTCATGGAGCACAAAGGACAGGCTCTGAGAGCTGAGAGATACTGGTCCCCAGGCATCTGTCTGGATGGCCTTGTTGTACTATCTATAGCATTACTGTTTGGTCAAAACAAACCTTTTAAAGTTTCCTGCAAAGCATGGTAAGTGAAGGATTTACCCTTTCTGTAAACTGACTAAAATGAGAAACTGTGATCCTTACATCCCATAGAAAACAAGTGAAGTAGAAGACTGCCTGAGACATCAATTTTGTCCTTAAGATTAATTGCATACATGCCCTCCCCGACACACACTAGTGACTTATTCCTCTGTGAAGTCAAATTTCCGTTTATCTAGGATTGCACACTGACATCTACCAAATGTTCAGCAGAGACTAAACTGTATTTTGTCAGAGGTTGTGAAGAAATCAAGTGGGTGGGTCAATTAATCAATTACTGTGCTATTAGAAGTTAAGTAGTGATAACAGACCCAGTTAACAAGTAACTAAGCCAGTACCTTAACCCGGTGAAAGTTTCTTTTCTCAGTCTTCAATCTAGGTGGGCACTTAGCACACAGAAGTAGCTCTCTTCCCTGTCAGCACTCAAAGACCCAGGCTCCTTCCTCCTTGTGACTCCATTATGCCCCAGAGCCACCTAGGTGATGGGGGGAGGGGAAGAGGCGCAGGGAGGAGAGAGGGCCTGTGTGGACGAGGAACGGATCCTGAGAGGTTCTCTACCCTCTTACTTTTATTGAACAAAATTTAGTCCTGTGATCTAGCCAGCTGTGGAATGTCAAAGAAGAAAAACCCAGTGGAACTCTGGCTGCTTGGTAGCCTGTTCTTCGCCAGCCACTGGAGAGATCAAAGGGGCCCTGCGCTGGTGATTGAAAGTGACCTGGCTCTGTCTTTGGCAATTCTAAGTCCTGGTCAAACCACATTAACAGGAAGTTCTGAGCAGGGCATTTCCTACCAGAGCTTTCAGCCCACCGGTACTTAGACCTGCCTCTCCTGTACTCTATGCTGTCTTCTTTCTGGAGCTAACACTGGGTATTGCTATTAATCATTAATATAAAAGCACATCCCAGAATAACCTGACTCTTCCAAATTACAACAGCAATGACTGCTTTATTAGAGAAATGTTTGTTAAAATTGAGTAATAAAATTTCATTGTAAATATTTTGGGTATGGTCTGTTCTGGTGACCATGCGTTTCCATGTGTACTTGCATAGAAATAGTATCTACAGAGGTGAGATTGTCTTGTTTGTTGCATTATTTTTCCTCCTTTGGACATTCTAGGGATTTTATGAAAGTAAAAAAAAAACGTCATTTCCCATTTGTCATATTTTTGCAATGTGCCTCTATTTTCAGGTGCTTGGCCATTGCTCTGTGGCTGGCATCTAGGTTGTTTCTAAATATCACTTTTTTTTTTTTTTTTTTTTTGGTTTTTCGAGACAGGGTTTCTCTGTGTAGCCCTGGCTGTCCTGGAACTCACTTTGTAGACCAGGCTGGCCTCGAACTCACAGAGATATAAGCCTGCCTCTGCCTCCCAAGTGCTGGGATTAAAGGCGTGCGCCACCCTAAATATCACTTTTTAAAATAATTTATTTTTATTTTATGTGCATTGGTGTTTTGCCTGCCTGTATGTCCGAGGGTGTCAGATCTTGGAGTAACAGACAGTTGTGACCCACCATGTGTGTGCTAGGAATTGAACCCATGTTCTCTGGAAGAACATTCAGTGCTTAACTTCTGAGCCCTCTCTCCAGCCCCTCTAAATATCACTTTAAAAACTGTAGAACTGATGATTTTCCTGGAATAGACTGCCAAGGGCGTGGTTACCTCTAAACCAGTGGCTCTCAACCTTCCTAATGCTGAGACCCTTTAATACAGTTTCAAATGTTGTGGTGACCCCAATCATAAAGTTATTTTGTTGCTACTTTATAACTGTAATTTTTGCTACTGTTATGAATCGTAATGTAAATATCTGGTATGCGACAGCCCCCCTTCAAAGGATCTGGACTGGCAACCGCTCTAGATGCTGGGTAGAAAAGCCAGCTCTCATCTGTGAATTTAGGGAGGTAGCAGAGGTGGTGTCTTCTGGCCCCCGCATACCTTGGACAAGGGGTAACCTCTCTGACTGAGCTCACAGGAGGCTTGGCAGGTGCGTGAGGGGAGTCACTTGGCTTAGGCAGGTAACTAACTTGGCATAGGTCTGTCTTACATGCTGGCACTGCCCAGCCAGGGCATTTTTCACAGTGGTGGCGTGCTGCCACTTTGTGGATAGGACGTAGCAGTGCACCCTGTAGTGCCCAAGCTCTTTGAGAAAGTTAGAAGCAGAAACCAAAGCAGGGTACAGATCCCACACACAGCTTGCACACACAGTAAGCCCCTATAAAGGCTGTCTTGATCCTGACATACCAGCCAGGAATGCAGTGACAGAGTCTACTGATGCATAGGCTCATTCCATCAGCCCTGGTCTTAGTTCTCAAACCCAGTGCCAACAGAATATATAGGTAGTGATCTGGACAGGCTACCAAACATTGACAGCTTTACAGGATGCCAGACTTTAAAGGGAAAGCTCTTTGTCACGTGCCAATTTTATATATATAATTTTTGTCTTATTTGGGTGTATGCTGGTGTAGGTGCATTTTGTGTCTGAGTGTGTATATATGTGCATTTAGAGGCCAGAAGTCAATCTCAGATGTCATTTCACAAGTGCTGGCTATGCGAGTGTGTGTGTGTGTGTGTGTGTGTGAGAGAGAGAGAGAGAGAGAGAGAGAGAGAGAGAGAGAGAGAGAGAGAGAGAGAGAGAGAGAGATTGTGTTTGTATGGCAGCCCGAGTGTGAATGTGCGTATGGAAAACTGTGTGCATGCACACGTATGTTTGTAAATATGCATTTGTAAGTGAGGGTAGGTGAGCAAACCAGTGTTGGGGGTATCTTTCTTGTTGCTGTGGTAAAATACTTTGACAAAAGCAACTTAGGGGAGAAAGGGTTTATCTTGGCTTACAGTTCCTGAGAGTTACTGTCTATCATGGCAGAGGAAGCCTGCGTGCAGGAGCAGGAGGCAGGTGGTGACATCATACTACAGTCAGGAAGCAGTGAGCAAATGAAGGGGGGGCGGGCTCTAAAACCCCAAGTCCTGCCCCTAGCGACTCATTTCACTGAGTGAGGCCCCAGGTCCCCAAATTTCCGCAACCTTTCCCCACAGCGCCACCAGCTGGGGACCAGCGTAAATACATGCGCATACAGAGCCTCCATGCTCCTATGGGGATACCCCACGCTCAAACTGCAATAGGGAGAGGTGAGAATGGAGGAGAGACTATGCGCATGCGTGAGAGTAAAGGGAGCAGCCCTCGTGTGGGTCTCGGGTGTGAGATGACGTATGATCAGTGTGTATGAGTGTATGTGTATTTTCTCCCCAAATAGACGGGCTTCTCAGAAGCCGACTACTGGTCTCGCTCCCCCCCCCCCCCCCATCCCAACCTGACGAGAAGCTCGGAGGCAGAAGCTGGTCACAGAAATTCTTAGTGATTGGTTAATTGAAATCGAGAACTTGGTTTTGGAAGCGGACCGAGGTCACACAGTCTAAAGAGACCAGCTAGGTTGAGAGGAAAATCAGTGTCTCAGGTCATTCCTAGCACACGGCAAGTCCCCATTTTATTCCTCTAGTGTTGATAGCTGTCCTGAGAACAGCACACCTCATGTGTCACACCCTGTTCCAAGGCCCCCCACTACTAATCTTGGCAGACCCCGAGGAATTCAGGGAAAGGGCTGGCAAGGCAGACAATGTCACCCACACAGTTCCATGATTGGTGCGGGTGCTGAGGGCAATTCTGGAACATGTCATACAATCCAAGACTGCCAACATGCTGTGGGGTCTTCTTTTAACATGAGCCAGCCCTCTAGCTGGTTTCTGAAGTTCCTAGAAGCTCCCTGGGTTGCAATCCTCCAACTCCTCCATCTCTGTTTCCAGGCGTTTCTGTTGAAGCTCGGTAGAGACCCACCAGACAGTCTCCACCACAGACAGCAGATGTCACTTGTTGCCCTTCCCTGGTCACAATGTCCCTTGGCTTTCCGACAGGTTCGCCAAGCTTCTGCTGCGCCTCCCAGCTCTGCGCTCCATTGGCTTGAAATGTCTAGAACACCTCTTCTTCTTCAAGCTCATTGGGGACACCCCCATTGACACCTTCCTCATGGAGATGTTGGAGACCCCACTGCAGATCACCTGAACCTCCACAGCTGCAGCTTCCCCACCCAGGGTGACCCCTGGGCTGATGTGTGTGGAGCCCTACCCTGCACACTTGTCCCCATCTCCTACTCTGACCTCCCTTCCTGTCCCCAAAATGTGATGCTTGTAATAAAGACAACCTTTCTACACATGAGACTTTTCTAGGTGGAGTTTTGTATGGCTGTTAAAGGTGACCCTTCTTTGCTATTTAAGGGGCTGAGGTCTTTCTGGCAGTTCTTGGGAAGAGAAGCCAAGCCTCTGTACATATAATTGGTTTAAATTATTTTTTCACTTGCCATGGAAAACAAACAAATGGGAAAGAAAATAATAAATATGATGTTGGCACTGCTTGGAGTGTGCGGTATGTCATTGTGATGCTGGGAAGTTCTCTGGGATGTGGAGGACAGGGGCTCGGGTATGAGCTAGCCCTGGGCTCTGTGGTCCACGGCCGGGACCAGAGGCTGAGCTGAGCCGGAGACATCTCGAGCATCTTTCAGAGTCTACCGCTTTGGTTCTTCTCCTTGTCGTTTTGATTCTTCTCAAGCCTGTAAAGAGATGGAAATGCAAATGTCCAGAGAATGGAGACTATCTGGGGGAAGAGTGCTAGGCTTTTATTTCTGTTCCTATTGGGGGTGGAGTGGGCCTATCTCAACCCAAATGAGAGAATATAAACTCTCTAAATGGATGCCTGCCTATAAGTGGAGGCTGGGGTGTGACCTTCCTGGTTAACTACTCAGTAAATAGCAGGAAAACAGACCCCCATGCACCCAGCAGACAGCAAGAAATGCCCAAAATGGATTGGACTACAAAAAACATAGAGACTGGTACCATTCTTCAGGCCTCTAAAGACAGGGCTCCATCTTGGATTTGCCCTTGGTTAGAAAGAGGGCAGTATTGCACATGTCACTAGTCTACGCTGAGCAAGTGTTGCCCACTCTCTGTGCAATGCCAAGATCTTTGGGAGTGAGGGGGACTTCCTGAACAAGTCATCACCTGCCCATTCACTTAAAAAAGTCTCCTGTCACCCTTCTATGTTGGGTGGTTTGAACTGATGGGTGGTGCCAACATGACACTGTTTAGAATTGTAAGGGTTCATGATTTGCCCCAGACTCAAAGAGTGTTTTATTCTGCAGAAGTCCAGCATGCTGGGGTCTCCCATTACCAAGATGGAGAGACAACCAAGTGAGCTCACAGGCCTGATTTAAAACACAATAGAGGGCCGGGCAGTGGTGGTGCACGCCTTTAATCCTAGCACTTGGGAGGCAGAGACAGGCGGATTTCTGAGTTCAAGACCAGCCTGGTCTACAAAGTGAGTTCCAGGACAGCCAGGGCTACACAGAGAAACCCTGTCTCGAAAAACCAAAAAAAAAAAAAAGAAAAGAAAAAAAGAAAAAAAAACAAAAAACACAATAGAGGAATTCCAGGGTTGGTGGGCTTTGTCTTACTCTGTCTCTATGGACATTCTATTACGGGAAGTGGGAGCTTGCTGGAAACTGCTGTCCTTGCTTTAGGTCAGGTGGTGGGGCAGTTTCTGATGGCAGGGCACTTTCTGACTAGCTGCCTGAAGCCTGGGTTTTTAGGCCTAATCTCCTGAACTGTCTATTTGAAGCCTGTCATGGAGTCAGCCTGTCTGATTTCCACCTTCAGTTTCAGGCCATCTCGAATCCTTGAGATGTTTAATAAATCTGTTCCTTAATAAACCTAACTAAATTATGTAGGGACACAAGTCAAAGCTAACATCAGTAGGATCTGTCTTGTAGTCTCTTTCTGACTAAGGCCATGGATTCTCTGACCACTCCTGAGTGGTCAACATAGAAACAACATTCCTCACCTAAGGCTGCACAGAGCCCTCCCTGCTGGAGGAACTTGAATGAGTCTAGGCCTCTTCTATAAGACCACTTCTGCCAGGGAGGACAGAATACCGCAGGGCCGTGGAGAACTTTCCCGTCTCCTGTATATCTGCGCCTATTGCCGTCTGTAGGGCTTTAATTTTTTATAGTGGAATATTAGGGGTGAGGACCCTACACTAGCAGCTCTGGCCAGCCCTATGCCAAGGAGAGAACCTAGTAACACAGGGGAAATGGATATTCTTTTAACCCACTGGTTCGGAGGTGCTAGCTGGTTGAAGACATCCTCCCCAGAGTAATAAGTCACTCTGGGTACAAGCTGTTACTAGAACATAAAAATCCTCAGTCGTATTTACAACCAAGCCATAAATACTGGGAATAAGCTCCGAGGTACAAGCCCACCCAGCATTCTCTGGGGGCAGTATGTGTCTTGTAATAGTAGGATGTTGGCAGTGGAAGCTTGGGTGGCCTCCCTTTCGGCTCTATAAGCTAGCCTGTTCCCTCAGGCTATTTCTGATGTCCCTTTCTGGTGCCTGGGACAATGAATTATGACCACTTTGAGAGGAACCCATAATACCTCCAATAAAGCAAGTACTCCTTCCTTATTTTTGAGGGTTTTTCCTTCAGCAGTCAATAATCCCATCTGCTGTCAGTGTAAGTGTTAGCTATGGCTCCTTTTGCCAGTTTTAAAGCCTGGGTTGGAGCCTTTAGTTCAGCTCTCTGGGCTGAAGATCCCGGTGGTGGCAAAGCAGTTGCCCAAATAACAGAGTCCAAGTCCTATTACCTCAGCCCCTGCAAACCTGATTCCATTCTGGATGAAGCTGCTCCCATCCAGGAAGCAGATACGTTCTGAGTCTGGCCAGCGTGTGTCAGTCAGGTTCGGCCTGATGTTCTGGATGTGCCCCAGAATTGTGGAGCAATTGAAAGACCTCTGAAGTGGGGAGACCCTCGCTCAAGTCTTGGGACGGCATGACCCCCCAAAAACTCACGAAAGACCGTCCTTGCTGTAATCACACGAGGTTTATTCGGGGGACCAGTGCACTGGAGTGGAGCTCATAACCCATGCAGGGGCAGAGGAGCTCGACCCTGAGCAGCTGAAGTCAGGGGCATTTAAAGGAAAAAAACCACAAAGCAAGGGGTGGGGAACGGAAAGAATTTGCGTTATGGGGAAGTACAGAATGTTCTAAGTTAGTCACAAGGCAGTTGCACAAACATTTTTGTGGTTAGCTAGTTCCTGGACCATTGTGCCTCTGGCCCTGGGGCCAGGCCAAGGTCACCCGTTTCTTAGGGGAAAGAATGCAGCCGGGTGGGGTTTGGTCAAGCAGGCAATTTCAGTCCTATTTCTGTTTCTGGCTCCAAGTGTGCTAGGGGTCTAACTTTCCTCATAAGGGGGTCAGGTTTTCACAATCGTGCTGCATGCCTGAGGACAGGTCAGGTAGCAGGGTGGCTGGATTTAGGGCAGATGGTGGGTCATATCTTATGCAAGTGAGATTCAAAAGTAGAGCCTAAAAGTGCAACAGTCTGGCGTGGGACAGCTACCAGCTGGGTGGATTCTTGAAGGTCCCCTCAATAGCATGGGAAGTGGTGATGACAAGTTCTTGCCCCATGGTTATTTTGTCAGCATCGTTGACTAGCAGGGCAGTGGCAGCTATGATCCGGAGGCAGGCTGGCCATCCTTGGGCCACCAGGTCCAGCTCCTTAGATAATAAGCCACAGGTCTTTTTCATGGTCCCAAAGTTTGGATGAGCACCACCTCCTCTGCTATCCCCTTTCTTTGATCCACATAGAGGTGGAAAGGTTTGTGAATGTCTGGGAGGGCCAAGGCTGGCACCTCCAATAAGGCTCTTCCTAGAGTCTTAAAAGCCATGTTCATCTCAGGGGTCCATTCTATTTTGTCTTCTTGGGCCCTGGTGGCCTCATATAATGGTTTGACTATCTCAGTGAACCTTGGCACCCAAAGTCTACAAAATCTGGCAGATCTCAGAAATTTCCGTATTTGCCTTAGGGTTGATGGAACTGGCATACTAAGGATGTTTGCTTCTAGAGTGTCCGACAGCATGTGTTGGCTGGCCTTCCTTGAATGTGTACCCCAGATAGATGACCTCAAGTTGACAAAGCTGGGACTTCTTAGCAGACACGGTATCCAAGTTGACTCAGCTCCTGTAGCAAGTCTCATGTGGCTTCCTGGCATGTCTCCAAGTTGAGGGCCCACAATGCATACTGGAACTCAGTTATGTGGGGGGTGGGCACGCCAGCACTCACCCAAGTCCTCGTGCAGTGCCTCCTCAAAGGTGGTGGGTGAACTCTTGAATCCTTGAGGCAGGCGTGTTCAAGTTAGCTGTCCCTTGAAGCCCCTCTCCAAGTCTTGCCATTCAAAGGCAAATAAAGGCGGCTTTTGGGTGCCAGAGGCAGGCTACAAAGCCATTTAAAGCTTCTAACAAAAGTCAGGGGCAGTTTGGTTAACAAAAGCCATGTTCATGGCTGACTGGTGCTCTCTGACTTTTGGGTCAAAAGCAGTATAGGTCCTATAGGCATCTAAAAGTCTTTCTAGATATTCCTTTTTTCCCCCCTGCATCACCTGGCTCACCTTAAATTTGTGGGCCATCTAGCAGCTTCTTGGAGGCCCCCCCCATCAGAATCTGGTGGTAGAGCCCAGAGCCTCTCCTTACCTTTAACAGCATAGTTAAAATCCCTGCTGGATTGGATCAAAGAAAAGGCTGCCTTGGTATCAGCCTCAACTTGAGTGGGCAGCCCTTTTGCTCCCAGAACCAATTTCAGGGCAGCTCCCGAGATCTTCTCTCTCTCTCCTCTGTCCTGAAGAGGACCTGGAGCAATTTCTGACAGTCATCACAGTGGGCAGGTGAGTCCGCATGACCGAATGTAGAAGACCTGTGATAGCTGATAGTCTTTCTAAAAATGGGGAATTCTGTAACTTCCCATGTTGAGGATCATCACTGGCAAATGACACACATGTCATGAACTGCCTCTCCTGAGCATCTGGGGTCCCATAGCCTAGGGCGTAAGGTGTAGTAGAGTCGGCCCTCTGGGCACTGTTGGCCCGAGTGTGAGGTGGATTCTAAGTGGAGTCAGGAGAGTCAGGGGCTGCTCCTCCCTCCACCTGTGCTGGCTGGGCAGGGGCAGAGGCAGTGGTGGCAGGAGCAGGAACGTAAAGGAGGGGGACAGAAATCCTCTTTGGGGGCAAGGCAGGGAGCCCAGGCTGATCTTCTTTAGAGGAAGAAGGGTGGGGATCAGTGGGGCCCTGGCCTCATAAACTAAACCTCCACCCTGTCAATGATGGCGAGATGAAAAGTCTCCTCCTTGGCCATCCTACCTTATAGGTAGTCATCCATTCCTGCAAAAGATGGCTAGTTTGTGGGGACAAACTGTACGATGAGGAAGGCAATGACATTCTTTCTCCTAAGAAACGGGTGACTTTGACCTGGCCCAGGGCCAAGAGTAGAAACTACATTCCCGGGCAAAAATCCCACCCAGCTACATTCCTACGGGTGACTTTGACCTGGCCACAGGACCAGAGGCAAAACGTTTCAGGAACCAGAAACGTTTGTTCAACCAACCTGTGAATAGCTTAGAACAAACCTCACTTCCCCATAATGCAAATTCTTTCGTTCCCCACCCCTTGCTTTGTAAACTCTCTGTTTTATGAGTCTTTTCCTGAGTTGTATTTCCTTCATTGCCTTGGGGATGTTTCTTCTTTTAAATACCCCCGACTTCAGCTGCTAGGGGTCGAACCCCTCTGCCTCTGCATAGGTCACGCGTTCGACCCCAGTGCACTGGTCCTTCCGAATTAAACCTCGTGTGATTGCAGCAAGGACGGTCTTTTGTGAGTTCTTGGGGGGTCGCGCCGTCCCGAGACTTGAGTGAGGGTCTCCCCAACTTGGGGGGGTCTTTCATTTGGGGGCTCGTCCGGGATTTGCGACCACCCTCGTCTCCGAAAACCTACTTGGAGGTGAGATTCTGTTTGTGTTCTTGTTCGTCTGTGCTGGCTGAAGTCTGAATCTGTATTTTCGGTATGCGCGCAGTCTGGTATGCAGTTGTTCTTGGCCCAGTGAGGGGCCGATGATCTCCCAGTCTCCG
>CM052711.1:24595804-24756811 GCA_028551405.1 Uromys caudimaculatus | reverse complement strand
GGACCGAGCCTAGCGGGATGCTCTGTGCCTGCCCCATCCTAGGAATCAAAGAAAAATTTGTAGGAGAGGACAAAAAGCACAAACAGAATACACACAGACAGACACACAGACACACAGACACACAGACAGACACAGAAGGACATTCCTGGGGGGGAAAATCCCAAAACCAAAAGGCTGTCTCAGACAGTCTTCCTCCCTGTGCACGGGAGGCCCATAGACCCACACATAGTTCAGAATCCAGATGAGAACTAGCAAGTGCTCCTGCTTCTGGGAGGGGGTTGGGAGCGTCCTATGTTGCCCCTGGCTGGTTGACTGCTTTGTCCCTCTTGGCCTCCAGATTAAACCTGAAACAGAACCGAAGAAACACAGATATGGACGAGACAAAAGACAACCAGGTGCGTGCCTGGACTTACCAATCGGAGGAAAAAAAACCCCACCACAACAACCAACAACAACAACAAACCAAAACCACTCCACTATTTGGGTGTGTGTGGGTCTCCAGCAAGTTTGGGACAAGCCTCCAAATGTAAGGGTCCATGATTTGCTGAAGAATGACACCTGGATTCAAATAGTGTGTAAATGCAAAGAGTGTTTTATTCTGCAGAAGTTTTATTCTTCAGCATGCTGGGGTCTCCCATTACCAAGACAGAGAGACAATCAAGTGAGCTTGCAGGCCAGATTTAAAGCACCATAGGGGAATTCCAGGGGTAGGCCCTCTAAGGATATTCTATTATGGGGTGTGGGGACTGTTTGGAAACTGCTGACCCATTGTCCTTGCTTCAGGCCAGGTGATGAGGCAGTTTCTGGTAGCAGGGCACTTTCTGACTAGCTGCCTGAAGCCTGGGGTTTTAGGCCTAATCTCCTGAACTGCCAATTTGAAGGCTGTCATGGAGTCAGCCTGTCTCATCAGAGTGGGAAGAGAGTCTCAGTAGTGATTGTCTAGATCAGGCCTGTGGGCCTATCTGTGGGGGAGATTGTCTTATATTAATTGTGTGGAAAGACCTAGCCCACTGTGGGCAGCACCATTCCCTGGGTCCTGAGCTGAACAGTAGACGTGCATACATTTATTCTCTCTGTCTTGACTGCCACGTGTCTGGCTGCTTCAGGTTCCTATCTTGACTTCCCTACAATGATGGGCTACAACCTCAATTGTAGCCAATCAAACCCTTCTCCTTAGAGATGGTCTATGCAGAGCATTTTATCTCAACCGCAGGAAATGAATATAGCTCACTTTCTCAAATAGTCAGTTCTCCAGTGAGCAGAGAAAAGGAAGACCCAAATGAGAAACAATGGTAATGAAAGTGTGAGATCAATAGAATGGACCACAAGCTGGGGATGAGACTGGATATTTTAGTGCAGAAATGAGCTGTTTTGAGCATCTCCTTAAGTATTGTCAACAGGTAGGGAGAAGGGACATAACAGAGCTGGTTAGAAAGCTAAAGTCGGAAGAAAATAAAGCTTTTTCTACTTCGTAGTCTATGTGTAAGAGGCACCGCTTACAGAAAGCATTACAAAACCCAGAACTGTTAAGCACGGCAGGCTTTTTTCTTCAAGGGAAGAAAATGGCTGACACCAGTTCACCTGGAAGGCTGGCATGGATGTTGTCTTAACAACCTGGTGATCCCTTCCTGGTCTATGGATCTAGTATTCACCTGAAATCCCCAACATCCTGAGCATTGTTTATGCCCCAAACCTGAGCTTTGTCTCTCAGTGAATAGAACCCTTCCTTCAGATAGGGGTCCCAAGTACTTTGCATCCTCTATTGATAGAACCTATCCTTATGCTGATTACAAATCCTTACTCCTTAGGCCCTTACTGGAGCACTGTTTCTCTGTGAATAAGAATCCATTCTTATGGTGAAGGTCACAGGTGCAAGGTTCCTCACACAGGTGCAAGGGCACCTCACACAGATGCAAGGTGCCTCACACAGGTGTAAGGGTGCCTCACACAGGTGCAAGGTGCCTCACACAGGTGCAAGGGTGCCTCACACAGGTGCAAGGGTGCCTCACACAGGTGCAAGGTGCCTCACACAGGTGCAAGGTGCCTCACACAGGTGCAAGGGTGCCTCACACAGGTGCAAGGGTGCCTCACACAGGTGCAAGGTGCCTCACACAGGTGCAAGGGTGCCTCACACAGGTGCAAGGGAGTTTCTATGTAGCCAAGTCTAAAGTTTTGTTGTGATCATTGTCACCTGAAAATCTTTTATTGTATTTAAATATGTAAGGAAAATAAACCTCTTGGTCAGACTCTGGAAGTTTCTGAGCCAGCCTGTGCTAAAACGGCACCAACCCCAGCTTCATTCTTTACCATGTGCCTATCATATCCCTGCCAGTGGTAACATTTGCAGGGCACCCCACAGTCTATGTGCTTCGAGTGCCTCACAGTACAAGTCGCTCTAGTAAAAGCCAAGGCCCCAGGCAGCTACCCCCTTGACTTAGCCTTTTTAGGGTCTCCACACCCTCAACCTCAATAACACCATTCCCATGAGGGACCCCGTATGGCCTTTCTGAGGTCTTCTGTCCAAAACATCAGCTAAAAGATGAGGACAAAGGCAACCATAGCTAGGTCCATAGCTAGGTCCTAAAAAAACAAGCCTTAGATGTCTCCTCCTCTTTCCTTCCCTTTCCCCCTCCCCCTCCTCCCCCTCCTTCTCCCCCTCTTCCCCCTACTCCTCTTCCTCCTCCTCCTCCTCCCCCTCTTCTTCCTCCCTCCCTCCTCCTCTTCTTTCTCCTCCTCCCCTTCTTTCTCCTCCTCCTCCCCTCTCCTCCTCCTTTTTTTGTTTTTTCAAGACAGGGTTTCTCTATGTAACCTTGTCTGTCCTGGACCTAGTTCTGTAGACCAGGCTAGCCTTGAACTCAGAAATCCACCTGCCTCTGCCTCCAGAGTGCTGGAATTTAAGACATGTGCCACTATTGCCCAACTATTTGTTTAGTTTTCTCTTTCTTTATGTCTATGCATGTGTATGTATGTGGCATCTATTCCGTCTAAATATGAAGAAACAAAGATTCCTGAGGTCAGTATTGGTCCCAGGGGACACGCGGACCTCAGGGTGAGGGGCATGGTTACTCCCACTGCAGATGCTGGTCTTCAAGACCTCCACTCTCCTATGCTGTGCCTGAGAAGGATCTGCAGACCAAGGTGCTGGTAGATGCAAGGAGCACATAAAGCACACAAAGGAAGGGCTCTTCTTAAGTAAATGTGGAACTTGGACGAACCAGCTGTTGGCTAACGTATTCCGAATGTTCAGCTCATGGATATTTTCTTTGGCTAGTTCTCTTTTAGACCTTTGTCTTTAAAACCAGTTTAGAGGCCATCTAAGAAGGTGGTCTCACGAGTCTACAGTAAAAACTCATTAAATAACCACAAACCCCACGTGACCCAGATTCTCACAGCATCCGCATCCTCCCACCCGCACTAGCACCATGCTGGCTCTTCGATATGTCCTAGCTTTCTTTCCTCATTATTTAATACATTTGGGATGGAACGGGACTTGACTGTGCCCAAACATCAAATCTTTTCTCTGAGTGATCACTGCCCCTACCATGTGCTTCTAACAGCTGGCTTCTGGAGGGTCCTTCTTCAAACTGAACTATGGCTTTAGGCCCACTTGGAGAAAAAAACCAAGACTGTTATAAGATTAATATAGAGCATCGCTGGAACTAGGAGGGGCTAGGTGGATAGTGGCAAGGAAACTTAAACTCTTCCCTTTTTCCTAAGGTGCCCAGGGAAAGCGGATCAGGGAAAAGAGCCTCTGCCAGCTTATGAAGAGATGCATCCCCCAACACACACACACAAAGGAAAAAAAAATTTTTTTTTCCAGCCAAAAGAGAGCTATTCTCACCCTCCTGGAAAACTCCATGAAAATGTCTCCCTTGACAGTTTTGGAGCACACAGCCATCTCTGACCACAGACCACAGAGGAACTGGCCCTGGGCCCAGAGTCCCCACGGGGGAAACTCCTTGGGCTGTGCAGCTGTGGCGCAGCTAGTAACGGGTCCATCCCTACTTAGCTGGATGCTGCGGAGTGGAGACAGTTAGGCACGGGCGCCCTCTGCTGTTAGCTCACCGTATTAGTCGCGCCTGTCTGGGAAAGCATCTTCCAGAGCCTGGGAAAGCCTCCAACTCTGGCCAGAAGCTCCTGAAACCTGTGTCATTCCCTGGAATGTTTGTTTCAGACTCAGGAAATGCGACCCAAGGAAGAGTCAAGGCGAAAACACGAAGACACCCACAGGGGAGGCATAGAAGTATCAGTGCAGAATGGGAGACAGTAAGCCCTTCCTCGGCAGCTGAAGGGGACAGACTGGACCTTCCCAGTCACCACCAGTGCAGTGCTTCAGACGTAGGACTGGATCACTCTGACAGAAATATTTCTCATTATCACTGACAAACAGAGATGTTCCTATAAGTAGAACCTGGAACTTGGGAGTGGTCAAATTAATTTTCAATGGGAATCAGGTTTTCTTTTGCCTCATATGCCTTTAACCAACGCCATGAGAGTATAAAATGCTGGCTGGGATCAGCACTTCCCACATCTGAGGAGCCAGATGCAGTGTCCAAGGAAGACAGAATCACTTATAGCACCCTTCACAGTTAGCAAAGGTCGGGGGGAATTGGTGGGAAGAGCAGAGACCAGAGGAAGGCAGAGGGTCCTCTGATGGCAATGGGCTGCCCACTATGGCACCGTGAGCAGGTCTTGGACCTCACAAGGCTTCAGAGTCCTGTGCTGTATGATCGAAGAGTCTGATCGAATCTCCCCTGAAATATCTTTACTTTAGTGAATCAATAATGTCTGTGAGAGCTCAACTGACTCTGTGTTCCAAGACCTCAAGTGGAAGCAAGGGACCACACCCAGCCCTGGATACTGGTTCTAGAGGAGCAGAAAGATTTCTTAGCTTAGAATCTGAAGGATAAAACACAAATTAAATAAGATTATTTAACACATGTTATGGGTTTGGTGCTGTTAAATGGCACAGTTATAAAGGTGACAGCTAGAATTTGGGAGATGGCCCAATCAGTAAAACAGTGTTTGCTTTGCAAGCACCAGGACCTGAGTTTGATCCCCAGAACCCATGCAAAAATAAAATCAGGGTATGGTGGTGGTCTGAGTTCATAATTCCAGCACTGAGCAAGCTGAAGCAGATCCTGGTGACTTACTAACCAGTCGGTCTAGCCTCTTTGATGAGTTCTAGGCTGGAGAGAGAGAGGGAGAGAGGGAGAAAGAGAGAGAGAGAGAGAGAGAGAGAGAGAGAGAGAGAGAGAGAATATCCTGTCTTAAAAAAAGAAACTGGATGCCCCTGTGGCTGTCTCCAGCCTCCATAGGCGTGAGAGTGCTGGCTGACCCCAGGACAATAGATCCAAATTCGTTCTAGTTCATCAGATTCTCAACCTGTGGCTCCCAATCCCATTGGGGTTGGAATATCAGATATCCTGCATATCAGCTATTTACATTATGATTAATAACAGTAGCAAGATTACAGTGATGAATTAGCAACAAAATAGCTTTACGGTTGGCGGTCACCATTATGTGAGGAGCAGTAAAGGACCGCAGCGTTAGGAAGGTTGAGAGCCACTGCTCTAGTTGATGGCACAGACCGCTCAAGTCACCTCTTCTCCCTCTTCCTCGCCTGCTGTTTCATATTTAAATCCCCTAAGGCACTCACTTCTATTTTTTTCTTGTCAGTCCTTGAAAATGTTCTTTACCTGTCCATATGACACGCGTGGAAGTCAGTGCTCTCCCCTGTTTTAAGGTGTGTATGGTCTGTCGTCTACCTTCCTTGAAGTTTTGTGTTCCTTGGTCCTGTGCTTTGAGTTTCGTCAGTGCTGTGTTAGCACTAGCTGCTGTGCTCTTTCGTTGCATGGTGTTCCTATAGACACGCAGGTGGCCTGCAGTGCCTTTGTAGACACTCTTGCTGGCATCCCCATCTATATATTTGAGACAGGATTTCTTAAATGTAGGCTGGACTGGCTGACTAACAAGTCCCAGAAACCTAGCTGCCTCCTACTCTCTAATCTGGGATTACAAGTCTGTGCCACCATGCCTGCCTTCTTTTTCCTGGGTCCTAGAGACTGAACTCAGGTCCTTCTTCTTGCAAGACCTAAGCATTAATGATGGAGCTATTCATCACTATTTTCTTATCTTATGAAACACATATGTGAATCACTAAATATCCTCACTGGCCACCCTCAATGATCTCTGTGTTGATTTTCTGACCTCTACAGTGCTGGTTTCACATAAGGGGTTTTGGGGGTTGCCTGGGGTCCTCAGGAAAGCTCTGCTTTCATGAGTGGGATTTGTGTCCTTATGAATGAGACTCCTTCGACTTCCCTGACCTAAAGCTATGTGAGAACCCAGTGAGCTGGGACCTAGGGGCAGGAAGTAGCCTTCACCAGACACAGGGCCTGTCAAAGCTCTGCTCATGATCTTCCTAGTCTCCAAGGCCACTTGTCTCAGTCACTGTTCTATTGCTGTGAAGGGATACCATGGCCAAGGCAAGTCTTATAAATGAAAGCATTTAACTGGGGGCTCGCTTACAGGTTTAGAGGGTTAGTTCATGATCTTCATGGTAGGAAGCAGATAGGCATGACTCTGGAGCAGTATCCGAGAGCTTTTCTGAGAGCTTTACATCCTGATCCATAGACATCAGGCAGAGAGAGAGAGAGAGAGAGAGAGAGAGAGAGAGAGAGAGAGAGAGAGCTTGGCACAGGTTTTTGAAGCCTACTTCCAGTGACACATCTCTTCTAACAAGGCCACACCTCCTCTCCAACAAGGCCACACCTCCTTAACAAGGCCACACCTCCTCTCCAACAGTTCACCAGCTGGGGACTAAGGATGCAAATACTTGATCCTATGGGGCCATTCTCACGAAAACCGCCATGCCATGGGAATGAAACTGCTGTCGTTCTCTTGGTCGTCCACTCTGTGGCACTTTAAGACTTTGCCACCCTCAGCCCTAAATGGGATATCTTTGTCAAATGTCCACCGCCTACCATTCAAGGCTCGGGGAATCATGCAGAAGAGGAAGCAAAAAGATTGTCGGAGCCAGAGTTGATGATGACTCCAAGGAAACAACATCTTCCAGACACAGCAGGACTAATGCACATACGAACTCACAGAGACTGCGGCAGCACACACAGACCTGCACCAGGAGAGAGGAGAGAGAGGTCCCTGGTGCCCACGTACTGTCAGAAACCCGTTGGCAGTGATCACAGCTCAAATTGTTTGGAATTAGATCCAAGATACACCTGTGGGGATAGAACATTTAATCCTATGGCTGAGATGGGGAAAGACTGGTTTCCTGAAGTGAAACAGAAGAGAGTGCTCTGGAGGACGAGGAGCCAAGATGTTGACCCAGTTGATAAATGGCCCTACAGCCACGGGGCACATGCTGCTATACCTCTTACCTAAAAGACCAATGTTCTGTGTGCATCTCCTCCTTTTATCACCAAAGCCCTTCTGGGAGGTGGGGGCTGCTGCCATTCCTGTTTCAGTGATGAGGACATCAACACTTAAGAAAGTGTATTTAACTCAGTTAGCTATTTAATTTAATTCAGGGTTCTGTAGCTAGTTATGGGCAAACCCCACAGTCAAACTCAGAGTTATCTCTCGTTACTTCACATACTTTTAACCACAGCACTCCATTACAGATAGGACAGCTAGTTCAGGAAAGGAACTTTATTCCATACGTAGCCAGTGTGAGTGCTTCCGGCTTCCCTGACATCCTAGGACTGTTGGATACTATCATTGCCTCTGGTTTGCTTCTTGAAACCACTATTTCCACTCCATTCATAGCACAAATTCTTCCTCCCCTGGATGAAGCTGACCACCCACACGGGGAGGGGAAGGGAGAGGGGAGAAGTAGGGGTATTGACACGATAAGGGGCGTCTGTGTTGGGGTGTCCACAGGCAGATACACGTTATTTGCTTTTCAGCTGAAGAAAGATATTCTCCCCCAAGTCTCCTGATTCCAAACTGGCTCAGCCACTTTTGTTCAGACGTTCCAAACAATTTCATCCCTGGGGTGGAAACAGAGCATGGAGTGATTTGGAGCAAAAGGACAATTTTTTGGGCAATTATAAGTGAGTGAAACCAGGAGGTTTATAATGGAAGTTGTCTCTCAACCCCTTAACTTTTAGCATTTTGTAACCAAGAATTCTGTCTCTCAGGTTTTGGTGGTGGGAACACAACACTAAGCAGCTGTCTGGAACGGCTTCTAGAGGCTCAGTAATTAGAAACAGCTACACGGGCTCAGGAGCCCATCGGTTGGGTTGTAGACTATGACGGTACATACAGGGGGGAAAGAAGGAAAGGGCCGGAAACGGGTAAAAATTAAAATTCTACAAAATATGTCAGATGTGTGTTTTTTAAAAGTGACTCGTATTCCTCTTTTCAAAATTGCATTGTCTAATCTTAATAACTCTTGTGTGAGGAATGAGCTGGAAGAAAAGTCAAAGATCTTTACCATAATGACGAGCCGGCCCCATCTATTATTTGGGGGCACATGGTCAATAGAAGGAGACAGTGTGGTTTAGGAGTAAATCAGGTGACACAGCTAGGAAGTTAATTTTGTCTGAAAAAAAAAAAAAAAAAAAAAAACCTCAAGGAGGCCTGTCATCTTCCAATTTCCTCAAACAGATTTAAAAGCTGGAAAACACCCAGCTATTGTGCAGGCCTGAGACATGGGCTTCCTGGAGACAGATAACAAGCTTTTTGGGTGTCCCTGTCTACTCGGTGGTTTCTCGAAGATTTTGTCTTTGGTTTTACAATGGCTGAGATAACATGGACCATATGGAGGGGCTGCATTTGCACATAGGGAGAGGGTGGGATTTTGTAGGCAGAGGGACCGTCGCCGGTATATGGCAGAAGCAAGAATAGAGGGCAAAGGTGGAAATAGCATTTCCTGCAGCACGGAAAGGGGCTGGGACTTGGGGAAGAGGGGAAGTCTCCACTCACCCAAATGCATCCATCACGGCAGCTGTGGATTGATGTCATGAGCCCGTCACCTCCGCCTGCCTTTCCAGTGTATCCAGGGCAGGTGGTGGGAGGAAGCCAGACTCCTGGTCTTCAACTGACAATTTACTCCAGTCTTAGAGGTAGTCTGGAGCTGGGCACATCTGAGACATGGCTTTCTGTCTGTGAGTCTATTCCGTAGATGTCCCCAGAGGGGCTAAAACTACCTTTTAGATGAACGTTAAGGAATGGAGCCTGGGACTGTCTCAAATCGTGAACAAAGCTCGAATACATGTTCTCGATACTAGGGAACTTCGTGCCTCTCCGGGAAGAATGAAATGACAGATTGTGGGAGCTGGGGGTGACGGTCATCTTCTACACACTTAGATACCCAGTGGCCTAGGGAAGGTGACACTCGTAACAGCCCAGAGCTGGCAAACAGGGCCTTGTTTGTACCTCTTCTCCATACTCAGAGTCCTTGAAGCAGCCTGGCATTAACAGAGGGAGCCAGAGAGCTTGGCCCAGGTCCGGGGGTCAGCATGAGGTGGGTCTTGTGGCAGAGTACGCTGTTGTAGAGACTCAACAGTTCCTAAGCATTTACTGTGTATACAAAACAGATATTACTCTGAGATTCTGTGCTAAGTCATGTTAATGAAAGCACAAATTATGACTTTATTTCTGCAAAGTATACCTGCAAAGGCATTTGCATATACCTATAAATGCATAGAAAAGATATGAAGGATGCATATTGTTAGTAGTCGCTATTTCTGTCAGGATAATGGAGTCCAGGCTGGTGCTCAAGGGAATTTTTGCTTGATTATCTTCTTTTGAAAATTTAAAACAAGATTTATTTACTTCATGTGTTTGAGTGTCTTACCTGCATGTTCGTGCACTATGTGTATGCCTGGGCCCTCAGAGGTCAGGAGTGTGAGTGTCTTACCTGCATGTTTGTGTACTATGTGTATGCCTGGGCCTCAGAGGTCAGGAGTGTGAGTGTCTTACCTGCATGTTTGTGTACTATGTGTATGCCTGGGCCCTCAGAGGTCAGGAGTGTGAGTGTCTTACCTGCATGTTTGGGCACTATGTGTATGCCTGGGCCCTCAGAGGTCAGAAGTGAGCATTGGATTCCTTGGAACTGGAGTTATGGTTGGTTTTGAACAGCCATGTGTGTGCTGGGAACTGCACCCAGGTCCTCTGCAAGGGCAAGTGCTCTTAATTCTTGAAGCAGTTCTCCAGCCTCTTCTCTTTGTCTTCTTAAAGTGAGTATGTGTCCTGATTTGACCTCTGTTGCTGTGATAAAGCACTTGACCAAAGCAGCTTGGAGAGGAAAAGGTTTATCACCTTAACATGCCCCAGCTCATGTCCACCACTGAGGGGGTCTAGGCAGAGACTCAAGCAGGAGCTTGAAGCAGAAAACATAGAGGAATTATACTGGCTGGCTCACTCTCTGCCTCACTCACAGGCTCCTGCTTAGTTACAATTCTTCCACAGCCCAGGATCACCTGTTGAGAGAAAGTGTTACCTACAGTTGGCTGGGCCTTCCTACACCACTTCAATCAGGACAGCTTACAGTCATGTCCACATACTAAGCTGACAAAGATAATTACTCAAATAAATCTCTCCCACCCCCACCTCACCCCCACCCCCACCCCCAGGAGACTGTAGCCTATGCCACATTGACAAAGGTGAACAGAACAGTACAAATTCGTATATTATCTCTGAAATTCTTTTCAAACATCTGTCACTTCTGATCACCACACACATGGCACACAGTTAAAGAGTATACACTGAGAGATATGCTCTTAGGCAACTGTGTAGTTCTGAGAATAGTTACACAGAACAGCTACACACACCTGGCCGTACAATCCCCTGCACATACAGACTATACAGTGTGCTTCCTACTGCTGTAAGAACTACCATTTAGCCGGGCAGTGGTGGCGCACGCGTTTAATCCCAGCACTTGGGAGGCAGAGGCAGGTAGGTTTCTGAGTTCAAGGCCAGTCTGGTCTACAGAGTGAGTTCCAGGACAGCCAGGGCTACACAGAGAAACCCTGTCTCGAAAAACCAAAAAAAAAAAAAAAAAAAAGAACTACCATTTAGCCTATTGCTCCTAGGACCGTGATAGACACAAGAACAGTGGGTTAAATCAGGTACAAGAGGAAATGCTGCCATCTAGACACACAGGAAACACAAGGCACACGTTACGTTGTCAGCGTAACATGTAAACTGCTAGGCAAGAACCTTTTATAAGTACAAGGAGTCCACTGTACAACACTAGCAAATAACTGTAGTGTAGTGAACACACACACACACACACACACACACACACACACACACACACACACACTATATATGTTGTCGTGAGGGTGCATATGCAGTGCCATGCAGTAGACTTGCTCATACCAGCACCTTCATAAATGTGTGAGAAATGCATTGTGTTTCAATATTGCCTGGCTATGCTGTGGCAGTGGGACCTTTTCCATTCCATTATAGTCTATGGGAAACCCCCCCCCCCCATTGTTGACCAAACGGTCCCAGGCAACTTGCTTCTGTAAATACCCCTTTCATGGCTGCCCTGCCCGTGAGAATGAGGATTGGTTTTGAGATATCAAATTCTCAGGGCATCTGCTTTGTTAACCATTTTATTCTTTGTGTCTGACGCAGGGTAAGTGTCCAAAAGATATATGTTGGCAAACTGAGTGAATTAGTTATCAAATAAAAATTGGAAAATATATGTGCTCCAATCTGAGGTCTTTAAGTATCTGGAGCAGAAATACATACCTATTGTATGAATATAAATGCAATATGTTAATGAATAATGCTTGGGGTCTGCTCCTTGAGATTTTACAATCTAGACCTTCACATTTTTAAGCACATTATAAAACAAACTATAAGACATAAGGGGACATAAGCAAAGAGTGAAAGGAACAGAGAAAAGGCCATAGCTCTTGGCAGGTGATCATGGGAGGCTGTGAGACAGAACATTCTTGGTGGCTTAGTTATTTTTCCATTGTTGTGGTAAAACTCCCTGAGATAAGCAACTTAAGGGAGAAAGGGTTTATCCTGGTTCACAGTTCCTAAGTGATTCAGTCCATCAAGACAATAGAGATGGGAAGCTGGCTGGCCACTTTGTATCCACACTCAGGAAACAGGGTGTGTACAGGAAGTGTGACCCAACAACAAAATGCCCAGCTCTCCACCCCAAGAAGCTCACTTTCTCCTGAAGGCACTGACTCTAAAATGTAGCTGGGCTTTGCTACTTTATTGGTTCTTCTTTTTCCCCACTCTTTATTCTCCCTCCCTGTTTCAACCCCTGTCACTAGATAGGAGAGAAAGGATAGAAGAGAGAGAGAGAGAGAGAGAGAGAGAGAGAGAGAGAGAGAGAGAGAGAGAGAGAGAGAGCCCTCAATCTGTTTTCTCTCCTTTTGTTTCCTCTTTGAGCATGACTACTAACAAACCACAGCCTGGACCCTAAATGACCAACAATCACCCACCCTGTCTATCGGCGCCCTTATACACTCTCTGAAAAGTTCCCAGAATTCTAAACGTTGCAAGACTGCAGAAGCTATCTGAGGCTGGCAAAACCATGCCTCTGCTAGAGCACGAGGCAAATCATACTCAGCTGCTGTGAAGCAGTTCCATATCCCCACACCTGGGATTAAAACAAAAAATGTATTCTTATAATATTTCTGTGGTGTTGTTTGTTTGTTTGTTGTTAAGAAACCAAAATTCCAGAGTTCTCACTATACCCAGAGGTTCCGTGGCCTTCCCAAACAGTCCCACCAGCTGAGGGTCAAGTGTTCAAACACATCAGCCTATGGAGAACCATCACAATTGGGGTCATAACACCTGGCCTTGTACAGCCTGGACGGAGTGGAGGCAGCGAGGAATGGTCATACTGTGCAGTGGTGGCTCTGCAGAGTATGCTTACCTGCTTACCACCTCCCTGGATGTCCCTGCGTGGCTGAGAATCTCCTGGTAACCAGGTGAGGCTTTTTCAGTCCCCTGTGAAGCTGTCCCATGTTCATAAGCAAATTGGGCTTGCCTTCTGATTGCCTTAATTGGGTGGCTAATTTCCTGAATGTTTCCAGTAGACTCCTAGGGACTGGAATGTGCACATCAACTGAAGCAGCCACAGGCCCACCCTCTGGTATGGAGTCTGGCATGAGGGCTGGGCAGGGACCCAGCAGTCTGGCCACAGCACACCAGCCCAGAGGATGCTTTGGTTTATGCCAAGAGGCTGCTGGGAAAGATGGAGGTCTTTCTACTGGTTCTTTGGCATGGCTTCTCTTCCCATCAAGCCTGTGGACAATGCCACTCACTGATGGCAGGGGATGGATCCAAAAAACTGGGAGGCTGTGGAGTAAAAGTCTGCAGAGATACGGTCAGAAGAAGCCTTGAAGGTGGGCTGGACAGGTGTGTGGCAGCCAGGAGAATGTTGTCCAGTGGATATCATGGAGAGTAAGAACAGTGTCCAAGACAAAAGTCTGAGGACTCCCTGGGTGAGGGAACCCCAGCCCACCCCAGTCTGGAAGTGCTGTCTGCCATGATGCCTAGAGAGGCCTTGCACAATAGCTTTCCAATCTCTCTAGCTCCTCATACTCATAGAAGGGTGTCTAGCTCCCATAGCATCCCTGGAGGGGAGGAAGAGGATGGCCCTCAGAATCGTATTGTTTCAGAGCCTCTGCCTTGAGAAGCCACACAGTCCTGTCAGAGGCTTCAGACATGTTTCTCCTTAGGACTGACTTAGACTCCAGGAAGGAGCAGACCCACCATGACAGTGTGTTTCAAACATGGAAGTAAGAGAAGCATATCCTGCAAGGGAGGAGTATATGGCACCCAAATCTATCTCGGTATCAGTTTTTTTCAAAGGCTGAGTGCCCAACCGTGTCCTACTGAATCAGAACCCCATGGGGAAGGGCAGGTCATAGTCTTTTTAAAGCTCCCAAGGTGAGGCTAATGGAGGGCAGCATTCAATCCTACAAATGCTGCCTCTGTATCAGGGAGGTAGGCCTGGAGAGGCGACTCATCAAGGTTGGTCCAGCCAGAGTGGAACCCAAGTTTTATAAGGTCTGGTTCAATAGATGCTTGATGACACTAGGCCTGGTCAGGTAAAGCTGTTCTGCCCACCCAAGTTCCCTGGGCACTCCTGACCTCACTGTCACACATGCTCAATTCTTCCAGAGCTTCACAGCCTACAGCAGGCTCATTCTTCACTCTTCTTCCCTGGGAGAAAATAAAGTGTTTATCTCTACACATTTTTCATGAAATCATCTTGCCCATGACACTGTAGACCACAACAGATCAAACTCCAGAACAAGGGCTGGCTGTGGGCTCTGCAGGACTTGGAAAAATAGAAGAGTTAACTGTCTTCCAGAGTGGAAGACAACACAATAGGGTGGGAAAGCGGACCTAACTTGGAATCAGGCAAGCTAGCTTTGGAATCTGCTTTTGCATCTGAGCTGTGAACCCAGGCCTCATTTCATCTGCATGATGAGGCTCCCAAGGGTGCAATGGTGATCACAAGGTTGTGTTAATAAAAGAAAGTAGCTGGGGGGTACAGTCAGGCTAGGCTAGGCTTGCTGCTGTAACACGCAAGCCCCACAATCTCAGTGCACAATGCAAGCCCCACAGGGCATCAGCAAGGATGGGTTAGAACATAGGAGGGTAGGAGCCTACTGATGGGGCATTCTGAGGATCACTCTACCGTCTCTACCGCCACCTCAACATCAGCCCCCAGGTTAATATGGACAGGAGACAGGAGACAATCACATACCAGCTCTAAAATGTGCCCCTCACCAAGACACCCATTATCCCATGGACATTTCTGTTGGGTGTATGTAACTCCAAGAGACACATGCTTAGAGCAAGAACACACATGAAAACCAATTTTTGAAGTGGTAAGAAGGGAGACTGACAGAGTAAAGACAGAGCCCAGGTTTCACGTCCCGAGTTATACAACTACCAAGAGACACTTCTATTGTATGGTCTATTCTTCCTTCGGAATCATTTGCCTTTCTAGCCAAATACTGAAAAAGAAACATTTTCTATGGGTTAAAAATATCTGAGCAGACACAGTGAGATTCCATGTCAAGCCTTCCAGCTCCTCTGTCAGGGCTCATGACACCTGTCATATTTCTTTCTTTTTTTTCTCTTTTCTTTTCTTTTCTTTTCTTTTCTTTTCTTTTCTTTTCTTTTCTTTTCTTTCTTCTTCTCCTTCTTCTCCTTCTCCTTCTTCTCCTTCTCCTTCTCCTTCTCCTTCTCCTTCTCCTTCTCCTTCTCCTTCTCCTTCTCCTTCTCCTTCTCCTTCTCCTTCTCCTTCTCCTTCTCCTTCTCCTTCTCCTTCTCCTTCTTCTTCTTCTTCTTCTTCTTCTTCTTTTTTTTTTTTTTGGTTTTTTGAGACAGGGTTTCTCTGTGTAGCCCTGGCTGTCCTGGAACTCACTCTGTAGACGAGGCTGACCTTGAACTTAGAAATCCACCTGCTTCTGTCTCCCAAGTGCTGGGATTAAAGGCGTGTGCCACCACTGCCCGGTGCCTGTTATATTTCTAAGTGGCTTATGCTTGTCAGCAATAGTACTTCCTCCGTAAACAGTGGAATTTGAGGTATGACTTACAGAATATATATTGCTCTTCAGTATATGCTTGTGACTTGGGGGTGTACGTTTACCTTCTGGGTCTCTATGGTTTCCTTTGCAGAGAGATTGTCTGTCAACCAACCTCTTTCTGTAGTATCTTCATTATTCTCACTGGGGGATCCCTGGCTTTTGGGGATGTCCCAACTCTGCAGAAGTTAATTAGATGGCAAGCCCTGGAAACTGTTACCCACTATAATAAAGTCAAAGAGCTCAGTGCATCGAGGGGAAAGGCTTTGCCAGTGGACCTCTTCAGCTTACACCAAGTGCTTCTTTATGAATCAAAATGCATCCAGCCAGGGAGAAGGTTCAGCAGGTGAAGGCCCTTGCTTCTAAGCCTGATCAGCGGAGTTCAATCCATAGGACCCACATGGTAGAAGGAGAGACGTGAAACCCATGAGTTGTCCTTTGACGTCCACTTGCACACGGTGGTGCACTTGTGTGAGTGCACACACACACATGCACACACACATGCACACACACTTATTTCATGTAACTAGGAAAATGTGCTCTGGAGCTCTGCTAATGACTAATCACACACGCATGCTATATCCCCCTGCTAGTGAGCCAGGATGTGCATGGGCTTTGAGATCAGGCAATAAAACAACTGCTTTCATAGACACTCCGGGGAAGAAGAGAAAAGGAAGGCAGTCTACAGAAAAAGAATTCTACTCTAGATAGAGTGAGAGATGGAAATGATGCAAAGTCGGGGAAGAGAGAACACCGTGAGCTGCAGGTGATATTTTAGACATTTCTGAAGGAGTCCATCCACTAGAGGCATGAATGACAGGAGCAGGTCAGTAGTGCTAGGGCATGCAGGATGTGGCAGGGCCATTCAGTGTGTGTGTGTGTGTGTGTGTGTGTGTGTGTGTGTGTGTGTGTGTGTGTGTGTGTGTACATGGCTGTGAAGGATGTTTGCAGGTGCCGCAGATCATAAGCCCACCACACCTTCTGTAGGTTGATTGATGGCCACTTGGAGTGCTGAATCCAGCTGGCAGAATGAACAAGGTAACTAGGTACTTCAGACTGTTTTCTGAACCCCTGTTCTATCTCTCCTTCCTTGCTGAGGCAGGAAAGAGCTAAGCATAGTCAGCAAGGAGCAGGAAAGAGGAATTACTTCCAGGTGGTCAGGAAGAGGAGGAGGAGGAAGAGGCAAGAGCATCACTAGCTGGTGGCCTGGGAAGAAGGCAGATTGTACTTCCAGAGTCCGTTTACTTCTGCCCACTCTGCCACCCAGCCTTTTATATGGTCTTATATGAATTCATGCAGTTGGAAGGGGTCTGGGGCTCTTTCTGAACTCTCCTGAGAGTCTGAAGGAGGGAGTGGGAGGGAAGATCTCCTGTCTCTCAGGAAGGGGTCATGGGACCCTGATTAATTCAGTAAGTGGGACCTTCTGGTCAACCCTGGGGAGGGACAAGAGTTCAGAAAGCAAACCTGGCTCACCCACATCGGCATCTGCTCACTGCGCTCCATCACCCTGGTAATTGTTTTTCTTGGCATGATGGGGTAGTAGGTCAGGTTAGATTCTTTTCTTTCAAATATTCTACTGACATCAAAGTGGAAGGGATGGAAGGTAAGGAGAAATAATCGGGGAGGATCTGCAGGTTTCACAACTGCTTTCATGTCAGGATGTGGAGGAATGCTGGGGTGGGCACAGCCTCCCCCAGGTCACGGAAGTGTGGGGTGGGAGTGTGGGGTCCAAACACAGAAATGATCTGGACTGATAGGAGGGCAGCAGACTGCACAAAAGCAAGAGTCAAGGGCAAGATTTTTCAAGCTGAGATAGTGCGGTGGATAACACAGAGCTTAGTTAGGACAATAAAACATTCAGTTGGGAGGAGACCTGATAAGACAGGAGAAACATGGAGAGACAGTGTGGGGGGTGTGGTGCACGCTTGATACGGGACCTTCAGAAGGGACAGGCTTCTGAAGTCCGGGTGCTCTTGCTGGCGAGTGGCATCTCTAAGCATGCTCAGTGTCTCGTGTTTCAGATTCTCCTGGACTCCTGTATCCCAACTTCATCTATTCCCAACAATGTAACGAAAAATGAGTCAAGGGGAGTGAGGGAAGTGGCTCGGATGGGGTGGTAATGTGTTTCTGGCGTAAGCATGCAGACCTGGGTCTGGGTCTCTCAGGGAAGCTGAATGGGCACTTGTCTGGAACTCCAGCTCTGGCAGAGGCAGAAACACGGGGATACCCAGGTTGGCCAGCTAGGTTCAAAATGGACAGCTTCCAGTTTCAGTGGGAGACCCTGTCTCAAAAATAAGAAGGAGAGCAATAGAGAAGGACAGCCAGCATCCATCTCTGTACTTTACACATGCACGGTGCGTGAGAGCACCACATACACCCCTCCCATGCATCCACATGTACTATACGCACACACATGCACACGCATGAGCACCAGCACACACACATACACACATACATACACATGAAGACACACACACAAACACACATACATACAGGGACACATGCACATATACATACACACGCCACACGAACGCACACATACACATATGCATACACACATGCACACACACATATACACATAGACACATGAGCAAATATGCCCACAAACACACATACACACAGGAACATATGCACACCACACCAATACACACACATGAACACACACATATGCACACATACATACACATGCACACACACATATATGAACACATACATACATAACACATGCACACATACGTACACACACATACACATGAACACATACACACATAAACACAATACACACACAAACAAATGCACACATACATACATGCACATATACATATACATCAGAACACACACATGCACACATACACACACACACACACACACACACGCACACATACACACACATACACACACACATGAACACACACACACACACATACTCACACGAACACGCTTCACTTTCGTTACTCAGCCTTGGCCTTTGGACATCAGAGGGTGTGAGTCTGAAAGAGAACCTGTCAGGTGACGCAAAGTGAAGGTCCTCCTCAAGTGTTCAGAACCTCTTCACAGGGGGTTTCCTAAGGTGCAGAGCACCCACGTGGGAAGCCTCCACCCAGGAGAAAACTCTCAGGGGGGAAGCCCTGGAGGGTGGGGGGTAGAGGTGGGGGATACGAGGGGTAACAGGCTGGGTATTATAGCCAGAAGGCAAAGGCAAATCAGAGCCATGTATTGCCTGCCATGAACAGCCATGCCACAAAGAAGCTGGTGTCTTCTCACCCTGTTTTCCTGAATGAGTCCGCTGCAGCCTGTGCCCCACGAGACCCCAAAGGATCGTGGGTGGTCTTTCAGCCTTTTACTCCATGCGTCCTTTTGAATGGAACATGCATTTTTTTTTTTTCAGCAGTATGGCTTGGCAGGGCGCTCAACAATAACAACAACAACAATAACAACAACAACGACAACACCTTTCAAAAACACGAACATTTTACCTCAAAGATAGGTATGCTCAGAAAATAATCAAGGCCAATATTCAATATTCATAGTGGATTGAGGTCTGTGAGTCAGGCATGACAAAACCAATTTATGTCATTTTATTCCAGTCTCATGATAACCCTGTCAGGATTATATCATTATTCTCTATCCACAAGACCTAAAAAAAATGCATATTTGCCTGAAGTTGTGGAGAACAATATTTAAATCCAGGTGATCCCACAGTCCACTTTTTTTTTTTTTTTTTAATGTGTATGAGTACACTGTAGCTGTCTTCAGACACACCAGAACCCATTACAGATGGTTGTGAGCCACCATGTGGTTGCTAGGAATTGAACTCAGGACCTGTGGAAGAGCAGTCAGTGCTCTTAACCGCTGAGCCATCTCTCCAGCCCTCACAGTTCATTCTTAGCTCTCCTAATTGTCTCCCCTTCAGGACATGCACGACAATTTATGTATAAACATTGGCTAAACTCGTGGTGATTTAATTCCTGTGAAATCTTAGGGAGGCGTGAAAAATAATGTCGTAGGACATTTGAATGTCATGGAAAATTATTCACAACTATCTACAAAAGTCTAACATGCAAACCCAAAATATAGTAGTTGATGCCAATATAATAAACTATTGGCATTGTAGTTAAAGTAATATTGGGCTTGTAGATTTTTTTCTTACTAATGCATTCTGAAGTTTTAAAATTTTTCTTTTTTTTGGATTTTCGAGACAGGGTTTCTCTGTGTAGCCCTGGCTGTTCTGGAACTCTCTTTGTAGACCAGGCTGGCCTTGAACTCAGAAATCCGCCTGTCTCTGCCTTCCAAGTGCTGGGATTAAAGGCGTGTGCCACCACTGTCCGGCGAAATTTTTCTTAAAAGAAACAGCATTGCTTTTTGCTAACCAGAAAAGAAAGAAAGAAAGAAAGGGGGGAGAGAGAGAGAGAGAGAGAGAGAGAGAGAGAGAGAGAGAGAGAGAGAAAGGAAAGGAAGGAAGGAAGGAAGGAAGGAAGGAAGGAAGGAAGGAAGGAAGGAAGGAAGGAAGAAAAGAAAGTATTGTAAATATTTGCTTTTTGCCACGGAAATTGATACCTGGTCAGAAATTTTGGAAACTACTTTAAAATATAAATGAGGAAGTAACCCTATTTCTGTTACTCAGCGGCACGGGGATTACTTTTCTTGGAACATTCTGGGTTTGGTCTTTCATCTGGGCATATTTGTTAGTTGATGCTGCAAGGGCGTGTTTAGGTTTAAATGAGAACTATGTTGTTTAACTGGCCAAAAAGAGCGAGGAAACTCCATTCCTATGTAACCATCTTCACATTGGAGTGTGAAGTCAGTAAGGGCAGGATGGTTTTGCTTGCGATTGTATTTTCAGCCCATAGTACAATGCCTGGCACATTGTAGTCTCAGTAAACACTTGTGGAATGACTAAGGGGGTGGGGGCGCTATAAAGTTTTGTATCACCTCTGCTGATCTTTTGCATTGGGAGAAGACCACTGATCCCCCAGGCAAGATGGGGGGCCATGGGAGGAACCTTAATGCTCGTGGTTAGAAATTGAGATTTGACATATGAGACCACTGGGACTCACTTTGGTCTTCCAAGGAGGGGATGCTACATGATCAAAACCATGGAACGGAAACGCGATTCTGGCAGCTGTGCCGGTAGATGGCTGGGTCAGGGGCGCGGCAGAGGGGAAGATGCTGAAGGCGGGAAGGCAGGAAGACTGCCCTCACTAGCTCCAGCCAAAAAACTCTTTGCAGTTAGTTATCCCTGCCTGGAGAGACAGCGTTTGGCCCGGGGTTTGCTAATGCGCACATCAGGAAAACAGTACCTCGAGGGAGCTCTGCTTCTGGGGACCAGTGCAGCCAAAAGAATGGAAATCAGAGCCAATAGGGTGGGGAAGGGCTGAGAGAGGCGGAGGTGCTGGTGCCAGCAGTCCAGTGCAACCCAAGTTGAAGCCCTACTCCCCCCTCCGACCTCCCCCCACCCCGTCCTCATCTTTTTTGGCTTCCTGGTTGCCTGGGTGTACGGAGGAACAAATTTGTGGTGTGGACGGGTTCCAAGCCAGTCATCCATCATCCACAATGAATCCTCACCAGGCACTCATCGCACACTCGGCAGCCTTACCCTTTCCAAGAGAGAGCATTGGCGGCCGCCCAGGGGTCTGCCAAGGTGACTCGCCAGATTCTCCCCCGAACTTTGCTCTGGTTCCTGCTCTATTCCCCGATTTCTTTGTAATTCAGAAAAAGCAACAACAAACAGTTCTCAGCGCCCTCGGTGCTGGGCCCGGTCCCTCCCTGTGGTTTGGCACGGAAAGCGTCTGGGCAGTCCTGGGAAGATTATCAAACTTGCTCCGCTGGGCAGGGGCTGCAGTGCCAGGAGCGCCTAGGTCCAAGGCTGGGTCGCCCCAGGGCCCAGGGTGTAGCTGAAGGATTTGGCTCTGTCCCTGGATCTGGGCGGGGCCGACGGGCGACTCCGCCCACCACGTGCAGGTGGGCAGGGCTTGCCTGGCTAGTGACTAATGGGCCCATCTTGCCATGCCTCAGTTTCTTCATGAATAAAAGGTGGTTGATAGACTCCATCCTACTTACCACCTGGGTGTCAGCCACAAATACAGCAATTACCATATTTAATATTCATTAACTAAGTGCTTGCATATAATATAAATTATTAGTATTGAGTGCTTAAGATTTCAGGACTTCATGACCAGGAGTAGTGGCTGAGCTCACACCACACCTGGCTTTACCTGACACCTCAGTCACAACTCACAATGCCTTAAAATCCTAGGTTCTTAAGGGTGGAGCTCATTCCAGGCAACCTCATAGCTCCATTGGGCAGCGCCTTTTAGAACCACAGGATGCTGGATGGTGATTGAGTTATTGAATAGCAGAGTGATCATGGCTACAGCAATGGGGGAGGGGATCATTTTCTGGACATGCAGGTCAATATGATTTTAGAGGAGTGGGGTGGAGCGATCTTTTACCGCAAATGATTGGAGGCTCTTCCTTCAAAGCGCCGGAGAAGTCCCCTTTTCAGTTAAAGGTTGTAAAGATACAAGTAAGCTCTTATCTTTACTGGGTGGGGGCAGGGGGGTCTTTTTGTAAGGTGAGCGACAGAACTATGAAGGGTGTTTTAAATTCCTCTCCTGTGGTACTGATGGAAGTCACTCATGAGAGCTTAACGGGAGTTTGGGAAATTTACCAGATGATTACAGCACAAGGTATCAGTCTTAAAGGACAGATCATGAAACTGTCAGTTCTCATAACTGGGAAACCTACTGGGCTTTATCTCCCAGCAGCTGGGGTTCACACCTGCGAAACTAGACCTACTGTGTGTGGCCTCTGTGCCCCTCTCAGGGCAAGGGAAGTAAAAAAAAAAAAAAAATATATATATATATATATATATATATATATATATATTCACCCCCAAAGGCACTTGATTCTGTGTGTTTCTGCCCTGCCTTTGACTGACAGCCAGTCAAAACAAAAGATAATCTCACACCCCTTTTCTCTAATAGATAATAATTTATTATTTCTAATAGATAATAACCTGTTATTTCTCTAACAGATAATCTGAGTACAGACACATAGAAAAAGGCCTGGCTATTCAGATGGAGGCACCACTTGGCTAAGTATAGATACTGCAGTTTAAATATGGTAAACTTGGAATAAATTATTAAAATATTTTAATTTAAAACACATAAAGACTCTGTTGCTTTGGAGCCTGAAACCTATGCATTACTTTTATTAAATATTTTCTCTCCGACAAGCATGCATTTATTAGAAAATGTTGTATTCCCAGAAAAGTAAATGAAAGACAGAGAGTTCACTCTGACATAGCAGTAAAAATATGATTATTAACCTGGTGTGACCTGCATCCTATGCAGGTGTCAGCTGGAAGTAAAATGAATAAACTGTGTGAAACAAAAACACAAGACTTCATTCAGCTCTGTTGTTCTGAGCTCAGAATGATTTAGGTTCACAGTGGCATTCACCTCTGGAAGCTAGACAGATTCTCTTCCATCTCTGCTAGGTACCATGCAAGGGAGAAGCATGTTCGCTGGCAAAGGCCATTTGCCTTACGAAGGGACAGTAGCACTTGTTCCTTAAAGGAAGCAGAGATTTCAGAAGAGGACAGGAAGCCCGGGAAAACAGCGGCTTCTACATTTAGGTGTCTGGGATTCTGGAAGCAATTGAGATTAGACATCCATGGCTGGATTTAGCTCCACTCTGGACACAGTTTGCAGGCTTAGAATCTGGAAGTCCAGAGAAAGGCAACTTTCTACAGCATCCTGTAAAGCAGCCAGGCGTAGCTGGGTTCAGGCAGGGTCTCAAGATAAGCTCTTACCAGGGAAATATGACCTCCACAGTAAAATAGATGTAGGCTGGGGGTGGTGGTGTTGAAGTCCTGCTGAGAAATGTGGCATGTGTGAGTGACAGGCTCAGCTTCTGTGGGTGTTCTGGGGCCATACTGTCAATTAGAGGAACAATAGAGACGTTTGTGAATGGAAGTCATTATGGAGAGCTGCCTTACAAGTTACTATGAAACCTACCCGAAAGGAGTCGGAAGTCGGTATCAGGCAAGAATGTTCAGCACACCACAGACCAGACCCAAGTATTGGGGATGGGTTTTTTTTTTTTTTTTTTTTTGAAGGGTGGTGTCATTTAGAACATTTTTTTCCAGCAGTTACAGTCTGTGCAAGCCCTCCTTTGAATAGCTTGGAAAGAATCATGGTGACCTGGAAGGGTTCACTTGTTTTTCTCAATCCCAAGCTGAGAGCTGGAGGGCTTCGGGGCTGTCGGGAAAGGTCTTTGTACGCCCTTTAAGCCTCCATATTGCCAACCTAATCCTGCTCTCAATCTGTTCTGGGATAGAGGGAATCACTTTTGGTATGTGTTTCCTGCTTTGCAGAGGACGTTTCTGTGACAGCAAGGACTGAAAGCTGTTCTGCTTTGAAGAACACACACACACACACACACACACACACACACACACACACACACACACACACGTACACGCTCCAAGTCTTCTGCATTCATAAGCAGTGATCATACAGAAATGTCTTGAAATCCATTCCCCATCGGAAAAAGGTGGTGGTGGGGGATGCAGGCCAGTGGGGGTGGGGCACAAAGCTGTGGAAAGTTTTTTTTTTTTAACTATGGAGGGTGAAAAATATCCAAGACATTTAAAAGGCATGTCCTACATACAATAAATGTGCCAGTGATAACTTGCAAATGCAGAGGAGCTGCTGGAATAACTGAAGTTATCTGCTCATCTGGACCAGAAGCGCTAGGAAACTGTTATTCTGGATGACTGGTTAATGAAAATTCAAACACATGGAATATCCTCCGGCTTTGTCCTGGAGGTTTTATGGGGTAGAGCTGACTTAGACATGCTCCTAGTTACAGAACAGTGGCACAGTCAGTTACCGAGGGGTCCTCATGCCGAAGTCCCTGCACTGAGCCTCTGTGGCCAGCACATCTGACTTCTCTTTCCTGTTGGCCACCATTCTCCACCGCCATTTTCTTGGGCTGACAGTGAGTTTCTGTCTTAGTTGTCATTTAAGCTGCTGTGATGACAGTCCCCTGCCCCATACCTGTATCACTGTGTTCTCGGTCCTCCATAACATGCTATGGTTTGCCATGCAGATTTTATAAGCTAGACATGGAAAGCACTCAAAAAAAGCCAGAGCTCAGTAGATACGAGTTACTGTTATTATTGTTCATCTGAGATCAGTATGTGCCCCCCTCTGATGATCAATAAGGGGAGCATAGTGTTTTGTTTAACAAAATAACTAATTTCAGTAAATATTCTGCCTTTTTGACGATTTTTTCCTCTTTCCATTCATTTCTTTGAGTGCTTCTCAGTTTGTGGCTTTTCTTGACTGTTAAATTGAATTAGATTGATCTGTAATTTTTGAGTCTGGGTGCTGAGTAGAGAAAGTGTCCCTGAATTTGAAAGTAATAAAGATAAGACTTCACTAGAACATAGTTTGTTCAAAAAAAAAAAAAAGTCAGAATGGTCTCTTAATGCCTTGCATGCTCATTTTGAAAATTAAAAATTGAAGAATTACAAATATTAATAAATAAGTACACAGCCAGAAGAAAGTAATGAAAATATATTCCATTTAAAAGGCTTTAAAGTGTGGGCTTTCTAGTCATTCATTTTAGCCTTATTTTCAATTAGTCTGAGTTAATGTGCATCTTTGTTTTTGTTTTCTTGTTGCTATGTTAAAAACATAACAAGCAAACAAAACCCTAAGAAAGGCAACTTAAAAAAGAGCTTATTCAGCTTACAGTTCAAGGGTGTGGTCCTTCACAGAGAAGGAGTCACAGTAACAGGAGTCCCGAGTCGTGAGGCAGAAATGAATGCATGTGTTTTAGTGCTCAGCCTGCTTTCTCCACTCTTATGTGTGCTAGGATCCTCTGCCTAGGGAATGGTAACACTCACAGTGGGTGGATTGTTCCACCTCAGTGAATGTTATCAAGAAAATTCCCCCTAGTCATGCTTAAAGGTCCATCTTTGAGGTAAGTCTGGATTCAGTCAAGATGATGATCAATACTGTCATAATGATAGATTATGCATTTGTTGTGGATATTGCTCATCTTTGGTTATGCCAGGGTGGTGGTTTGAATAAGAATAATTCCCCTCCCCCTAATAGACTCATATATTTAATACTTAGTCACCAGGCAGGGAGTAGCACTATTTGAGAAGGATTAGGAGGCATGACCTCGTTGTAGTAGGTGTGACCTTTTTGGAGGATGTGTCACAGGGGTGGGCTTTGAGGTTTCAAAAGTCCATGCCAGGCACTGTCTGTCTGTCTGTCTGTCTCTGTCTGTCTTTCTATCTTTCTATCTCTCTGTGTCTGCAGATCAGGATGTAGCTGTTATGTACTTCTCAGCACTATACCTGCCTGCCTGTAGCCACGCTTCCTGCCATGATGGTAATGGACTAAATCTCTGAAACTGTAAGCAGTCCCCCAATTAAATGCTTTCTCTTATAAGAGTTTCCTTGCTCATGATAGATCTTCACAGTATTGAACAGTGACTGTGACAGCCAGTAAAAAGAGAAGAGTAAATATTAATAGCTACAATTAAATTATCTTCTATGAACTTTGCTCAGAGGGAAAGGTGATGCTGTGTGGGTAGAGCTCATTTGGGTGTTAGCCTCTTTCTGTATCTTGCCTGTGACAGGACACTCCATTCAGCCAATAGTGATTTCTTTGCAGTAAGGTGAAAGGTTTCCCATTTACAAAATTCTCTGATTCATTTATTTATTCACTAAGCCTGTGTTTACTGATAGGCTAATATGGGCATCATGGGCACAGAAAGTGAAGCAATCCCTGCTCTTACTGACCTTGTCTTTTAACTTGTACAGAGTCACACAAGGCAGGGACCATATGTAGAAAGAGCTGGGTAAGAAAGCCAAGAAGCAGAGACAGGGGTGCTGCAATTTGCTTAATCTTGTAGGAGCTGGGACAGACAACAAAACCAGTTCTTAATCAGACAGGCAATAAATTTAGGATTGGTTCTATGAAGAGGACACTGGGCAAGAGACAAAATAGAGATAGTTGCAAGTGTGGCTTAATCTGGGGTCAGGCAAGGGCAGCTTATGGTAAGACAATGGTTGAACAGATACAGGAAGACGTGAGGTTTGAAGGTATCCATGAAAAAGAGGGAGTCTGCGGGGAAACAAACATGAATAACTCAGGGTGAGACCTCATTCAGGAACAATTGAAATAAGGAAGATACCCACAGTTTAGAC
Organism: Uromys caudimaculatus; assembly: GCA_028551405.1. Classification (NCBI taxonomy): domain Eukaryota; kingdom Metazoa; phylum Chordata; class Mammalia; order Rodentia; family Muridae; genus Uromys; species Uromys caudimaculatus. Next base: position 24,730,030 of record CM052711.1, on the reverse strand, counting down.
TGAATGGAGGAGCGAGATACTTGAAAAATTATAGGCAAAGGAATTCTGACCTCAGATTTGCAATAGTGAATGCTCCAGTGGCCAATAAATTATACCTGAGTTTTGAAGATCATAACTTTAAAATAGTCCAGGACCAGAAAGAAGGTTTTATCTTTATTTAGGGTTGAATCAATTTACAGATCTATTTAAAGAGCAGCAGTCAATCTGCAAATCAAATGTCAGGGTTGTGGGGTAAAGGGGAAGGGGGGGGGAGGAAGGAAGGCAGCGCCCTGGTATAGAGGCCACTAAGTACCAGCCTGGAACTACATGCTAAGCCATTTGTCTTATATCTAGGTTTCAAAGCTCTCTCTTGTTAGCAGACACTGGAACAAGAGTGAGTGAGTGTGAGGTGGGGACGGAAAGTCTAGACTTTCTTTAGCTCTGGCTGTGCCCACCCGCCTTCACACAGCGTCCTTACATATGTGCTGTGGACTGTGACAGCCAGGATACAGAGAGGGATCCCAAGACCATTTGTATCTTCTCAAGATTTCTTTCTAAAAATCAAAAAACAAAGGATGTTTAAATTTACATTTGTATTATTTGTTCTCTCTCTCCCTCCCTCTCTCTCTCCCTCTCTCTCTCTCTGTGTTTATGTCATAGAGAACATGGGGAGGTCATTTGACAACTTGTGGAAGCAGGTTCTTTCCTTCTACCATGTTATTCCCAGGGATTAAAATTTCATCACCAAATTTGGCAGCAAGCGCCTTTACACAATGAGCCAACTTGCTGGCCCTACAAAGAATTTGAATTCCTGAAACTGAATCTGAATCTTGAGGTATCTGCATACATCTTCAGAGCCATGATCCAATATGCCCAAGGTCAGAGACTGAGAGTGGTTGACCAGTTGGCTATTCTGCTCCAGGGACTTCATAGTTGGGATAGTGAGTCTGGAAAGATTTGCTTAATACAGTTTCTGTGTTCTCTTCATATAATGCCTGAGAGTCTGAGAGTTTTTCCACTGTCAATCTCAAATAAATGCAGCCAGTTCCATTTATGACCTGAGAGCTAACTGCCTATTTCAGGAATCAAAGCTTGGCTGAGTCATGTAGGTAGCTTTAAAACAGAAAAGAGACTGGATAGACAGCAGAGGGCAGGGGGTCTTATGCAGGAAAAAAAAAACTGGGTAGAAAATTCAGGTGGAGGTAGAAAGAGGAGGAGAAAGAAAAGAGTAGAAGGGAGAGGAGGAATAGGAAGAGGAAGGAGGAGGCAAAAGGAGGAGGAAGACAAGAAGAGGAGGAGGAGCAGACAAGAGTATAATCTGTTGAACCCTGTACGAACATGGACAGAAAAGAACAGATGAACAACTGAGGCAGGAAGATAGTCCTCTGACAGTGCCTTGCCACCAGGGTACGCTCAAACCCAGCAATGTCCCAGTGTGGAAGGAGCCTTGCTTAGTGGAATTCTGGGAAAGGAGGGGGCAAGACTTCATCACAAGGAATCCCAGTGCATGGCTAGGATTGTTACTCCTGGATAAGGCAGCTGAGGGAAGGGAAGGGCAGAGTCCCTGACGCCATGACCTGCCGGGTTTGTCATCTCAGTGGCTCCTTGAGAGAGGGCTTCAGTGTTCAGCATGACTTGAGGGTACCTCATGCCCCTTTTCTGAACCCATCACAGAACTCTCACAGACTTCTTTCCCTACTCTTCAAGAATCAGGAGCTGCTATGGAGTTAAGTCCTGTCTCTACTTCTCCTCAGATGGAAATGTCTTTCTCCTCAGTTGTGGTGTTGTCTAGAAAGAGCCAATATCTGAGAGCTAGGGCTGTTTGCCAGACCAGACACAGTTCCCAAAAGATCCGTGAGTCTGCCTCCTGCTCAGCAGGTGCTTGCAGGCATGCTTAAATTTACTTTTCTGTCTTTGTTCGTCTTGATACCAGGTCGGGTGAGAAAGAAAGAAGAGTATGCATCAGAGAAGGCGGCTGCCAGCTATCACACAATCTCCACTACCCCACAATGCAGTCACGCCAGGCAGGGACTGCGGACAGATGGACCAGAAGGTCTTCAGATATAAGATGGTGCTTGCTTATCAGGCCAAAACCCGGTGCCTTCCTACAGCTGATATTCATTACGGGTCGCCGGAGGTTCTATGAGCCAATAATTCCGATTAACTTTCTTTTTTTTCTTTGGTTTTTCGAGACAGGGTTTCTCTGTGTAGCCCTGGCTGTCCTGGAACTCACTCTGTAGACCAGGCTGGCCTTGAACTCAGAAATCCGCCTGCCTCTGCCTCCCAAGTGCTGGGATTAAATATGCCACCACTGCCCGGCTCTGATTAACTTTCTTATTTGTTTTAGATGGGAGGAAATTTCTGCCTGATTCCATTTAGGAAACACACCCTCCTTGGTCAGTCAGACAGGAAGAGTTTAACCACTTAGATGTAGCATGTCTCCTGGGGAACTAAGCTGTAGTTCGGTTGGGTAAAATCTCTTGAAGGTTCAGTGTTAAAGGATTGTTCCCTTCCCCCCAGCTTGATGCTTTATGAAATTTCAAGAGGTGCAACTTGATAATGTCCCTAGCTTGTTGAAAGCTTGTCTTTGAAAGGGGAATCCTGGGACTTCTGGTCTTTCAGGCCTGAGGAGGTGAGTGTCTGCTCCACAGCAGCCTGCCATTACTGTCTGTCTCCACCAAAACCTTACAGTGATACAAAGCCACAAGGTGAATTTGTCATGGCCTAAAACCTTCAAAATTCGAGGTCCAAATAAATCTTTTCTTTCTGTGAGTGATTTATCACGGGTATTCATTACAGCCAGAGAAAACTGGCCAACACAACTACATAGCAATGAGAACAGCCCGAGTGTCCACAAGGACAGAGGCAAAGTTGGAGTTGTGAAGATTCAACTCAGGAAGGGATGGTCTGGGACTCATGACAGATACTGATGTGTGTCTGAGTTGGGCATGGAGCTTGCTCGGCAAGTGCTAGGGGAGGCAAAGTTTCAGCTGCAGGCAGGGAAAAGGAATCCAAGCTTCTGGGATGAAGAGACATCCCTAGGAATTGTGGGGTGGGGAAGTGTTGTTGTCGGGTGCTGCTCAGAGCAATAAGTAGAAAGGAGAAGGAAATCCCTCCTTTCTCCATCCATGAAGCCACCTGACAAAGCACAGATGAAGTTCTCAGAATCCCAGGCCCAGACTCTCAAAGCAGATAGAATAATAGGTTTAGAGACGAAAGTTTAAAGATTGCTAGAATGTGATGGAACAGGCTTGCAGGGTGGGAGTCCGGGTAAGCAAAAAAGTTAGGGAGACTCAACCAATATTCTTGTATAGACTTAAGTGGGTAAGTAAGATGACCCCCTAAGGCTCTGCTTAGGCTGCAAAGCACTTGGACTTGGAGGCAGCGCTCTGGAGCTGGAAAGGCCACGGGAGAAGTGAGAGCAGGATAGTGCTGCCCTCTTGTGGACACCTGTGGTTCCGCAGCTGGGTAGCTTAGTACTGAAGGCAGGTGACAGAATGACACAGGATGAGGAATGATAGTGTGAGGCTGATGGAGGGGAAGGGGACCTCAGAATTGGTCCATGACTCAAAGAATCTGTGCTTGCTTCTTCAGAAGAATTGTTATCTCTTATCACTGAGGTTCTCTGGACAGTTACGGACACCTGAAGCAGAAGAGAGAAAGCCATTTCTGCATTTTGGAATCTTTAAAGCAAAGAGGTTTGGACTGGAGAGATAGCTCAGTGGTTAAGAGCACTGACTGCTCTTCCAGAGGTCCTGAGTTCAAATCCCAGCAACCACATGGTGGCTCACAACCATCTGTAATGGGATCTGATGCTCTCTTCTGGCGTGTCTGAAGGCAGCTACAGTGTACTCATATACATAAAATAAATAAAATCTTTTTTAAAAAGAGCAAAGAGGTTTGTTGTTGTTTGTTTGTTTGTTAAATACCAGAGAGTAAGTTGGCCAACACTGTTCAAGGATACAGGCCAGAGTTCAGATCCTGATGTAAAAGCCAGCCATGATGGTTTGTGTCTGTAACTCTAGCATGGGCAAGTGGAGGGAGACAGGGAGTCTCCAGGGATTGCCAGCCAGCCTCGCTGTAATAGTGAGTTACAGGTTCAGTGAGAGACTGTGCCTCAAAAAACACAGGGGGGAATGAAGGAGGAAGAATCCAGTGTCAGCCTCTGCCTCTATGTGCACAGAATGTGTGATTGTACCTACATGCACACTCCCTTCACACACACACACACACACACACACACACACACACACACACACACACACACACACACACAAGAAGGACCCGAGAGTAGATCTTTTAGGATAGAAAATAATTCACTAAAGGATTATGATCATGCCCCACTAAAACTCCATGACGGATTGATGAATTTTAAATGTTAGATAATTTACACACATCGAGAAATACTATTATCTTCTTTTTGACTCTTGAAAGTCATTTTAAAATGTAAATTCCACTCTCAGTTTGCAGGACATGAAGACAGGCCGGAGGCTGGTCTGGACATGGGGCTGTGGTCCCTGGACCTCTGATGAAGGACCACACTTTCACAGGGAAGACATTGGTGCTATGGCAACCTGTAACCATCAGTGCCTGCACTCCCCCATCACAACTCAGGAAGCTGACTTCGTGTGTCCACAGGAACTGGCTCCATGGCTCCCCAGGGTGGGGTAAACCGGGCTCTCTGTTCCCTGATGGACCGCCTATTTTGGGGCACCTGTGGGAGGAGCTCTGCTCTGAGGTTTACTTTTTTCCTTGGTGCTCAGAGAACCTGGTTCTCAGGTTAACTTATGTTACTTGGCTCTAAGGGGGAAGACATTTGCAGCTTACTATGCTGCCAACACCTCCTCACTAATAAGGACCACCAGTCCTTCAGTGGCGAAGGCACATATCACCCTATGCTCTGCACACAGGACTGGGGTAAGAAAAACACGAATTTTTACATGATTTACCAGGAGCTCAATAACACACATATCTTTGTTATAATTTCTCTTAAATCCGTGGTGTTATTTGCCCCCGGATAATTAAATCCACAAGCGGCAGGTATGAGTAGAGAGACTGTGGAGGGGAAACTTGAAGGGTTTAATTGCCTTTTATGGTATTCTCCTCTTTGATGTTTAGGATGCTGTTATCTTTTGGATAACAGAGACAGGAGTGAAGGCTGTGTATTTGTGGTTTGTCAGATGCACACAAAAGCTCCCTAAGGTTTCTTAGGGCCAGTGTGACACACACTGGACAAGGCAGGGGGGTCACTGGTGGTAAGCTTCCCATGTTCTGCACATCACAGTTCACTTTCCTTCACTTCCTGTCCACTCTGCAGGCTTCAAGGAAACAGAAATCCCAAGACACAGATGCATTTTCCAGTGAAAGATGTAAAATCAGCTGGTGATACTATGAAAGAGATTTGCTGAACAGCCTGGAAAGGAACAGGTGCAGAAGAGGTGTTCTGTGGAGATCCATTTGAGGGCAAAAGAGGCACAGAAAAAGATGGACGAAGACTCTGTCTGTACCGAAGCACTGGGTTATGCTAAGGGAGTGGCAGGGGACTCGAACTGTCGGAGGCTGAACCCTGAGCGCCCAGCATTGACTGGAAGGGGGAGAAGGGATTTGAGGGTAGAGATCCACGTGTGAAATTTCAGACTTGCCTTGGGACACGCAGAACCACAGTCACCACTACAGTCTCACAGTCCTGCCCAGAAAACCCACAGAGCCCCTGGTCTGTGAAGGGGAAGGCTGGCTAGCTATGTGCTAGAGCCTGTGACTAGAGCTTCTTGGTATGGGACAGAATCCAAAGCATACTCAGAAAAGCAGGCCAACGGATTCACAAACGCCCTGCGGTGTAAGGAGGTGAGAAATAGCATCTGCTCTGTGGCTCAGGGGAGCAGACTCAGCCTGGGAATGAGTCAGTGGGAAGATGAAATGCTAAAGTCCTCTGATGGCCACAGTCCCATCACCCTGCCCAGATGTGGGAGATTTCAGACAACTTCAGGCCACACCCATCTCCCATGCTGGCCAGCAGTACAGCCGACCAAGTGTCCGCACAATCCAGCCTTTAGCTGTGTTGGTCTGGAGGGAGGACTAGGGGGCCACAACCTGATGAGGGAGGCCCGGGGAGCCTGCAGCCAACAGCAGCGGCAAGACACCTGCGGGCGGGTGTTTGCTCACTGCTGAACTTGGCAGTGATGTACCCCAGCAGCTTTCTGCTGACATCCAGGGTGGGGCTGCCTCTGCTCACTTGTGAAGTCAATGAGATAATAGATGTGCAAAGGCTTGGGAAGGCCACCAAGCTCCTTGCTACACTCTCCCCTGCTGCTCCTGAAGCTCCCATTTCTGCCTCGCCACACCCCTCAGCCTCACATCACAGCCAAACAGAGGCTGAGCATTGGTAGACTTGATTTCTAAGAGTTCCTGCATCCAGCTCATTTCAAAATCGGTTTCTGCTGTCTCTGCTCTGGTCCTGGCGTTGGGTTTCTTATTTATTCCAGTTTTTGTCTACTTTTGAAGTCAGCCTCACAGACACCAGACATGGTGATCATAGACCCTCTTCCTGATTATGTAACCCTCTCCTGGTCCAGAGCTTCCAAAGGATTCCTGCTGTCTGCAGGGGAATAAACTCAGAGGCTGGCCACCCCGCTCTGTGCATTCCTGGGGGCCATACAGCTCTCCTTGGCCTCCTGCCCTTGGCCTCTTTGCTCAGCTATGCCATCTGCCTGGAATGCCTTCACCATCGCCCGTCCTACTGACAGTTTCTTCCCCTTTGAAAGTCAAGGTTCGAAGGTTGCGGATAAATTATTGATGGGGTTAAGAGGAAATGGGATCATATTTCAAATGTTGTAAGGAATTAAAAAAAAATATTTTTTTTCCAGTGAGTTCCAGGCTGGTCTGGAACTCACTGTGTACCCAAGGATGATCTTAGACTTCTGTCACCTCGTGCCTTCTGTGATTAGAGATACGTGTCCCCATGTCCAGTTCTATGTTTATTTAGACAGGCAATCTGCTTCCCAAACACATACCCATTAGGATCTTTGGTTTTTAAAAAAATTCTATTAATATGTTTATGCATCAAATATGCATTTCATACAAGGTCTGCTGTGGATGGGGTAAAATTTCAATGAGATTCATTTCTGCCCTGTTGGGACTGCAAAACAATATAGAACCGAGAAGATGGAGCACGCTCTTCCTTTGTGTCTTTCTTTCTCAAGCAAGTCCAGTCACAACTTCCATTCGGGCACACACACATATAAGCTGGACATTGCCCTTCCCCCCCTGGTTACCAGGAAGTTCAGAGACACATATTTGACTCTCAGTTACGGCATTAATTTGTTCACACTAATGCTCAAGCGTAACACAGCGTGTACTTAGAACTGTGTTACAGTCACGTCACCTCGGTTCTTGCTCCTGAAGTCAGCTCATCATACCCGTGTTACCTGTTTGCCTTGTCCTTGGCTTTGAAGCTCTAGCTCACTAGTCTGATGCCTGCACTGTTAACACTGTTTGCTACGTCTTTTCAGAAGAGGCGAGGCACCATCGCTGACGTAAGCCTATTCAAAACATGCATCCACTGTCTGAGTTACAGATTTCCATCCTTTTATTATAGATGGTCCCACCAAGCCACCTAGAGACAGAAACACAACATACACACTGTTAGTTGTAGGGTGTTCATTACATTTTCCTGTGTCACCTTGTTGCACAGAGTGACATTTGCTGGTCTATCCTTTATTCAAATATCAGCTCCAGGTTAAGATTGTGGGGCGCTGGTTCTCTTTTCTGTTTCTAGTATATAATTTTAATTTTAAGAATCCATTTCAATATTGATAATGTTTATACACCACCTCAGATCCTGTTTGGAAGCTAAGCAAGATATTAAATAAACTGATCGACAGTTTATTAGTGACACAGCCGTCTCTCCACTGCAGCTTAACATACTGACACTGCTGGCACATGCCCCGGTCCCCTGCATTCTGAAAGCATCCAGAAGGAGCTGGAGTTTCCTGACAGGGCTGGGAGGGCCTGTCTCCTGTCTGCATGTAGAGTCCATAGAGACCTGCTGCCTGTGTCCTGGGAATTGCCTGCCTAGGGGCCTGTTCATAGCTGCTGGGCCAGCTGGCTTCCTATCATTATGACATGTGATGTCATAGGCGTCATAGGCATGTGAAGGAGAGTGCAGGTTCTGACTCAGCCTGTGTTCCCGTTCACGATCAGTCATCCTGTTGCTTTCAGCCCTCTGATAAGGCAGTGCATCATGGCAGCATGAGCAGAGCAAACCCCAAAATGCTTCATGACTAAGAAAAGAGAGAAAATAAAAGGGAGAGAGAGGGAGGGGCTGAGTTTTCCTACTACTCTTCAGGGACCCATAGGCCTTCTACTAAGTCCTCTGTCTCAGTCTCGGTCTCGGTCTGCCTCTCTCTCTCTCTGCTCTTGCATGCATTGTGTATGTGTGTTTGCATGGGTATGCATATCCTCTCAATACATGTGTATGTGTGTTTGTATATGTGTAGGTGTGCACCTGGGAGGGCCAGAGGTTAGCCTCAGGTGTCATTCCTCAGGTACGACCCGCCTTGTTTTTTCAGACAGGGTTTCTCATTGGTCTGGTGCTCACTAAGAAGCCTAGGTTACCCGGCATGGGATCTGCCTGTCTCGGGATCCTTGGTACTGGGATTACAAGTGAACACCACTGGGCTCTGCTTTTTATTGGGTCCTGAGGATTGAACTCAGTCCTCATGCTGATGAGGTGAGCATTTTATCACCTGACCTATGTCCTGGTCCCCCAGGCCGCACCTCTTTAGGATCTCACTGCTTCCTAGTAGTGCCACAGGCTAGGAAACATGAACTTCAGGAGAAGAGCGCAGGCCCAAACTATACTAACTTCTGTACCCTCTCCCTGGACACTCCAGCTATACAAAATTCTTCGCTAGTACCTCAACATCGGGAGAGCTCTGTCTGATTTGATTATGCATGTGTTGCACAGCAGCCAAAGTGTCCTCGATGATAGACCACACCTCTTCTTGGATCCCCCTGTGTTGATCCTGTACAGTCACTCTGTGTGCTCTGACTTCTTCAGGTTCGTCCCAGGTCTCTCTGTGTAATGTGAAGTGTCACACATGAGTGTCACATATCGGATATGATAGAGGAAGGAGCTCATGGAGGAAGCCTGCACTCTGAGGACCTCTAGAGCCTACATGGGATGAAAGGAGGAGGTAACCAATTTCAAGATGAGCCTGAAACAGACAGCCACAATCCATAGGAACCTTAGTGCCAATGGCTGCTGTCACTCATTTTAATCCAAGGCACACATGCACATGTGCTCAGCAACCAGAGCTTCAGATTTCAACAGAACTATCTTTCAGGAGTGTACCATCCAGAATTCTGAGATAACAGTATCAAGTGAAGAACACTGGGTCTTGACCATGCGCGTTAGTTCTTTCATATGTATGTGTGTATACATGCATGCATGTGCGTGCACACGACATACACACACTAAATCTTCATTCATCAAATGAGGAAGCAGAGGTTCCCTAAAATGAAGGAACTTTCCCAAAGCTATTGTAAATGTCAAAGACCAGCCCGAGGTCATTCTAACTCCACGGCCCATCTTCTTACTATCCTGCTGTGTTGCCGTCTCAGCCACAGAACACAGTCTGATCATGACACCAAGATGCCTCAATCACTCAGGGTGGTGTTCTAATGAGAAATGTTCCTTTAGGAAGTAAAGCCTAGCTGGAGGGGGGTCTGTCACTGAGTGTGAACTTTGGCAGCTCATAATTGCCCTAGTCAAACTTCTCCTCCACCCCCTGATTCCTTTGTGGAGTTGAGAGGTGATCTTCCTGCTTTTCACTCCAGCTGCCCATTGCATGTCTTCTCACCATGTGGACTTTCCCTCTGAAATTGCAAGTCAAGATAAATCCTTCCTTCCAGTTGCTCTGGTCACAACGCTCTATCACAGTGACAGAAACGCACACCCATAGGCTTAGATTTTTCAGAACCTACTTTAATTATGACTCTTTAATACTTCAACCTCTCTTCTGGCCCACCACCCACCAGAAGTAGGGAGAAAGAAAGGTTGATAGGAAATGGGGGGTTGTAGACCTGCTTAGAAATAGTTCTTGGGGGGGGGGGAGGTGATTTCAGTCTTTGTTGTCAGCAATCCAGTCCACTAGCAAAACACCAAACATGGATCCTCATCAGCAGGCCAGTACACTCGTCAAACACCACACACAAATCAGGCAGAACTGTGAGGCCTAAGTCAGTAGAAGTGGCAAGAAGCAGCCAGAACACCAACAGAAGTTTTTTGGTGAGTTTCTCTCTATGAAGCCACAACAAGCGAAGACCAGCAAAGAAAGCAAGGCGAGCCAATGCACGAGTGTCAGCCACTGTCTGTTGGGTTAAACTTCTATTCTTCCCAAACATCACGAGGCTCTCAAGCATCCGCTCCTACAAAACATCTCATGACTCCACTGAGTCTCCAACGAAAGCAGAAATTCCCACCTCACACACCCAGTGACAACTGCTGCCCCTAGACACACAGACTCTGAATACTGAGAGTTTCTGCTTATAATTAAGAACCAAGATGATTGTCCTTCAAAAGTTACATCCCCAAGTGCATGAGTAAATTAGAAGGAGGCACCGAGGTTATGGGTTGAACATGAGGTTGGCCAGACAGAGGATTAGCTGTTTCACCCACACCATTCCACAGGCTCCCTACTGCTCTCAAGTACTGTCTAATTCCTTTTATAAAGATGAGACGAGAACACGAGGAGTTTAAGCAATGCTTGCTCAGAAATGTCGGGGCTGGTGTACAGCTCAGGCCTCTGTGTTTCTAAAGCTCACTCAAGATCATTCTGGAACATTCTATCAGAGTGGACCACAGCTTCAGGGCATTCTCTATGCATGGGATACATATATAGGTAACAAAACGTGGTCCCTTCAATGTGTGACTCAGAGGAGCCTCACAGGTGGGTCTGACTAGGGTGCTTATCAAAGAAACTCACAGTGCAGTGAGCAGACAGGGTGACGTGAAGATGACTCTGAACCTAGTGGACCTTCCTTCACCCCTTGGGCTATTCCTGCTTGCTGGAGAAGGATCTCATTGATATTTCTGGAGCAAGTCCTATAGACATCACCTGACTTCTCTCCTGCTGCGGAGGCTGGGTTGGAAAGCCTCCTCTTGCTCCAGAAAGAGCTGCTGTGCTTAGTAGTTTGGGTCAATTAAGAGACTTGAATGCTAGCTCATAGCCAGGAGATTCATGGGGAAGGAATGCAGAGGTGAGGGGAGTGTGCAGTCCTAGTGTCCTCCCCCTACCTTGAAGTCTCTGGCTACCCTGTCACTGTGTGGCTGGATCTGTGCAAGCAGCAGTGTTTCTGCTTATTTTACTGTGGTTTAAAATGTATTTTGGCATGTCTTAACAAATAACACAACTTTCCCTTCGTGTTCCCTTAATAAAATACAGAAATGAGAGCAAGAAAAGTAAAAGTAAAAAAACATGTCTCTGTCATCCCCACTCTATGCAGGATCACATTCTACCCTCTCCTCATTCTCCCTCCCACCAAACACTGGGCTCTGACTCCTCCTCCTTCCCTTCTCTTTCTAAGGCTTGGCAGAAATGTGTGATTCATGAGTCTGATGTTTTTGTGTATGTGCATGTGTGTTCATAGGTACCTAGGTACATATGTGTGCATGGGCACATGTGTGGGAAGACAGAAGCCAATTAAAGTGTCATTCCTTAGGAGATGTCTACTTTGGTTTTTTGGAGTCAGGGTCTCTGACTGGTGGAGGGTTACTAATTAGCAGGGCTGGCTTGGCGCTGTGTTCCAGGGATCTTCTTGGTGCTACCTCCCCAGTGCTGGGATTACAAGTGTGTGCACATCTTTTAGAATGTAGGTTCTTGGAACTGAACGTGGTGAATGCCTTACCAGCTGACCTACCTCCTGGGCCCTGTTGAGAATGAGAGTGTTGCTTCAGTCTTCTGTGGTAGAAGAGATAACTCCACAGTGGACTCACATGCCTCACTTCATCCACAAACTGCTGCCTGAATGAAGACAGCTGTGTGTGGGAAAGAACAGAATCTGGGGCCTCTCCCATGTGAAGACGTCCCCTTGGTTATGAGGTACTTGTGTAGTTCTGTGCATAGTCCCTATTGAGTGGACTTTACCTGCCCTCTTCCAGTGAGGGTGGCTTCCAGGCCGACCTGGCAAAGACCTTTTGATATTTTGGATGTATGGTAGTCCCCCAAAGCAGTAGTTCTCAATCTGTGGGTCATGACCCCTTGCAGGGGTCTGTTGAACAACCCTTTCACAGGGTTGCCTAAGATAATCAGAAAACTTGCATATTTACATTAAAATTCATAGCAATAGCAAAATTACAGTTATGAGGTAGCAAGGAAGATAATTTTATGGTTGAGGGTCACCACAGCATGAGGAATTGTATTAAAGGGTTGCAGTACAATAAGAAAGTTGACAACCACTGCCTCAGAGGCTCATGTGTTGAATGCTTGGTCTTTACAACAGCAGTGTTTGTAACTGGAGCCCCTGAGATGTGAGTGGATCAGGAGGGCTCAAACCACATCAATTAATTACTGGTCTATTAAGTCCAGTGAGTCCATCAGGAGCAGGGCACAGGTAGAGGAGGTAGGTCATGAGGATGTGACATTGAAGACTGTACTTTGTCTATGGCCTTTCTTCTCTCTCTCTCAGCTTCCTGGCTACCATGAGGTGGGTGTTGCTGAGCTGATGCTTTGTTGCACTCCAATGTCCTGAGATAATAGAGCCAGTGACCATGAAACAAAGTAAGTCTTTCCTTCCTTCAGCTGTTTTTTGAAAACTAGATACTTGTTCTAACAAGGAAAACTGACAAAGTTCCTCCTAAGAGCAAAGTACTAAGCTACGACATACATGTAGTCCCTGCAGCTGATGGTATCTGCCTGAAACTGCAGGGTGTTTGATGTCTGAAACGCTGATTGTTTCCTTGCACAGATAACTGCAGATTTTCACACTGTAGTCTTAATACCAACTATATCATAATGGCAGCTACGGATGATGCCATGGTAAGAGCATGCAATGGGTGTACAGAAAAGGACGCTGGGAGTGAAGTGTTGACACAAAATTAAGTCGTGTTGGTGGATGTTTTAATGGCCCTGGAAAGAATGGGAGGCCCTGGGTATATTGTTGCCAGTTTGGGTGCTCCAGTTTAGGAGAGGCATGGAAGAACTGAACCAAGTTCAGATGCAAATGGATAATGGCTAGGGTGGCTCTTTCATCAGCTGAAGATTCTGGAAGTAGGGCTTCACTTTCTGAATGGGTAACCGAGATCAATCAATGGCCCAGAAGATGGCATCTCCACTGGAATAAATTTTGACCCATTATAAAGCAAATATTTGGACTGGATGAGGTTGAAGATCACTTCCAACTCAAAGAAGCCACATCCTGGGGTCCTACTTAAAGCCTACTCACTTCACTCTCAGAAATTCTCTAAAGAAAATACCTTGGTGAGTTTCTCAGAAGAGAGAGACTATGGCTTGTTTTCTGTGAAGGGCTTCTGAGAAATGGCTCCATAGCATCTTCTCTCATTAAACAGGCAAAGCAAAGCCTGTCAGCTCTGTAGTACAAAGGCTATGTATGTTTCCTAACTCACTGGGAGAGGCCAAATGAATCACAGAAGAGATAACAACAAGCAAAGATCCCACACACACCCCTACCCCTACACCTTAATGACAGCCCCGGCTGTCTTTATGTAGTCCTGGGTAGCCTAGAACATGCAAACCTCCTCCTGCCTTAGTTTCCCAGGTGCAGTGAACATAGATGTGCAAATGTCCTATTTGGATGAGGCACTGTATCTTTACTGATGGACACATCAACTAAGCCTATACCTCAACAAACACTTCACAATATATTCTACTCCTTGGGCCAAAGCTGGTCTAATTTCATAGGCTGCTATATAACTAATGGCCCAGTCCCAGTGGCAAGCTAGGAGTAGAACTGAGCCCTCCCCCAACCTATTGTCTTGTTCACTGCAATAGTTTCATGAAGTCACTGCCATGTAAGTGGCCCCACCCAAGGCCACCCTATCTCCATCAAGTGCTATGTGCCACAGTTGCTCCATGGAGTCTCTCAGGTCCCCCTTGGATCCTGTCTTGCCCATGCCCAGCTCTCCCCTTGGTGCATTTCACATGATCACAACCCCTGCCTTCTCAACTCCCCTACTCTCATTTCCACAGTTTTAAACTAAAAAATTGGTTCAGAAGACAGGAGATTTTGTTGTTGTTGTTTGTTTTTGTTTCTCTTGTCTCTAAGAAACACACCTCATCATCAAAGACAGATACTATCTTAGATTGAAAGTAAGGAAGACGCTTCTCCAAACAAATGGACCTAGGAAACAAGCAAGTAAAGCAATTCTAATAGTAGATCAAATAGATTTAATACTAAAACTAGTCATAAGAGATAAAGAAGATGGATTATCAAAGGGAACAATCCAGCGAACTACCACATATGCACAAAACACCGGCACGACTGAACGCAAGGTCACGTATTAATTCTACTATCATAATAGTGGGAGATTTCAATACCCTACTGTCTCCAATAGAGAAGTCATCCAGAGAAAAAGCAAGCAGAGAAACACGGGGTTAAGTGTTCAATGACATAACAACCAGCCATCTATGGAACATTCCACCCAAACGTCGAAGGGTTCGCATTCTTCTCAGCCGCTCTCAGTGTTCTCAGAGTAGATTACGTGCTGGCAAGACACAAAGCAAGCTCCAGCAAGTGTGGAGAATATGAAATAAAATTGTATGTCCTGTCTGACCACAACATAAAAATGCTAGTTATCAACAGCAAGAGAAACTACAGAGAGCACATAAACTAGTGGAGATTTTAAAGCATACTATTCAACAATGAATGGCTCAATGAGGAAAAAAGGAAATTTAAAAACCCCTAGAGTGGAATGAAAATGAGAACTTGACATGCTAAAATCTGTGGGGTACAATGGGGGCGGTTACAAGGAAAGGTTATAATGCGAACACCAAGACAAACAAATCAGAACAACAGCAGCAACACAAGCGAGAGTGAAAGCAAATAGCTTGATGATTTACCTTAAGGCTTTGGGAATGCAAGCCCCCAAACAAGTAGATGGGGAGAAAGAATTAAGAACAGGGCAGAAATAAGTGAATTAAAAATGAACAGAACAAAACAAAGACTCAATGAAACAAAGAGTTGATTCTTTGAGAAAATGAACAGAATTGATAAATTCTGGAACTAGAGAGATGACTCAGCAGCTAAGAGCACTGGCTGTTCTTCCAGAGGACTTCAGTTCAATTCCCAAACCCATATAGCAGCTCACAATTGTCTAAGAATCCAGTTCCAGGGGGATCTGACACTCTCTTCTGGTGTCCACGGGCAATAAACATGTTCATGGTGCACAAATAGGAGTACAGGCAAAGTATTCACAAACATAAAATAAAATTTTTAAGAAATTGAAAGTCAAAAAAATCCTTAGCTAAATTAATTAAATGAAATAGAGTCAAAAATCCTTAGATAAATTAACTAAAAGAAATGGAGAGAATATCAAATTAATTAGAGGCACAAGAAGTATACATTATAACAGATAATCAATAAAATCTAGAAAATTATAAGGGCATACTTTAAATCTATATTCTTATAAGTTAGAAAATCTAAAAGAAGTGGAAAATTTTTAGATGCACATATGATCTACCAAAACTTAAAAAACTAAACAAACAATTCAGACAATCTATAACCAGCAATTAGATTGAAATAGTAATAAAAAATCTCCCAACATAAAAAAAAAATCAGCACCAGATGAACTCACTTCAGAATTCTTCGAGACTTTCAAAGGAGAATCAAAATAAATACTACACAAATTATCGCATAAAATAAAAAAGAATGCTTTAAAACTCTTTTTATGAAAGAGTTTTATCCCAGTACCTAAATCAGATTAGGACAAAACAACAAGAATTATCTACAAACTTATCTCCTTAATAAACATAGAAGCAAAATCCTCAGTAAAATACTGGCAAGACAAATTCAAGATCACATCAGAATGATCATTCATCATCACCCAGTTGGCTTCATTCCAGAGATTCAGGGATGGTTCAACAAGCATAAATCAATAAATGTAATAGATTATATAAATGGACTCAGAGACAGAAATCACATGAATATCTCAATAGATGCAGAAAAGCCCTTCAACAAAATCCAGCATCCTTTTGTGATTAAAGTCAGGGAGAGGCTAGGGATAAAGGAGGAATACCTCAAGAGAATAAAAGATATATGACAAACCTATAGCAACATCCTAACAAATGTAGAAAACCTCAAGGCATTCCCACCAAGATCAGGAAGAAGGCAAGGTGCTCGCCCTCTGTCCTCTTAAACAGAGTGATTGAAGTCTTAGGCAGAGCTAAGGCAAAAGCATTCAAAGTATTCTTATTTGCAGATGACATGATGCTATCTATACATAAAAGACCCGTAAAGGTCTACTGGAAAACTCTTAGGCTGATAAACATTTTCACCAACAAATGGCAGGATACAAAACTAATACACAAAATTGGTAGCCTTTCTATACATTGGTGACAAACGTGTCAAAAAGGAAATCAGGGAATCAATCCAATTCATAATAGTCACAAGCAAAAACATTAAAATATTTAGGACTATACCTAAGTAAGGAAACAAAAGACCTACACAATGAAAACTTTAAGACATTGAGAAAGGTGCTGCTATTTAAATATTAAGTCCAGACCTATAGATCTGCCCTAATAAAAGCAATCTACAGATTTAATGTAATCTCAATAAAAATTCTAAGAACATTCTTCACAGATATGGAAAAAGCTTAAAATACCAAGGATATGGAACTGCAAAATACCAAGGATAGCCAAAGGATCCCTGAATAAAAAGATTATTGCAGAATGTATCATTATACCTGAGTTCAAGTTATACTACAGAGCCATAGTAATACAAACAGTGTGGTACTGTCATATAGCCAGACACAGAATAACAGAGTCAGGAGAATAGAAGACCCAGATAAAAGTTCATACAACCACAGCTACTTGATTTTTGACAAAGATGACACAAGTATATATTGGAGAAAGGGCAGCATCTTCAACAAAGGGTGCCGAGAAACCTGGATGTCTAAATGCAGAAGAATGAAGCAGGAGGGAGTCCACTTAGACATAAAAACATAAGTGGAGACTTTCTCAGTAGGACTCAAACAGCATAGGAAATAAATGGAACAACTGACACATAGAATTTCATAATATGAAAGAGCCCCTGTATAGTAAAAGAAACTGTCAATCTAGTGAAAGGGAAATCCACAGGAAGGGAGAAAAAAATTTTATACCTATAAATCAGTCAGAGGATTAATATCTAGAATGCACAAAGAACTAAAAAACAAATACAAAAAAACCCAAACCAAATCAAAACAAAACAAAATCCCAAACATCAAGAAAGTAATCCATTTTTTAAAAAATGGGCTACAGAAACTAGAGAGGCAGATTAGTGGTTAAAAGCATTTACTAGTCTTCTAGATCTGAGTTTAGTTCCCAGCACCCATATCGGGAAGCTACAAATACCTGTAACTCCAGCTCCAAGGGATCTGACCCCTCTTCTGCTCTCAAGGTTCTCTCTCTCTCTCTCTCTCTCTCTCTCTCTCTCTCTCTCTCTCTCTCTCTCTTAAAAAAAACTTTAAGGAAATATGTCTGTAGAACTATATAGAATATTTAAAAGGAGTATAAATGTCTAGGAAATACTTAAAAATTGTGCAACAGAGCTAGCCACTCAAGAAATGCAGATCAAAACTCTTTTAAATAGATTCCTCCTCACTCTAGTCAGGTAGCCATCATCAAGACTACCAATAACAAGTGTTACTGACATGCTGTGAGGAAAGGACTCTAATACATAAAATACTGATCTACCAGGCCAGATGTGCCCACTGGTGCAGTGTGGGTGTTACCTGGGTAACCAACCTCTTTCTGATTGGATGTGAAGCCTGCTCCACAAGAGGAAATTCATGCCTGATACTGTAAACCTCTCTGGTCAAAAGTCTATGGCTGTGGAGGTCATATGCCCTTGAAGAGAAATCTCCTTCTCTTTCTCTTCCTCTTCTTCTTTCTCGTCCTCCTCCTGCTCAATGGCCATGTTGCCAAACTGCCACCTGAATATTTATGCTTACAGTCATAGACTATGCTGCTATCAGCCTTGGTTAGAGAAGGCTCACAGTGGGTAGAGACTTATAACTAGCTCAAGTGCTAAGAATAAATGACTGCATTACTGTGTATGCTTAGCCCTATGTGGGACATCTATATCAGCCCCCAGTCATCAAGCCTCAGCGAATGGGGACTATCATGGAAGAATAGGTAGAAAGAATTTGAGAGCTGGCTGATGGGAGGAGTATTGTGGTTAGCTGTCTCCTGGGTGTGACATGGCCCTTGTTCTCATGGACTCACAGAAGCGACGTTACATGTACAAGATCTACACAAGATCAGTCCAGTCAAAATTCAAGTGTGAGAAACTACTGGCAGAGTCGGAAAGGGAGAATGATTTTTCTCTGGGAGTGTTGCCACTGATGGGTTTCCCATGTTCTCGTGGAGGGTCATACAGTCATGCACACACTGACAGCATTGAAAACCAAAAAGAAAAGGACACAAGAGGATATGTTGGGAAGGTCTGGCAGGTGAGGATGGATATGATAAAAATATATGGCCTATGTGTAAAGGGAAGAAGCCACTAAGAACTGAGACTTTTTGCTTACTGATTCTTCCCTGCAGGCTTCAGACTACAGCAAGAGATTCATTCATCCATCAGCCAAGTAAACATATTTGTTCAGCACACCTATGTGCTTCTGTACTGAGAGTCATAGAACTTACAGTGGGATTGAGAGACACAGAACTTATCTGAAGTGCCCAAACCAACTGGGGGAAAGACATTCACACCACAAACCTGGGTGGTCTATACTAACCAAATTGTCTTCCTGATGCCAGAACCACTAGAAAGACTCAGACCAAATGCCATCTATTTATCCATCATCTGGCTATTCACTATTTGGTATTCCTTACCCTCTAGTTAAATATGTTTCATAAACTCAAGACTTTTAGTTAAACAAAAACGGAGCTGGGCCTTAAAATAATTTTCCTTGTGGGTGTATTTGCTGTGTTCTTTTTTTTGGTTTTTTGAGACAGGGTTTCTCTGTGTAGCCCTGGCTGTCCTGGAACTCACACTGTAGACCAGGCTGGCCTCAAACTCAGAAATCCACCTGCCTCTGCCTCCCAAGTTCTGGGTCTAAAGGTGTGTGACACCACTGCCCGGCAGTGCTCTTTTTTTCTTAACAAATTTCTATCTTATATACTATTTCAAGAATACACATAATTTATCTCCCCTCCCATATCCTGTTCTATCTGGATGACAGATATGACAAAGGTCAGGTGTTAGAAGACATTCCAGTAGCCACTTGTGTAACAGCAGAGAAATCTCCTGGCTGTATTAAGCCCCAAGGGTTTGTCTAGGACAATGGATAAAATTATTTGTTCTACCTGCCTCACGGGTTTGTTGAAAAGATCAAGCAGAACCACGTATATAGAAGAACCCTAAAAAGTTTAAAGCAGTTTTCTAATATAGGGTATTAAACTCTCTATCCTTTCCCCTTGTTCCTCTGAAGTCATATTCTGTGGTTGGCTTGTGCTTGTGGATAGAAAACACTTAGGATGCTGGTGGGCAGGGTGTGTGTGTGTGTGTCCTCCTAAGTACAGAAGAGCTTGTTTGATTTAAGTTCAGGAAGAGATCTTTTCCTTGGTGAAGGCACTAGGGAATCCTTGCTTACGTGGTATGTCCTCTGCTTCGGTTGATCACGCTACAGTGCTGGATTACTGCCACTGGGTTCCTCTCAGTGTAGAAGTGAGGGTGCCCTAGAGAATCCCATGGAATCGAACCTCCCAACGGTGTTCAGGAGAGCAGGCTAGAATTTCACGTGGACAGTTGTCCCATTTCCTTAGGGTTGCCCTAAGGAAATTGTCAGCACCTTAAATTGTAAAGATCAGATGAGTTGGCTACGGAACGAAGATTGGCACGAAATTAATGATCGATAAATGTTAGCCAACGCAATGATGTGTTTATTGAGTCACTTGGCCCCAGGCTTTTCTTGGAATAGAGGAGCAAGACCCTGTTCCTGCCTCTAGAGAGGCCGGAGAGCTGTCACTGCAGTCGAACGTTATGAATCACAGGGAATTAAAACTGCCTCCCCCCACCCCCAACTTCTTTTCTAAGGAAAGTCTCCTTGGCTGACTTCTAGTCTAGCGTCCAGCCGGCGGGATAGGATAGAGGGAGCCTGAGTCAAGGTTTGGCCATGGGTCCTATTATTGCATTTCCCAGCAGCGAAGTGGTTTCGGTCAAAAACGGTGAGTTGAGTTTTAAGCCAAAACAAATTTGTAAGTTGCAGGAGCCAGTGGGTGAATGAAAGTCCGAGGAACTTGGAGCTTCTGATGCCCGAGTTCACAAAGCAGGGGGCGCGCGGGCGGGGGGGGGGGGATCTAGACGCTCCTCGCGGCCTCCAGGTGAGGACTGCCTGAGGTTAGTCATCACTTACGGTGCAGATCCGAGAGCAACCGGATCCCCATCCCGCCCGCGCGCAGTCTAGGTGGCACGGATCTCTGCCGAGGCTGGGGCACAGCTCCCGCGGGGCAACCGTTCCACGTGGAGTGGAGGAAAAGTTTGGCGCGTCCGGGAGGTCCGGGCAGCAGACAGGAGCATCAGGCTGCAGCCTCGCGGTGGGTCGAGCAGCCAAGCCGGGAAACCGAGCACCGCGGGCCCCGCCACGGGACGCGCTCCCAGGCCCCCGCCCTGCGCACCCCACCCCCTTCCCGGGCCGCGCACGCAGCCAGCGGCCGCTGTCAGAAACCGCTGGAGCCGCCTCGGAGAAGAAAGCAGGGCGGACTTTGCACCCAGGACCCTGGGCCTCGGGTTTCCCCGCCGATCTTAGAGCAGCCGCCTAGCTTCCTCTTCCCCGCTGCAGAGCGGCGCGGGTTGGCGGGACGTCCCGAGAAGGATCGGCGGCTTGAGGCCACGGCCCGGCCTGACTCCGGCGCGCCGAGGAGCAGAACCGGGGGCCGGCGTTCGCTCCTGCTCTATCCCGGGCGCGCGGGAGTCCGGACGGCTGCTCAGGCTGCAGCCTCGGGGACGCCGCTTCCCTCCGCCGAAGCTGCCCGGCGCCTCCCGGCCACTTCGCGCCGCTCCGGACGCTGGGAGCGAGCTCGCCCATCAGGTAAGGGAGGCTGCGGGGTTCTTTAGGCTCCAGCTCGGGCGGGCGTGTTTCTGAAAGTTGATTTGAAATGCATCCAAGAGTGAGCCGGGCCAGTCGCGGCTCCTCCCCAAGGCGACTCCTTTGCTCCTGCAGAGGTTCCCGGCACTGGCCGACCGGCGGGAGGAGCTCCCCGCGCGTCCCGCACGCCTACTCCCGAGCGCCCCCCCCCCCCCCAACAGAGCGCAGCGCCAGGAGTACGGAAGCAGGCTGGACACTCTCCCTGTCCCTTACTCTGCCTCTCTCTAACCCAAGACAGGTGAGGGTCGAAAGTGAGTGGAGGTGCCACGGGATATTGGACCTGGTTGGTCCTGTATGCTTGGCCCTAGCTCGGAGAGCAGGCGCACCCCCACCCCATTACACGCAGTACCACAGTTCTAGTAAAGGGATCCCCAGGGGCCACATTAGTATAGGATGGGGCGGAGTCGGTCTTGGAATGGGAAACCTGGGGACAGGGCTGGGGGTGGGGGTTAGGAGAACGCAGTTAGGGGGCGGAGGCCTTAGTACATAACGCGTTGACTTCAAGTGAAATCAGAGCCGGCCAAGCAGTTTACCGTGACTCTTCTCTCTCCTCCCACCTTACATTTCCCTTAGCTGGACTCTACCCTCTAGGCTCATTCTTGTCGCCCTGGACACTCCTTCTGTCCTTCCCCAGGAGAGTGGTAACTGAAGGTGCAGAGTCTCACCAGGCACGGAAACTAGACTCAACCATTTCTCCGCTCTACAGGTCCTCCTGGTTCAACCCGAACATGTTGGACGGCCTGAAGATGGAGGAGAACTTTCAAAGTGCGATTGAGACCTCGGCTTCCTTCTCCTCTTTGCTGGGTAAGTGTTCAACGGCATGCGCCCTAGCGCATCCCCCTGCTGCCGGGGCCGGGAGCTCAGGACGTCAGCTCTCTGGTACTGGGCTAAGCGACCAGACTAGCACCCTCTTCGTGCACACTGAGGCACCCACACTCTGTCTTTCCGTGTCCATCAGTCCTTTCGAGTCGTCCCTACCCAAATACAAGCAGCAAGCTTCCTCAGGCTTCTCGAGCTCAACATCCAATTCCCCAAAGCCTTGAGGGGCGGGCGAGCATGTTCACAAGGCATTTGAGTGGCAAGTGATTAATAATACCCAGGGCTGGATTTTTAATCACGGAGCTGATCGACGGCTCATAAATGCCACCGGTTTCTTAGAGGCCTGAGTCCTAGCACGAGAGGTCCGAGGCCCAGAGCGCCCAAGTTCTTCTCTTCCCCCACCAACTGCAGCCCCAAATTTAGTATTGGGCATGGCCGAGAGGCTTTTCCGGGCTGGTGGGCAGCGCTGCGCTGGGGATTAGTTTGCGCGGCAGGGCCCTTGCCTGGTCTTTAATTAACTGAAGCCGGGTCCCAGTTCCGCAAGCTTGGTATCCCTCTACCCCCAACCCAGCCACTGCGAAGGAACAGAGAATAGAGAGATTCAGAAGAGTCATACCCGTGGGTCTTTCAGATCTCAGGCCGACAATTCTTGTTTTGGCAGTGTCTCTTGAACTATGCCTATGAGTTTTCAAATTTGGAGAAAAAAATGTTTTTTGTTTGTTTGTTTTGCTTTGTTTTTGTTTTCTTTCTCCTTTCCTTTTTTCTTTCTTCCCTCTTCTTTCTGAAGGAGAGATTTTTCTTTTATTTAAACCTCTTGCCTCTTCCTCTAACTTTTTTAGAACCAATAGAGTGGGGATGAAAAAATTTCGATTATAGGAACCATATTCAGAGAGAAATAGCCCACTCCACTCCAACAGTCCAGAAGAAACGAAATTACAAAACCCATGCTCCCTTCTTTCAGCCTCCCTTTCGAAATTGGTAGGACCTTCTTCGCCCCAGAGCAAGAAGGAAGACGCAGGCTGTGTGCTAACTTAGGCACACCGGATTTGGTTTCCTGTGCGACTCATGTTTGCTCCAAGTCTAGGATGATAGCCCAGGATGCCGAGACCAAGACAACAGAAATTTACAATTGATAACGACCACATCCCCCCCCCCCCCCAGCCTTTCTTGCTGGCTTCCCACCGCACAAAGCGACCTGTCGGGCTTACAAGCTGGCAGCTGTTCTCCAAAGCAGAAAGTGAGATTAGTGTAGTGGTATGGAGAAGGATCATCCCTTTGGGACATCAGGGACAAGAGTGTTCTTGTGGGACAAGGGCTTCTTTAAACGGTTGTAAAAAGTGTCAACAAAGGCGGCCAAGTATTTCTCCCTTGCGTGTTGGGGGGGGGGGGGCAGAGAAGGCCCTCACTCGAACAAGGTCCGAGGGGAAAAAGTCAAAAAGGTCAAAGGGTAGGGCAGAGAAGGTTCTCTGACTGAGCTTAGAGGTTTGTTGCTCCAAGCCACGCTTCTGAGCGCAAGAGATCTAGAATTCTCTGGCCGGCACCCTTCTCAGGGTCTCTGCGCTCGGCTCTTATTTTTCCACATTTGACGTTTCATAAATATAAAAAGCCACTTGCAGTTTGCACACCAAACAAGACATAGGAGAGATTCACTAGTTTGAACAACACTGAGCTCGTTTGGGGAGAGATGGTATTTTTCTGCACCCGCAGGCCGACTTTTATGAAGAAAACAGAATATGTTAGTTTTCCTTTTAAAAATAGAACGCAGTTGCAATCAAATTATTCCCGATCATTTAAAAGTAGTCAAAGGACACAAACACGGTGATTTAATGATTGATTAATGACGACTTGAGAGTCCTGGGAGCACAAATTTACATGTAATCTAATTTTACAGGATCAGTGAATGCTAGCAATGTTACCTGGGTCTAATAATTAAGGCCACTTTTTGACTTCAGCTCCCTCCCTCGCTAGAATTTATATCTTGCTACTTAGTCTTTATTTATGAGTAACGTCATTGCCACTTGGTTTGATTTGTCGAAATATCTGATCATCAGGGAAACTTCCTGAGGGTGCAAGGCCCGGAGGTAAATCTGTGGGTATAATCCGATCGAGAGCGGGTTTGGAGGGGGTTAGCTTGCCGGTGTGGCTCACCGGCAACTTCTCTTACTGTTGTAGGCAGAGCGGTGAGCCCCAAGTCTGTCTGCGAGGGCTGTCAGCGGGTCATCTCGGACAGGTTTCTGCTGAGGCTCAACGACAGTTTCTGGCATGAGCAATGCGTGCAGTGCGCCTCCTGCAAAGAGCCCCTGGAGACCACCTGCTTCTACCGGGACAAGAAGCTCTACTGCAAGTACCACTACGAGAAGTAAGTGCCTGCGTTGCCGGAGCGCGCCCACACACCTGCATGACTGTGCGCTGGGGACTGTGTCCTCCCGCTGCCTCTTCACCTTTCCGCAAGGCGCAAGAGGCACCCGCGGGAAAGCCCAGTAAATCTCGTGCATTCGCGTTCGGTACACGCCCCAGGTTGTAGGGAATCCATCCGTATACAGAACGTGGGGCCCGGGAGAGCCACAATGAGGGTTTTTGTTTTTGTTTTGTCGCGAACATATTTTCAAATTATTTCATGTTCTTCAACCCTGGCCCAGTCATTTCCAGAGATCACTTTGCTGGGGAGCTAGTGACTAGCGACCCTTTTCCCATTTCATCTTACTCAAGTGTTTGCACCGCTCTGGGGTTTGTACCCAGCAGTAAGGCAGTATGGATCAGGTGGTTTCTATCCCCTGGGCACATTTTTCTCTTGGGCTTGATCAAATCAGGTTTGGAAAAGGCTTTCCTGCCCTGCACCGTTTGTTTTACGTTTCCAGTAACTCCCTCCTATGAAACCTTAGGGTGTTGCGGGCTCAGGGGAGTCCCAGAAGTTAATAGACTGGAAGGAAACTGAAGCCCCCTGCCGCGTCTCCACCCAGTTCTAGACTAGGGAGGTTGTCTGACACTCAGCGTATTTGATTCTCATATCAGCATGCAATACTGGGAGGCAGGTAATGAAGAAAGCGATTCTTTTCCCAGTCTGGATTTTTGAAATACCTTAGGGATTGTGGTGTGGTAGGATGCCCCCCTATTGTCAAAGGACAGGCCACGAGGAGCCCTGCGAAGTAAGGGGAGGAAACTGCCCTGCCTTGCAACATTGGCCAATTCATAGGGACATTGTATTCGTAGGATTGTGAAGGGCTAGACTGAAAGAAAAGTGGCTCAGAGCTCGTCTGATTTTGTGCATTAGAGCTGGCATATGTTGATTGTGTGTGCATGCGTATGGAAATGCAGCCTCTTTCACTCCACTGTGTGGAGAGAGACAGAGGAAGGTCAGTGTGTGTGAAACGTAGCCGCTCTAATTTCATTATGATGCACAGTGAAAGGAAGTGCGAAGGAGGGTTGGATATCAAAACAAAAAACAGAGCAAGGAAGAACAGAAGTTTCTTGTTTCCAAATCGTCTGGGCTGTCAGGCTTACTAAAAGAATGGACCAGGTTAGACCCCACCTCTGCTTCCGCGGCGGCCACCACCACCACTACCGTCATCATCATTAGAGCATCCCTCTCTGCTACTCCGTAGTCTTGCTGGACATAAAATGCTCGACTTTTACCTCCATGTGGAGAAAGCATCAGGCCTTTCTGTTGTCTCAGAAATGCCTTTTCAGAACCAAAAAAAAAAAAAAAAAAAAAAATGCTTGCATTTATGTGAATTGAACAATACAGAAATCAGCAAAGAAGCAAAACTCCCCCTGATCTTTATGGTAAACAGTTTTGAAAGAAAAAAAAATTACTGGTGTCTGTACTGGCTTGTCTGCTTGTAGCCCCTGAGTCTGAGTAAAAACTGTGATTTTTAGGTAATTAAGCGGATTTGGTCTATACAACTTCAAGTAGACAAAGCCTGATGACTGCTCGCTCCCCCCCCCCTTGCTTTTCATGGACCGGTTTTGGTATTGTGTGAGCCCAATCTTTATCTTTCTGCTTATAGATTAGAGAAAGATCCACACCCTTCGTGCCCAACACTAGCAAAATCAAAAGTACTGGAGCTTAGGGAAGGATTTGGGTTGTGATTTTTCTATTCTGTTTGTTAAAAAAGAAAACCATGAATCACAGAAGGCTCAAGGGTCAACACAGCTGTCTGGCCAGTCAAATCTTCTTTAAGGAAGTCAGGCTGTGTCAAGAGGAGAAGAAACAGTTGCTGTAAAGTACTTAACAGAACAATATCCCTTCCATTTCAGCCCTCCAGGTTTGTCGAGGTTTGGGCTTATTAGCCGAGAGGGTCAGCTCTCCCCTCACAAAGCTATTTCTGCGAAGAGAAAATTGCAGGGATCAACTTGCCAGCTGTTGGTCAGAATCAAGATTTGATAGAGGGTGTGAGCTACAAAGAGGTGTTGGTGTGACACTGAAAGGTTTTTTTGTTTTTTTTTTTTTGTACTTTAATTTAAAAATATTTACGGACACAGTGGATATTCAAAATCGGTTTGCTTGGACTGCTTAGCTCTGAGCACAGTCTCAGAGCAAGCCGCTCAGCCTGTCAGCGGTGGCTGTTTTAGATTCATTTATTCCTCCCTTAAATTCCATCTCTCCTCTGTTCCCCTCTCAATCCCACTCTCCTCTCAGCAAATCAGGATTTTAGTGTCCTTGATACTCTTAAGACACTTGCTGTAGGAGGAAATGAAGACATGGTTTCTTCCTTCTTTTTTTTTTAAGTTGGGCTCAGGAAAAATTCCTTTATTCAACAGGCTTTTATGGAGCTTCTACATGTAAAACCCTGGTTGTGATGAGGAAAGAATAATTGGAAAATTCTTGGAGCCCAAGATGGCTTCTAGCCGGACTAGCAAGGGTTTCCTGAAGACGTTTCTCCATTTACACAGGACTTGGTATCCGCTAGAAGCTATCTGGAATGGCCACATGGTTATCCTGGAGGGTACAGCTTAACTTGGGGCAATAGTGAAACTCACAGAAAGCGCTTGCTTTCCATTGTACTGCAATTGTATTGCAGTGGGAATCCCCTCTCCCCGATGCGTTTCTTCAATACTAAGGTCCCAGACAAGGTAAATGGAGAGGAAAAATAAGATGTGTGTTAGGAGAGAGCAAGGGTGGTAATTAGAGGCACTTGATAGAATAGGGATTAGACAATACTTTGGTCCCCCAAATCTGTAAAGTCTAGGCGCCATTTCCACATATGGAAATGAACAAATACAGAGCTGAAGTTCATTCTCTGGCGACTACAGTGAGCACAGTTTTAGCAGCAGAGGTTATCCCGTTTATTTCTGCCATTTGTGTGCACTTCTGGATAATTGGAAAGTCTAGATTTGTATTTGAATTATTACCTGTGGATCCCTGGTCAGGCCTTCACTTACATGGAATGGGACTTGTTGGGGGTGAGGTGGTGTGAAAATAGCAGCAGGAGACTGGGGAGGGAAGGGGGTGACAGTAACCAGAATCACGTGCTCTGGGTATGAAATTGTCAGAGAAACCACTCTAGAACAAGTTGCTTAAAAAGCCAAAATTCCATTGTGTCAACGAGTTCTTTTCAGTTCCCCCATGTGAGACGTCAACGTCTTTCTCATGAAGGCAACGGATTGATGGTGGCATCTTGGACAGGATTGTTCTTTTGAAACCTCAGGATGTTTTACTAAGTATTGGCCTCATCTCCTATGGCCCCCTTAGGAATACTTTAGTTTTCAGCTATCCAAAACAAGCAAGCATTCAAGGCCAGAATGTAGAATGGCGATTTATGAACAGCCAGAAATCCAGAACTGGGGGGTCCCTTGCTCATGGTGTCATTGAAGAAAAAAACAGCTAGTCCCAGGAAAAGAGGGCATTGGTGGAACTGATGGAGATAGACCACTTGAGATAGTATAGGTGTGGAGATTTCAGGAATGGGTTGAGTTTGCTGTGGCATTCCTGTAAGTTAGCAGACAACCAAAATGTTTTCCAGCCTGGAAGACTTCTATTTATAAATCTGTTGTTCTCTATTTCAGTGAGCCTTCTGTGATCCTTCAGAGTTGTCTCTGAGTCGGTTCCAAGCAAGTACTGTAGCCACGCCTCAGTCGGAGACAGAGGGTGGTGGGATCAGGGAAACGTGGCAATTTGATAGATAATTGAGCCTTCTGGATAGCGTCCCACTTTTAAATCAAATTTATATTGCTTCTTTCATGTGCCTGGTGGCTTGTGGGTCAGGCAGGGCCTTCTCTCCTCACATATGAAGTTTATCATTATCACTCGGATTGTTTTGGACATCCTGGGAGCAGTGTGGGGTAGGATTGCTGTCATCAGAGCTGTTCCCACAGCGTGCTAACTCCCCACACGTCAGCGGATCACAGCTTGGGGAAGCCTTTCCTCTGAAGGCCTGCTCATGTTTTCTTCTCTGCCTTTTGGAGTAGATCAGTTGTCTGTCTAGAGAAAGGGACAGACATGGAGGAAAGTAGATGTCACTCCACTTACAGTATTCTTTGTCTCTTTCTTTTGGCCCGAGGCTTGTCAGCCCCAGGTTTAAAGACTTAGGGCTTGCTCTATATTAGGATTGGTAATAAAACCATTCTGCGTTCTCTCAAAGTGGTGCAGGAGGTGTGTGTGGAGAAGTTAGCTTGGGTTGTTGTTGTTTTATTATTATTATTATTATTATTATTATTATTATTATTATTATTATTGTCATTACTTGGAGATCAAAATTGGGCATGCAGTTCTTCATAAAAGGAACCCGCAGATGAAATTCCAGAGGCCATTGTTAGAATATTGCTCCACTTTACTTTTGCTTGGCTTGGCTCCTGGCATAAAACATATTAAGGAATATAAAAGTCAAGCACAGCTAGGT
Source organism: Uromys caudimaculatus (assembly GCA_028551405.1). NCBI lineage: Eukaryota > Metazoa > Chordata > Mammalia > Rodentia > Muridae > Uromys > Uromys caudimaculatus. The sequence goes on along the minus strand of CM052711.1, from coordinate 24,701,089 downwards.
AATAATTTTTGTCTGCATTCAATTGTAAGGGTTTAGCTCACAATGAGCATAGTCCACGATCCTGGCTGTGTTTATGCAACATTCTCTCTCTTTTTCTCTCTTACTGCTTTAATTTTTAGAGGGCAAAAATATTTCTTGTTCAGAGCTGTTTTCTTTTTATATATATGTGTCAGCCCATGGAGAAGACTTGCTTGGATCTAAGACTTAAAAAATTGTAATTAGATGGTTAGTTTAGGTATTTATCATGTTCTGGGAGTTGGGGCTGAATATGGCTATGAGGCTCTTTTGACCCTTACTTAAATGGAACGCATGAAAAGTGATTTATCCAGATGGGTTTTCCATAGTGTAGAGTTCTGAGACCTTTGTCTTCCACATGGAAGTAACACTCAGTACCCGGAGTTCAGTGACAAGAGCTTTTCCTATAGCTAATTATTTGTCTTACATTTTATTTATCATGTTTGCACCACCCGAGACTTACTCCTATCAGGGAGGGCTATCGACGGTTCCTTTTTAATCTTATAAGGGTTTTGAACATGATGATCAGATTCTTTCTTTACTAAGAACAACTCCATTTATTTAATCACATCTCCCTTACCCCCAAATAAATCACTTGGGCTCTAGCATTTAAAAGAAAATAAAGACCTTAAAATTCATTCATTATATGAACAAAAATTTTAATAACTTCTTAGAATAAATACATATTACAAAATATGATTATTGTACCTTACCGAAGTCAAAACAATCAATATTGAATCATGTAAACTGGATTATTAAGTACAGTTGTTCAATCCTGAAAGATAAATTTTGGGGAGATTTAAAAACACACACCATCTGTCTAGTTCTAAAAGGATTTTTTTGTAATATTGGTCCTATGAAATTTCAGCTCTGTTTTACTATTTTTTTTAATTAAAAAATAAAACTCTTTGACTTACTATTTTTTTGTTTTAAATTGGCCTTTATGTCTTCAGTGTGGCACTTTTTAATAAGTCACTCAGAGTGTGATAAAGAGGCCTTGGGCCATGTTGGTTGGGGAGCCCTGAGTAGAGATTTCCCAGCAGGGAGCCCTGCTCTGATCGCAGCCTGGCTGAGAATGCTTGGGAGCGCACTGCACTGCTTGTTCTCCTGAGAGTCCCTTGGGGCCCTTAAGGTAGTTCTGTGGTGGCTTTTCTATACTCAGTCAGGGGAAGGTGGTGATTTTCAGGACATCACAGGGCCACACCTCATACCCTTTTGAATGGCTCCTTGTCAAGGATAGAGAGAGTATCTCTTCTGGTGCTCTTGAGGACTTACGCTTTCTCCTTAGTCCCTTAGACTACCAGGACACAGAGCATTTAGTCCACAATTAGAATTAGTCATGTTATCCCCAGCCGGCATTGCCTGCAGCTTTGTGTCTCTTTGTCATATCTTAAATGAAACCTACCCTACAGTCTTGCAGACACCTTCCAAATGTCAACTTGTTATTTTAGTAAACCCCAACGATCTGCCTCTATATTTTTAACCAAGATGAAATGAATAAGATTGCTGTGGCCCTGGCATTAATTAGTAGGAGGATTAACGCTGTGTGGGCTAAGATGGAGGTGTAAACACTGTAACCTACATGTTTGCTTTCACACTACTGAAAATAAATAAAATGAGTCTTAGGGCAGGGATTAAGTTTCTCTTGGCTCTCGATAGCAGATGCAATTGGAATGCAGCAGAAACACTGAAGTATTGGGGACATTATGTAAGGAATAAAGCAAAACCCACATCGGTTCCCTACTCACTGGGTATCCTCTCCCCTGTCACATAGTCCCATCTGCGTAGTTAAAAGGGGATTTAAAACTACATCTCTGTGCTATTTTTCTTGGTGGCCAACAGGGCAACCGACTCTTCTGTAGAGCATATCACTAGGCTGCCATGCCCAGATCAGACAGAACTTAATGAAACCTTGCAAGGTCTCCACCATTGCGCCATAATGATCTAACAACTAAAAATACACAGTAGACCGTGCTTTTCCGAGTCCCATAACTGGAGTCACATGGAAGAGTCTGGTCTCTTCCAACTTTTCAGAACTCGAGTTTGGGGATCCTATTTTTGGATAATGGCAGCTCTGTCTGGCTTTGCCGACTCTTTGGGCCCCCAGCATCCCTCTGCACCATCATACGGTGGTTTATCAGTAGTCTCGTATGACGGATGAGCTCTGAGAGATATCTGGCCACTGTGGATTGGACTGTGCTTTCTGACTTGTCCAATAAATCCTGCCCATATAAAAAAATATTGTAATCTTCTGGTCTTCCTGGGAATGGGCCACACGCTATATCGAGACTCAAATCTGTTTCACTCCATTCTGCCTTCTGCTTCCCTATGCCCTGTAGAGCTTTATTAACATGGCTTTTGTAAGCATTAAATATTATTTAAACCCCACCACCAACTGCCTCATCTCCCCTGTCCCCTGTTCTCCCATGGATCCTCTATTTTCTTACCTGGGAGAACCCAATTAGCCTTTTACTTCTCTCATTCTGTCTCCCTCTGTGGGTATGGTATATGCATGTATTTGTGTGTGTGCTCATGTCTGTGCAGAAGCCAGAGATGTACAAGTGACTTGAATGCTCTTTCTTTTTGAGACAGGGTCTCTCATTGAACTGGGAGCTCAGTGGTTTGCTAGACTAGATGGTCAGAGTTCCATGGGTGCCTCTGTCTTTTTTCCTTTCCAATACTGGGGTGATAGACCTGGCTTTTATGTGTTTTCTGGGAAATCTGAACTCAGGTTCTTATGACTGCTTAGCAAGTCCTCTGTCCACTGAACTACCTCTCCAACCTCCTAACTAGCCTTTCATTGTGCACAATAGCCCTACCACGGAGCAGTCGAGTTACTGAGCAGTCCTCAGCTTGGTGTCTTGGCAGTGGGCCTTCATCTCAGGTCTGTGTAGTTCCATGTCATGACTCCTTGGGCTTCCTTCAGAAGCCTGTGTCCTGCATATCGATGAGTCAGAGATGTGCCTGGATCTGTGCTGTCACCAGTAAAATGGGAGAATTTGTCACTTGTCAGGAAGGTTGGCCAGCATTGTGGGAGGACATCTGTGTATACTCATGTACAAAGCTGTTGTTTCTCTGGGCACGTCTCTCTTCTTGGGATGCTGAGGCCCCTTCCTAGTGCTGTGCATGTGAGGCCAGCACTTGAGGCCCCTCTGGCCTCTGTACTTCTCTCTCACAGAGGGTGCTCTCCACAGCTCCCCAGCCCAGGTTTGGAGGCAGCGTGAGAAGCTCTTTGGGGCAATTCTTTCTCCTCACTCCCTCCTGGCCTTTCAGTTAGAGGCAGCCATTCCAGGACTCACAGTCCTGGCTATCAAGCCCTCAGGAGCCTTTAAAAGGATTTTTCAAAACAAAACAAAACAAAACACCCCCTCCTGAACTCCAGATTAGCCACTTAAGCTCATTAAAGTTCCTTTAAATACTAAAATGTTGGGCTCCTGGGGGCTGTACCCCCAAACCATATTTTCATTCTTGACATTGTTGTCATTCACTGTGCAGCAGATTAAGGCCAGCTCCCCTTGGGCCCAGGAACGTCCCCCTTTCTCAGCAGGAGGGTCCCAATATGTCTTTGTTTGAGCTTCAGGACAGCTTGAGCCTGAGGGGTCACTGATGCTGGCACAGCTCAGAGTTTCCATCCTTAGGATAGAGGAGTTTATGTCTCTCCTCAGAAAGGGGCCCAGAGGGGGAAAAAGTGACTGGGTAGCTAGGGAGGCAGGGAAGCTCATGCAGTGTTCAGAAGCTGCAAGTCCTCCTGGGGATCTGTACCAGTCACTGGGCAGCCTGGATTTAAAAGTCATCCTTATTCTTAATTGTCAGGATGGTGAAAGGGGCTTTACCTGGGACCAAGTGTCAGCACTAGAGCATCCTGTGCACATACCAGGCATTTCTGACTCATCACAGCCCACATGTGGGGGTTTTATGCTCCCACCTGTCTCATCTGCTACCCAGAGCATATCTTCAACAGCACCTCTCTCCAGTAGATCCTCCCAGCTTTCCTGCCCTCAAGCCGGCTCTGGGGGAGCTAGTTTTCTGGTTGTGACAGTGGAACAAATCCTTTTTTTTAAAAAATTATTTATTTATTTTTTGATACTTTATTTACATTTCCAATATTCTCACCTTTCCAGGTCTCCACTTTGGAGACCACCTATCCCCTTCCCCCTCCCCCACCTCTATGAGGGAATTCCACCTCCTACCCACCCGCCTACCCACTCCCCGTATTCCCACCTTGACATTCGCCTTTACTGGGGCCTCTAACACCCTCAGGCCCAAGGGCCTCTCCTCCCCCTGATGGCCAACAAGGCCCTCCTCTGCCACATACATGGTCCGAGCCATGGATCCCTCCATGTGTATTCTTTGGTTGGTGGTCCAGCCTCCAGGCAGCTCCTTCAGTCCCTTCTCCAATTCCTCCATCTGGGACCTCACTCTCAGTCCAGCGGTTACTGTAAAGTGAAGCTTGGGTATTCCGAACTTTTGGGCTAATATTCTTTTTAACATAGTCTTCTAGAATTTCCTGCCGTGCTGCCCTCTTTCCTTCTTCCTCCTCTTGGCCCTCTTCTCAGTGTGGTAGGGATTCCCTTTGTGGTTGTGTCCTGTTAGTGAGAGCCACTATCCTCACAGGGATATGGGCATAGTTGTTTGTACCAGGGGGCGGGCCTAAAAAACTCAGAAAGGAAGAACACCCCAGAAAATCCTGTCCTGTCCTCCTGGCTTGGGTTTTTCAGGGTTCCCACACCTCATCTTCCCCCAGGACTCTGCTCTGTCTAAGTGCCTGGGTTCAACTGCAATACCGTCCTTTAAAGCAGCATTTTGCTTGGCTTCTGCTCTAAACCCATTTTGAGACTTTTTACATTTCCAATTACCCTATGTACAGGCTAGGGACTCCCTTACTAACTGTCAAATCACAAAAGGAATTATAATATCATTCACACTGGGGTGTAACTGGACTATTCCACTGAAGGTACTTTTTACTGGGAATGGCATTGAGTCAATAAAAGGGGCGTCCTGTGCCAGAATTGTGGACTCTAGAATGGACCAGTAACAGAAGAGATAATTTTGCACAGAACAAACATAGTGCGTCACAGGAGGCCCCCCATTTGTCTGTACACCGTGCTGGCTGTACCTATGCATACACACATCTTTTTGTGGATTTTATTTGGTCTATGCTTAATTATTTGTCCAGTCATTCCATTTCAATAGTCTGTATGCATAGATGAGAGCAGTGGACAGGTGGGTGTGAATGGTTTGGACACATCATGATTCTCTCCAGAACTTGGAAAGTAATTTTAATTTCTTTCAGTAATATCTTATTGTTAAGAGATGTCCTGGATACAAGTGACTCATCTGTCTGAAAGCATAATATACCAACATCAGAGACCATGGATAAATGCTGCTTACTGGCTGGTTCACCTGGCTTTCTAACTCTCTTTCTTTTTCTCTTTCCTTCCCTCCTCTCTCCCTCCTCCCCTCCCTCCTTTTCTTTCTTTTTGTTTTTTAAAAAAAATTATTTATTTTTATGTGTACTGGTGTTTAGCATGTTCTGTTTGTGTACCACTTGTGTGCAGTACCCACAGAAACCAGAGGATGACGCCATACTCTCTGGAGCCAGAATTACTCTTGACTGTTAGTAGCCATGTGGGTGCTGGGAATCAAATCTAGGTCCTCTGCAAGAGCAGCAAGTTCAGTTAACTGTTGAGTTATCTCTCCAATCCCTTGGCTCACTTTCGTGTACTGGCCAGGCCAATTTGTCTAGGGATAGCGCCACTCATAGTGGACTGAGCTCTCTCACATCAATGAGCAATCAAGAAAATGTTTCATGGTCATGAATACAAACCAATCTGATGAAGGCAATTACTCGGTTGAGATTTCCTCTTCACAGTTTGTGTAGTTTGTGTTAAGTTAAAAGCTAAACAGCACAGGGTTATTATAAGAACTTGGGCATCAACTCAAAAGGCCTTTGGTAAGCCATAGAATACTGTATAGGACTATGTATCATGATTGCTGGTTTTTATATGAACAAAAGCCCAAATATATTCTTTGGAGCTGTATACATACCCAGCATTGTGTGGTTGTTAGGAGCAGCATCTCAGGAGCTAGTGTCTGGATCACATCCTTACTGTTTTCCTGGCAAGGGGTTCACTTGCTCTGTGTCTATTTTTTCTTTCTGAAATGTGGTGATAACAAACCCTGCCCCCTTGCGTCATTTGGTTTAATATTCCCAAAGTGTTTAGATAGATGCTTGGCTCATAGAAAAATGCCATAAAGAATTCTAGTGGTTAAAATTTTATATTCTTTCAAATTTCAAAGGGCATTCATATGGATTAGGGATTGGTCCTTTACAACAATTTTTAAAAATGGCCAAGGAGAAAATTTTGATTTACCCTTGCATTTGTATATGAGGAAACCGAAGCTCACAGAGTTTGCTCAAGTCATGCTCTGGTTAGAGAGAAAAACTGGGGTGCTGTCCTCAGCCGGTGACCCTGGTTTGATGGCCTTTCTACTAAAATCAGGACATCTGCTGCTTGGGTTCTGGTGCTCACACCCTGGTGAGGTCACAATTCTTAGTTCGTTTTTTTGAACAGGCTCTTGGAAAACAAGTCCCCACCTGCTGGAGTCTTGTGCTTTCAGTCTTTCTAAGGCAGCTGTTGCAGTACTCAGTGCTCTTCAAAAAAAAAAATCTGGCTATTGCCTAAATGTGTGTGTGTGTGTGTGTGTGTGTGTGTGTGTGTGTGTGTGTGTGTGTGTGTGTAAGCGTCTGGAATATGCTTGTCACTCCTGCTTATCAAACTAACCCACAAACATACAAACACAAAACCACCTCAGCCCATCCTTTTCCTGAATCATGCTGTCTGTATTAATCCCTAAAGTCATCTTGCATAGTTGTTTCTCCCCCTGGAAGAAGGAGGAAGAGGAACGGGAGGTGATCAGCATCCATCTTTCTTCTCCACGTCCTCAGGGCTTGCAATGGTGACTTTTGTTCTGAGAGCCTGTCTGCACATTTGGCAGCAGAACTGTTAAATATCAGATCCAGAGGCTTCCAGACATAGCTTCCATTGGGACCAACCAGCAGCTGTCCATCCGTCCTTAGGATAACCCCTTTCCAAGTTTTCTTCTGGATGGCGTTGCATTTCTCAAAGCTCAGTCCTGGCTAGAAAAGATCCCACGGTGTCCCACTGAGGCCCATTTCTAGAAGCAGTGTCATCTGTCTTGTTTGGGGGATGCCACTTGGCTGGGCTGCTCTAAACGTGAGCATGGAATGCTGGTTGTCTCAGAAACCACACATTCCTGTGCTGTGTTATTTCTCTCTCCATGGCCAAGACGTTTTGTTCCCTTAAAACTAGTTCCAGTCAGTTTTAGAGAAATTAAGTGTGTACATGAATTCAGTCTTTGTAAACTGGTGTTTCATAAAATAACTTCGCAGGTGGTACACGAACAGTTGGAATTCACCTTATTTAGTTTTAGGCAGATTTCTTGCATTTAAGATTAAATGGACTCAAACAGTTACTTCATTAATAAAATCATTCATTTAATCAATAGTTAGGTATGTAAAAATAATAAAACAAAACACAGATGCATTGATGGTCTACCACAGACTATTGAGAAGTCAAATTAAACAGCGTTATGGCCAAAGAGAAGACCCAAGTTATCTAAGTCCCTGTGTTCTGTGTTACTATAGGAGATTAATAATCTTCTGTGTTTGCCACAATTTCAACTATCTGTAAATATCTACATATAGTTCCATAGTTCCTGTCACTATATCTCAAAACTCAAAATGAGAGAAAGGGACTTTCTGTTTTGTTTTTTAACCCTTTGTCTCTAGCATCTTGTACAATACTCAAGACGTTTTGTTTATAGAGATAGGTACATTTATCAGTAATAGGTGTCGAGAAGGCTATACGGAGAGCTGAGGATTGACTGGCTCTTACAGAATGGCTAGGGGTATAGGTCACGGGAGAGTGTGGAGGTTTCCAGGCAAAGGAGGAGTCATGTGCAGGTAGAGGGAGTCCTGAGCAGGAACAGTGTAGGTTCTTGTGCTTACCAGTCATGGCGATGCTGATAAGCACACTGTCAAATACAGTAGAGGTTGGGCTGGTGTGGACCGCACAATTGTAACAAACAGAGAGGAAAATTATGTAACGTGAAGGATTTCAAACTTAGCCCTGTAGTTAGCAACCAGTCAGCAGAGATTTCTCTCCACAGTAAACAGATGTGGCTCTCATTTTCCAGAAAAGTAATTCTGGCGGCACCAGTAGGAGCTTTGGGAGAGACTGGTCAGCAGGATCAGGTAGGTAGTAGCTATAGGCAGTGAGACATGGCAAGGATGCAAATTAAGGAGGAGGCATTGGAGACAGAGAGCCCAAACATGATCCAGAATATTTCCGATATAAGATTAGTTAAACTTAATGACTTTGATCAAAGGAAGGTTAAATGACGACCTAGAGGGGGCAGGATGATAAATGAAGAAGTGGAGCAAGAGTTTGGGGCAAGGGGGCTGGACAGATGGTTCAGTGGTTAGGAGCACCGACTGCACTGACTACTCTTCCAAAGGTCATGAGTTCAAATCCCAGCAACCACGTGATGGCTCACAACCATCTGTAATGAGATCCGATGTCTGAAGACAGCTACAGTGAGCAGGGTGGGAGCAAGAAGAAAAAATGTCTGAAGACAGCTATAGTGTACTTACATATAATAAATAAATAAATCTTAAAAAAAAAAAAAAGAGTTTGGGACAAGTAGAATTGGGTAAGTGAGCATATGCTGAGCTGCTGAAGGCTTTTAGGGGGACATGTCCAGAAGGCAGATGTGAAAGGAGCTCTCCGGAAGGCAGCCTGGACACACGTTTTAAAGACACGTTATTCTATCAGTGGTAAGAAGAGGGTGTTCAAGGGGATGTTACAGAGACCAAGGAGAGGGAGAAAGATGTGCTTTGGGGAGCATTGTATACAAAGAGTCCTGGTCCTGGAAGACTAGGACGGCATTCAGAGAAAAGAACATCATGAGAGAAGGTTCTATAAACAGGGGGCTGTGGGGAATTGGCAGTTAGTCATGGGTAACCTGGAAAAGAGTAGTTCTGTCAGAGCATAGAGTGGGGGTGGGGAGGAGGTGGGCCAGCGTTTAGGAGGCTGCACGGTAAAAAGAAGCTGAAGAAGCAGAATAGGGGGTGTGGCCAAGCCCAGAGAAGATCAGTGGTGAAAGATGGGGCTGGGGGGACAAAAGATGGGGTGAAGAGAGAAGCCAGGAAGATGTTTGAGAGTAGGGTAGTTTGAGTCCTTTTCATGTCAAAGGTGAGTGTAGATGGAAGATTCAAGACAAAGCAAGCCACCCACCTGCTCTTGGACTTGCCTGAAGAAGGGTCATCCATGGACCATCCAAGTTACAGGCTCTGCTCACTTTGCTCATTAGCAACCTTTTATTCCTCTCGTTCTCTGTTGCATCTCCCTTTTGATTCGCTCAACTGCTCAACACTGGACTGAGGTCAGTGGAGCGGGTCTGCTTTCCTCCACTCATTGGAACTTTCTACAGATCTCCCCGCCGAGTCTCACGTGGTTTATGGGCCTGCAGATGGCAGCCGAGTGAGGGCCCAGACTATTTTGTTCTTCACGATATCAGTTAAGCTTAAAGTGTGTAAGCCTCATGCATTTGATAAATCTCAGAGCTTCCTCACGACAGAAACTAATCAACTATGCTTGGAAAAGATGCCAGCAAAGGCTCTATCAGTTGTTTGCTTTCTGTGGCATCTGGAGATCTCTCAAGAGAAGGGAGTGGGGGATGCAGACACACACACTCCTTTAGTCTACAGCATGGTGGCATGGTCTCTTTACCTATATAGTCTTGTCCATTGCTTCCTGTGGTAGTCAGTCTGTTGTTGCTATAGCAAAACACTCGGGACTAGGGGCTTTATAATGAAAGGGGGCTTATCTAGCTCACAGTTTTGAAGGCTGAAATCTAAGATCAGGTGGTCTCATCTGTTTGGCCTCAGGGTAGATGGCATCACAATGACAGAAGTGAGTGTATGCAGAAGAGATCGCATAGTTAGGTGGGAAGTCAAAGAGAATTGAGTTGGCTTATCCTACTTGTGACAACTTGCTCTCATGAGATTGGACCAGGGTCTTTGAGAAACCACATTCATCCCAAACACGAGCATGCCCAGAGACTTAGCTCCTTCCCAGTAAGTCTCACTTCTTAAAGGTTCTTCCATCTTTCATCGCCAGCATGTGGAGGATGCAGTCTAGTACAAGCATCTTTGGGGAGTCACTCAAACCACATGCAAAGCCTAGTATTCACTCGCATGCTTCCATCCCCAGACTGGAAGCTAGAGTAATCGAGTAGAACACAGTAGGCCTTTAGGATCGGTGAGCTGTAAGTCTGTCTTTGCCTTTGCTTTGGTTGGATGGGCAAATCATTTACCCTCATTAGACGATCCCATCACCCATTTATTTTACCTTGGCTTCTCAGAGGTGCGAAATACAGCTACAAGGTGTGTGATCTGTGTAGTGCTCCATACTCCCTGTTTAGACAGAGGCTAGAAAAATCATAGACAGTTGGATGGGAATTCCTCTTAAGATGAAGAGCTGCCCTAGCCTTAGAGACGAGGACGTAAGAGACCAGACCTCTTAACTTAGGACGGAATGAACCTGAAGTGTTCCAAGGATGCTGAATGCTTTCTAGTGGCTCTGCCTCTGTGGCCAGTAAATCCAGTGGGATATATATTAGTGATGGTTATTTGATATCACAGACATCTAGCTGATTCATGGAATGAAGTTTTCTTCTTGTCAATTGGTTCTTAGGGCTTAGTTTAAACCCAGCTCAAGTGCTAGAAGGGAGACGTGGACAGAGATCTATCTATAACACAAACTGCAATTCTTAATGATGTATTATTTTTCAATTTCCCTGTTAACAGTTAAAGAGCAAGGGCCAAATGGAATGCACTCTTTTAAATGGCAACATGGTCGCAGAGGGACTGTTGGAAAGCCATTAGTAGCCAACCCTAGTTAATATCAGCTCAGGTAAATGCTGCCCATCACAGGCCCCTTTCCCCAGCTCAATCACTGAAGGATTAAAGGACTTCCCCTAACACACTCTTTTAAAAATTTAATGATGCTGGGTATTGCAGAGGCTACACATTGTAGCTTTAAGGTGAAGTGATTTCAGCTTTGACTTGACATTGCTGGCTAATCAGAGAGGAAAGAAGGTTTCGGAGCTCACGTTACCTGTAATATGGTAAGAGTCACAATCAATGAAGTTGCCTGCTGCAGCATCCAGGGAGCTCACATAGATGACTTTGCCAGATTGTGTTAACTTCTGAGGGCAATATGTTGGGGGGGGGGGTCATCTCCTGAAGCTGCTCTTCCGATGGGTGTGAGATCCTTCTGGGTGTTCCCTGTTCTTTTGAGAGGTGAACTGTGTTTTTAGAAGACACTGATGGGAATTAGTATGTCAAGGCCTCAGTTTGATGTTGTCATTGTATAAAAAGTCACTTGCAGGCACTTGTGGTTTCCTTCACAGGGAAGCATGAACTCCATGTTGCCCTTTCTCTCAGTGTTTATGCACACACAGACATGGGCACGTGCCTAGGGTCGCTTTGATCCCTTGTATGGCCAGGGATTTTCAAATGTGCGACTGATGGATAGAAGGTTTGAGAGCAGTGTGTTTCTAGGAAACTGAGTCAGCAACTCCTGGGCACCAAGCAGTGTCCTTAGATTCGCCAACACCAAGGGATGAGTCAGTCATAAGGAAGCTTAAAATTCAGGTACATTGATGCACAATGTGTGTTCTGGAAACCCAGGCCTGTATTGGGGTGGCCAGAAGAGCACACAGGGGCATGCTGTGACACCTGGCTGGAGCTCCCTAGGTAGGTGTCATCCATCTTACCAAGGGCACATGATGCAAAGCAAAGCACTGACAGCCTTTTGCTGAATCGTTCTACATTCGGAAATCCTAGCTTCTAAGGATCTTTGTAGTCAACGCTCAATTTGCAACAGGATCTGCTGTTTGCTGGTTGGTTCCTTATTTGATTATTCTGAAGTTGGAGTGTGTATATATATGTGTGTGTGTGTGTGTGTATATATATATATATATATATATATATATATATATATATATATATATATATATCATATATCATGAAGTTTATACTCAAGAAGGGAAGAAAGACAGTAAACAGAAAAGCTCCCTGACATCTACTCACCGGACTCCTAGTCATACACTTACTCAAATGTCCACCTCTCCCTGCTCCCCCTCTCTTTGTTGCTGCAACCCATGTCTACATTCCGTCTTCCGGTAACCTCTCCATATTTCCTCTTTCCCCAGCCCACCATCTAGCATAGGCTGTGCTTGCTGCTTTGGTTTGACACTGTAGTGTCTGCTCCATAAGACGGAAAACGCCAGAAGCTCAGGGTCATTGCCTTGTTCTCTGCTGAGATGCCCGGGTCATGGAAGGCTTGTGGTGACAGCCGTGAGGCCTGGAGTAACTCAGCAAGGGAGAGAGTACAAGTGAGGCTGGAAGGGTGATTCTAGAATATTCTACCTGAGGTGGTGAGGACAATGGAAATGCAGTTAGGGAGTAGATGGCAGCAAGGCTTTGTTTGTTTGTTTGTTTGGAATGATTTGAAAACTGAATTTTGCTTTAGGTTATTAGAGAATCCTTCAAGTTTACTTCTTAGAAGGTGTGTGTGTGTGTGTGTGTGTGTGTGTGTGTGTGTGTGTGTGTGTGTGTGTGTGTGTGTGTGTAGGGCCCACACACTTTTGTCAGGTCCAGAAGAAGTCACCTGTGAACCTTAAATGTTTAAAAGTAGTGATCTGGGAGTTGGAGAGAGGGCTCCATGGTTAAGAGAGTTTTCTTGGGTGCTCTTACAGAGGACCCAAGTTCCCCCATTCCCAGCACCCAAGTCAGGAGGTCACCATCGCCTGTAACTCCAACCCCAGGGGAAATGATGCTATATATTCTGGATTCCTGAGGCACCTACACCCCCCCACACACACACACCCACACACTTGCATAACACCACACACACATACACACCACACACATAGGCACACACAACACACATACAAAAATATACATTTGACCTAGCAGTTTGCATTCATGTTTACTGCAACAGTGTTCTCAGTAGCTAAGATCCACAAGAAGCCTTTTCCATCCATAGGAGAACGGATAAAGAAAACGTGTGATGCACACACAGAGGGCTTTGTTCACCCCTAAAAAGGAGTGAAACTAGTTGAGTGTACTGTCTCATGCCTGCAACCCCAGAATTGGAGAGGTTGAAACACAAGATATTGTGAAGATGAGGCTAGCCTGAGCTATGCAGTGGGTTCCAGGTCCATCTGGCTATATCGTGAGAGACTGTGTTTCAACAGAGAAAGAAGGAAATTACAGCATTTTTAGGAGAATGGGTGGAAGTGCTCATAAGACATCTGTTAGACAAAATAAGACAAACATTACATTTTCTCTTGTGAAGTCTAGATTGCATGTATGTGAGTGTGTGTGTGTGTGTGTGTGTGCGCGCGCGCGCATGCAGGATATGAAAATAGAGCAGATGGGACATTGTTGGGGGTAGAAAAAAGCTTCTAAAGGGAGGGGACTGACTCTATAGGAAGCAAGGGGACAAGTGGAGAGGAAGGAATAAGAAGAGTATACATGCCAAGTACAATGATATAATAAAAATGCCATAATGAAACCATGTATTGGTACATCAGCTAAAAACTAATTTTAAAGAGAGTTAGTGATCTGGAAGAAATACCAAGTACTAGGCATATTCTCCTGTGGGGATTATACTATCGTGAGTACGGAGAACTGCAAGATGCAGTGTCAAACCTTGTGCCTCACAATGTGGGTTCAGGCTCCACCTCTGATAACCTGTAAGGAATGTCTCCTATTAGGAAACCCAGAAATGGCTCTCCTTGTGTTGTAGAAATTAAAAATTATCTATGTCTACCAAGCATCAGTAAGTAATCTAAACAAATGGTAGCAAATTACTTGCTGATAATTTACGTGCTAATGTTTCCAGTAGCAGTGGTAGAAAATGCCAATGTGAGCAAAGTTATTTGCCTACCAGAGGGTCTGTTTCTGGCATTGCCTTTAAACCTTTGCATAACTTTCCTAAGAACTGTCAGTGGACAGAGAAGCTAGACTGATGGCTGAAGAGCGACATTTGGCCTGAGAACCAGGAGCTTTAAGTCAGATGAAATCCCAGCACCATGGGTTGTTAGGAGCAGACTTGTAAACTTCAGTGTCTGTCTGTTACACTGATTCCAAACTGAGAGCTCACCAGCACTTGTAAACACATCCTTATTTGCTAATTGTGATCCTTTGTTGATAAAGACTGTACAACTGGTTCAATGACTTGAGTATAGCCAGTCAGTAGGAAACTAGGCACTTGGATTTCACAGATGTGAAAATTTTGGGTGTGGTATCCATGGTAACCTCTCTCCAAAGATGCATATAATGAGGATACTACGTTATCAGACCCTATTTGCTAGTAATACTTTAGTGAACAGATGTGCAGTCAGTGTTTAGATGCATCTGTGACATTTATCAATAAAAAACCCATTTGACTTATGGAAGGAGATGTCTCATGGAGTGGTTTGCTGATTATTTGGTTCATAGTGTGTGGGCTAGCCTTTGTCAACTTAAAACTAACCTAGGCATACCTGGGAAGAGGTAATAATCATAAAAAATTTAAAAATTTAGATGAAAATCTGGCCAGGGGAGATAGCTCAGTGGGTACTGTGCTTGCCCCAGACATCCTCCTGTATCTAGGCTTAATCTGGCCTTACAGATGATAGCAGTCCAAATTCATGTACTTAGTAGCAACAGGGCTTGCTGGTCATCTAGTCTAGAGTGTGCTCTAGGTTCAGTCCGAGGCGCTTTCTTAAAATACTAGATGGAGAGCAACTGAGAAGGATACCAGATGTTGAGCTGTAGCCTCTATGTGCACTTGCACATAAGCTCATACAGTTCTTCACACACAGACACACATGGAAACATGTACACACACACAAATAAGTAAAACAAAAATAGATTTACCTGAAACCTGAAGGAATATCACCATGAGAAAGGTAGAATTCAGCAGAGACTTCAGAGTGAAGACAATACTTTGAGCAGAGAGGAGGCAATCCAGGCGGGATGGGTCTGCAGAAACAAACCTGGAACAATTGAATCATCACTCACTTGAAGTTGAGTCTTGAAGTTGAGTCTGGAAGAGGTGAGGTGATTGTGCTAATGTCCTGCAGATTTTAAGTGGTGGATATTAGCTAGGCTTTCTCACAATAAGCCTGGCTGTCTGTGCGCTCTGTCACAACTGCTTTGTCTACAAGCAAAGCCTGGGGACAGTGTTCCACTCATTAGGCTGTACAGAAAGGGCATGCCCACCTCTTCCATGAAGATTTAAATTCGAGCAGTTCCGATGCTCATCGTATAGGTTTAAATCCCATTCAAGAGTAAGTGCAGCGAGGCTCCATCTATTTGGCAGAAAGAGTGTTAACTGAGAAACAAAGTGAGAAGCAAAGGGCATGCTCATTGGAAGAAGTCTACTGACTCTTCTGGTTTAGGCACACATAAGTTTGACAATTAGTTGTAAATGTATCCTGAGTATAAAAGCCTTTACATAGTATATGCGTATCCATTTATGTACATGTGGAATCACTGAACTACAGAAATGGAAAGTATTTCAGAGATTATATACAGACTGCCTAATTTTTCACCTGTGTTTCTTAAAGTGAATCTTGTGTAGATAGTCTATAGTTGAGTCTTGCTTTTTAAAGTCAACTCTGATAGTCTCTTTCTTTTAATTCGAATACCTAGTCCATTAACATTTAATGTAATGATTGATAGAGCAGGACTTAGGCCTACCATTCTGCTATTTGTTACTTACAGTTTTTGAGGCAGGGAATGATTTAATGTAATTTCAAAAAATAATAAAAGTACTATTAAAAAGTCCCTTATTACAGAAAACATGATAATTAAGGATAATATAAAATTCAAACTATTTTTCTTTTCTCCTCTGTGTTTATTTTGAATAACTTATTTACTGTCTTTTTTACTATACCCTTTATATAAGTTTTAAATTGCTCCTAGGATTACAGTATGCATTCTAACCTATGTACAATATATTTGGTGCTAATATTTTACCACTGCACAGAGCACATCATATTTTGTAAATAAAAAATATTTATTTTTTTTCTGTTTTGTTTTGCTATGGTTATCAGTGTTTTTCCTCTCTCTGTTCTTTGAATGAATGAGTTGTATTCTATTACACATTTTTTTCCATCTCCAGTCTATTGTTAAGTTAATTTGATGAATTTTTTTATTGCTGATGTTGTACCTTTCAGTTGCAAAGCTGCACTGCTTAATATAAGAGCCACTACCAACATGTGGCTATTTAAATAGACATTAATTAAAGTTGAAGAAAATGAAAGATTCCTAAGTTGTGGGGGCCATCTTTTAAGTAATGAATGATCAATGAACACAAGTGTTTAGTGGCCCCTGGTTGAATAACAATGATATAAAACATTTTCGTCACTGTGGAACATTATATTTGGGTTGGGCCTATATCTCAGTGGTAGAGCACCTCCTTAGGATAAGAGGGGTTATGGGTTCAGGCCCCATCACTCAGAAACAGAAGAAACAATGTCTTCACAAAATTCCCATTTGATTATTTTTTACAGTTTGTATTTCTCAAGGATGACATTTCCTATTTTTTCATGCTCTTTGAATATACTTTCATTTACATCCTTGTGGATGGCTATACTATATGTTTTAAAAATCATTGTCAGCTAATTACAGTTATAGTTCATTTTGTGGTTGGCCTCCATTGTTCATCTTTGCTTTTGACTACAGACAGTGTTGGTGATTATAGATTGCATCCTAGATGGCCTGAATTGGGATGTTTTGCAAACTGCTTCTCTGTGGTGGGCTTCTACTGGGGTTTCAACTTAGTTTTTTGATTGCCTACTGGGTTGCCCAGAGTCTACCCAGGTTGTGTGTGCTTATCAGGTGGATATCTGGACAAAGCTTATAGAC
Source organism: Uromys caudimaculatus (assembly GCA_028551405.1). NCBI lineage: Eukaryota > Metazoa > Chordata > Mammalia > Rodentia > Muridae > Uromys > Uromys caudimaculatus. The sequence continues at coordinate 24,684,060 of CM052711.1, read as the reverse complement.
ATGGCTCAGGATTTCCCTTCTTTGTTTTCAGTCCAATCCCCTAATATTGCTTGTTTGTTTGTTTTTAGATCTCAGTTCTAAGCCCCTCTGTATGACTGAGGTGAAAGCACAGTGCCTTCTCCACGTGGTAACTGCCCATCACGGTCTCTCTTCCTTTGGGCCACTGTCCCCTATGTTCACACTGGTGGTTTTTTTATTTTGTCCTGAGGCTACTGTTTCCTGGGAGTCACTCAGATGTTCCTGAAAGAGGAGCCATGTCACATACCTGACAGAGCAACTTATTGTGTGATTTTGTTACCCACCTCCTGCTACTCACTCAGCTTGCTCATCTGAAAAATGGGACTAATACCTTATGAGATCACCAGGAAGATGAACTAAGAGTAACTACACTAAGAGCTTAGACTTGTTTCTGGTGTAGGAATAATTACCCCATACTAGGTCTCATTGATGTTTACTGTGAGTTCAGTCTTCTCATTTTGTATATATGGGAGTGATTTGAACTCAGCTCCCTAGAGGGACCAATAGACAGTCCATTGAAATATTCATTGTTACATAAATAGCATTAAAACGTAATGTGCCATAGTTAATAAGATAAGCTAAATATTTCCATGACTTTTGGTTTCTTGAAATGTGAATGAGAAAGCAGTGTGGCTGATTCTATTTAAACCAGCCTCAAGTTGTGGTTGTGGTTTATGTCTTTCTTTACCTTTTAGTCACTTTGCTTTTCGTAAGGCTTTTTAAACTTTTGAACGGCTTGTGGTCTTGTTTTGTTTGTTATTTTTTCATGGGACACTTGTACTTGAACCACATTGTTGTGTTACCCTTGAGAGGGAATGTTCAGTGCCAGGCCTTGATCCCATTTACGATGCCACCCTCTCATGCTAGCACCTGATGGGATCCCATTTGGGGTTGCCAACAGGTCTGGGTACAGAGGCCCTGTCTTGCTTACAGATGGCGGTATTCTAATTGCTGTCATTATGACAACCTTCACAGAGAAGCTGGTGGTTCTGGAGATTCAAGATCATGGATGCTGTGCATCTACTTTATTCTAAAGATGGCCTCCTGGCCGAGGACATCTTGATGTCGGGAGTGGGCACTGGAGGGAGAGATCACATGATCAGACAGGAAGCTGGAAGTATGGAGTCAGAGGGATTACTCCTTCTTTTACTTCTTTTCTTTCTTCTTACTCATCCTTCTCCTTCCTCTTCCTCCTCCTCCTCCTTCTCATAACCCATTCTTTTGAGAACTAGTCCAGGTTCTGGGAGAGCTACACCTGAGCCATCCTGAGAATAACACCCTGATACCATAGTTACTGTCCTTGAAAGGTCCTCTCTGAATGATCACCTTTTAGTCCCCATATGGAGAGTTAAGCTTCTAACACACAGATTCTTGGAAAATACACACCCAAGCTCATAGAGGCCAAGCCAAACATTTCAGCTTTTTGCAAAGCTCCTCTGAATGGGAGAGAATGAGGTCTGTAGCTCTCAGTTTTTGGTTCTGTCAACCATTGGGCTGCCTGGTCCGTGATTCATAATCTTCAGCATCATTTTGTGTCTGGAAATGCTTACTCCACAGAGACAAGTTGCTTCTCTTTTTCCTAGTCATTGCTTTAAGAGTGCTATTGGCTTTGGAAGCCATGGTCTTTGCATGTAGAATAAACTCCTGAGACCAGAGACCCCAAACTGGGAAGGAATAGAGTGTGCATCTCCCCTCTTTCTGTTCAAGAAGAAATCTATACATGATTGGACAGTTGATGTCTGCCTCATGTTGGACACTAGCTAGTCTCCCCGACTGTTTTAGTGAGGGCCGGATCTTGTCACTGCCTTTTCCTGAGTCTCATTTTGTCAAGAATTTCCTTCTGTGTCTTCTTTCACTCCAGTCCTCCCTTTCGCTCAGTCTCACCCTAGAGGCAGAATAACACTGCACTTTCAGGGTTTCCTGTCCCACTCTGCAAGAGGTGATGGCTACAGCAGCTGTGGCCTCTCCTCACCTCGAGACGTCCCCAGGAGAGCCTCAGCTTTAAATTCCATTTGGCTCCAGAAGGAGCCACCTACTTTGTTGAAAGGGATTTGGTAGGGGCATGTGGGAGGGAGGCTCTCTCTTCCCTGCTGGGTGCTATACTCTGGTCCTGTGTGTCACCTGTAGCCCATCTCGGGCAGTGTGGAACTGATTTCTGAGCAGGCAACAGAACGGTCAAAGTGGCAGAGGAATGTGCCATTTGTGTGGCTGGTCTTTTGAAGTTGACTTCTGGGTTAGGAAACGGAGTGTGGGGCTCAGCTCTAGGACTTTATAACTTCTGTAGCAGCTTAGCCCTGGATTCCTGGTGCCTTTGACCATCAAAGGGCTGACATAATGACACAGAAGCGCCTTTCTCTCTGTCTCTCTGTCTCTCTGTCTCTCTGTCTCTCTCGGCCCCCCCCCCCCCCCCGCCCCATGTGTGTGTGGATGATCCAGGGCTTAATTTGACTGCTCTATCTTCTCTTGAAAACACAGCATGGGTCCATGGTTGGCTAGGATTATGTGTGGAGGAAGCTGTTCCCTGATTGGTTAGACTGGGATTTCTTCTGCTGTGAGTGCTGTCCCCCTCCATAGTCCTTTCCCACAGTTCTTTTAACCTTTGCCCACTTTTTTTCCGGTCAAGAAGCTCCTCCATGCCCTGAGTTTCAGCTGCCATCACTAGGAAAGTGACCTACTCAGTTTACCTCTACCCTGGCCTCCGAACTAAAGTTCTCAGCAATCTTTTCGGGGAATTCAGTGATTGAGTTGGTGAGCCAGTTTGGGTGTCATAGAGATCCTCTGTATCAGCATCATTGCCACATGGGGGTGCATGACTCTGATATGAGCACTGCTCTAAGTAGTATTTAATATTGAATATTATTCCTGCCATGAGTGCTTAGCAATCACTGGCGTTGCCAGATCCCCCCCCCCCCCCCCCGTGATGGACATCATCTTTTCCAGTTCAGAACTACTGGGCATTGTAACATCCCTACGGTAGTAACTACATGGATACTGAGCAGGCCTCGGGGAGATAGGTGAGTTTGGTCCTACAGGTTTGCAACCAGAGGTGCTGACAGGAAGGGGGGGGGAGGGGGACTAGGGAAAAAAGATACAGGCCACTGGCATGAAGGAACTCTGGGGACAAACTAAGAGCCAAGGCTCCAGTTCAGGGGTTCCTGCAACCTCGCTAGTCTAGTCATTTGGCTCACTGGTCTTTAGTTTGTTCATGCATAAAGCAAGCATTTGGCCTTAATGAAACATAAAGGCCCACTGCTGTGAGATTCTCCCTTCTCTGTTTCCTAACACTGCTCAATTTAAAAAGGCCTCCATCCCCACCGATGGAGCTGGAGCGAGTTCTTCAAAGGGAGCGAAACTGTGTGAGAGAGGAGCATGCTCGCTGGGCATCCAGAAAATAGGTAAGCTTCTTACTACTATCCTGGTTTGCTGATATCCCAGCTGCTCCTGGGAGAACCACACCTTGCCTAGAGGTGCAGAGAAATCCTGAGCCTCAGATGCTGCCCTATGGAAATCAGACTCTGACAGCTCAGGCATGTCCAAACCCCAAATATCCTCCTCCCATCTCACCCATCTGCTCCCCCTCCCCCCTGCCCCTCGGTTGCTTTAATCATCATTTCCACCCAGCCTCCTCCAGCCTATTGGAAAGAGCTAGAAGGCCAGTGATGGATTTGACTGAACAATATATAATATAAAAGGGCAGAGCTGAGCCTGAAGGGACCAGGGGCTGCATGAGCTCCAATATTGCTTCCTACAACAGGGCAGTGCTGGGGAGTCCCTGTGGGATTACTCACGTATTATTACTGCCACCGGTAAGGGTGGGAGAGGAGGGGGAGGCAGGCAGCCATGGGGGAGTGTCTTGGGATAGCTGCAGATGAGGCCGAGAATAACAACAACAACAATAATAATGACAACCTTTTAATAATAGTAAAAATAGCAATAATTGTGTTTTGCAGGTTTATTAACTTCGGGAAGTCTGGTTTATTAACTCTCCTGGCTTATTAACTTTGAGAAGTCTTTGCTCGTCACAGCAGATGCCTGAGGCTTGCTGGCATGTTTGAGTTCATCAGTCTCAGGCTCTCAAAGAGAAAGGGGCACAGGAGAAAGGGGAGGCGGGAGGGAGGCACAGTGATATTTGAAGTAATTAGAGAGACTTTATTGAAATCAAACGCACAGGCAAGAAATGGTAATTAACTGAGGATGCTTCGTTCTTTCTCGTTCTTTCTCATCCGAGGACCACTGGGTTGTCACAGATAATCCTCATTTTGGGGGCACTGGGTAGCTTGTGAGCAGGCTGTGTTGGAAGGAATTTATGGATATTCTAAATGGAGCTCTAATGTGACCACAACAGGGAAGATGGGATGCACACCTATCCATGTCAGGTTATCAGTCGCTACCAAACACAAAATGAGAATGAGTAGAAAAAAAGAGAGAGCTGATTAGTTACACATTTTCGTTTCTGTCCCTCACTATTATGTAATCAAGATTGGTTAAGGGACAGAGAGTCCCTGATAATGCTGAGCTGGAGGTCCCATAGGGCTTTGTTTTTTGTTTGTTTTTAAAATAATTAGAGGATTATGATCAAGAATAGAATCTTGGGGCAAAAACTATTTTGAAATAGGCATTGTATTGGGATTAGGACTGTGGTGAACTGAGCTTGCTCTGGTTCATTTTGGGCTGCACAGTGGCTTTAGAGGGTTTTAGAGATGACGCTGTGTTGGTCCCCTGTGGCTAGGCAGTGAGTAGAGGTTCCTGGGAAGACTCCACGATACCACCTTTCAGCTCGGGTGAGACTTTTGTTGCGACACTGGAACAGAAGGCATCAAGAATCCCTTTTATATAGTAAATATCTGTCTGCTGTCCACTATACTTCGGTGCAAGGAAGAACACTGGTACAACTTACACCGAGATCAGAAGGCCTCTGGATTCGGCATCTGAAAAACAGGAGTTGAGACATCCTTTGAAAATCAGTTTCTTTGTGGGAAAATGGCACATTACTTCTCTTACGGGCTTGGCAGGAGGTTGGTAAGGAACGAGGAAGCGTGGTTAATGGTTTGTGGACTCTAAAGAGGTATGTACCTTTAGGGCTGAAAGCAATTGTTGGTATTTACTGCTATTTTATGAGGTCGAGGCTCTACTTTTCTGCAATCATAGTACCCCTTTCTCCACACATTTCTGGTGGTTTTGCTTTCCACCTGCCATCCCAGCGTTGGGTGGTATAGAGCCACTGTGTCAACATTGACAAAAGGATTGCTCTGTGTCTGGATATATTCAATCAGTAATTTCACTTGCAGTGTCTTTTGTCAGTGCTTTGAGACTCATGACCAAAATGCCCTGCAGACACACAAAGACTCTTGGGTCTCATAGGGATTTACTTCTAATTAGGAATTGAGTTGAGGGCTGGGCCCCTTCCCAGGGTAGAGGACTGTTCTTGGGTTTGTGGCGTGAGACCTTGGGCTCACGTGTGGTCTAGGCCTTCCTAAAGTTCTTATGATCAGTCCCTGGTGGCGTTAGTCTTCTCATGGTGAACAATCTCTGCTCGTCTATTTCTGCAGGTGGTGTGGCCAAGTATGCAGGGCCTAGTAAATAATCATTACTTTTATTCAATACCATTTCATAAAATCTACCAAATGCCTTTAGTGCACAAGATTAACCATCTCCTCATGCCACCAGCTGTCCTTCCCACTTACTGGTGCTTGTTCAGTTATCATGGTCACAAACACTAGGGAAGTAACACGGGTGGATTTTTCTCCATTGTTAGGAACAGGAAACACAAAGGTGCCCACAAACATCACAGACACTTTCCACGCACCCGGCTTTTGCCATCCAGCAAATGTTTTTGTATTGTACTTGGACCTATGCAGAGAATTAAAAAAAAACAAGACAAGATGTTCTATGCTCTGACATGGGAGCTGGAAATGCAGATGTGAAAGTATTGAGGACAGTGCCACCAACATGAGCAGAAGTGACAGACTGGGAACATGACAGAAGGCAAACCTGCCAGGGCTGATTGCACAGGATACAAAGGAGTCTCTGCAGCGGGCTGGGAAGTAGAGCAGGTTTCAGAGCAGATCAGCTGCATTTGGGCCACTAGGAAGCAGGAGGCAGAGCCTGCTGTCCCCTGTGTGCTTAGAAGCAAGTATGGAAGTCCCTAACAGCATCCAGGGCCCAGTTAAAATTGTAACTGCACTGCCCTTTCTTTTGATCATGCATGAAAATGTTAGAAGACAAACCCATTGATAGCAACTGAGTTTTGCAGAGTTTCTCATGTAAAATAAATCTAAGTGAAATAAAAGTTAGTAGCAAATAGTAGGTTGCATTTACACACATGAGAGACACATGGCACATACTAGGTCTGCTGTGAGAAAATTCTGCAAGTTAGGGAACACTGGGATAGACGGTATCATCATTTTATGTAGGTTTGGTGCTTCAGAAGCAAACCTAACACCTCACACATACAAGGCAATTGCTAGACCACTGAGCTATAGCCCCAGATGTACATATTTTGTGTTTTATTATAAGAACTACTCATAATGTAGACTTTACAGTATTGCCAGTCTAGAACTTTTAATACAGACATTTATTAATTAAATTTGATTGCCCATTTCGATGAAGTTTAGAGAAGACATACAAGTAGTCAATAGTAGCCAGACCTGACATTCCAGCCTGGCTTTATGATCACAATATATTCCAAGATAGAGGGAAAAGGAAGGTATTTTAGGTAACATGAAAAATGGACTGTAGGATTAACAGATTGGGTTTGGATACAATTCAAAGAATAAAGAGCACACTGGATTGGAACATAAAATTAAAAATCAGATTATGAAGGTGGGAGTAAACCATTCTAAGCCTAAATGAAGAACCATGGTGGGCTCTTTCGGGGTTGAGTATTGAGGTAAAATGCATATGACATGACCCTGAAGATAGTGATATATGCATAAAGTCTTAGCACTCAGGAGACAGAGATAGGAGGATTGCTGCAATGACGAAGCCAGCCTGGTCTGTATTGTGTGTTCCAAACCAGCCAGGGATACATAGCAAGATCCCATGGTTTGGTTTTTTTTTTTTTTTTTTTTTTTTTTTTTGTTGTTGTTGTTTTTTTCTTTCCATTTTGTTTATTTAAAAATGTAAAACTCAGTGGTGTTGAACATACTCATAGTATCTGTATAATGTGCCACATTTTATCACCCATCCCTTGATGGACATTTGGATTATTTCCATTGGTTTATTGATATGTGCAATGCAGCTATGGACAACCATGTAGGGGTTTTGTTTGAACACCCCCTTTTCAGTCCTGTTAGAAAGAGTGGGCCTGGTTGGTGTTCTGTTGGATAGAGTGGGCTGATTGGTGGTTGATGATTCAATGTTTAGCTTTCTGATGACAATCATAGTGTTTCTCTAGCATAACACTGCCTTTTACCAGTAGCATACAAGCTTCCTCCACATCACACCAGCCTGGATTACCACCATCACCATGTGTGTGAAGTGGTCCCCTTTGTGGCTTTGATAGCATCACCGCCAGCCTGGATTACCACCGTCACCGTGTGTGTGAAGTGGTCCCCTTTGTGGCTTTGATAGCATCTCTCTAATGACTGATGATGCTGAGCAGAGCATTCTTTGCTATGCTCATTAGCCATTTCTATGTCACCATCAACGCCACGTCCATTTAACTCCCCCTGCTTATCTCTTGAGTAGAGCTTCTACTTAGCATTTTGGTGTTTGAATTGCAAGAGTTATTTATATTTCTGAATACCAGGTCCTCATTAGTTCTATGGTTTATAAACATTTCATCTCATTCAGTAGGTTACTTTTCATGTTCTTGATTTTATATGTTTATTCTGAGGACACCATCTTTCTTTCTCTCTTCCTTTCCTTTTTCTTTTCCTTTCCTTCCTGCCTCTGTGTTCATCCTTCACATTTTCTTTTCTTTCTTTCATTCCATATCCAATAATTAATTTCCAAAGACATGAAGACTTACTCATTTTTTTTTTTTTTTGGTGCAAATTTCTTATTTCAGGTCTTTGTTCATTTGAGCCAGTCATATAGGGTGGGAGGTAAGACACAGTGGGCACTTGATGATCAGACTGATAGAGGTAATAGAAGGTTATTCTAGAAGTTAACTTTGGCATGAAATAGAAAATCTGGGAGGAAATAAGCACACTACTATGCACAGGAACTGTGCACAAATTTTTTAAAAAAGCTTTATCAAGATATAACTCATATGCCCCAAGAGTCATTCTTTTATTGAATGATACAGACAGCTCAGTGGATTTTGCCATTTTCAGAGCTGAGTGACTGTCACTTTGATTTTCATTTTTAGAATGCGTTTGTCACAACCTAAAAGGCATCCTTACTCATTAGAAGTCTCTACCTAGCTTAAAAGGCTTCATATGTACACAGGTCTGTCTCATTCTGGCTCTCAATTTTCAGAGAAAATAAGTGGGTTACAGAGCCTATATTGACCTTGTACTCAGTGTTGGAGCTAAAAAGCACTAGACTGTGCTTAAGACCTTAAGTATATCAAAGACATACTTGACTATAGTAGGTTAGATAGGCAATTCTCTATTTAAGATTATTTGAGCTGCGTAGTTTAGGTTCTGAGTTATCTGTTACTGCCTTGTGTATGCATGTGTGGGGATGCACATGTATGTCTGAGCATGTGTAAAGGTCAGGGGTTAAGGTTGGATGTCTTCCTCAATTTCTTTCTACTTTGTTTTTTGATACATGGTCTCTCACTGAATCCTGGAGCTCACCAATTCTGCTAGAATGTCTGGGCAGTAAATCCCAAGGATCCTTCTCTCCCAGCCTCCAGTACTGGCATTACAGATGTGTGCCACCATGCTCTACGTTTTACATGGGATCTGGGGATCAAACCAGGTCATCAGACTTATATGGCAGGCACTTTACTGACCTAGTCATCTCATGAGAACCCGATTACTGCCCTTTAGAATGTATTGTACGTGTGTGCGTGTATGTGTGTGTACATGAGGTATGTGTGCATGTGATATATGTGCGTTTGTGCATGTGATATACATATATGTGTATGTGTGTGCACATGAGATATGTGTGCATGTGATATATATGTGTGTGTATGTGTGTGCATGCATGTGATGTGTGTGTACATGTGATGTGTGTCCATGCACTACGTTGCATGTATGTGATATGTGTGCCCACCATGCATGTGTTTATAGGTCAGAGGACAACTTTTGGGAGTTGCTTTTCTCTTCCTAACATTTGCCCTGGACATCAGACTCACGTCAGACTTACATTTTGTTCATTTGAGTAGCCATGTGTGAAAGGAAAGGATGCTAGTCCTGCCTTTTAATGTAATGCTAACATATGGAAAAATTTCCTTATATTTCAGAAATAGTTTAAGTCTGTTACAGAGAGAAAACAACGATTCTTGCTATCCACAAAAGAATAAAATAATCTGAGTGGAGGCCAGAGAGTCTGTTAGAGGCTGTTAACACAGACCTGTATTCCTGTTAAAGTAGGGGTCCATGTGGCTAAATTCCTTAATGTTTAGTGGGACCGACTTGGAAGACAGTAAAAACACAAAGGCAGTGAATGGTATCTGTGAACCTGTTGTTCAAAGATCACCTGCTAGTCAGTATTCGCATCTTTCTTCCCCACTGACTCTCACATTTGTGTATCTTTCACTTGTCTGCTTTGTGTATGTTTATTCGTGTTGTCTATACAGCCTCACAAACATCTGTTTTCTTTTACATTATGTTGGGAACCTCTCACCAGTCTTCAAAAGTTGACTTGAATGGTCGTGAACCTTAGTCATAGCACAGTTTAACCACGTACATTATTAAGAAACACTTATGTAGCCTTCAAGGTGGCCTACAAACTGTGTTTTGTGTGGACCTGTTTTCAACTCTTTGGATAAATACCAAAGAATGCGATTGCTGGATTGTGTGAAAAGAATATGTTAAGTTTTATGAGAAACGGCCAAACTCTCTTCTAAAGGGGCTGTGTTGCTTTGTGGTTGTGTAATATAATATATATTTAAAACACGAATTATGTTATAGCTTGGATTATTTCTATACATCATCAGAGGGAGGCTTATGCTATACACATCCATGGTTTACGAAGTTCTTCATATCTGTTTCTAAGTTAATTTTCAAGGATTTGTATCACCTTATACTTCCGTCAGCAGCACATGAAGGCCAGAGGCTCTTTCCCTCTTCCCTTCAGCAACCCAACTGTTTATAGTCTTTCAGCTCACAATCACCATGATTCATGGTGCAGAGATTTCTCGTGTCCCTTCCTATACATAACCCGAACACATGAACCTACATGAACACGTCATTGTCCCAGGGTCCGTAGTTTATACTAAAGTTGACTCTTGGTGTACTATAGTCTATGCTGTGGTGTGATGACATGTAACCCACAGTCACGGTATCATACCAAGCTGCTCCACAGTCCTAAAATCCTCTGTGTTGTGTCTCTGCCCCCCCCTACCCTGGCAACCCCTGGAAATGAAGGAAACCACCCAGAGGCAGGCAGGAGTGTGGGGGAGAGCAGAGCAGAAGGGAACCCTTCAATTGTCCCCAAAGATTTGCCTTTTCCAGAACGTTGGACAGTAGGATCATGGTATATGGCCTCTTGACCTCTTTAGTTAGTAAAACGAAGCTTTTCCATGCCTTTCATAGCTTGACGACTTGTTTGTTTTTATTAGTAAGAAAACAAAAACAAAAGAAAAACAAAACCGCCCCTGCCCAAACGCCCAACTTTATCCATTCTCTGAAGGGGCTTTGCTTACTTGCTTCCGGTTTTGCCAATTGTGAATACATTGTTATAAACTTGCAGTTTTTTGAGGTGACACAGGTCTTGGTTCCAGTGGATGGGTAACCTAGGGCTACACACAGCTGCTGGCTCCTACGGAAAGACTGGTCTAGTTTTGTAAGGGCCTGTCTTCCTGAGAAGAGAGGCTGTGCCTCTGCATTCCTTCCAGCAAGGCCTACCCTCTCAGCATGTGGTGCTATCAAGGTTGCTGCTGGTGGCTACTGTAACAGTATGTCTGTGGCACTTTCCCTCTTTCATCTACCCCTTTTTACTTCTAAACACTTGCTGGTTTGATATTGTTAAATTCCATTTTTATATTGCATATGAATTTGAATCACTTTTCAAAAGCCTGTTGACTGCCTTGTGTTTTGCTTTCTTTTATAGACTAGTGTTTATTCTCCTGCTTTTGTATATGTATTAATGTATAGATTAGATTATTGTATACATTGGATTATTATTGTATATACTGGATGTTTTTTAAAGCAGTTTTTCATTTACTTTGTAATTTTTTTTGATCCTAAGTATACATTTTATTTTATAATTAGAAGCCCCTTTCTTTTCTTCTACAAATTATGGGTCAGTTTTTAGGAAAGAAATACGTGTTGCACTGTGTCTGGAGGTCACACAACAGTCAGAGAGGAGATCCTAAGGGGAACAGAGAGACCTTAAGGGAGGGTGGGAGAGAGGGGACGATGGAGAACACATAACAGAAAGCAGAAACGGATTATCTGAGGGAAAGAAGGGAACCAACCAGAGTGGGGCATGGTGCAGGGCAGTGGAGGACAGCCACTAGTGAGAGAAAGGGTAATGACATATACACGGGAAAACGCCGAGAGGAAACCCTCTCCCTTGTAAGCTAACTTAAAGTTCATAAAAAAAATCAGTAGATTCTGAATCTCTTGCTTGTGCTAAGCATTGGAGGATAATAGTGAGAGATAGACAGACATGCCAGATAAGGTTCTCTACTTGATAGAACCTTGGCTTCCTGTAGTTGTTTGTGAATGTGTGTGTGTGTGTGCGTGCGTGTGCACGTATGTGTGTGCATACACATGTGTGCGTGTGCATGTGGTGTATATGTGTGTGTGTGCTTTTCTTCACTTGTGCAGGTGTGTGTAGGCCAGAAGCTGACATCAGGATGTCTTTCCTCAACTGTTTTTTTGCCTTATATTTTGGAGACAGTGTCTCTCCCTGACGCTGAAGCATGCTGTTGGGCTGGTCTGGCTGGCCAGTGAGCTCCTGTCTGCTCTAATGCTGAGGTTCCAGAGACATTCCACAGTGCCCAGTTTGTCCTGGGAACCCACACTCACGATGTCATGTTTTTGTGGCTGAGCCACCTCCCAAGCCCCTGATCTGCTCTAGTTTATTTTTATTTCCAAAGCTTTGCTTTTTACATTTGATTGTTCCATATATTTAAAATTATAACTGCATCTATTCAAGTGAGAAGTTACCTTGTTATCACTCAAAATGTAATTTCTTGGCATCTTTTGTCTCTTAATCTATTTCTATTGCTTTTCTTATCATATGTCGAACACTTTTATTCTCAGGGGAATTTCAGGGCCACTTAACTCGTTCCAATGATGGGTCTGTAGATTCTAGTGTTGACAGAGCCACACAATTTGAACCTTTGCCTCTTTATAATTTATATTTCACTACCTGGACAGAGTAAGGGTTCATCAGCATAGATTTTGGGTTTGTTTTTCTTCTCAGTTCATTCATATTGTACCTTTTTATTCGTTTTGTGAAGTTAGAGAAGTAATATATTGGAATTCTGACTGGAATTACTTGAGCTTTGAGAGAGGCTTGCCTCAGTAAGCTAATCTCCCCAGAAACATAGCACTCCATTTACTTCAATCTGTTTTTAGATCTCCTTGTGAGGTTTTTCTAATGATGGTCCCACATGTAACTTTTTAAGGGTATTCCCACATATTGCTGCCTGTGTAAGCAAAATCCCCTCTTTATATAACAAAATTTATTAATATGTGTATAGAGTCTGTATCACTATTCTTCTCTGTATCTATTCATTTTAAAGCCTTTCATTCCTTCAGTGTTATTCATCTTCAGATTTTCATTGCATCTCATTCTTTCCCATGAGCATGTGTGTTTTATCAATATTTCGAAGATGGAATTTCTTAAGCATTTATGTAGTAGAACCTAGACACCATTCTAGGCTTTAGGAGAAATGGATGCCTTTGGAATATTTTATGAGGTTCAAGGCTGACATTCTTTTTTCATTATTTATTTATTTTTCTGCATGGCATTTGCATGCGTATGTGCATGTAGAAGGCAGAGGTCAATGTCAAGTGTTGTCTTGCTCTGCTATTCTACCCCCCCCTCTCTCTCACCCCTCTCCCTCTCCCCAGCCCTCCCCTTCCCCCTCCATCTCTCCAAGGTATCTCATTGAACCCAGAACTCACTTTCTGTCTATCTGGATGGCCCTATACTGGCTTGCACAGCAAGCACGTTACTGACTGAGCCATCTCCCCGGCCCACGATGAGGGTATTCTTTATCATGTTGGCATGCCTGTATTTTCTGCTCTGGGTTTAGTGGATGTTGGGTTGTATCTGTACAGAACAAGGGAGAGAAAGGTTGGATGGGGAGAAAAAGATGCAGAGATAAGAATCTCAGGCAAAATACTTTCAGCTCTAGATAACAGAAAAACTAATTCATTCAGGTTCAACCAGAAGGGAAGATTGTTTTCCCATACCATGTGAAGTCTGGAGTCTTGCCGTACAGAGATGCTCAGAGGCTCACCGATGCCACCTGTGCCTCTTGCTCTTTCTCTATTTCAACCTGAATCCATAAGCTTGTCTCCTCATGGCTTCAATGTCAGTCCAGAAAGTAAGGCGAATGTAGGGTCAGAAGGTAGAGGGTGATAGCCCAAGCAGGACTTACCACAACTGTACTGGAATGTCTTCGAAAGCCTGAGAAGCAGCATGGCATCTTTTCAAAACTCCCCCTAACCCAAAGTCAACTGACTGTATCCTAGGTTCTCTGTGACCTGGGCTCGCATAGATAAGGCAGCTTTCTGCCTATGGGTAAAAGCTCTTGGCTACCTGGTGGAGAGCTCACCAGTAGAAGAAAACAAAATCATTCTCCTTTTTACCTTCAGTTAGATAATTTGTTTTTGGTTAATGAATAAACTACTCCTTGCTCTTGATTTTATGGTGTTATTATTATTGTTTTATTATTATATTTGCCTGAACAGACCCCTAAGGTGTATAGGATGCAAAAGGGGTAACATGGACCACTTCCAGTAACAGATGAGTCCTTTGAAAAGGAGTTTCCACTATGGTGCTAAGAGAAAAAGGCTGAAAGCTACCCTGCTTCTCTCCAGCCAGCAGGAGGAAGACAGAGAGTCTAACAGTGATTTAGTGCCCTCCCAAGCATTTTGCTCCCTTCTCTGCCTTGGGGGAAGAGAAGTGCCTGACTTTAAAGTTTTATTGGGAAAAACACCCTGAATCACGTTGCTTTTGTGGCAACTATTAATTGCTTCCTGAATTTATACAGCATAAATAAAATAGGTTGCCAGAGAGTGAATTACCCAGTGGATAAATGGTGGGTCATTAATGTAGCATTGACCCTGAACCCAGAGGATGACGTGAGATCCGAGAGAGCTCTCAAGAAATTTACCAGAACCCATTTCAGCTGGAGGTGATGTGTTTTAAATCCCCCTGCAACGCAAGGAGAGGAATCAAATTAGATAATAGTTTGCAGAAATCTTCTGGGCCCACAGCCTTACTCAGAAGGATTTTACCCTCTTGTATTATCGTCTTTGTGTTTCAGGCTGTGTTACAGTGGTACCCAGTGGAACCCAGAGTGGCTTTAGATTTTCTCCCAAAGTCAAAGTTTATTGATATGAAATACTCTGATGAGCAGACATGCTTATCACTCTTAATATTTTGTATTAATAGGTAGATTCAATTTCATCTTATTTTGAAGTTAAAGATCCTAACTTATGCAAGTAAAGGCACATTCGGAATGAGAGCTGTCCACCCTGGAGCTTTCTGAGCCATTTTATCTTCTAAAGACACTCGGGGTGGCATTGCCCACTACTGGCCAAAGCTGAAGTAGTGGGAGTGTTCATTGTTTTTGTGGATCATTGTATTGATCTGCGATTTTACGAAAACAGAAACAAATCTAAAAACAAATAAAAACAGAATTGGAAACTGGGAAAATAGCAGTGGCCAACAGGCCCCCGACTCCCATTTAAGGACTGAAATATAGATTCTCTGAACCCACATCAATGCTGGGTGGTTGTGGCAGCCACCTGCAATTCCAGTACTTGGAAGGTGGAGACAGGGACCCTCCAAGCCAGCGGAGTATTCAGTTGTCTATAGGAGAAAGACCCTGCCTTAAAGATTAACAACTTCGACCTTGGGCTTCCACAGGCCCGTGCATGTTCATTTCTCCACGTTTACATGTTCTTCTCCTGACATGAACATATATACATGCATGTATACCACACGTACATACAAAGGGGAAAACAACCTCAAATTGGGCCCTGGGGAGATGGCTCAGTTGATAAAGTGCCTTGAAAACATAAGTCACCTGAGATCGGTCTTCAGAGCCTTAAAAACAAACAAACAAACAAACAAACAAACAAACAAACAAACACAGAAAAAAAGCTTAGCATGGTGACACATACCTATGATTCAAGGGCATGGGAGGCAGAGACAGGTGAATCCTTGTTGCTCACTGGCTGGTCAGCATATTCTACTTGGTGAGTTCCAGACCACTGTGAGATCCGGTTGTAGAAAGAGCAGTGTAGACGGCTTCTGAGGGACAACATTCAAAGTTGGCCTCTTGCTCCCCTGGGCACATATGCATTTGTGCATATACGTCTGTACATATAGGGATCTGCGTACACATGAACTTATGCACATACATACAAAAACCACAGAACTGGAAGTCTGTGAACTTTTGCTTTTGCACTCTCTTATTCTGACAAGGTCCCACCAGTTCAAAGCAGCCCTCTGATGCACAGGACAATCCATGAGGTCAAGGGCTCAGCGTACATGACACATACCCCAGGCGCTATATGGATTTCCAAACACAAGAAGCCACGTTTGCTGCCTTCTTAAGCAATCTGCCACCATAAGTAGGGTTATTTAGTGCTCTTTGTCCACTTTTTTCTTTTTTAGTTTTGCTAAACTCATCCTCACTCCTGAGCAATACAGTATACACCCTGGAAAACAAACCACAGTCCCCTAGAGAACAGAGACCTTACCCAGGCCGCATGGTCACTAAGACCCAGGTGGGGAGTGGCTGCTGAGGAGAATGACAGGGACTGGGCTTCCTTCAGACTCTCCATTGTCTGTCTTACATATGGTCTCCTATATTGTGAAAGTATAGACAGCTCTGGCTCCACAGCTGTTCCCTGTGTGTGATTCTGAGGACTACAGGAGCCCACCTGAGATGTTTGTATAAACAAGCATAGACTGTAAAGTCTCGACCTCTAGCTCAGAGGCTTTGCTATGAGCCTCAGCCTGACAACCCCAGTCTGTGAGTAGACTCCATTGCTTCTCTCCTCTGCCTAGCATCTCCCTTCAGTGATCTCTGTGGATGAAGAAGCTGGAAGGATCCGAAGGCCCTCCAGCCAAGAATCACACTGTAAGAGGTTATTTGATGTCGGGACCCCAGGAGTGCACATCTCCAAGATGAAACATTGATGGCCCGTCATGAAGCTGGATTCTGTGCTCTGTCCCTGGGCTCTGTGGTAGCAATGCTGAGCTCTCAGCCTCTCTGTTGTTCCTGCATCCTTATCCTCATCATTAGCTCATAGCATGAGTCCAGGGCTGGGAAGGGGACATAGTGTGTGTGTGTGTAGCAACTCCATAGCTCAGTGTCTGCCTGCCTCTTTCAGTGCTATGAACACTCCCTTGTACTTGCATGTATGTGTGCATACGCAAGACACCACCACGTATGCCACTCACTCTGTCTTCTTCCTGCCAGTAATGAAGGATCCCATCTACTTCATGTTACATAGAGTGTGGGCAAGGAGGGCGACTCCACCAAGATCTACCTTGACCGTGGCACTCTACAAGAGACCCATAGGAAGACAGCATCCTTGTCTCTCTTGTCAAATCTTAGTATAGCAGAGTTTAGAACCTTGATTTAAAACCAGTGCTGCTGAGAGGTTCTCTCCACCACTTTTGTGGGTGACACCCTGGTGAGGGTCAACTACCAGCTGCTGGCATCGAACTTCTAGAAGAAAGTAGAGGGATTTTTGTGGATCATCTGGGTCAGGAGTGGATATACCTTTTCAAAGCCTTTCTGCATCACTATAGTAGCTTTGGAGTGTCTCCTCCTGGCTATAGGGAGCAAGTCCTCAAGACTGTCCAGTGAAATGCAGGATTGTGGAACCCTGTGCTGAGCTGCAGACCTACGAGAAGTCAGGGTGACAAGGATTTACTTTTCAAGTATTGGATTAAGGGCCCAATACAACCTGACTTGGGTAATTTTCACATTGTTGGCTCCTTAGCCACAAGCAATTTTTTCTAACCTTCTATAATGCCAATTACCGCTGTTAGCACGTACTTCAAAGCCAGTATTCAAAGTACAAAGCTATGCTCAGGATTTCTGAAGTTCCTGCACTGCTGTCCCCAGGGCTTTCCACCAAGGTTGGAGTGGGTGGAGATGAAAGGAAACACTTTGTCTAGAGCACCCTTGGGTAGCGGAGATGCTGGGAGAGGGGAATTTAGGGGAGGTGTGTGGGGCCAGCCCAGAGGAGCATGTTGGGGAGTGTTGTATGGTCTCTTATACCTCTAGTGTGGTTCTCAGTAGGTAGGGAGAGGTGGAGTTTAGAACAGAAAGGAAAAACGTAAGGATCAGATGGGGCAGGAGGAATTAATTGATCAGATATAACCATCAGGACATGTCAAATGAGACAAAGGTAGAGCTCCAGGCTGTCCTTTCTTGGACAGGGATTCTGAATGTCACCTAAACTTAGAGATAGGTGACAGAGAAAGGAACATTAGCTGGGCTGCCAGCAGCCAGGGTGTTGCTAGTCATAGCTTCCAGCTTCATTGAGGAGGAACCGTTTACGGTTGTTGTGTTTCTAAAGTACAGGGTGATGCCATGGGTCTTGTTCTGTTAGCTGTACCCTTGTTTTGTTGTTCTAATAACTACCGAGTGCCCTTTCCAATGTGCAAAGGCATGTTCATTCAGAACTGAGAGAATGTGAATATTGCTTAAAGAGCAAAGACACCGAGCCATAGAAGACTTGAGGGTCTAGAATCTTGAGTTTCTCTGGAAAGAGAACGAGTCTTCTGAATGAGAGGGAAAAGAGAAGTAAGGATATTGGCAGATACTTTTTAAAGTAGTTGAAGCTTGAAGAAAAATAACACAAAAGAGAAGCTAAGGTAGAAGGAGGAACATAGGTCAGTGAGGCAGAGGGCTTGGTGGAGGGGTGGTCAGGCTGTTAAGGGACTCCCCACTTCTGTCACGCCTTTAAGAAAGGGTGACTTAGAAGAATGCACCACAGACCTGGAAGTAACCTTCATTAAATGACAAAAGTACAAAAGCATGTGAATTGAGCTGTTGCAAAGCATTCTGGGAAGTCTGGTTCATAGAAACAGATCTCTGAAAGGTTCTCTTGTTTCCTCTTTGCCAGGCTCACCTCACTGCTGTCCTGAAGATGTCTCAGCTACCCCCCCTGTGGTGACTGTGGTGACAGTGTCCCCCTGTACTCCCCTAGCAAAGGCATCTCCCACTCCTATGGCCAGGATGGTAGTTATTTCTCAAGGAGGTGTCATTTTGTAGAGATGTTTGCTCCAGAGCTAGCTTGCTGTCCTCTTTATGTTTGCTGCTAACTAACATTCCTCTCCATTCTCCCCTCCCCTCCTCCATCCTCTCACCTGAGAACTCAGCCCTGACTTCCAGGGACAGCATGGAGATAGGCAGCTGAGGGTGATGCTGTGCGTTTATCTCCAGGGACTCACGGTAGGATGCTAATTTCAAAGGGATGCTGCCTTCAAAGAAAGCATATTACTGATGTGTGTGCCCGTGAGACTGCCTGGCAGTCCCTGTCCCAGTGCCCCTCTGTTCCCTGGCTTCCCTTCACCAGGAGAATGAGGGTAGATATTTATTCACATGGCCCCTGCCCTGAGTGGTGCCTCCCCTTTGATTCTGTCCTGTCTGTAGCCACTGTCCTGTATCTCTAGTCACACTTTACACTCTCTTTGGGTCCTGGTGACCGTTGCCTGCCCTTATCCCTTCAGGCCCAAGGATAGCAATGATTTCCTAGTTTTCCAGTTCTGGGGTCCCAAACTATCCTTTATTGCATTCTTTAAACTCTTTCCTTCCCTTTCCCCAAAATAACCACAAAATCAAAAAGGAAGGGCAGAAGTTACACACTACTAATCAACTCTGAAGTTGATTGTTCACTGCTCAGTGTGGCTCTCTGTGAGGCTGGTGTGTTCTAAATGAAGCTGTCAGACGGGCTGACATGAGAGGCAGAGGAGAAGGGCCTATAGTTGAGGCTGTGTATCTCAACCGTGTGGATTAGAGGGCCACAAAATGAAGATAGGTGTCCAGCTTTTTTGTTTTACTTCTCCAGCCCTCTCTTGAAATTCTTACTAATGGTATATGAATGTAAAAGGCTTACTTTTAAGGTTTGACCAGTGGGGCTCTGCATTTTCACTTTGTCAGTGGGTTCCACGTTTATAATCTTGTGCAGGATGAATGGCAGGTGGGTTATGCGCTGTCCTCACAGAAGCCTTGTCTGCTACAGCAGACTAGAAATCAGAGCTGTGTGACACCCCACCAAAATCCACCCTCCCTCTGCCTGGCTTGCTTTCTATTGCTGTGCTAAACACAATGACCAAAAGCAACAGGGGGAGAAAAGGGTTGATCTGGCTTACGCTCCTTGTCAGTTTGTTTGCCCCATGTAAATTGGGTATATACGCTACGACAGATAAAAGATCTTCTGGTCATAAGCCTTTGGCAGAGGCTGGGTATGACTGACTTCCAGCCAGTTACTA
Organism: Uromys caudimaculatus; assembly: GCA_028551405.1. Taxonomy (NCBI): domain Eukaryota; kingdom Metazoa; phylum Chordata; class Mammalia; order Rodentia; family Muridae; genus Uromys; species Uromys caudimaculatus. The sequence continues at coordinate 24,664,275 of CM052711.1, read as the reverse complement.
GGAACTCCCCATTTTCCTGTATACTCTCCCCCTCTGTGTGTGTGTGTAAACTAGAGTTGTGATTGAAAACAACGATTTCTCTGTATTTAGTGAGCTCTTTTTCTATAACACTTCAAAACTCAGTATGAATTCCTGTTAGGTATTGTAATATAGAAAACCAACCTAGAAATGTAAAACAACCACAGCTATTTATTTTGTTAATAAACCTGCAGTTTGGGCAGGACTCAGGGCAGCTTGTCCAAGGCTCTATGGGGAAGGAAGTCTCTGTTTCCAAGTTCATGTGGTTGCTAAGGTGGCCCTGGTTCTTGTCTGGGAACTCAGGCAGGGCTGTTGACTTGTGTAGGTGAGGGGTGGGCAGGCGTCCTTTCCATGTGTGCCTTTGTGCACGAAGGGTTTCTTGGGTTTTCTGTTAACATGGAGACTGGTTTCAAAACAGGAATGATCTAATAGATAGGAAATAGAAACTGCTTGTCATTTCGAACCTGGCTTGGGAAACTCTAGAATGTCACCCTCGTCATCACAGAGTCCAGATGCTCAATGAAGGGACATAGTCCCAGCCGTTCATCGGAAGACTTGAATGACTTATAACCAGATGATCGTTTATCTGTCAGAGTAAGCATACCTGATTTATATGTGAAAAAATGAGACGATAATGCAAAGAAATCTCTCCCTGAGCAATATCAAACATGTAACAGTGATCAGGACGTGTAAGCCAAATCAACCCTTTCCTCTCCGTGTTGCTTTTGGTCATGTTGTTTAGCACAGTAATAGAAAGCAAACTGGGGAGAAGGAGGGTGGATTTTAATGAGGTGTCACACAGCTCTGATTTCAAGGTTACTTTAGCAGACAAGCATTCAGGAAGCTCAAGACTCTGAAGAAGCCAGCAACAGCCTCTTGGAATAAGACTTGGATTCAAGTGGTACCTGCTGTTTACTGCAATGCTAGAATGCTGGCAATATGTCATGTTTATGGGGTGCTGGGTCATCTGCCAATGGGAAGAATGGTTGTGCCATGAGATTGTTGTAAACATACAATGTAGCAGCTTTCAGGAATTGACTGTTTAGGGCAAGTAGACAGTTATCTTTTTAGTTTCTGGGTTTATTTTTATTTTTTATGTTTTTATTTTATTTTTTTTACAGAGAGCAGGATGGGGCAAGCCTTCTTCCTGGTACCTTCCAAAGCAGTATTTTTGGGGGAGGGGGGGCAGAGCATGTAATACTATAATTGGTTTGTCAAGCTGTGCCTACCTAACTCTAGACATGGTATCCGATGGTTTTCTTGGATTGCCGGTCTTTCTTGCTTGTCCAGAACTGCCAGGGTCCTGGTGGCTTTTTGCATTCCTGTCTGTAGAAGCTGTGTAGAGCCACGTGGGTAGTTGAGGTTTCCCCAGGCACCCAAAGTAGAAAACACAGAGTTCAACTCATAGGAGTGGTTTGGTGGAATGCACCTAGGGGTAGTGGGCTTCTTTAAGGACAAGGGGAGACAGCACACAAACAGCAGGGCTGTTGCTGGACACGAGGCAGAAGACCTGGGGAAGGTCACAGGGTACCCTTACATCGTGCATCTCCAGTGGGATGGAACAAAGGAGCTGACAGTCTACCCTGAAGCCCCCACCCGAGGACTTGCTCAGTTTTGCCACTGGGAGTTCTTGCTGGGCAGAGGCGTCTTCCTTGCCAGGTTTTTGTTATTAAAGTTGATCCCGTGTATCAGAAAGTGGAAAGCAAGCCTTGGAACTCAGCATCCTAGTGGGATTCCAGGCTAGCTCGCTAGCAGTGTTTGCCAAGGGCTGGGGGTGGGGAGTGTGCTGTGAGCTCTTCTCTCAGCATTCAGGAGCGAGCCCTCTGCATCACTCACTCTGTCAGGACATCTCAGTGGTAATCACTTCCAAATGGTGGTGGGTGGGGAGGGGGATCCCCTGCAATCACCCAAGGAATGTTGACTCCAGGCAGAAAGGGAGGGTTTCCATAAGCATCTCCCCTTTCCAAGGGGATGGACAATAGATGTGAGACGTCTCGTGAGCCTCGCTTAGCATCATCTATAATAATATTCATGTCAACAAAATGGAGAGGGAGGGAATAGTGATCCAGAGTGACATTGAGTCTTATCGCTGACCCCGGAGGTGCTTTCAGGAGTAACTACTCACCTCTCAAAAATGATATGTTCCCTCCCCAGCCTCCTCTGAAATGGGAACCATGAAAATGTTTATCCAGGATCATATTCTGTCTCTAAATGGAAAGGTTGGCATAGTAAAAAGCACCATGTTCCAGAGTTGGAGGCTAGCCTGGGCTATATCACAAATCCTGTCCACAAAAAAAAAAATCACTCCCCCCAAGTTAACTTTTAGACACTGTGCATGTCCGAAACTCACAAGTCTAGCCTCATATTGCCTCTTACTAGCCATATGATTTCAATTAAGTCACTTAATATTTCCAAGCCTCAACTATCTTGTCTGTAAAATAGGTGTGGATACCTATTTTATAGACTAGTTATAAGGTCTCAATGATACAACTTTTCCTGAAACTGAGTCACCATGTAGGTGCTGAGTACAGCTGAAATGACTTGAAATGACTGTATCAAAGGGGTTACGCCCTTCTTATTATTTTCTCTTAGTAGCTGTGATTTCTTTAGCTCTTCCTAACATGCTTGCACACTCACACGTCAACACTATATTTAGAATTCATGCAGAGCTCTGCTGAATTCAGAACGATTCTGTTCGTGGTAACTCTGACTGCTTCCACTTGTGGCTAATAAACATGATGCAATAGGCATACTTGGCCACATGGTTTGTATGTTGGGGGTTCAACTCCTGCCAGGGTATCTTGCTTTCCTTCCAGCATCTGGCTTTCCAAGGATTGACTCAAGATTCCTCGGAGCCGAGTAGTGTTCATATGTGGGCCAAAGACCAGCTTCCCATACTGTAAGTACTGTGAACATGACAATATCTATTTATCAATATCAGACTCAGACTAATAGTTTCTTACAGAAACTGTCTTCTCCACGTATGATTCCTTTCTTTTCTTTTTTTGTACCCTACCTTGATGAGCAAACTCTATAATCTCTTCTCTGGATGTTTGACCTGCCCAAGTGCCCATGCCAGCCAGTCTCTGTGGAACCACGGAGAGAGGAGAGGGTAGTATTTGTAAGCAGAGTCAGTGGTCTTCACAGTTAGAGCTTAGCTCTTCAGAAACTGTTTTCATTGGCACCTAAACGCCAAGTGCCAGTTCAAACACATAGTTTTGAATGAGGTTGGTGCTAATTCACAGTACATTTCTGTCCTTCCACCTGTGAGCCAGGCTTCTATGAATGAGAATTCCCTGGAGCTGTGTGTGAGATGCCTGAACCCTCTGACCTAGGTCAGTGTGGCTGCCTAGCTGGAAACTCAGGTCTGTTACAAAGATACTGACGTCTGGAGGTTATTGGTGAATCAGTTGACATCTCAAGGCTATACACGGACCACCCAGAATTTCTTTTGCCCATAGCATGATCTTGGGGAGAGTTTGGCCTGATACCTTTGCTCATTGTCACTGTTGTATAGGCCCATTAGAAGCTAATAATTCAAGTTCTTCCATTGCCTTGGGCTTGTTAAACCAACCATTCCCTCCTACTTTCTCTATTTGGTACCTCGGCTATCCAAATTCTTGTTGGGTGTTATTCAACACCTTTAGAGAGCTGAGATTTATAAGACTTAAACCTTTTAAAATTAGTTAATTAATTAGGAACTGGATTTGTTGAAGTTTTGATGGACGGTTATGAAGGCCAATGATGACACACCTAGATTGCTTTTCACCTGAAAATTAGGATTCTGTTCTCACTCTTTGCCTCTTGCTCTCTGTTGTCTTTCCTCTCATTTTCTCCCCACATCTAGAGGGGCGCCCCTGGCAAGCATAGCTCTTGTGCTGGTTGGCGGAATAAATTTTGTGCCATTTATTTCACTGTCAGTTATGGAACGAGAGTGAGAGTTTGGCCTGTTTTGCTAGTGCTGCCTGTTGGCTTGCATGAAGCCACAGAGCTCTCTCATTACCACCATCCATATGCACAGACACAGCATCTGTCTTCTGCCCAAGAGAACACGAGGTGTAGCTGCCAGCAACTCATGGCTGAGCCTTCTTCCTGCTGGCCACCTCGTGCTGCATGCTGCTTGGGCATGGAGAGGAGAAGGAAGAAGCCGGTGGCTCTTCCAGCTTCCAATGAGACCCAGAGTGGCAAGGCTGCTGCTGCTGGGAGGTCAGACCACAACAGCCAGATCACCATCAGGCATTGTACCCCGGATGCATGCTGGTGTGAGAGCCACAGATGGGCTTTTGGGGAGATTCAGAGATCCAGCTGCACTAACTGTGTTTGGGAAGGATTCGTCACTATGTGATACAGATAAACCAAAAAAGAAAAAAAAGGTGCTGACAACTGGTTCATCTTTTTACAACAGTGTATTGGTTAGCTTTGCCAAGGAAAATTAAGGGCTTACAGAGAGTGAGCATTTGGTTTTCTCCTCATGGCTTTCTAGGCTGACTATGGTGACCCTGTTTCAGGGTCACCTGGACTCAGCTTTGGCTCCAGGCCTTGAATGGATTCATGTGTAGTCTCTACTTGCTAGATCAGCAGCTTCTTAGACATGTTGGCATGGAGGATGACGGAAACCAAACCACATAGTCATGTTTCCTTACATTTGGGAGTTTGAACAAGTTGTACAGGGAAGCGCAGTATCAGTGGAAGAAAGGTGTCTGTGTCAAAGAGATCTGTGGGAGGGAGTGAGTGTTTAGATGATAAAGTATCACACCAAGGTAAATACCTGCAGATCCCATTAAGATGGTCCAATCTGAAGATGGAATGAGCTAATGAAAAGGGTTCTAAGTGCTGAAGGATGACTGGTGAGTGAAGTGAATTTAGTTGAGGTTAGTGGGATCTAGGTGCCGGCAGGGGCTGGTCAGGGAGAGGCAGACTTTCTCCTTTGTGCATTTCTGGTACAAGGGTCATGTTGGTTTCAGTTTTCTTATGCTATGGCTCTTAGTGGTTATCCTTACCCAACAGATATCTCTTTCTCAGGGCCTATCTCTGTACTCTTTAAAATACTTGTGTGTGTGTTTGTGTGTTTTGTGTGTGTGTGTGTATGTATGGGGGGGGAGGTGGGTGTACTCATGTGAGATGCATGAGGACAGTGTCTCTTACTGGCTTTGGGTTGGGTCAAGTTGCTTTTCCTCTGAAGTAGTCCAGATACTCGTCTTCTTCTCAGAGCACCCATTCTGTGAAGGTCTCAAGAGGCAAGGCTGGGCAATGGGGATGAGTATAACAGGGTGTGGCCTGTGAAGTGATCAAGCAATGCACAGGTGATCAACACATCATGAAGTCAATTGTGGCAGGTAGGGTGTGGAGAACATGGGCACCATTCAGAAGATGTAGTGCCAGAGCAGAACTGGCAGGCAAGGAGAGAAGACACTCGCAGGCTTCTGGGACACTATGAATAAAGTCATCAAGAGGAAAGGACCAGTTTGGCATTGCTGGATTGCAGAGGTAGAGACAGGTGACCAGGCAACAGAGGTCAGGTGAGTCAGGCCGTGTAGATTCTTAGGTCTAGTGTAAGGATCTTGGACTGAGGAGCCTTTGAAAGAGATGAAACAGGGGCATGACATGAGAGAATTGTACTCTACTCATGTAAGAGCACGGGCCACGTTGAGTTAATTCTTAATTGTCTGACTTGCAAGGGTTGAAGTAAGGCATAGACCCAATAATAATTTCTAAGACAATATTGCTGATCAAAATTAGAGGGGACATATGTTAAGTGATATGGTCCCCAAACAGAAGTAGTATGTTTTTGTAAGATTAATTAAGAGGTGATTGAACTAATTTTTATGGTTATTGTGTTCTTTCAGAAGTTGGAGAATAATCTTGGAGGTTAAGACATTTTGGGGAGGGAAAGTATAAGACTTATATAACACCCTGAGCCTAACACCTATCAGGAACATCCTGGTCTCATAAGATTGGCTTTATTATTGTTCCCACTTTATAGATGAGGAAACTGAGGTTCTCCAACTCTATTCTCATCTCCTCCAGAACTCAGCATCCAATTAGTGTATGACGTGGTGCTCTCTTGCGATGTTTTCCTCCCTCTAGGCCTGGACTGTGCACTTTGGATGGAGGGTATGATGTATTTTGCGTTGTAAGAAACTAACCTGCAAGCTGGGATAAGCTTACTCGTGTATCAGTCATAACATCCCATGTAGAGGATTATGAAAGCTTTATGCTCTATTGCTACTGCCTTGAAATCCATCCTAGATCCCACAGCTAGGAGCAAGGTCATTTCAAAAGATTTTTTTTTTGGTCCGAAAGGGTCTTAAAATCCCACAAAGGGCTGAGCATTTGTGAAGTGGCTTCATTCCTGGTGTGACTTTGACCCCTTATGTTTCTCTTTAGTATCCACCCACTTCCCATCATGCTCTACCTCCTGGGGACCCAGAGGGCTCGCGGTCTGAGTGAAGAATAGCTGCCTACAGGCTCAGGCAATGTCTAGAGAAAGAAGTCATTGGGCTGCTGAAGCCAAGTCCGTGACCGGCATGATCCCAGGAGGGCCAGCAGTTTGTGGTTTCTTGGCCACTCTTCCAGCTGAGGAATGCATTCCCACTTTTCATTTGTCTTACACTTTTGTAAAATTTGACGAGGATCCATGAACAACCCAAAGCACCAGAGTGGGCACAAGGTCAGCCAGCCACAGAGCAGTCCCAGCCCCAGCATGTTAGGAATAAGTCAGATACCACCGTGAGCCATGGAGGCCAAAAGAAGGGCAGGGACTGGGAATCTGTCCCTGCTCACCTTCACATTTGGGGGAATCTTGGAATTCTCTGTTTTGTATTGTGATTTTGGCACAAAAAGGATGTTCTCCGTAGCTCAACATTCCTGGTTTGGGATCAAGATGTGTGGAAATTGTGCACTGTCTTTTTGTTCAAGGCTTGAGAAGCCTTGAGGGGGTTCATTATGATTATTTATATTCTAGCATTTCAAAGAAGATTGGAAGCTATTCATAGAAAAAATACAATAAAATGATGGAAAAAGAATAGTTACATTAGCCAAGTGATGAGGGGGTGTGATGTGGAGCAAGAAGCGCCCATCCCCCCAAAATACAGCTAACCAGAGTCATTTTAGTGGAGCAGATAAAACCCAGTTCAGAGTTTCCTAGAAGCCAAGAGAAAAGCAACCATTATGATTTATAGGCAACTGGTACCCACTTCTTACATGAAGAGAGAGAAACTGTCTCTTCCTGCTTCTCACTAGGATGGGGTTCAGGGATGGTTCCCCAGCATCAGTCCACATCTGTCTCCAGCCAGGGGCTGTGTAACGCTGACTGTAACAATTCAGTGATGCCGCCATGACACCAGTCATCAGGAAGCACAGGGAGAGTGGAAAGGAATTAGACAGACACTAGGGAAGACAGGAAAGAAGCTGAGGACAAGGGAACGGGTCCTCGAAGTTAAGGGCAGGCCGTTGGTGAGGAGGGCAGGGCTAAAGGGTGGGAGTGTCAGCATCACGGTAACACTGCAGAACATTCTCTTCTTTCACAGTACACAGGATGTGGGGAACAGAAAGGGAGAAGCAGGAGACCCCAGTTGGTGTCTTCTACCTATACTGATCAAGTGTTTGTTTGCATGACCCTAGGAAGGTCCCTGGATTGTGTTGTAGTGAAATGTGCAGTTTCCCCTATGATGAGTGAGGTGGAGGGGTGCCTTGCAGTATCCTGGTTCTGCAGTGGTCCATTAGAGGAAGTAGGTCATCTCAGAAAGAGGCAGTTCATCCTGAGAAAGTCAGTGCTTTCCAAGGAGGAAATAGCTCGGTGGTAGTTGAAAACAAAGAAAACCAGAAAAAGCCAAGAGATATATGTGTTCATTTACTGGCTATCCCTTCTACATCCATCTCCTCCTGCTCTGTCCTGACTTGCTTTTCTTCTTTCAGTTCGAGCCTGGCTGCCATTTTTAACACTGCAGGAACATATTTAGCGAGGTGTTCTCACTTTTTTTTTAAAGGCCATATTCTCTCAGGTTGGAAACTGTTTGTCTGTGTAAACAGGGAGGTGGGCACTTCTTAGAAGAGGCAGATGACAAACAGCAGTTTCTAGCCCCTCCAGTGTTCTGTAAGCCCGAGTTTATGTAGGCTTTCAGAGGATCTCCATTTGTGGCCCATCGGATGCACAGGGCCCAGGAGCCCTATGAATTCAGCCAGACATGGAGTTGCTTAAAACTTTATGAGATTTGCTTCTTAATTAAAAAAAAAATTACAAACTCACTTAACCTTTATGAGATTTGTTTCTTAATTTTAAAAAAGATAATTGCATGATCTTCAGGCATGAACTCTGTACATGGCAATATCGTGTCACACTGCAAGGTAGCCATGCTTGCTAGGTTTTGGAGAAATCATAGTGTGCTGTAGTATTGTGATGGCAGAAGCATGTGTGTGTGTGTGTGCGCGCGCGCGTGCGCTTGAGCACGTGCTCGCGCATGCTGGGGAAGGGTGTTAACTTGGACTACATTTGGGATGAACCAATGCTATGTCTGGTGGAGACTTCATTGTTAAGCTACTGATGTGCCAGGTTGAGGGCTGGCAGGTGGGAATGATGCCCAATGGAACCAAAGCTGAGAAACTTCATATCGTAGAGGGGAAGGGATATTAAAAGGATGCACCAGGGGTGTCCACAGATGGCACAATGCGGCTGCTCCCGTGGCTTCTCACCAGGTTTGGAACTGTGTTAAGCCGGTCCTGAGAGCTGATGGAGTTGAGTCGGGACCATGGATATATGCACAGTGGGCAGTGAGGAAAATTTTGCTCTGATGGAAAGGAAAGCAGGCATCTGGGCTCCATTTTGTTAGACACTGAGCCCACTCATCACACTGCCTCTCAGATGCTTTGGTCCTCAAGGACCACCAAGAGTCTCCCAGTTGAGGTCTGCCGGGTACTAACTCCCTCGGTAATGTAACCATGGTCATCCTGGGAATCTGAGCTGAAAAGAAGCAGGTGGGATGAGAAGAGGGGGAGAGAGTTCTGGGCATGTCTACACTATTATATGCAAGTGCTTTGCAAATAAAATGCAAATTAAACCTGGGCGCTCCAGCATTGAGCAAAGGTGATGCAAATTTGCTTTTAATTTCTCTTCTGTGCTGTTGTAAGCATTGCCAAGGCACCCAGGAGTTGTCCTGGGGCACAGAAGAACAGAGAGCCTCAGGGAGGGGCTGAGGTTGCTTTGCACTTGGTTATGAACTCGACCCTTGGGTCTTCTGTGCTTTTCCCATCAAGTGCTGTTCCTCAGGGGAGAGCTGGTAAAATCCACGTTCACATTACACTTCTCTATGCACTTACGAGACAAGGGTGACCTTGAAGAAAGGAGGAGAGAACACCTAACCTGGGTCAGCTCATGGCGTGGATAGTGAGGAAGGATGAGTTTGAAACTGTCCAAGGTTGAACATTAGAGATGAGAAAGCCCTTTGCAGAAGGTCAAGGGGAGAGTTCAGAGGACAGACCACACATCAGCCTGGAGATTGTGAGCACATTTTAGTTGGTGGCAGGATCTAGCAAGTCTCAGCTCAAAAATGATTTGGTGGGAACTCACTGTATAGTAAGAGCCCTGACCTGGGACAAACCGTATCAGTGCTGTGCGGTTCTTTCTATAAGGTGTGAGGGAGGAGGCTCCTGACCCTGTGGCACTTCTCCCAATGAAGCATCTTCAATAAGCTGACCTATGTGTGAACTGGTGACCTGACAGTAGTGCTGAGTCAACTTAGAATTCTGCCCGGGGAGCGGGGGAGGAGGTCAGAGGGAAGAGGAAGGGATTCAGTAGATGAAGTCAGAGGTCAGGAAGAGTCAATTGCCACGTCCTACACATCGCAACTAGTAGTAGAGTTGGTAAAATAATCCTTTCTCTGAGTGTTTCTTGGTTGCCATGTTATCAGCTCTACGTGTAAGTGCTCCAGGAAAGAAATGTTTTACCGTCCTGAAACTGAATTATTAAATGGGGATTAATGTGGTGTTGACTTTTCTCCATGGCTGATTTGCAGTATAAACTGGGTTTAAAGCATCTTTTGCTAAACCTTCTGGATTTTAGTAGGCAGCCCTGGATGAGCCATTCATTAAAGATTTCATGCTGATGTTATTTGTTTAGGCTTTGATGCCCTTTTTTCTGCTTTCCCTCCCCTTTTATTCAATAATGATATCTTCCAGGCAGAGAGTACCTTCTGACCTGTGGCATTAAGGGCTTTCTGTGATACAGAGCATGGCCTGGTGTCCAGCTTCTTGGCTGAAAATCAAAAAACTGCGTCCCCCTGTGTCTAGCTCCAGATCTCTGGGACTGGCAGCTAGAGCAGTGCACAGTGGGCTTTGCACTCTCTGTTTGTCACATGTTTCCCCAAGCTGCTTGATGAGACTTCAGATCCATTAACCAGTGGATTCTCTGCTTCATTTTGATCTTACACATCCAGAGGAAATCCGGAGCTCAAATGTATACAGATGTATACATGTCCACCACCACACTTTCACAGACAGATACTGAAGCAGGAGGAGGGGTGGGGTTCTTGGTGTTGACATAATCTAGAAGGACTATGGCTTTGTTTTCATGAGTCTGAGCATCCTACTCTTGGACAAATTATCTCACCTCTTTGTATTCAATCTTTTTATTTCCATGCAAACGAGGAAAAAGTAAAAACACTCCTCGGCATCATTACAGTAATTACCCCTGTAAGGAGCCCAGTATCTAGTAGATGTTCACTATATTTTCTTCTCTCATGTACAGGCTCAGGTCATATAGCTGGAATCATAGTGTTGGTCCCAAGCACTTTAATGCAGTGGCCTTCCTCCATTCTGCAGTCTCCCCTTTAATCGTTGTTATTAGTCTCCTGATTTTATTATGACACTTTACTAAATAAATAATGGTTGATTATTTTGGTCGTTCCCCAAAGCAACCCTTTCTGTGGGCCCAGGGGTCAGAGTAATCTAGACCTTGCATGAATTCATAGCAGAAAGTGCTGCCTTGATTCCTTCTAGAAGGATCTGAGATGTTCTGGCAGTATTTTTCATGGGCCAGTACCCACATTACAATATGGCACACACAGTGTTAATACCAGTCCTTGGGTCCTATCAATCATGCATGCTTGCATCCTTTTCTCCTGGATGAGTGTCAGAATCCTGGCCTGCCGCTCTGTGGATATCCTGCTCTTCCCTTTGATCCACAGCATCTCCCTCAGTATCAGGGTGTGCCTCTTCTCTGACTGGTCCACATACCTCTCAGCTGAGATCTGCCTTTGGGCCCTCAGAGTTGATTCAGCCTTCAGGTGACAGAGGTCCCTACTGGCAGAGGCTCAGCTCACATCTCTCCCAACCAATCTTGCTATAAATAAAAGCACACTTGTCTGGAGCCACAGATGTGTGGGATACAGGTATTCCGTTCTCAAAAGGCTGGGAAGATGCTGGATTGGGTACCAGGATCCAAGAAGAGCCTTCTAGGAAACATTTCGAGCTCTACTCTTGTCTGGTACCAAGCTCTGCTTCAGGGAGTACTTTGTATTTGCTCTGTTCCATGAATCTGCTTTCCTGGCTTAGGAAGCCAGAGCCATCTTGGAATGGGACAGATGCTGGGTGAGCATTATCTTGCTTGGTGCGGTGGGCCGGGTTTGAATATGCTTTTTTTTTTTTTTTTCAGACAAAGAAGCTGAATTAACCTCAGCTATTCAGCTTTTATTTTGATGGCATGGTTTGGGAGTAGCAGAGCAGATTGAGGCTTTGTCCTGACTCCATGGGATTCCGTGGAGATTGGTTGGGATGGATCTCAGAAAGGCCCATTTAAGGTAGATCCCGGGAGATCAGAGTCAGAGCCTTATGGGCCAGGGAGCCTCTGGGGAACTCCTTTTTGGTTTTGGTGTTGCCCACCCTCTATCCAGCCCATTCTACTATTACCATCCAGAGTAAAGTGTCTATGAACCTGTAAGACTTCTACTGCTGTCTTGAGATCGAGCATTTAGTATTCTGCTCTGTAAGTGCAAAGTGGGGACATGCAGATATTTTATCTAAGTTCTTCCCCTCAGTGAGAGTCTAGACTAATAAAGCTGCTTGCAGCTTCATAGTTTCCAGCGGAGATGAAGGATGCCTTTCCTCTTTGGGAAGCTTTATTGATGCCCAGGTTCTACCCAGACCAAGTCAGAATCTCTAGGAATGTGGCCAGAGCACCTGAGTTTTACAACACTACCCTAGCAGCTCAAAAGTCTTCACTTTAGTCTTTGAAATGGAGATTTCTAGCCCTTAAGGAGACAAATAGGCAGAAGTGGGGAAGGTCAGAATGAGCAGAGGTAGAAATAGTTTTACACTTCTTTTCTCACTTGGGACCTGTATATTATGCTCTAATACTATGCTGGGTTTTTGTTTGTTTGTTTGTTTTTCCAAGTGGCTCAGAGGAAATAAGTCTATTAGTTCCAAATACCCACCTCTGTTAAGCACATTGGAGTCTTTGCCAATAATGCTGGTACTTCTTTAGGATGGCAAACTCAAGGATGCCCTGAGAGGTACCTCCCAGACTCCTCCCCTGCCATCTCTGCGACTTCTTCAGGTCAGGATAGTGCCTGTCCCACATTCCCTCATTGGATTAATTCTTTTCCTGCCATGGAAACCCAGGCTAGACCTCTTCTTTTGCTCTAGCTGAACCTTGCATCTTGAGAAGCACCTCATATACATTTCATATTCACTGTTTCAATGTATCTTTCAAGAGAACAGTATGTAAAGGTGGACATTCAGTAAGAGAAGGATGAGGAGTCATTACGGTCCCAATAAAGTTGACATTCTACTGTTTTCCTAAATGTGACCACTGTTCCAACCAAACCTCTTGAGGGTGAAGAAGTATTAAGAATAAAGGAAGAATAAACATTGAATATCTTCCTCACTATTCAACATGGTGCCCCAGATTTGTCTCACAGATTCCAGATCCATCTGTTCTATTGGTTTTTAATAGCCCCATGAACTTTCTGTTGATCCCTGCTCTCTTGGCTGCCACTGGGGAGGTGGTTTTCTTATGGGCTCTGGCAGAGATCTGACATTTTTGGGAAATTCTCAGGGGGGACACGTGTCCCTTTGAACTCTGGTAAGAGCTCTTGCATTATCTCGTGCTGTGTAAGTAACTCTATTATTACATATAAGTATGGTGAATTTGCCAGCCTGTGTTGAGTGTATTCTTTTTGGTTTGGTGGTCTTGATGCAGATAACCTTCTCCTTGGGAAGGTTTGGGATCTGGGAAGAAAAATGAAATGTTAAACTTGACAAGGCACTGTAATTAGGTTATTTCTCTTTAAAAATACTTATATCGGATTATTAAAGGCCTACTCATTTTTCATAACAAATTTGCAACATAGGAAAAAGACATAAAAAATTAATCTGCCATCTTTCTATCCAGAAATAATTAGTGTGACCGTTCTGGTACCTACTCTCTCATGTTTTCTTTCTTTTTATGAGCTGGCCATATATATTTATGGGAATTGTATTGTGCTTCATATTTTATAATCCTCTTCTATATTTTACAATCAATCAAGAACACTTTCCCATGTCACTGAAAGTTCTTTCATGGTTTCCAACATCAATTTAAATGACTGCATAATATTAATTAAAATTGATATATTACTTTGGCTGGTGATTGGACATCAATGTTCTTTCATTCTTTGGGGATTCATAACTGAAGCTCATGGATGAGTTTTAGATCCTCCACCCTCTGTAATTGTACACAAATGCTCATGTGCCTCAGGCTTCTATGAAGAGTCAGACCAGAGCTTCTATCAGACATACAAAGGCTTAATGGTTGACAGACCAGCATAGATAAAACATTTGCTAAGTTTGAATTCACAGGAAAGAAATGTTGGGGTTTAAATGATCTGTACATATCTGGGGGGCTGTGATGTTATCACCTTCTCAGGGCCCTGGGGTGTTTCTATTACGACCAGCAGTAGCAAAGGTGACTTATTCTCTATCTGGTGGTCAACTTTGTTCAACCATGATCAACCCTGGGTATTTCCTCTTTTTAAATATATCATAAAGCATTTCTGGCTGTAACATCTCTTTGCTTAGAACCCTTCCCACCGCAGCATGGTGGAGTAGGTGCTACTGTTGAGTCAGATTCGGGAAGATGCTGGAAAGGATTCTGAGGTTCATCTTTCCAGCATGTTTGATACTAGAAACATGCATTCATGCCTGAGGCCACTTCCCTTGTTCAGTTGTGCTTCCACTGTTGTCTCTCCTCACTGGCTGTGCTACTTTGCATCAACTGTGTACACTGTGCCTCAGTTTCTTCATTTGAGGAGTGGGGATCTCATAATGATAATGCCCATGTGTTCCCTGAGAACCAGTGAGCAAGCCCATGCTTGCCCAGAGTACTGAATGCTATGGTTGGCATGTTACTTGTTGGCATTCTGAACTCCACTGTGATTGTGTTGGGAGAGTGTGAGGTCACGAGAGCTCTGTTCTTCTGAGGATGAATGGAAGTCTTCTCAAAGAGACTCAAGGAAATCCCATCATTCCTTCTCCTCTGTGCAGACCCAGAAGGAGGGTACTGTCCATGTACTTAAAAGAGAACCTGATAACAGACTCCACATCTAACTTAATTATGGACTTTGCAGCCTCCAGCATTTTGAGGGATAACTATCTTTCCATTATAAGTCACTAGCATCCAGTATTTTATTATAGCAACTCAAACTGATGAAGACAGGGAACCAACCTGATAGCATCCTATGGTCTTCCCTGTGCTTGACCTGCAATTGTGATACAGAGGCCCATGGGTTTTACCACTGTGAAAGGTTTTTAATATCTACTCACCTTGCCTTTCTTATCCTGCAGCATGCAAAACAAAGTAGGAGCTACAATATGACTTATTTACAGGGTCAGCAATACGGCTCGATTAAAAGGCTATTCTGGGGACCAAATGTTATATGTTATAGTTCAACTTTGATTCCCATGTGTTCACTGAGAACCAGTGGGAAGTCTCTGCTTGCCCAGAGTACTGAATGCTATGGCTGGCATGTTGCTTGTTGACTTTCTGACTCCCTTGTGATTGTGTTGGGAGAGTGTGAGGTCACGAGAGCTCTGCTCTCCTGAGAAGGAATGATGTTAATTATTTCTGTACCATCTATATCATCCATCAAGCAGAAGACTGAAATGAAAAAGGGCAAAATCAGAATCTTTAGTTAATTGGATAATTTTGTCTTTTGTTTCCTTTGAAGTCACCTTCTATATTATTTTAGCTCAGTAAGGTTTGTTTGTTTATATTTTTGTATGCATGTATGCATATATATGTAGTCTGTGAGAGTGCATGCTTGTGTATATGCATGCATGAATGTTGGTGAGGATGCACTTAGGTGTACATGCTGGCAGGCAGAGGTCAGCATTGGGCACCATCTTGAATTACCTTATTTTTTGATACAGCATCTGTCCCTGGGGCTAGAACTCACCGATTGATCCACTGTCTGGCTAGCAAGCTCCAGGGATCGTCCTGTCCCTCCTATTCTCAGTATAGGGTTACAGATGCAAGCCCTCGTGCCCAGCTTTTACGTGGGGGCCAGAGGTCAGAGTCCACATTCTCAGCTTTACACTTTACTGACTGAGCCATCTCCCTAGCTAATTGGACCTTGGTGAGATCCGCAGTGGGCACCACTGGCAACAATGACTACCTCCTTACCAGAGTCTCTTGGTATCCAGTAGTTCAGCAGTAGGGGGTAGACCCCATGAACCTCTCCCCTAACCTGTGGATTATTATTGACTGGACCAGGTAATACAGGAACCCCCAGTGGCTGTGAGGTCAAGAGTGCATTGGTTGTGTTGTGTGTAGAGAGGCTCGCAGCCTTTCCTGTCTTCCATCTCTTACATTCTTTCTACCTCTTCTTCTTCTTCAGTGTTCTCTGAGCCTTAGAGTGGATGCTGTAATTGTTTTGTGTAGCATTACCCCGTCACTTATTTCAGTATCCTGGGCATTCACTACCAAGACTGCAAAGAGAGGCTTCTCTGATTAAGGCTAAAAGTAGCAGTTATTGAGTCTGTGTCGAGCTTTGGCAACTACATAGAGCAGTTGAGTACCTGTTTTCTTTTCTCTTAGTGTGTGTATATGACAGTATGTATGTACATACATGGAGGTAGACATGTGCGCATACATGTGAGTGCAGGCTGCAGCCAATGTTGATGTTGGGAGCCTTCATTAATCATTTCCAACCTTATTCTTTGAAGTTGGGTCTTTCAGTTGAACCCAGAGCTCAATGATATAACTAGCCTAAGTAGCCAGTTTGCTGTGGGGATTGTAGGGATTCCCCTGTCTCAGCCTTCCTAGTGGTAGAGTTACAGGTGGACCACCACACCCACCTGGCATTTATCTGGCTTCTGGGGATCTGATTTCTAGCCCCCAGGATTATACAGCAAGCCCTTTACCTACCAAGCTCTCTTCCAAGTTGCGTTGTGATTTTGTTTTGTTTTGTTTGTGTGTTTGTTTTTTGTTTTGTTTTTTGAGATACAGTACCTTGTATCCCAGAATGACCATAAAATTATTATATGCAAATAGTTGGCGACCTTGAGCTTCTTACTCTCTTGCTTCAGTCTCCCAAGTGCTGGGTTGTAGGTGTGCATAGCCACCTCTGGCCCAGTGAGAGCGTTTGATGGTAACAGTGAGCGTGCTAACTAGATTATTCCCAAGACACCCAATTTGGGCAAAGAATCGTCTCTGCCCTTGGGTTGTATTTATCTGTCTGTCCTAGTTTCCTGGAACTTGTTCCTGTCTGGACCCTGTTGCTTTGCTCACATCTTCACAGAATGAGCAACTGAGTGGTAACTACCTAAAGGAAAGAAAGGGGTGATTGGTACTGCCGGGCACCATCACGTGCAAACCTTTCCAGTCTTACAGCTGGCAGGCAGGTGGGCAGGTTGAGGCTGAAGCCTCAGCACACCTATTGCCCAGGTGACGCAGGTGAGAGGCTGTTACACTCACAGGCATCTGCCCCAGCACTGCCTTCTCTGCCTATTTCTTTCCCCTTTCTGCACTGCTTCATAGAGCATCGGCTTCTAGTCCTTGTTCACTTTCCAGAGTTTCTAGCTCCTGTCTGTGTGGTTCTCAGGACTTTAATAAAAATGTGTGTCTCCAAGGGACAGTAGCCATGAACCCAGAGAGCCAACCCCAAACCAGTGTAGCCAGTAGCCACACTCATTCTGACCCACTTATTAAAAAGAAAACAAAGCACTTAGCATCTTGTAGGATACTGGATTCTACTTTTTATAGTTGTTTTGTGTTGCCTGCCATTCAAAGCCCAAGGAGATGATTGTGTCCCAAGTATCCCTGCCCAGCATAGACCATGGTTGATGGAGAACCTCTGATTCAGATCACAGGTCCAAAGCTAAGCTCTACTACTTACTAGCTGGAAGATCATGAGAAGGTTATTCAGGAATTCCTTTTGCCTCAGTTTCTCCTCTATAAAATGGGGATGCCACACTCGTTCGGCCTTAGGCATCACCGCTGTCTTGAATTCTGGTGATATTTCTCAGAGCAGTGGCTTTCGGTGTGCCCTGGACCATCACCACTGCTTGACTTGTGTTAGGAAAATCCATTTGGTCATAAATGCTTAGATTTTTCAGTTCACTTTCTTCATTCTCTACGTGAAGGAGCTGAGGTGCAGAGAGGGGAAGGGCCTAATTCAGAGGGCAATGGGAACCGGGTGGAGTGACGCAGTCTGGAGATTTGGATGATGTTCTTTACGCCCACACCAGTGCCAGGCATAGCTATGATGTTGCTTTGAGGCAGTGGTGTTCATGACATCAGATAGAATACGTGATAAAGCAAAGTGGGAAAACCATGCAATGATGCCTCAAAACTTCAAAGATACTTCCTGTATGCGTCTTCATTCTGACCGTCTAGTTCTTGTAGCTATTGGCTGCGTGTCAGGCCTGTTTTTACCCCTTCTAGGATGCCTTATAGAGGCACAGATCATAAGCAGGCTCTTCTCATTAGCATCTCAGTTGCTCATGCTCAGCTATCAGATGGGTACCATTGCCAAGGAGGGTGGCTGCTGATGCCCTCTATTTGTGGGATAACTGGTTATGTCATTTCTTAGGTCTTATGTTGGTAACATTAAGCCTTTGCTTACTGTTTGATGAACAAGGGCCTGAGAGGGTATATAATGTGGTGGTTTTTAAGCAGAAGCTCGACATTGACTTAGCAGATATACCAGGGGAAGAACACTGGAACAAAGGAGGCCTGTGGTCTCTAGTCCAGTAGTTCTTAAGCATTAGCATGCATTAAAGTTGTCTGGAAGGCTCGTTAAAACAGCTGGGATGTGAGGTGGGGTGGGTGAGAATGTCTTTTCTGACATTTTCCTAGGCTGTGTGGATGGTTCAGGGACCACACTCGATTCTCTAATGTATTTCCAAGGCCTGTGGAGCTGTCATTCTTTTTTCCCCCGTCTTCTTTTTGGCAAGATCTTCTTATATAGCTCAGGCTGACCTGAAGCTTGCTTCATATCTCAGGCTGTCCTTGAATTCACAATCCTCTGCTATCAGGTGTATATTGCCACGTGACCAGGTGTATATTATCATACCTGGGTATGATTTCTTAATGTTTATTGATAGTACAGTAAGATCTTGTTATAAGGTATTTTCTCAGGGTCTGACCAAGGGGAGACTGAAATGTCCCTTGTTACCTCTGTTCCCTTATTTGGGAAAAGTGTCTCTGCAGATATGAATTGAATGATGGATCTGGACCTGAGACATAATCCTGGAAAATGTGGGTGGGCCATAATGTCCTCACAAGTGGCTTTCCAAGAAAGGAGCATGAAGACAATGTAAAGGCAGAGGCAGAGGCAGAGATTGGAGTGATATAGCCACAAGCCAAGGAATGTTGGCATTGACAGCGACAGCAGCCTGGCTGTGTTGGTTCTTTTCATTTCAGCCTCGGAAAATTGATCTGTCTTCTAGAATGCAAGAACATATTTCTGTAACTTTAAGCTGTGGACTTTGTCAGGGAACACAGAAGCAGGTGCCATGATGCCCATTCACCTGCTGTATAAACTAAGGCCTGGATGTATATATCGTTCATATGCTCCCTGTGAGCTCATTGGTAAGTTGGGGTTACCAATGCTGGGGTTGGTGCATTGTTGAATTATAGTTTGTCAGTCAGGGGAACCACCATTGGTAGGATTGTGACAGCCATGAGTGAGAGTGTGCATGGGAGAAGAACCAGAGTTTGCCAAGCTCTGATGGTGACCTTGGCTGTCCTGTGGTCCTCGGAGATGGGTGTGGGTGTGCGTAGAACAACCCCCTTTTCTAGATGAATAACTCTTAGGAGACGTAGGTGATCACAGCATCTTAGACTCAGCCCTCTGACTGTGTACCCAGGGAATCCCAAGAAACAGACTCAGTCTCACCCTTGACAGCTGTTGTGACTGTGTACTCAGTGGGTGTCACATGGTTTCACTGTCAGTTCTGAGATTTTAGAACTGGAATCGGGAACATGTTATGACCTAAATTTCTTCAGATATGTGATGGAAGAAGAGTTGGTAAGATTATGTCTGAGAGCCCTATCCACAGGTCTTCAGAGTGCCACATCCCTAAATGTCTGCCTTTGGGTTAGGCTTGAGAGACAAATAGCCCTAAGCATGCTAGAGTGCTGATGTCTGACATCAGACCTTAAAGAAGCACCCTTCTTAGGAGAGGACTAACTTAGTAGGGCCATTTTGCTTATGTAACAGACAACTGGCTCTTAGTCTCTCCCTCTCCCTCTCCCTCTCCCTCTCCCTCTCCCTCTCCCTCTCCCTCTCCCTCTCCCTCTCCCTCTTTCTCTCTCTCTGTCTTTTCAGAAGCAGGGTCTCTCACTGACCTGGGACTCATCAACTGGCCATCGGGCCTCTAAGCTCACCTGTCTAGGCCTTACCATTGCTGGGATTCTAAGTGCATCACCAGGCCTTCATTTTTAAAATGTGGCGTCTGGAGGTTGAACTCAGGTCCTAGGGCAAGCGCTTGATCGAATGACTGGTCCCCCTTCGTAGCCAGCAGCCTTCATTCCTCCCCAGCGATCAGTGTAACGTGGCTAAGTAGATGGATGTATCAGTAGCTTGGGCCAACTGCACCTTCTCTCTCTCAACTCCGTATGGACACACAACTGTAATTTCATAAATGTGACTACAAATGATTAGATGAAGCCATAGGTCAAAGAACCTCAAGTTTCTGCTGTGGGTGTTTTATAAGACACCCCATAAATGCCCCAGGGCCGAGGACTGTTTGCTCTGTCTGCCATACGCAGCTGCCAGCCAGAGTGACTCCTTCTGCCAATTGGATATCACCTAGTGATTTTTATGGTGCTGATTGGAAAGGAAATTTGTGTAGGAGATCACTTCCTCTATTTTAATTAGAGTCCTGAAACTGTTTGCCTCAAGCTCAGGTCTGCCTCTGAAAATCTATAGCAGGTTGACTCACCAGAATAGCGATAAGGTGCTGTGAATTTTAAATATCTGGAGGTTTATGCAGAGAGCTGGGTCTGAGGTGCTACTTACCTGAGTGGTGAGAATGCGCCCCCCCCCCCCCCCAAGGTGTACCTCACACAGATGTTTGGCCAGTCTCAGGGGAATACACATTTTCTGTTGTAATAAAGAAAAACACAGTCTTCAGCTGTAACCTATGAGACACAGGATCCCAGCAGAACTGGTGTCTTTAACCACATCTTGGCTGCCCACAGGATTGACCCAGGAGGAGTTTCCTAGCTCTAACTTGGCGGCTTCATGTTGTATTGTAGTTCCCAGTGGCAGCCTCCTCAGAGGAGACAGCTGCCTGCTGTTCGCTCACACATAAACCCCTGGGGAGAAATAAGAGCTAAGTGGTTGTTACTAAGGAGCGATGGGTTTGACTCCCAGGGCCAGTCCCAGCAGCATGTCTGGCTCTTGCCAGACTTCCTCAACCTCAGATGCCATTCTGCCCCGATCTGAACAGATTTTGGAATCACAGGGCTGTGAGTAGACTTGGAGGGCTCCCCTCACGTCCCCCAACACGTCAATTTTTCATCCCCATGACCCCCAGGATGGACATAAATACTGTTATCTCCATTTAATAAGGTGGTGCTATAGCAAGGGAGAAGCTTGTTTGTTCCAGGGGAAATGACAACGGTTTTAAGCCTGGTGACTCGGAGGTGATTTAAACCCCTTCATCTGGATTCGTTTAACACACTTCAGTTTTATTATTCGGTTTTCATACAGGAAGTTAATGAATAACTCAGTCTGGCTCCTCGGCTCTCCAACTGAACAAGGGACCCTGGCTGGAAGGCTCAGTCTCTGGACGAGGGTACCCCCACTTACACAATAGTGACATTCCTGGGAACTTGTCTATTAATCTTTTTTTTTTTTTTTTTTTTTTTTTTTTTTTTTTTTTTTTTTAAATAAAGGAGTCTTTAGAAGAGAATAGCAGCCAATTTTGTTGTTGATGATGATGTTAGTTTCTTTTCAGAGGAAGCCAAATTGCTCTCAGAATATGGGTGATCTCCCCCTGACTGACTATTTAGAGATTATTGAGTCTTTCACGTGAGGTGACTGTTTTAAACCCAGAAATGGCTCTGGTGTGTGTGCACTTGGAGGCAGTATTGCTGGGCCCACACCCTTGTCTTTCCCAGGTGAGCAGCTGGACCATGCCAGTGCAGCACAGCACAGAAGACAAAAGCGTTTACAGTTGTGCTGCATCTTCGGGGCGCAGATCCAACCAAGACGTGTCACTGCCTTCTTCTTTTTGGCAAATTACTTTCTGAATCTCAGCCTTCTCCTTGGGGGAGACACACACTCCAAAGATCACCTGTAGAATGGTAGCGTGAAATTCTGAGTTCCTTGGAGGAAAGGAAGCGTCTGTCAGTCATGAAGAGGATTTCTCCAGTCCCTGACAATATCCTGTCCCTAGAACCCGCCTTTACGGTTTGAAGAATGTAAGGAAACTCTCCCTGCTGGAGACAGCTTGGCTGTCAAGTTGCAGGGAGGATGATCAGAGAGGGGGTGTCTTACAGGGCTCCTTGGTTTCCTATTATCAAGACAAATATGTGCAGACTGCTCTGAGCATTCTTTCTCAACATATTTCAGTATTATTTTCCATCGTACTTACCCCCCAGATTTGAATTTAGGCGAGTGGTGGGTGAGAACAAAGAGATTTAAGTTAGGCTCACCTTGAACCCCGTGGTACTTAAGATTCATCGACTCCCTTCCAGTATCAGACATCCTCTGCACTCTCAATTACTGCCCAGGCAAAGTCCTGTCCAGAATACCCCGTGAGGTGTTTAAGGATTATGAAGGGTCTTTTCTTCAAAGCTGAACAGCTTTGGTTTAGAACTGGGTGCTCAGGTAATTTGTCTAAAGGAACCTCAGTTTCCTCTCCCATATATAACCCCATGTACAAGCTGGAGTTATCACAGAGAAAGGAGTTTCAGTTGAGAAAATGCCTCCATGAGATCCAGCTGTAAGGCATTTTCTCAATTAGTGATCAAGGGGGGAGGGCCCTTGTGAGTGGTATCATCTGTGGGCTGGTAGTCTTGGGCTCTATAAGAAAGCAAGCTGAGCAAGCCAGGAGAAACAAGCCAGTAAGAAACATCCCTCCATGGCCTCTGCATCAGCTCCTGATTCCTGACCTGCTTGAGTTCCAGTCCTGACTTCCTTTGGTGATGAATACCAGCATGGAAGAGTAAGCTCAATAAACCCTTTCCTCCCCAACTTGCTTCTTGGTCATGATGTTTGTGCAGGAATAGAAACCCTGACTAAGATACCCCATGTGACACACGTGGATCAAGTAAGAAAAAGTAGAAACATCATACTTAGGATATGGTCATTATGGGGATACCCCCTTCTGTGTTGGGTAGTCTTGCTGCAAATGGGAATACAAGGAACTACAGTAACTTGCCATGAAGTCCACTGTGAAATCTGTCCTTTCATTGGCCAGGCATGCAGAGTTGGGGCATCTTAAGCTAGCGGATGGACCATATGAAGCCAGGAAAACGAACTGATATGTCAGACCCATCCCGGCTTGTCCCTGGCTCCTCTTCCATTGCAGTCCATTGGGCACCTCCTACATAGACCCAGGGCTGGCAGGAACATAAGGAAACTGATATGTGTCACTGTTTCCACAACTGGTACTTTTAATGTACGTGAGCTCGTCTGCTATGAGAAACTTCCAAAGTAGGTTCTTGAGTCTGTTTTAGAATAAGGAAATGAAAGCTCAGGGGCTCACCTAGTGCGTCCACACAGAGGCTGTGGAAGCAGTAGGTATAGAAACCAGCCTGTTCCTGGGCTCTGGGCATGAGCTTTTCACCTGTTTCCCTCTGCCTGTGTAGTGGCTACTCAAGAGTCTTGCTCTCCCATGGATCTCAGCCTCTGAGCTTGGGTCTTAGCACTTTATTTCTTTGGTCAAGGAAATGGGATGCAGTCTTCCTCATAAGCTGTCAACACTCCGATGAGCTCTAGGAAATAGATCATGTGGTTAGCAAAGACAGTATGTTTTGTGACCCCTGACCTTCCTGCCCACTTTGTAAGTCTAACAACCAGATCTCCTTAACAAGCAAGTGTCTGTCAGACAGATAAAAGGTATTTGGGAAAGAAGTTTATATATTTCTCTTAGTAAGCCGTTGCTGTACAATCACCCATCCTGGTTGGGAGTGATTCCCTGTCTATCTGGCCTAAGCCTCAGCAGATTGGAGAGTCCATTCTATTCTTTTGAACCTAGTAGAGGTGGCAGATAGCTGGTCCTCCCGGGCTCTATAATAATCCTTCCCAAGGAAGCCATATGTGTGAGGTAACCTTGGTGTGGAAGCCTTCTCTTGGGCTCTATCTTGGGGTACCCTGAGTCACAGACAAAGTCAGCAGCACCTCTGAGATATCCTTGTTTTCTTTGTAGAATAATCCCTGATTTTATGGGTGTCAAGGGACAGGGAAAGGCAAATGATGGGATCACAGTGTTTAAAACTGGATGTGTTGAGACTCACGGTGTAATCCAAGGCCAGACTCACCCAGTACAGGCAGGTAGGTCTGGTCTAGACTTCTTGGGAATTTCTTTTTAGGTGTATGATGGTCTGTAACTGAATCAATTATAAGAATTATCTTTTCTCACTGGATCTTTGAATCTAGGCTGGGGTTCCTTATTACTGTTACAAGTTAATATTTAAATCGTGTTTAAAATTTCAGTCTCTTCTTAGGAACATCATAGAGGATGTCTAAGTGACAAATGCTATTCCTCCGTTATTACCAGTCCCTGATGAGGTCAGCCTGTTTCTCAGGTGCAGAGACGGAGGCACCCTGGCCCTTCTAAAAGCAGTAGTCTTGCAGTTTCCCACTGGCTGTGGCTCTTGGCTCTGGTCCTTTTACAAACTGGACAGAGATCTGAAAACCTCCTGCCTCCTCTCATGTGGGAAGAACACCCATATGGAGGCTGTCTTTCTTCTGAGAGGGACGCCCAGGAGGGTGCTAGGTGGCCAGGGTTTGTAAATGGAAGGACTTCCATGTTGGACTCTCTGCTTGAGTGTAGCAGACATGCCCATAAATCTTGCTGAAAACAAAAGCTTTAACTAGAGGAGGACAGTTTAAAAGGCCCTATGGGCACATTCTAATCACTCCTCACTAATATCAGCCAGCTTGGACGGAATACCGGCTGTTCCCAGCGGAGCAGGCCTGGGTAGGCACTATGTAAATGACTGCTGGCTGTAATTAACTCTGACCTCTGCAGCCTGTCTGCTCACTCGCTCTTAATATTAGCTCTGACTCCCCCAAATGAGCCTTTACTGTTTTTTGTTAGAATGCATTCTTCAAAATTCATCTTGAGCAGCTCACTTCATCTCCTGGTCCCATCCGGAACACACATGCCAAGCCAAGGTAATCAGACCATGTCAAGTGAAATGGACTATCGGGCGGGTATTTTGCAGCCATTGAGAAAGTCCAATTATTTCAAGAATACATTAGTCACACTCACAGCTTACTCCGTATTGGGCAAAGTACAAGTGTGCAAGGTGCTTTACACTTGTTTGTTTCTCCTTCCAACCCTGTCCACTTGGCAGGGCTGGTACTCTCTTTATCTAACAGATGAGACTAAGAACAAAGCTCAGATGCCTATTTGGCATCTTGTGATATTATCAGGCTGATCCCCACATTTTAACTTAGGCCTTTTGATCTTAGCACTATCTCTGATTGGACTTTCCGGAGCCATTGTAACTGTGAAGGTTGAGGTGAAAGGGATGGCTTTGTAAAATTTTATCCTGCAAATTTTAAGGCAATAATTATTAAGCAGTTTCTTTGTTTCTGACTCCTGGCTACAAAGATGCATTAGATATAGCAGTGTCCGTTAGCTTGTGGTACACAGTGTACTGCAGACACGGGGGATGCTGAGGCTAATTTCACCATGTGAAGAAAACGTTTTATCGGTGACTATAAGCATTTGAAAAGCATTCTACAAGTCTGTCAGGTGCCAGCTCTCTTCTCTTTACTCAGGAGTTACATGGAAACAAGCTTGCTTATAAGAGCAACAGTGTTGGGCAGGGTGTGAGGAAAAAGAGCCGGATGGCTGTTGAGGTTGAGGGACCAGAGGTACCCAGGTGAGCTAAGAGCCAAGTACCAAAGGCCTTCCAGGGGAAGGGCGAGGGGAGGGATGGAAAAACAAAAAGGATGTCTGAGGCAGGATGGAAAAAGCCCTTGGAAACAAACTTGCATATTTGAAGCACTTAAATAAATCGATGTGCAGGGGTTGAAGGCGGAGAGCAGAGAGGTGCAAGGACTCTTGAGTAGGAGGCATGAACAACCCAGTTGGAGGTTTGTTTGGTTTGTTTTCTTCCTTTGTAAACCAGAGCTGTGGGGTAGGGGTTTGGCTTTTCTTCCTCTTCCTGTTTCTCTCTCCCTCCTCTCCTCCCCTTCCTCCCAACGTTCTCCTCAATATGCAATACATCACGATCCTCCTGCCTCAGCCACCCAGGGCTCAGATGAAGGGCAGGAACTGCTGGAGGAAAATCTTGGCTTTTATTTTAAAGGCAGTGAGAAACCACTAGAAGGATTTTCCTCAGGAGAGAGATGTCTGATTTGTCTTTAAGAAAAAGTAAGTCATTGTGGGATTGGTGGAAGCCATGAGGTGGCTGTCCATCCTGAGGACCTGATTCCCACAACCCACATGATAGGGGGAGAGAACTGACTCTGTCTTACTCCTGTAAGTTGTCCCCCCCATAACCCCGTCATCTCCCCCCCACATACACAAATTTAAGTGTAAAACAGATCACCGAGGGTTGGGGACTTGGCTTAGTGAGTAAGATGCTTGCTGCCTGGGACCCCAGCGCTGAACATGGGGTGAAAGGTGGATACCTAGAGCTCAATGACCAGCCAGTCTAGCCAAGTGATGAGCTCTAGCTTCACTTCGAGACCCCCACTGATGGTGAGTGATAGGGCACACTCGACATTGACTTTTGCTTGGCCAACAGAGACGCATGCACGCAAACACACAAATGTATACATACCTGCATACACTTGTGCACGTGCAGCCATATCTCTGGCCTGGGAAAAATGGGCACATGTGGCTGAGTAGGTGGTTCACAGCAAACAGCCTGTGTTTACCCACAAACGCTCACATCGATTTCTCATGTACAGTTGCAGTAATACATGTGCAGCCCGCTCTCGAAGGCGGTGGCTGACCTGAAACCTTTTCTTTAATGCCAGCCCCCTGGCTTTCACTCCCTATGACCCTGGAATCTTTTCTGTCTCCTGGGGACAGAACTGGAAAGTATGGTCAAGCTGTGTTTGACCTGTTTCCTAGTCCCTGTGTTTGTAGTAGCCACCACTTAAATCTTCCAGCCTTGAGTTGTGGACCATTAAGATTAGAGGTCCAGGCAGACTTCAGCTGTTGATCTTACTGGCAACCCTGGGCTGTGCTTTGTAGTTGATTGGGCCTTTTTCAGTTGATATTTTCACTGTAGACAACAATCCAGCACAGCCACATGCAGGAGTCCTTGGGATCTAGAGGGTCGGCAGGATTTTCCAGAAGGCTTGTTAGGATGCACGTCCATGTCTTCTCAGAGGCACTAGTGGTGTGTTTCATTCCTTTTCCACCCGCTTAAGACTGGGAGTTCAGTCAGGGGGTAGGAGTTGTTTTGTGTTTGTCTGTTTTTTGTTTCATGAGTAAGATGGCCCCTAATGGAGATTCTCCTTGGAGTTTTAGAGTTAGGGAGGGGTGAATGCTAGGCCACTGAGCTAGTGTTCTATACTTTGCTATAGACTGATGCTGGCTCTGAGGGAAAAGTGATCATCTCATTAGGTTGCAGATGAAGTTAGTTACCTCCGCCCCCCCTCCCAACTGATGCAGAGACTCTATTGGGTACACAGATGCTGCAGACTTGGGGAAAAGGATCAACCACAGGGAGTAAAGAAAGGGTGGGAAGATGCATATAGCATGTTTGTGTTGGACCCAGATGTGTAAGACTGGTCATATTCCCTACATCATCTTTACCTAGCTCTAAAAGTTCTGCAATAGGAAATCAGACTGAGCCACAAAAGCCAACTTCCAGGTTATGGAGCTGGTATATGAATGCTAATTATGCTAATGATAGTCACGGCTTTAAGAATGGCAGAGACAGCAGTAAAGCCCACTTGATAGTAACCAGTTGAACTTTCAGTGTCATGGTACTAAACAGCCCACCCAATACAGCATCACCTAATACAAACCATAGAGGTAAGTCCCTGAGCAGCAGCAGATTCTTCATCTCTAAGAAGTCAACCCTCAAGCCACTGGAAAGGGCTGGCTTCAGAGCGTGGCTCACACGGTGAGTGAATTTGAGTGGGGGGCAGTTGTTTTTAAGGGTGAGGATCAAATTTAAAAGCACCACCATTTACCTTGGTTGCTAAGCCTCCCTGAGCCTGAGGTGAGGAATTCTGATTGGCAGAATCTGTAGGAATTCAGACAAGGAGAGCAGCATGGAAAAATGGGAAGCTTAGGCTAGGGACCCTGGCCGCAGAGCAAACGGCCCTTCAATGCGCTCGAATCTGCTGAGAGTACATTTTACGAACATGCAGCTAAGTTGGCTGCCTTTGTTCGGGGGTTTGTTCAGCATTATCTAAAGAATGCCATGGTTCAGCCTGCTCGGTGTGAAGCCTAATTCTTCCCCTTTCTGGAGCCACAGCCTGGTGTGTTCAATTTTTCTCTCTCTGTAGGGCTGCGGGCTCTCTGGTACTCCAGCCAAAAAAACACTCATATTTTAGCAAGCTTAGCCCCAGTCTGGTTGCCAGGCAGTAAAACGAGCACTTGCCTGCCCCAGGGAGAGGGGGACCGAGAGACGGAAAGGGTCATGTAAATGACTTACTAGAGCCCTCCCTTCACATAGGATCTCTGGAGCAGTTGATATGTTTATTGATGTGGAGAGGCACTGTGGACCTGGGTCAGAACTAATACTGCAAACTCCCTTTCTTCTTAGAGAGATTTGATGGTAGGCTAAGTTTGCCCCAGCAAACTGTTCTGTATTCACTTGAACAATAATGTTCTGGGCAGGCAGCACTGGCCCCTTTAGCTGAAGGGGAAACTGAGGCACAAGTGGTTCTTGCAGTTAGCAAGCAGACAAGCCAAGCAGAGGCATTAATTTCTTCCTCAAGAGGAGCTGTAACATAGATGGAGTTGTCCCCAGCTTTTGGATCCATTCTTCGATCACTGGGTGGTAGGAAAATAAAGCCCGTCGGAGGAAGAAAGTGTGGTTCTGTAATGGTTAACTATGATGTTATCACGGTCTGAACTAGGCACTGGGGGCTTCCTCCAAGGTGCAGCTGGAGCAGAAAGCTAGCTCAAGCTGGCTGGCAGTGGTTTCAGGGGACTCTGCCTCCTCTCCACCCACTTACTGCTCACAAACCACAGAGTCCCTGTCAGAGGATGACAGATTTCAACCTTTATCCGTTGAACAGGACCGGAGAGATTGTAACCCAAAGCTGAACGCCTCTGCATTCTGTTCTGGAACTCGTTGACAAATGAAAACATACTGAATGCCCACAGGATGTACAGCTGGAGGTGGACAAAATTCCAGAAAAGATCTGCATAGAGAGGAGCCTGTGTTCTTTAAAACTCAGTGACTCTTACCTGGTGCCACTTGTCTGGTTGACGGTTCCTCACAGGAGCAAGGAGTAGTAACAGATCTCAGCATGCTACCCACTCCTCCTGTCCCTCTGAGACCTCAGCTCTAGGTAGGGGGTGAACATTTTCATGCCATGCTCATGGACTCTTGGACTCTGAGCAGCAGTTCCCCCAGGTGAGTCTCTCTGGATGAGAACAAGTTTATGTCATGCCTTGCTTCAGGCCTTGCTCCCGTCTGCCAAAGCAGAGAAGGCAATGAGATTTTGAGTATGCTGCTGTTGCTCAGAGAGGCTCCTCCACCACAGGTGATGTGTACTGCCTCTAGCCTTATGGACAAGGATGAGTTGGAGAGACTGCAAGTGAATAAGGGAGAACAGGGAAGCAGAACGTAAAAAAGAAAGGACACAGTAGGCAGGAAGAGAGGGGACACCTGGGACAGAGAAAACCCACTGTCTGAAAAATTGATGTCACACAGGTACTAAGGAGAACTGAGGGAATGTAAGAGCTATCCAAGGAGGGAACAGGCACGCGCGTGTGCACACACATACACACACACACACACACACACACACACACACACACACACACACACACAGAGATGCATAGACATAGACAAACACATACACAGACCCAAACACATAGACCCAGACAGACACACAAACACATGCACACACACACACACACACACACACACACACACACACACACACATACACATGCAGACCCAAACACATAGACCCAGACAGACACACAGACACATGCACAGACACAGACACACAGACACACAGACACACAGACACACAGACACACACACACCCATAAACATAGACTCAGACAGATACACACAGACACACAGACACATGTACATACACAAACACACACAAACAGACCCAGACACATAGACCCTCCCACAGACACACACACAACCATTCTAACGATACATTCTTGGGGTACAGCAGCTGCTAAAGCGCTTCCTGTATGCCAGGCTCTTCTCTCAGTGTATTCAATGCACAGGGCAGAGCCATGGGTTTAATGTTAATGGCAAGTTGTTTTCAAAGATCGTAAGCCAATAAGGTTAAGGGCCAGTGCAAGAACACCACGTGAATTGTGACATCAAGGTGAACTCAGGAGTAGGGACTCTGCAGTCCGGTGGTCTGGGTTTGAACCTACTGCTTACTACTTACTAGTTCTGTGACCTGGGATAAGTTATTTAAGTTGTGCATGTTCATGTCCTCATATTTATGTGGAGGTTGATAACAGTTTCTATCTCCAAGGAAAGTATTAAATTAGCTGATATGTGTTCAGCTCTTAGATAGTGGCAGTCACATAGAACTAGATACTATTGCCTGATGTGATTATTCTCGCCTTGTGTTCTCTGTTCTTCTGGTAGGAAGCATCGTAGGTGTTGTGATGTGCTGTGGAGCTGGGATGAGGTACACTCAGCATAAGTATTAGATCTGCTTGCAGCACAGAGATGGGGTAGATATAGATATATCCAGCCTATGGTCTAAGTGCTTCAGGATAGCCAAAGATAGCATTCAACTCAGAATTAGAAGCTTACCTAAAACACGATGGAACTCTTTGTGTGTGACTTCTTTTTCTACGACTCTATTGTGTGCTTCTCCAGTGGGAACTTTGCAGATGATAATGCCCTGTTGCAATGTCAAAAGTTTGTATAGTCTTGAGATTTCAGGAGTTGGAAGTACAGAAGAGCTGGGCTGCACAGGAAGACCCGGGATTTTCTAGTAGCCAGCTGTCTTGTGGGTTTCACATAGAACTGTGGCAACCTGGTAAATCTCTCTGATGCTAACTGCATGTATGTGAGCAGGAAGGATAGAACTGGGAAGACCCAAACTCTGACCTGGTCACACTTCACGACTCACAACGGTTTCCCAGATACTCGTTCAGCCCTGGGAATGTCCCTTCTCTCAGGAGAACTTGGCAGAGATGCTGTCTCAAACCTGGTGCTCCTCATAGTGAGCTCTGGTGGATGGGTGAGGTGGGGCAGATGCCATGTCATTGTGTAGAAATGCTGCCCATAGAGCCTTTGATTTACACCTCCTATCACCATTTCCATACTCTGACTAACCTTGCATTCACAATTCCTCCAACTCCAGAAATCTTGCCAGACCCTGCTCCATCTACTCATTTAACCCACACGGACCTTTCCTCAGGCACACACTATACCAACTAGTCTGGTGTAAGTCTTCAGAGCTGTTGCTCTAAAGTACTCAGATGCTTGTACCCATGTGCAATTGGTCCTTGCCAGAACGCTGCTGTGACATGTCTTCTGTCTGTCTGCTTGCAGGTCTTAGAGCCCAAGTCTTGCGCTTAATCGAGTCTGTCCATTTTGCTCACTTTCTCTTGTTTCTTAAAAGCTCATTGGAGTTTTTATTAACACCAATAACCATATTAGATCCCATTGACAGCTCCCATGTACTTTATAAAGCATCTTCATGTTCTTTCTTCTCATCTCTAGCCAGAAGCTTCTTAGGTGTGATGCGGGTGTCCCTCATGTTTAATTACTTGGGATAGGGACTCACAATGTAGCCTTTAACTTCTAATCCGATACTTTGAGCCCCTCGAATGCCGAGCGTACATATTTATGCCATCACACCTGACTTCATTCTCCATAATGTCATGGGTGCTCACCTGCCTTCCCACCATCTTTTAAGAGCTGATGGATTTATTTGAACCCAGGGACATTCCCATCAGTCGTCAGGGCATCAGAGTCAGTGGTTAATCCTCATTACTGAGAAAAGGGAATTGCTACAACTAGGTCAGATCTGCTTGCACACTTATCTGTGGGCTTTGGGTAGAAGGGTGGCCATCTCTTGGGTGGGGCCACTGAGCCGTAACTTTTTTATGTGTAAACCCCCTTTACTTCAAGAGTCAGTTTTAAAAGCCCAAATAGGTTCCCAGCCTCAAAAAAGGAGGAGCTTCTCACAGGATTTAAGACTTGTCTGTCAACTGGTTGACCTGGGTACAATGCGCAGAAAAAGGTTGAGGATGTTCCCAAAGATACTGTGACCTAAGAGTTGAAGTTTGGCCAGAGAATCAGGGGGATACCTACTCTGAAGGTGTGGCCTCTTGATTTGGTCTCTCTTCTGCATGGAGTGTCTCAAGCCCCTCTGCTCTTCCTTCCTGTTTTAGACTCAGTGGTGTGTGTATGCCATCACTCAACTGCCGACTTCCCTTCCGGAAAAGTCATCAAGGAGCCCCAAATCCCTGTCCATCCTTATTCTGAAAACTGTCTAGAGTCCAGGCTTCCACTTCTCTGTCTCTGTTATTCTGTCACTTGGTCTCTATCTGTCTCTCTCATACTTGCTCATGCGTGTACACACACACACACACACACACACACACACACACACACACACACACACCACCATAATGTTCCACGACCAGGGTCATGACCGCAGTGATGCCTTCACCAGATCCTGTACTTTTTCTTCTGCACTGTCTTCTCCCTTCCCTTACATTGCCTGTGCACTGCCCTCCCAT
The DNA here is from genome assembly GCA_028551405.1 of Uromys caudimaculatus. Lineage (NCBI taxonomy): Eukaryota > Metazoa > Chordata > Mammalia > Rodentia > Muridae > Uromys > Uromys caudimaculatus. Next base: position 24,631,713 of record CM052711.1, on the reverse strand, counting down.
CCCAAGAGCATCCATTTTGTTGCCCTCATAGTAGCCCATCTGTACCTTGAGGATGACTTGATGTTTGAGATCTAGATTTGCTGCATCAAGGAAAGAAAGGAGATTTTTGGGAGGACATGATGGGGTTGGAGGTGACACAGAGTAAGCTGGAGCAGACCTAGTCGGCATTGGCCGAAGAACTCGTGAGACAGGTAGAATTTACCTGGAAGTGAAGAAAACGCTGAGACTAATCAGATTTAGGGGAACATACTTTTGGCATTTTTGTTGGGGTGTTAACACATGCTAGCAAGCTCTGGGTTTTCTTGCAAAGTCTGGAGGACTGCTTATTGGGGGTGTTATTCACACTTACTAATAAATAACTACCATCAGGGTATTAACCAACAAAGTCAAACCAATGCACAGGGGGACCCAGAAGCGAATTCCTTGCCCAAAGGAGGCCCAGACACTGGGGAGCCGGGGAAGGCTGAGTTCTGTGGATTTTAAACAGCAATTTTAGATAGAAATCTAATCATATTTGATCAGTTTGAAACCTCATATTTTGTACACATAAGGCTGTTTTCATTGTCAACCCCAGAGTACCTACTAATCCAGTATTTGTTGTAAAAACCAAAACAAGACCCCTAAATCCTCAGAAATCATGCCAGAGCCTGTATTTCTCCTACACAGGTAAGAAAGTTGGAATTGTTTTGGATTATTAAACACCTACTGTGCGCTCGAGCGCGTGCGCGCACTCTCTGTCTGTCTATCTATCTATCTAATTATATTTGATCTTTTAAACTGCCATTTAATGAGGATCATTATCTCCATTTTACAGAAGGGGAAACTGAGGCTCAGAGAGGTCAAATAACCCATTGTTGATTGTGAATGAGGTTCTGCCAGCGTTTCACTTCTAGGGGAATTTCATTTTTTGCCTCCATGGTGCATTACACCCGTGACCGCCATGGCAACGATGCCATAAAGTTCCAAGGCCCCAGCAGCCCTGAGGCTGTGGTAGGAGACACATCCCACAGCTCTTTATGAGGGTGGTGGCCATCCATCAGTCCCACTGCCACTTCTGAGTTCTGCAGTAAATGCTCACCGCTGGAGGCCAGCGTGGAGAAGGTGGGTTAGCTAAGGGCAGTTTGCTCATTCCTCAGTTCCTAGAGAACCTGTAAGAAGCCTTGGCTCCTTTGCTCACAGTCCTTCACTACAGATTAGTTCAGCTTAATCTATTTGGCCACTGTTTATTGGGTTCCTGCTTACATGAGGTGCTGCACTATGCTGTAAGGATACCAAATGTATGGTTGCTCTTTTAGAGACAATGACCTAGGGAGGGAAACAAATACCACCGAGGAGCTGTAAATCCCTGGCTTAAACCAGCATAGACAACGCCTGTAGGGCACAGAGGTGAAAGTGGGATTGCATGTGTGTGGAGTGGACTGAGAGTGAGGATGGAGACAAAGCCAATGGAGGACAAAATTTGACCCACGAGGTAAAAGAAAAAGTCATTCCAGGACCTCAGGCAGGAACACACTGCCTACAGCCTAGGGCACACATTCATACTAACTATGAAGCCACTGTGTGGTTGTGTTCCTTTGTGTACCTAACTTTCCTGTCTGAAAAGGGGCAGATAACTATATCTGACTCACAGATTGGTTATGAGGGATGCATGACGTCATTTAGTACTTAAAGAAGTACCATGGACTCAGAGCAGCTCAGCAAGGGTGACAGCGATAATGGGCATTCTCTTTTTTTTCAGGCTCTCTTTATAGATACTTTCCTGCTGGCCCCTGGTTTGTGGTCAACATTCCACTGAGTGTCCTCTTGCATCCCCAACTTGAACCCTTATTTATTTCTTCTTTTTCTCACATGTGTTTGTGTGTACACGCATGCGTGTGTATCTGTCCATATAACTTTGGCTGATTTTGAACTTCTGTCCTCCCGCTGGTGGGCACCACAAGATCTTTAACCACCGAGCCACCTCCTTGGTCCCTTTTCTAACTCATATATGATGACTTGGGCTTTTGCATATGTGTGCTGAGTTTCCAGGTAGAAGTTAGATTTCTCTTTGTTGGGGGCAGTATGTTTATGATACCCATGACAAGAGAGTGAATGCCCCATCATTAATTGCTTATTATGAGAAAGGTAGGTAGGCAGGCCCTAGAACATGTGTGATAAGTGACAATACTCTTAGCAAAAGAGAAAAAACAAGAGAGCTCTTCCAAGGGTCCTAGTTGAAGGTCCAGCAGATCAAAGAGGAAGCTGAGGTCAGATTCACTGGGCAGACAACAGTCCCTGACTGTTGATTTGACTTTATTCATAGATATTTTCCCCCATTTGAGTTGACTGCATATCCTGAAAGGGCTGAATAAATGAAGACCTAATGTCTCTGGACCTGCTGGTTGGAGGTACCCTTTCGGTGGGGGTGGGTTCCTCTGATGTTGGGCAAGCATCCTCCCATCTACAGATGTTACTCGTGTGACCATACTGTCTTCACACACCCTTTCCAGAGCTTGCCTTCCTCAGTGACTCCTGTCAGCCACATATACAACACATATTTGGACTCAGCTAAATAATAAATATAACTTATCTGGAGACAATCTTAGTGTTCAGCCTTTTTCTGAACCAGGCTCTTTAGTTGTGAGGCTCCTCCTAGCTCATGTCTTCAGAGTGATTGGTGCAAAATCAGATGACAAAATGCTACCCCTGGACAGGTGGGCCTGTGGGTGCAGTGAACAGATGTTTCCTTCATGCTGCCTGTTGGGGAAGGCTCATAGGAGATAGAAGTCTGACCTTCCTCTCAGGTGTCCATATTCTTTGGAGCTCTCCCCCAGCTGTGTTCTAATCTGAGGGCCTTGACAGCTCCAGGTTTACCCTCATTGCCTCTTCCTAAACCACATCATCAATAATATGACTCTAGACCCAGTGCCGACTGCCTCCAAAGCAGCCCGAGTTCTCTGAGTGCCCCTGGCTATTGAGTTTCTCTGTACCTCCTCTTCTATCCTTCCCTAGACAATGGAAACCAGCCAGCTGACTCCTGGGGTATGCACCCAATAGAAGTAGAGACAGGACGGGAGGGGAAGGGAAGGAGCAATGAGTGAGGGTCCCTTCCAGAATCCAGCTGCACCCTCGCCTTGGCTCTGCTGCTTTCAATGAGCGAATGAGGGTGGTTGATGCTTCAGCCACCGGTGTAACCAGATCTCTGTGGCTCTTGAAAAATGGAGCTCTCTTCAGCAACAACTGTTTGCAATTAACTTTAACATATGGTGGAATTTGTTTTTGTGTCCATAAAGCATGATAGGCAGTGAGGGTCTGGCAAGGAATGTACCCTGCCTGTCAGGCCCCAGGCCTAGCTGGTGGGAGAGATCTTTCCATTCATTTGGGAGCACAGAGCCAGGCCAGAGTTCTCCCTTTAGGTTGTCTATGTAGTTCTACCTGAGCAATCACATGGATAAAGCGTGGTTGTCTGGTTTTTTTGTTTTGTTTTGTTTTTTGTTTTAATGGAGGCCAATGCCTCTGGCTTTAGTTACTCTAGTTTCTTGGCCACTTCCTGGCTCCTTGCTCTTTATGACACTGTGATTTTGCTTGAGGATTGCCCTGCCAGACTCACTCGCATGGTTTGATAGAACACACCACCAGGAGTCACAGGGTAGCTCTGTGACTACATCTCAGCTGAATGGGCTGAGCTAGGAGATACTGGACTGAGAGTAACAGAATCTGTGAGCAGGCACTTAAATACACTGGGGAATTGTTCTTACTGAGCCTGCAATCTGGCAGTTTCCATGCACCATGTTGACTTGCCAGTTTTACAACAGCATCAAGAATGGAGACCCCACCACTTCCAGTTCCTCCTTTTGTTCTCAGGACATTGATTTCATTGTCCAGTTTGTTTCTAGTAGCTCCAGGATGGCTCCTCATCCTTAGATAGCAGGGGCCCAAAGCAAGAAGACCAGGCTGGGACCTGTCTCTTACAGAAGATAGTCTATCTCAGTACTCCTGGAAGACTTTCCCTTATAGCTCTTTGGTCTTCACAAGGCCATGTGGCCACGTTCCCAGTGTGGAGCTAGTCACCGACAAAGGAGAAAAAGAGAGGTCTGCTTCTTGCAGGGGAATTATGATTCATCCCTGGGATGCAGAGTTCACAGGGAAGAGGAACACAGTCAGGGTTCTGAGGATTGGGTGGGAAGGGGCCGTTAAGAGGGTAGCCCTGCTGTCCATCAGGGAGTCAGACTGCAGCTGTAGGGAGAAGAGACTCGAGTGGGAAGCGTGGTGGGTGTGCGTGGGTCTTTGGTGGCCTGTATGTCTTGAAGCTCTTCTCGGCATCCTCTTTTAACAGTATTGATTTCTCATTTTATCCCTCTGCTCAAAAATGTGTCAAGATTCCCCATTTCCTATGAAATAGAGTTGGAGACAGCTTAGTAATTCAAGGCCTCCCTCCATCTTACTCAGCACAGCCTCACATCTGGCAGGAAGCACAGATTTCCTGTTTTATCTCCTGGTGCTCCCCTGTATGGAACAGGTATTGGTGAAGCTGCTTTGTCTCCCCACTGCTTAAAACCCCTAGGAGCGCTGAACCTCAGCCTCTGCTCACTCGAGAGCCTTCATTTGACTCGTACATCTGTCACTCATCCTTGTAAGTGCGGTGCACTTATTTTTAAGGTCCTCCTTTATGTCATCACCTCCCTGGAGAACCCTCCCTTTATGAGAAATCCCCACTGCTGTGAGTTTTGAAAGCCATGGTTATTGGTGTATTAATTGCTTTTCTTGTCACTGTGACCAAATACCAGACAAGAAACAGCTTAAGGGAGGAAGGGCTTATTTGGCCTTCAAGGGAATACAGTCCATCTTTGCAGAGACTGTATGGCAGCAGAAGTAGGAGGTGGCAGTTGGTCACATCACAGCAAAGTCAGGAAGCAGAGAGAGAAAGGGAAAACAGGAAGTGAGACTAGAACATAAACGTCATCCCCCACCCCCATCCCCACCAATGGTTCACTTCTTCCAGCGAGGTTAGACCTTCTAAAAGTTCTATATCCTTTCCTAATAGTTGGGGACCAAGTATTCAAACACATGAGCCTATCAGGGACATTCACATTCAAACCACAGCAGTGTACTCCGTGCCTCATAGCTGTGCAGGTTCTGGTGACCAACTAGAGGGCATAGGCTGGAGCTGACCTGTGAAGGCAAGGGAAGATTAAGAGTGGTGCAGAGGGTGAAGCCATGTCAGCTAGCTGGAGAGTGTTGAGAATTGCAAGAATGCCCGAGTCTTCACTTCCTGACTTCTGCTTCTCTTAAAACAGCTTGGGTTGCAGCTGCCACACTGGACAACGCAGACATTTCCATCATTGTGGAAAAGCTCAAGGGTTACTAGGGATCCGCTAGGGATCCCTAGAGGCTGGAATCCAGACATCCCTTGGTGCAGTTGTCACAGTTATGTGTTTGCCTCGATCATGGGGATGGAAATACAGACTCTGTGCCATCAGGCCATAGGGAAGCTTCTCCTAAGCAGCATGCTATAGGCAGCCTTGCCCACAGTACTTAGATGCATAGTACTCTCGCTCTCTTGAGGCAATCTCCAACTAGTCCAGATTTCTTATCTCAAGACCTCTTTTCTCAATCCCAAGGGTACTGTATAAGGTGATGAGAACATTAGTGAAGTAGACCATCCATCTCTGGGGAGCCCTTGAGCAGCCATTGGCAACATAGCCAGGGCTGACATGACCAGTTTAGATTCTCAAAGAGCCCACGTGTCTGGACTGTTGAGGTGTCCATCTGTCTTGCTCTTCAGCTTTTGTCCCTGTGTACAGAAAGTACAAACACATTCCTGGGAATTCTTATGTCACCTGTCACAGTGTTTACCATGGTCATTAGAAACTTTCATACAGGTATGAAGTACATGGAGATAACTAAAACCTGGTTGTCTAGCTAACTGTGAACTGCCTAGCCAGCTGTCTTTAGAGTACTGGCTCATTTGCTGATGATGGGTTAATGGTATGGATTATCATTAATCTCACTTTAGAAGTGAAGAGATTTGGGCTCAGGGAGATTAAATCGCTCGAGCAAGGTCGCAGAGCTGATAAGTGAGTGAAAGGACTTGAACCTAAGACTTCTGGTGTTTTCCACTACACCAGTTACCAGTTAGGTGATACACGAAAAGACATGCCAACATGTTCTCTACCTTTCTTCCTATATGTATATATTGGAGAATTATATGGGAATGCTTATTCACAATCCTGCCAAGATGGTAACAGTACAAGTCCTAGGGTTTGATAACTGTCCCTGCTATTTAGGATATGGGGCTCAGTTTGTCCAGTCAATCAGCTCACCTCCCAAAACATCTCCTTCACATTCATGCCTATTCATGATGCTTTAACGTCAGTCCATAAATGCCATGAAAGGGAACCTGAGGCAAAACAAAGTAATTTGGTAAATCATGGCAAATAGTAGTGTTTTAGTTCATGTGTTATTTCGGCTGAAGCTTGCCTCCCACTACTAACTAGGTCAAATAACCCTCAGTAGAACACACTTTGCTCCACACAGAATGACTCTCCAAGTTTTTACCTATAGTACCCATGAAGCATTCCTTGCTCCATGTAATGACAAGACCCATTAGTTCCCAACCGATCCCCTCTCATTTCCTGGTAGGTCATGCAAGTGTTTCTCTCTTGCCTCTCCCCTCCATCCTAAAGATTTATTCCTTATGTAATCATTCATATCAGCAAATGTCCTAATATTATTTGTAGTTTTTTAGTCCTAAGTGTCTTAGGGTTTTATTGCTGGAAAGAGACACCATGACCACAGCAACTCTTGTAAAGGAAAGCATTTAGTTGGAGCTGGCTCACATTTAACAGGTATAGTCCATTATTGTCATGATGGGAAGCATGACAGCATGCAGGCAGACATAGTTCTGTAGAGGTGGATGACAGTTTACATCAAATTGGCAGACAGCAGGAAGAGAGTGAGAGACAGTGGGCCTGACTTGAGCATTGTAAACTTCAAAGCCCACCCCAGTGACATACTACCTCCAAAAAGGCCACACCTACTTCAACAAGGCCACACCTCCAATGATGCCATTCACCATGACTCTATGGGAGAGGAGCATTTCCATTCAAACCACCACATTAAGTTTCCAGCTATCTCAATTTCTATGAATCCTTGAGTGAAACCCATTTAAAGAGCTTGATTCTTACGTCCATGTGACTTTTTGCCCCTACAGTGGCTCTTCTCCTGGCCTTTCTATTTTTTTATGACTTTTTGCATGGCTGAGTTTAGGTTTGGTACTTTGTCTTTCTCAATCCATTGGTAGCATGCAGTACATTTGATCACCATTAAAATTTCACCCTAGGTATGTACCTCAAAGAACTGGAAAAAAAAAAAAAAGTGGAAACACTCATGTCCTTCAGTGGATGCATGTAGAAACAAGATGTGCTGTATCATACAGTGGGATATTATTCGTCCACAGAAGCAAGTGATACACACTGTTGAATGCTGTGCCAAAATGCATGCTACTGAATGCAGTAAACCTAGAAAATATTATCTTGAAGGAAGCTAGACACAGTCACATACGATTTGTGATCATACTCAAGATTTATACCCAATAGGTATGCCAATAGAGACTGAGAATAGTGGTAGGTGCTGCGTTAGGAAAAGGGAGAAGTGGCCGAGTGCTTAAGGACCATAGGCTTTATTTGGAATGATGGAAGTACTTTGGCGTTAGATACGGTTGTTGGTGTTGGTAAGAGTCACTCCTTGTTAGTTCCCCCAGAGCTTTGATCAGACATGAACTCTTTGATGAAAATTCAGAGTCCTCATCCTGGGGTTTCCCATTTTCTTTATTCCTTTGCATGTCCATTTCATGCATCTGACGTTTTTGTTGCTACCTGTTTGTTTTCCATCAAATATAAACTCAAAGAGAAGGATTAAAAAAAGAAAACTGGTTTGTTCACTTGTATACCAAGAACACTAAACAGTGCTTCAATGTGATCAGCTAGAATAAGGAGCACCCAGCAGACAGTTGACAGGAATAGCACCTTCTCCTCAAATGCTCTCTAATTTAGATTTCCAAACTTCTCTCTGTTTTGTTTTTCTGCTTGGGACTGAACCCATGGGATCACACACGCACCAGGCAAGCTTTGTAGCAACTTTCTTTTCAGCATCTGCAGGCTGTAAGGATCCTGTGTCTCAGTGTGTGAAGGCTGCCTTGAAATTCACGATTTCCTCCAATGTGTCTCTCATTAGTTGACCATAATGGGAAGCAGTTCTCTGGGTGGCACAGGTGTGTGGTGTCTGCTGTCCCTTTCGTCTCCATCCCTCTTATGGCTGCAGTTTGTGGAGGGAACATTTTTCCTTAGGGTGGAAAGGAACAAACCTATTAGATAGCCTAAGCTGTGGCTATAGTCTACAAAGCAGATACTCCAGTAACCATAAGTGACCAACGTTCCTACCATGGCTCTTAATGATAGAGTTGGGGTGGAGACCACTGCAGTACATACAGATTCATCCCAGAGGAAGATGAGAGACATTTGTGTTGGGTGTGAGAGAAGGCCCTCTTGCTGGCCCATGAGGACAATGTCTATAGGCCTTCTGGAGTTGGCTCCATGATAGCCCCTTGGCCTCTGCTTTGCCCAGAGGGGACAAGCTCCTGCCTTCATTCCTGGGTGCAGATGATCTGCTGGACACAAGCAATGGCAGCAGACAATAGTTCTCCTAGAACTTGTCAGGGAGCCTCTGGCCTTTGTTTTGATTAGGAAGAACAGGCCTCTAACTTCCTAGTTGTTTTATGACTCTAACTCAAAACCCAAAGATCTTCAAGAAGAGGGAATCCGAAGCAGCTGTGGACTTCCTGCAGTTTATCAGTGTCCTTTCTTGGGTCCTACCCAAGGATTCTGCGACTTCACAGAACACATCCCTAAAAGCCTTAAGACTTCCTCTGGTTTTGACACCTAGCTTGACATTAGTTATTCCTATAATGGAGAAAGGTTGTTATAATCTTCCCCGCTGTACATGTATTGTAGAACACTATGAAACTACAGTGACCCCAAATGTGTGTGTGTCTGTGCACTTATGCTTATACTCAAGTCTGTACACGTAATTTGTCACTGCGATTTCAAGCCAGAGGTCCTGTTTCATAGGGATTCCTGTGGTTCTCTGCCCCTCACGCTGTTCCCCCTCTCTAATCCTCTGAACGGAGCTGGTATGGGGAGCAGAGCCATGTGAAAGGCCTCCAAGATGGAAATTATACTGCAGACTTGTGCACAGTGTTGTGGTTGGTATATTGGAACTGTACTGAATGGCATTGCACACTTGCCATCATGTGTCCTGGCTTTTCCATTTTTGCCCAAACCTCACTTACTTGTCCACCTTAACTTCCAAGGTTGATGCTCCTTCTCTGGGCTGGACCCAACCTGAACCATTGACTGGGGTCTGGGCTTTTTTTCTAGTAGTCCAGTACAATGTCTGCCTCTCTCTCCTGGGTCATAGATTTCCCTAGGGTTGATAATTTCTTTTGTTCAACTGTATCGTTTGTGTGTGTGTGTGTGTGTGTGTGTGTGTGTGTGTGTGAGAGAGAGAGAGAGAGAGAGAGAGAGAGAGATGATAATGAGAGCTACATAGAGCTTTCAAGTTACAAAATATCATCCCACTATTTGACTCTTTCAATTCTCAGAGCTATACCGGACAGTGTTATGACAGACTAGATTCAAACCCTGGCACTTCTGTGGGTCTTTATTTCCTCATTGTAAACTAAGAACGAGTTCTCAGCAGAAGAGTAACATGATCTGATTTAGTCCTTAGCAGGATCGTCTGTGTTGGACCTGATTTAGTCCTTAGCGGGATCGTCTGGGTTGGTGTATCGGAGCACCAACTTGGCAGGTGGTGAGAGGAAGCAGGTGGCACATTGATGAGGCTGTTGAGGTCACCCAGTGACGGTGTGGCAGAGTTGCTGTAGTGGCAGCAATGGCATGAGAAGGGGCAGATTACAGCCCCACTTTGAAAGTGGGGCAGACATTGCTCATTGACCCACTGGATGTGAGTGTGTGGGGGAGAAGAGTCAGGAGTTGATCTGAGATGCTGGTCCTGATGAAGGTGACATCTACCAATAGGAAGGAGAGGCTGTAGTTGGGGCACAATTGAGCCAGGGTGAGGTAGGTAGGGTTAGAAATAAAAAAAAAAGTTGAGGGGATGGGGAGATGGCTCAGTGGTTAATAGTGCTTGCTGGTCTTTCAGAGGACTGGAGATCAGAACCCAGTACCCTTATGGGGAGTCTGCAACTCCAGCTGCAGGGTATCTGATACCCTCTTCTAACCTCTTCCCATACCCACACGCCCATTCTTTCTCTGGTTCTCTGTCTCTTAAATAAAAATTATTTTAAAAATCAGGAATTGTGCATTTGCTTTAGTTTGTTATTATAAGATAGCACACCGTACCTTAGACACACATGTGTTAATATTCTTATGTATATTTTTAAGTGTTTAAGGAATTGGAAACTCCTTGCTACTATGATTGGGTAACTGCATGTTGTGTATCAAATTATCATATTGCACTCCATGAATAAGTACAGCTAAAACAAAAATAATTTTAAGCAAGAAGTACTGAGTGAAGGTGTTTAGTAGGTAGTTAGGCACACAAGTTAGACTTGGGAGAATGAGCTGGGACAGAAGCAGAAATGCTAGAGTTCTTTGATAGTTGTGTGCCATTTACAGTAATAACCCTGGATAGCGTCACTAAGGGGTGAGTGTAAACAGGAGATCGGGGCTGTGCATTCCACGGTTTGGGATGTGGAGAAGTTAGCAGAAGAGAGCCAGCACGAGTGACCAGCAAGGCAGGGCAAACGCATAGAGGGTCTGTAATGGATGAAGGTAAGCTCTGCTCCTGAATGCAGCATGAGGAAGACCAAGTGATATGTTGGTCATTAAGGACCTCTTCTAGGTGACTTTGCCAGAAGTATGGAATGAGTGCCTGAGGGACGAGCCTTAAAGGAGATGAATAGCAAACAACAGACAAAAGTCATTTATGAGATGGTGGTGGAAGAGACGGATCAAAGCAAGCATTCTGTGTCCAAAAGGGGGGAAATAAGGAAATGGTTTAAAGAAAAGATTTTTGGAAATAGGGAAACTATGATACATGTGAGTAACTCTGATTTGATAAAATCTATTGCCAAACTGGAGGAGTTGGCTCTAAAGAGGTGTACAGGACATACCAGACAGCCACCAGAAAGGAAATTGCCCACAGTGAACCAGCCAGTGAGAGCTAGGAGCAGGACTCATACAACTTCTAATTGTAGCCATCTTTACTACTCCAGGATGGCTAAAGGGAACTGCTGTTTTTCCTCATTAGAAGGAAATCATGGGGTAGGAGGTTCTCGGTTGGTTCACCTGCTCAATAAAAATGTCCTCATCTCTTCCTCTAGATCTGCAACAGGTAGCATTCATTCCTGGTGCAAAGACCATCTCTGGGCATTCTATTTTAGTCCTGGTAGGAGGAAGAGAAACAGCAAAGAGTGAAATGTGTGCACCAGCTGAGTCTGTTTCATAAAACGAAAGTTTTCCCAGAGTACCTCCCTTCCTTAGCTCTTCCCAGGAAAGCCCATGTAGCACTTACATGGGCACTCTAAGTTCCAAGAGAGGCTGGGCAGTGAGTGTTTAACTGGTATCCAAGCCCTGGATTTTGGTACAATATGTATATACAAAGTTAAAACAATCCTAGTAAAATATACAAATTTACCATCTCTGTCCTTAGCAAGGACATTAAGTTAATTTCAGTGCCATCAAGTCTATTCGAATTGCTGTGTTGCCACTGACTGATTTGTTTAATTAGCATGATATCCTCATTGAATTGTAGTGTGTGTCAGAATCTCCTTCCCTTTTGAGATTGAACAACATTCCATTGTATATTTAGGCCACTTTCTGTTTGTCTGTCCACCTGTTGATGGACACTGGCGTTGCTTTCACATTTTGTTACTGGTAACAATCCTGCTGTGAACATGGCTGTACAAACATCTCTTCCAAGTCTCTGTTTCCATTTCTTTGGGGAATTATGTCCAGAAAGAGACTTTTGGGATCATATGATACTTCTCCTTTGATTTTTTTTGCAGGAATTTCCATAATTCACCGGGCAGCGGCTACCCCACATCACACACCCGTCCACAGAGCACACGAGCTCCATCCTCACTTCCTTGTGAACACTTGCCTTTCCTATCTTTTTATTAGTAGCTATCCTAATGGGCGCGGCATCTTTCAGCTTTGATGCGAGTGGGAGAGTTGAATGAACAGGTGGGAGATAATTGAAGAATTTAATTAATAAAAGGTTTAAAAATAGAAGGGTGAAAATAAAAACATCAAGACACAAGGACTGTGCCACATGTACTGGGTCAGATTTGCCCTTATGGAGCCCTCAAAACACCCCAAATCTACCTGGAAAGGGCTGCCCTTCTGGAGGGATGCTGGTAGGAAGAGCAGGGCCTGAATGTCCATCGCCCTCTCTGATGAGAACAATAGACCCAGATAGCAAAGCCTGACTTCTTTCCCGTTCTCTCAAGCTAAACAGTTTTTATTTCATTTCATTGTTGTGGTGCAAAATGTTGAACCCAAGACCCTGCACATATTGTGCACTTGTTCTACCATTAAGAAACATCCTCAGCTGTACACAGAGCTAAAGATTTTCTGGAAACTCAAATAACTCATAGCTGCTTTCACTCTCTACCTGAAAATGCCCTCAGCAACAGCCTATGGTTTTCATGTCTTGGTGGGGATTTTCACCCGGACCGCCAGAGGGTAGTTTTCATTTTCTGTCTCTTCTAGAAGTACACTTGAGGGTAAGGCACAAGGAGCTTTGTGACACACTTCTTGGTCTTCAAGGTACAAAGTCTTCCTTTTACAGTACCGTTCTTCGAGGTCTTCCTTTTACAGTACTGCTGCTATCTGCTAATTCTGTGAGGAACCCTTGAGTTGTGACAATATTATTTTATTCTTTCTTCTTTTTTGATGCACTGCACAATAGAAATCATGAATGAAAAGTGACGGTGTGGCCAGGGCAAATAGGACTCACGGAGTGCTAGGTGTCACCCCCTGCTGGTACCCCAGAATCTTTCCCATCAAAGCATTATTAATAATACCCTGTTCTTCCTAATGCAGCACACACGCGAACTTGCGCATACACACACACACACACACACACACACACACACACACACACACAGAGAGAGAGAGAGAGAGAGAGAGAGAGAGAGAGAGAGAGAGAGAGAGAGAGAGAGAACGAACCCAGGAAACATATATTCTTTTTAAGAATATACATTGCACTGGCCACATGCCATGTTGCTAAGCCAAATCCCGTGGAAGAATGGAAATCTGTGCCCAGAATATCAGCTAAAAGTACCTCTTCCTCCACCTTCTGTTGTTTGGTGGGTGTGCTTAAGAACAGCCCAGGAGGCTAATGAGGATAAAGAGAAAGGAAAACTGGCGTTTTCAAAGGAAACCAAACCTTTATTCCCCCCAAAGAAAACATATACTTTCCATATGTCTGTTTTATGTTTCTTGCCATTTTACCATGCCTCTGTGACAATATGGAAAGTCTATAATATAAGTCCTGCCACCTTGGCTTGGGTTGTTGGCACCCATACTTTCACCGCACTGTTTTGCTCTAAAGCCTGGTTTCATAGACAACTTTGCCAAGGAAGAAAAGAGGGAGGGAAGGAAGAGGTCCACTGTCCTACCCTCTGTCTATTTCAGGAGCCTGAGGGGAACATTTCTACCTTAGCCAGCCTGTGGTGTTGTAGCAGCATTCATTCCTGACCGCTGAGCCACAAGTGCTGGCTGGTCCTTTCAATAATATTAGGTTTCCTTGTGGTCAGGCTCACTGCTCCTTCTGGATCATGGTTTCTTTCTCTTTAGGAAGATGACTGATCTCTCGTGAGAGGGGTTAGGAGAGTATGGTAAGGCCATGGGTGTCTTGATTCAGGTCCGAACAAAGGCCAATGGTCTAAAAAGAGGCAGTCAACTGACATCTGAAGTGACACAGAGCAGAGGTCTGTTCCAAATATTTGCTAGATAATCTCAGTATTAACCAAATAGCAACCGGTGGCTCTGATGGGCCAGCCATAGAGATGATGACTTCCTGAACATATGCTAGGTCATAGGCAGTGAATGTGGGAGCCACACAACAAGGGCTGGCTACTATCAATATTTGCTGTGAGCTATCACAGCCATAGGAGCCTGAATGACATTCACCCCGTTTCCTCTCAAGGGCTAGGCCTTTAATATTTGTTTGTTGGTCTCTTTTCCAATAACATGAAAGGCTTACTGAAGTTTAATTTGCTACAACAATGACGAATATAGTCTTGAGATAATATATGAGGCTCTATTTTGAGTTCAATGACCATCTTGAAATATATTACCTTAGACAAATATTTACATGGGTAGATATGTTAAATTGATTTCAATAAAGGCAGCTAATAGGTATAGCTTATGGACAGCAGCTAGTATGTGTCAGATTCTTCAGATGAATTATCTCATTAAATCTTTAAAATATGTTACATAATATAACATGATCTTAGTTTTTAATAGAAATTGGGGAGCCAAGAGATTCTGAAACTTACTCATATTTGTAAAAAGAGAACCAAGTTTTTGCATACATGTTTATTAGTCCTAGAGCTGTGATTTTTCCCCCCATATTATGTTTGGCTGACTGAACACAATCTTTGAGAACAAGAAAGACATGCATGGTCTACAATTTCAAGGTAAATCTACTCATTGCCAACAGTCTTTTGAGATGCAAAGAGCACACCTATTTCTTAGTAAGGCTTCATGGAGCTTCTGGGTTGCAGACATCACCATTAACAGTCCTTTCTCTCATTCACTCATCCCATTGTATGGTCCTCTGCGCAGTTCCCCAGGAGCCACCAGGAGACAGAAACTCTGATTGGCTCTGCCCGCCACTTATTGTTTTCCATTTTTTCACCACTGTGGAGTCTTAAGACTGTCTCCTATAGATGATCTTGCCGAGTCTATTGTCTCTGCAGACTTTCCCACCGCCTCAGGACCACGTGCTCCATTGCTTATTGTGGTGCTGTTGGCTCAGCCTCAAGAACAGAGACCTTGAGCCAGCTGACAAGGTTGCTCGTGTCACTTCTTCTAAGGCCACAAGCCATGCTTTTGGTTCCCAACACTTTTGAATACTCTTCTTTCACCATCTCTCCTCCAGTTTAGCCACATGCTCTCCCAGGCTCCCAGCAGCAGATTTTCCAGCAGACAGTGTTGGCTTATGGCCAGTCCCTGTCTCTGCCTGGATGACCTCAGTTACCAAGTCAACATGGTACTTAATGAATGTTGCTATGCTGCCCCCTGGTGGAGAGGGTGGAAACAGAGCTGATTCCTGCCTCTTTAAAGAACCACCCTCTCTCCTACTCTGACCTGTCTTCTGCTTCCTAAACCGAAGGAAGGATTCAAATACCTCATCAACTCAGGCCCAGTGGTACTACGGAAAGGCAGTGTAACCTGCTATAGTCTAGTTTCCAAGGCTTGATTTGTTATTGGTGAAATGGAGGATGCTCAATTGGAATTAATGTCTTTGATGTTTATCTGGACCTCCATCCTTCTGCTTGTCTGTGGTCCAGATGCTTTGGGAGCCTGCCTTCAGCATTCTGCACCAAGGCTGATAAAGATCTTGTTCTTTCCAAACTTCTGGTCAGGAGTTGTCTGGAGCACCGTCATGGGAGCTCACTTCATATTCTTAGTTCTGTTAGGTCTGCAGTAGCATGTGAGTTTGCACAAGGTTGTCATGCTCTGCTATTCCCATGTGTGAGCAGTTGTGTTATCAGCATGGAGGGTGTAAATGGGGACAAGAGGCATCTAGTATGACTAGTGTAAGATAGGGCAAGGATGCGGGACATTGGAGGATATCATAAGGGCTCATGGCTAAATGTGCCAGATGAACTGATACTAAGAAACAAATTGAACTGGCAGTTGCCCTCACTCCAGTGAGGCTTTAGTCAACTACACTGGAACTGTTAGGGAAACTCAGGCTCCTCCAGAGGAAAAGAGCAAACAAGAGAGTTACAAATATACAAGAGGAGATTTATTAGAGAATTGGATCACGTGATTATAGAGGCAAAGTGGCCACAGGGTATGCCCTCTAGAGCCAGAAAACCAGATAACTCTGTTTTGCAACAGTCCAAAGCTGAAGTCCTGAGAACTGGGTGTGGTGGGGGTTTTGCAAGTCCCCAAGTCAGAAATCTGAGAACGAACTGGGTGGTCCTTAGGCACCTAGATGAGCGTGACTGTTACTCATCCAACCTGTGGTTAAACTCCACTCGCTCCAGATCCATCCCCAAGGGACACTCAGAAGTCATGACTTAGTAGCTACCCGCACATCTCTTAATCAGATCATGTTTGCATATAAAACCAACTCTTTGTTAGTAAACCAGGTGAGTCCTGTGTGATTGGCTGCAGGCAAACTCTCTCTGAGCCGACCACAGCAGGCAAGACCTCAGACCTGGCAGGTTTTCTTCACTCTCTCATAGAATGCCTGGCATGTAAGCCGAAAGTCAGGTCCCACTCCACCAAATCTGACTTTTATAAAGCCCCTACTTTGTTCAAAGCCTTAGTCCTCAGCCCGCAGCCCCAATCACGCCCCCAGACTGCTCTCTGCTCATTCTTCCAGCCAGTGTCATCTTCATCCCCCCCAAAACCAAAACCAAAACCCAATTCTTGCTTTATATTTCATTTTCATCCTCTTTGCCCCTCATGAACATCATTATTAGTACCGTAAAAACATTTTATTGAGGAGTTATCATGTGTCGTTAACTGTGCTAAGTAGTTTTGATTCATTACTTTATTTGCACAGACTCTGTAGGGTGTGTGTACACGTGGTGGTGGGGAGTCTGTGTATCATTCCCATTTTGCAGATGAGTAAAGCAAGGGCTTCTGTGTTTTGATCAAGGTCACAGAGCTAGTAAGGGGTGTAGCAGAGACTTGGTCTTGGGTTTATCTGATAAATTCTGTTACTTCTTTGAGAACGTGTGCACTGGAAGTGGAGAAGAGACTCATGTATTGTGAATACCCAAGATTCTTCCCCGTGGAGCTGAGATAACACGAGTCAAGTCTAGCTGGGACATGACGCTCTGTATGCATCCCTGAAGTACCTCATACTTCTACTCAAATGTAATGAAATGACAAACTAAACAAACAGCACAGTTCACGACACTGGGCATCTGATGAAGATTCACTTCCCTACTTCTCTGTCCTCCATAAGCTCCCTTTGCTTTTAGCCATACTGTTTGGGAGACTGATGTAGGCTCTAAAAACGATGCATCCCATTCAGAGTGGCAGAGTGGTTTTTCCTTAAACCACACAGCAGGGGCCTGTACTCACATGCCACCTAACACCTTGGCAGGCCACCCCTTTGCTACTGTAATTCTTGTGGTACCAGAGCAAACCGTTGCTTCTCAAGTTCTTTACTTCTTTATGGTTGCTTCCGGCTTGTTTCTTAGTAGTGCTTCGGTGTTGAGACTTTATAGCTGTGCTTGAAACATTTTTGTCTCCGTAGTTACAAGGCCTCCCAACACAAGACAGAAGGGAGAATGAATTAAGAGACTATCTGCCTTAGTGAATTTCAAACATGGCTCAGGAGTAGAATATTATCTTCCAGAAGACATCTTTTCTAGGCTATATAATACATACAGTCTTAGCAATTTTTAAATAAATAGATTGCATAATGCATGTAGTTTAGGAGATACTTATCTAGGGTATGCATTTTTGATTTAACTGCCGTGCGTGTGTATGTGTGTGTGTGTGTGTGTGTGTGTGTGTGTGTGTGTGTGTGTGTGTTCGCGCGCACTTGCTCGAGCGTAAGTGCATGTGCACCTGTGTGGAAATGATACTGTGTAAAATGTATTGTTTAAAGGGTTACCATGGCCAGGCACTGTGAAAACACTGTCTAGACCCAGGGTTTAGATATGGACATCTCAGGCTGCTGTGGCTGAGAACCGTGCTATGAAAAGACATGGCAGATGAAAACCTATCTCCCACTTCTCTCTGACCTTTAAGTCTTGGCATTATTTGGTGTTTAGGCAGTATGTACCATTAAGAAATGAGAGACAAGACACTCAAGGTCCAGGGACAGGAGTGGCTTCTTTGAACCAGGTGTTGAAGACAAAACTCTGAGCTCAGGTCTACCTGACTGGCTCTTTCCCTGGGGTAAGATGTTCTCTCCCCCTTGGCTTTCTGCTGTGGTTCCAAGCACAGGATATAGAGATGAAGTCAGCAACAAGAAATAATGCTGTATGTGGATGAACTTGGTCAATGATAGGGCCATAGCTGAGTCCGATGAGCATGCTCTGCCTGGCATGCCAGAAACAGAGATGAAGTCAGAGCTAGGAGTCAGTGGAAGAGCTCACACTGGAAGAAGGGCTGTCTGAGGATGGGACTCATAAAGTCCTTATACATGGTAAACCACCTTTGGGGAAAGCAGGAAAAATCTACAGATATGAAGAAGATATAATACATGGCCAATAAAAATGGCTAAGAATCACCCATGTCTTAAGGGTAATAAAGTGCCTTGTATGTGTTCTTATTCAGTCCTTACTTGCTGAGAGATGCAGGCACCATGCTTGTTTCTATTCTCTGTGCAAACTGAGGCTGCAAGAGTCAGTGATGAATAAGTCAGGTCATTAGGATTCGGTAGAGTCTGTGCAGTGGACTTTCAACAAGACTCACAGTTGTGCCTCTTGTAGCTTTTGGTCTTACAAGAAGATGTAGGCAGGGCATGGAATGAAGTTACAGCCAATCTGCACGTCCCTGCCAGGAAAAGGATGGGCTAAAGACAGCAAGAGTAGGGGAAAGGGGAAGGGGAAAGATAACGGTTTCTGTGCCTAGTAGCCTCAGTTGATTGTGTGTGCACTTCTCTGTTGTTTCTCTGCACATGTCCCAAAGATGTTTAACTGTGACCATTCATTTAGAGCCCTGTCATAGGTGGGGTTTCTAATGCAGTGATGAAACACAGGACAGAGACTCAAACATGGCAGGATCCTGGAGTCATGAGCTGATGCAGAAAGGCTGGAAGGCATGCTCTCTGGCATGGTCAGTCTGTTTTCTTATAGAACCCAGGATCACCAGTGCAGGGGTGGTACCACCCACAATGAACTGGGCCCTCCCCCATCTATCAGTAGTTAAGAAAACTCCCTGTAGGCTTGCCTACAGCCTGTCTTATAGAGACATTCTTTCTTTTTCTTTTCTCTTTTTCTTTTTTAAATTTATGTGAGTACACTGTAGCTGTCAGACACACCAGAAGAGGGCATCGAATCCCATTACAGATGGTTGTGAGCCACCATGTGGTTGCTGGGAATTGAACTCAGGACCTCTGGAAGAGCAGTCAGTGCTCTTAACCGCTGAGCCATCTCTCCAGTCCCGGAGGCATTATTCTTAAATGAGGTTCTCTCCTCTGATACGACTTTGCTTTTGTCAAGTTGACATAAACCTAGCCAGCACAACTGCCTCCTTGTCAACCTGACAACAAACACATCGTTGTTAAGACACAACCTTTCCTTTCTTTTTCATCCCCAAGATCACACAGTAATAATGATATCGCACAATATAAAACATTTTACAAATTTAGAAAGTCCCACAGCCTTACAAATTCACTTTAAACGTTGTCTCTTTAAAAATACCATCTCTTTTAAAATTCAAATTCTCTGCAAAATCCCCAAATCTCCTTTTAAAAAAAGTTTAAAGTCTCACAACTGTGGGATCCTGTAAAATAAAAAATAAATTAAGAATGTTCTTACTGTAAAAAAAAAAAAAAAAAAAAAAAAAGGCAGGGAGCAGTGACAATCAGAACCAAGCAGTGACAATCAGAACCAAACAGAAAACTGAACAGTGTAGACAACACAATGTCAATGTCTGGGATCTACTTATCTTCTGTGTTTCTCCAAAGGGCTTGGGTCACTTCTCTATCTCTGCTCTCTGGAGCACCCAGCTTGTATTCTAGGCTCCAGCTGGCTCCACATCAGTGCTGTGGTCATCTCGTGGTACTGGCATCTCCAAAATGCTGGGGTCCCTTGCTGCAACTGGGCTGCACTTTCACCAATAGCCTCTCCTAGGGTTTTCCTGGTTCCAAGCCCAGACTTCTTTGCACGACACTTTAATCCTGGGCCTTTCTGAGGCTGTACCTTCCCCAAGGGTTTCTCCTACCCTTTCACAGGGCCAAGCCTCAGACGCCCTCAAGCCTCAGACCCCTTTATGCCTTCAAAACCAGTCCAACCTGGGTGACTGTTATACTACCAAGTTCAGCTGCTAGGACAAGCTACAACCTTGGCTATGTCTGGAACATTGGTGTGTTAAATCTCATAAAACACTTTCCAGAAGATTTCAGCTCAATGATGCTGATCTCTTCTTCATCACTGCTACTTTCTTAGCTCCAGCTGCTGACCAGCATTGAGTATCCCAGTAAGGCAAAGGTTTCACTTTAATAGTTCTGGTATCTTGTTAATCACAGCTGATTCTTCAGCTCCAGCTGATCAGAACTACAGATTCTTCACACAAAAATCCCAGTAGAGCTTTGCTTCTCTCTTTACAAACCAGGCCTCCACTGAATGCACTGCTGTCAACATTCTTCTCTGCAGGACAGCTCACAGAACTCTCAGCACTCAATGACTTTCCCAGAGTTCCAAAGTCCTTCCACAATCCTCTCCAAAACAATACGTTCAAATCAGTTGCAGCAATACCCCCATTGTACCAACTTGTTTTAATCAGGGTTTCTGTTGCTGCAATGAGACAACAGGACCAAAAAGCAAGTTGGAGAGAAAGGTGTTTATTTGGCTTACACTTCCATATCACTGTCCATCATTGAGGGAAGTCAGGACAGGAACTCAAACAGGGCAGGAACCTGGAGGCAGGAGCTGATGCAGAGGCCATAGAGGGGTGCTGCTTACTGGCTTACTCTTTATGGCTTGCTGAGACTGCTTTCTTATAGAACTTAGGACCATCAGTCCAGGGGTGGCACCACTCACAGTGGGCTGGGCCCTCCTCCATCTGTCACTAATTAAGAAAATGCTCTACAGGATGGCCCACAGCCCCATCTTATGGAGGCATTTTCTTAATCAAGGTTTTCTTCTCTCAGTTTGTGTCAAGTTGACATAAATCTAGCCACCCCAAGCCTCTGCCCACTGTGGCTCTCTAACAAAGGTAGTTTCATTTGCTATGACACTCTCCTCATCTCTCCTCGAAGAGGCTGATCTGTAGACGAAGGGGAACACTCAGGGCTTAATACCAGGGACTCTGTTGCGCAGGATGCTTTTCTACAAGGAAGATCCTCCATTTCTATTTTACAAGTGAGAGCTTCCTGAAAGGCAGCCTGCCAGACTCTGAACCCAGAGTGCAGACTCATTAGCAGTCAGAGGGGGAATAACCATGGGGGACACATCTCCAGCACTAGGAAGAGACAGGCTGTGTTTTAATTATGACCTGGACTTTTGAACAAATCCTTTTCTCTGCCTCTCTGAGCCTCAGAGAAAACAACTTGTGGGAGGCTGTGCCGTCAGCAGCTGGGTCCACAGTGGTACCCGTACAGCTGTGTACACATCTGGCACCCAGGTGGTAGATGGCATGCTCCCCTTCTTGAATTGCTCTTGAAGGTTACAAGAGACAAGGGAGTAAGGTGCAGCTGACATGGTTTGGATCCAGGAAGGGAGAATGGAAGGAACAGGGCTTGCCTGCCTCTTCTGGCCAGCAGTCCTCCAGGGAACATGGCCACTTCAGGATTTGAGCCTATGACTACTTTCATTTCTACCAGGGCTCCTGAGTCAACATGGCGGACAGTCTTTGTTATGCTCATTCCAGCCCTCCCGACTTTAACAC
This sequence comes from Uromys caudimaculatus, assembly GCA_028551405.1. Classification (NCBI taxonomy): domain Eukaryota; kingdom Metazoa; phylum Chordata; class Mammalia; order Rodentia; family Muridae; genus Uromys; species Uromys caudimaculatus. Next base: position 24,609,892 of record CM052711.1, on the reverse strand, counting down.
GGGAGAAATTTATGGAGCGAGGGACAAATTTAACAGGAAAGAAAAAGGGGAGGAGATTAATAGGGTAGGAGTCAGACAAGCACAGATGCTACCACCCGCTGCTGAAGCTTCCTAAGTGTTTGTTGACTCCCTGGGAACGTTTGCCCTGAGTCTGTTTAACAGTCCATTTCAGGAGATGGGGAACAGAAGCAAGGCTTGGGGACAAAAGGCCTTTGACTGGCTTCTGGAAAAGCATTGATTAGTTTGCTCAGGTTAGCAAACAGAGACCAGGGACTTGGAAGGCCAAGGGAAGAACCAGGTAGATTTTCTGCACAGCACGTGGCATCTAGCAAGGGGAGAGGGTGTGAAAGAAAATATTGGAGGGACTCCAGTAATAAGTCAGAAAAAATCACAGTAGGCAGCTGGAGGAAGGGAGGGGGAGGGGAAAGGCTTCTGGTTCTTGTAGTTCTGGGTGTGGAGCTTATTAGTAGTGAAAAGGCAGCGCCAGCCATTGGTTCGGTCCTCAACTTCCTAGTCCATTGCAGAGTGTGAGAGACAGAGAGGGGGCATGGAAAATGAGTTGCTTCATAGGGGCTTCTGACAGCTGAGGAATGGGCATGGGAGCTCACAGCTTAGGTTGTAGGCCGTATAGCACACTCCTTCCAATCCTGCAGATGACGTCCTGTCCCAGGAGGCTGTCTGTGGGTGGCTCCAGGATTCATGGCAGGTGACCTCATTCTCTTTTTCAAGATTCGGCTTCCTCCACTCAAAGCTTCGATGTCTTCCCTGTCTCCAGTGCCAATCTGTGTGTCCTGCCTCCTTGGGAGCTCTTCCAAAGCTTCCATTGCACTCCACCTTCAAATTGTTCCCTTCTTCAGCAAGCTTTCAAGACAAACACTCTGTGTGAAGTATGGCCGCATAACCAAATGGGTACCATTTTATGGTTGAGAAGTGATTGAATATTCTAATTCTTTATATATGCTCCAGCTCTGTGTTCTAATATTTTGTAGCCACGGGACACCTCTGCACTGTTCTTTTAAATTGTTTTTAGTGCCACGGTACACACACGTGGAGGTCAGAGGTTACCTTTATGAAGTCAGTTTTTTCCTTATATCTTTAAGTGGGCCTCAGGGTTTGGATTCAGGTTATCAGGTTTGCATAGCAAAGACCTTTATCTACCCTGCCATCTTCCTAGTCCCACTTATATTCTTCCACAAGCAGATGAGCTCCAAACAGTGGAGGGTTTGTCTTGTAAACTGTTGAGTCTACAGTGTGCGTTCATGTGTGCGTGCGCATGCACACAAACACACACACACACACACACACACACACACACACACACACACACACACACTGTATACTTGACTCCATATATAGATGCAGTTCAATCACAGAGTGGATAGTATACCACAGCTCGTGCAGTGGAGGCTTCTGAATTAATGAAAAGAAGAATAATTGATTGACATATGAACAAGCAAAGAGATAGGATTGGCTCCACTTAGGCCAATGTGGTAGTTGGCTTGTCTATAGGAAAACGGTCTTCTGTTTATGTTTCCGTGATTCCTGTCAAAGTGGGGTCGAATTAGCAGAACAAATTGGCATCAGCTCCCTAAATATACTTTGTATCCACTTGTGTCTCTTTTTGTGAAGAGGAAGGCAGTGCAGGTTTATGCCTCGCCCCCTCGCTTCTCTCTCTCTTGTGCCATCTGACCTTCCTATATCTATCAGTTCCTCTGGTATGCAGGGATAAATTAGATATTTAAATGTTTGGACTTCCATTTGTCAACTTTAGTTGTCAGATAGAGGGGGACCAGAAAGACACCGATTACCCTGAATCTGAAATCTGTTCCAGTACAAACATTTCTGTCCCAGGGTTGAAGGTCCTCTGGCTGTTGACCGGATGGGAGACCTTACTACTTTTCTTTCTCTTCCACTTGCAGACTGTTTGCTGTCAAATGCGGGGGCTGCTTCGAGGCCATTGCGCCCAACGAGTTTGTCATGCGTGCCCAGAAGAGCGTGTACCACCTGAGCTGCTTCTGCTGCTGTGTCTGTGAGCGACAGCTACAGAAGGGTGACGAGTTTGTCCTGAAGGAGGGCCAGCTGCTCTGCAAAGGGGACTATGAGAAGGAGCGAGAGCTGCTGAGCCTGGTGAGCCCTGCAGCCTCAGACTCAGGTGAGTGCCTTGTGGTGGGCAGGGCTTCATGGGATGCATCCTCGTCCCATGACGAGGCAATTCTCTGCCTTTAAAGAACTTCTTTTCAAGCTCAGAGACAGCTTTTATAAATGAGCAATTGTGATGATTGGCACAACAAATCATACCTAACTTTCATGGCATACGACCTAAAGCACAGACTCCTGCATTTTGAAGTCTCTGGGTTAAGTGGAGTGACTATGCTTCAGGCTGGAGTCTGCTGACCTCAATCAGCTGAGCTGAGCTCTAGACTTAGGTCAGGTTCAGGTCTTCTGTGATTTGCTCTGGGGTTAGAGGAGCAGAAACTGGAAGGGATGAGCTCCTGCCAGTCACAAAAGCGCAAGGAAGCGTCACACTTCAAACCCTGCTGGCATCATGCCTGCTAAGATCCCAGTAGCTGAGGCACATTATAAGCTCAGACCCCTGGAGTGGGGAACGACACTTCATGCAGCTTGAAGACCTGCTGGCTAGGCTTCCATAAGATACAGAAATAGACTAGTATTTATGGAGATGGGGAACTGGAGTAGCCATTCCGTCTACTGCAACCATTGAATCTCTCTAAGCAGTGTTTTCCTTGTCTGCCTGACTTGAGTGCTGGCATCTGCCTGAGGTCTGGTGACTTACATCATAAAGGAGTTAGAATACTTTTGTTCTTTCTCTCCTTACCCACCAGCCTTCACTCATGGTGACTTCCGAGGAAGTAAGAGGTAGGACATAGAGAGGAGATGCAAAGATTTCACAGAGCACGTCTCAGTAGGGCCAGTGAATTCTGTGCTTCTAAATGAAGCTTTTCAGGACGATAGCTCCACAGGGCAGAGGTTGTCCTCTCCCAGGAGTCTGTGTGAAGCCACGGGTGGTGTTCGTGTGAGTTTGCCCATCTTCATCACGGTTTCATTTTATTCCCAGTTTGTAATGTACTTACCAGATGACTCATGGGTTAAAGTGTCTGCCACACAAGTGTGAGGGCTAGAGTTCTGTTCTCCAGCACCCATGTAAATGCTGGCTGGTCACAAGGGTCCACCTGTAGTTATAACCTCAGAAGATGGAGACAGGGTCTCCAGAGCAAGCAGGCTAGCAAGACTAACAATATCATGAGCTCTGTGTTTGACTGAGTGGATAAGATGGAAGAGGGATAATTCTTAGAATCAACCTTGGGCATCCACCTGCACTCGGACCCATGTGCACACACACCGGTGCACTCTGTTGCACATATTCACACTCACACAGACACACAGACAGACAGACAGACAGACAGACAGACACACACACACACACACACACGGAAACAAACACTGCAAAAATCATCACGAATTTTTAGAGCTGAAAGGGACAACAGGAATCTCCCAGGACCACCCTCCTTCTCAGATACTGACAGCAGTAAGCAAGAGTTAATGATCTTCTGTCCTGTCATCTTAATGTTTTTGTGTGTGCATGTATCTGTGTGTTTGTTTGTGTGTGCCCAAGTGAAGATCAGAGATCAGTCTTGAGTGTCATTCCCCTTGAGTGTCATTCCCCAGGAGCTACACATCTTGTTTTCAGAAGCCTCCCTTCTCTTTCTTCCTCTTATTTCCCCATTTTCCTTTATTTTTGGTGTGTGTGTGTGTTAGAATTAGAGCATGTGTTTGTTATTAGAGCCCAGTGGTCGATTGTTGGGTATTTTCCTCAATCGCTCTCTACCTTATTTTTTGAGACACGGTCTCTCACTGAACCTGGAGCTTGCCAATTCAGCCAGACTGGCCTGAGAGCAAGTTCCTTACCTCAGCACTGGGGTTATAGTGGCTCAGTGTCACTCCTGGCTTTTACATGGGTCCTAGGGATTTGAACTCAGGTCCTCATGCTTATGTGACAATTACTTTACTGACTGAGCCTTCTCCCAAGACTTCCTGATCTTTTGAGACAGGGTCTTACTATGGAGCTCAGGCTAACCTCCGAGCTAGCCATCTTTCTTCCTCGGTTTCTCAATAGGAATACAGACATGACTCATCACACGCAGCTGAGTGCTTTTTTCTGGCGTGGCCCAGTCTCTCCTGTCCTGATCTCAGCTTTGCCAATAACCCCAAGGCAACCTCTATAGCCATTAGACGCAATTCAAAGCCGGGGGTAGATCATTTTCTTTTGACTTAATGGGTGGTGACAGTTGCTCCTGGTCTCTAGGGGAGAAATCCTAGGAGGTCTTCGGGCCTGAGTGCTTTTCCTTCAGCAGGAAACAAGAGGGTCTTGCTGTTGGTAGATGTCTTGTAGGTTATGTGGCTCACACTCCCATCAGATGTTTCATCAGCTTCTGCTTAAGCATCTGGACCACAGGGAACAAGAGATGTAAGGAAACACACCGATGTGTGGTTCCTGCTTACTCCAGATGTGTGGGAGCTCTTCTCCAAACTCTCACTCTTCGATTCCGCCATTGTCTGCCTGGAGATAATATTCAGTGGAAGGCTAGGTCTCATATGGCTGCCTGCCTACTTTAGATGCCAGGCATAAGTTGCAGATTGTCATCTGTGTTTCTGACTAGCTGGCTATAAATTGGCATCCCCAGGACACTCTCCTGCAGCTCAATTAATTTGTTAAAAGTCCATGATAGAACTCAGGAAAACATTTCATTTATGCTCTGCCATATTTTTTTAATAAAGGAATTTCAAAGGTGCCAATGGCAGATACAGAGATAAGCAGGGCAAGGTATCTGCAAAAGGGCCCAGAGCTCCTATAACCCCCTTAAGTGCACCGGCTTTCATAGACCTCCATGCATTCAGCTCTCAGAAAGTTATCTCAACCGTGTCCTTTTGGGTTTTAAATAGAGCTTTATTACAGAGGCACAATTAATAGCTAGACACACATGACCCAACTCAACCTTAAGTTCCTCTGCCCTGCTTGAGGATGGAGGTGTGGCTAAACAGACCAACCATCTAATCTTACGTTGGTATCACTAATGGTCAGACTCTGTCCTACAGCTATCTGGGATCCAGCCACCCACCTGGCAGTTATCTCATTAGCATGCAAAGCTGATCTTACCACTGGCCTCTTGAAGGAGCCTTTTGCTGTGAAACTGGGTGTAGAGCATTCCACAGCATCACCAGAACTCTTGACCTTACCTTCTGAGGCAGATTGTCAGATTGTTAATGTTGAGCCTCAACATCCATCTCAATCCCCTTATGAACCCAAACCTTGGTTCAGGCTTTACTTTTAGAAGCCACACAGTAGGAGACCATTTCTCTACACTTGCTTGATAGAAACCCTCTCACAGGAGGCCTGAAGCCCTTTTTAGTTTTTCACCAGTCTTTCTAGTAGCCTTTCAAGTAGTGGGGGATGTTTTGATCTATCTGTGAAAGTACTATGCTGTCTCTAAAAGGTACCACCATGAAGGGGGTGTGATTTTCTACGTGTATATTGGGTAGAACATTGACATTGTTACTACCTGAGTTGTGTATCATTTTCTATTTACATACTCACAATTTTATTAGCCTTTTGACCTGGGAGTGGAGGCAGGGGTGCCTGGCCCCTGACACCTGACTGTGGACAACTGTGGCTTCTAGCTGGTCCAAGTGGCATTCTCAATTTTCTTTCCTAGTCTTCCATTTTCTTTTCCAATGAGAGCTTACCCAAGTATTATATGCAGCCATATTTAAAGCTTAAGTTTGAATTAAAATTTGCAGTAGAATTGAAAGTAAGACAGGCATTCCTATACACTTCCAGCTTTCCCGTATGATAACATTGCATATAACTGCAAAAAATGAAGACGGTGACCCCGAAAGGGCAGCGCCAACTATAACCTTTGTTTGATTCCATGAGATTTTCCCTAAAGTCCCCATTCGTTTAAGAATTCAGCATAGGGCGCCATACTGCAGTGCAAAACAGCTTCCTTTCTTCTTTCGTTCCTTGATTACAGAAGAATGTCTAGTTTGGATTTTATACATATTTTGTTTATTTCAACAGTATTTTCTTCTTGCCCTTTTATTTCCTTTTATGTCTCTGGCCATGGAATCTAACTATATTTTTGCCTTCCCTATTTTGGGGTTCATTTGTGTTTCTGAAGACAGGCTATTTAGATTATACCTGGGATTCACCCCCTGGCTGGGGTGGGGCTCTTTCAACGGATCTGCCACTGTAGAGGGATTTTCCCATGAGGCCCATCCCGGGACCCCTATCTTTGAAGGGCACTTTATGTTTTATGGGATGGCGTAGCAGCTTCCCGGCCTGCACTGAGGAGCCCCCAGTCCCTGTTTTCTACATCCATCTGCACAGCACGACTTGGCATGCCACAGACATGTGATCATGTGTGCTTCTTGTTTGAACTCATTGCCTTTTCTTGTTTATATTAAGAAAACCACAAGAACCACAAATCATGGGAGTTGTAAAGTAGGTTCCTCACACTCAGTGTTTATTAGTCTTTTTTCTTTCTGATTTTTCTTAGCATAGGGGATGTTGTTGTGTCTTAGATTCCAGATGCCTCCCACCGATCTCCTTGTCTAACATTCTCCCCCCCCTTACCAGTCATGCTATCAACTCTAGTGTTCTCTCTCTCTCCCTCCTCTCTCCTCTCTCTCCCTCTCCCTCTCCCTCCTCTCCCCCCCCCCCCCGCCACATCACATATGTAAAGGTCATAGAACAATTTGGTGGAGTCTCTTCTCTCTTTCTATCTTTATGTGACTTCTGGGAATCAAATTTAGATTGCTGGGCTTGTACCACAAGCCATGGTGAGCAGCAGTTACCTCATAATCTCTGGAAAATTCCTTTGAATTCTTCTGGTCAGTTCATTTTTATAATGCAAAATATGAAAGAATATAATTAGGAAGAAATCATGTCTATTTTGGGATCTACTGTTAAACAGATCCAGGAATCAAGCTAGCCCTGTACCCAAAAGCAATGCGATCTTGGGCCAGTTACCTTCCCCTGTTAAGACTATATTCACTAATCAGTAAAAAAAAGGGGGGCTATCATGCCACCCATGGGAGTTGCTGTTAGAATGAAAAGAGAGAATGCAGATCAAAGCATGAAACTTGACTGTTGTCTACTGAATGGCAGTTTCTGTTGCCATCTCTTGGCGAGGTGCTCGTGGACTTCCGGGTGTCTAATGGCTTCTGCACTCACTTTGCAGAAGGCTCACCATTTCACAGATATCTATCTCCTCGTCCCTCATCTTTGCCCTTCTATTTCACATGCCCCTGGAGAGCTGGCAGAAGGCATCTCAGGGTGGCACAGAGGGCTTGTCATTTGGGGCAGCTGGGGTGCATGAATTGGAGATGCATGGTCTTCTACTACAGACTTGTGTGTGTTAGAAGCAATCTTTAATTTTAGAACATTCTGGCTGGTGTCACATCCGAAGTCAATGTAAAAAAATATCAAGTGGAAAAAAAAAATCAATGACCTCTGAGGCTAATTAACATCTAAGAAAGAATGGAAGAAATCTCCCAATTTTTGTTGTTTTTCTATAATAGGTTAAGAGACTGAGACTCATGGTTGTCATGATTTGAGCTCCTTTTCATGCCTGAGTGTTACGGTATTACCAAGCACTGCCCTTCCTGCAGAGCTACCCTGGTGTGTATCTCTCTTAGGTTCTTGGTCTGGCAAAGTGGTGTGTCTCCACACCTCAGGAGTGGATTAGACTCCTGTCCAGAAAGGCCATGAGACTTGGCAGTTCTGTTAGGGAATGTGCTGAGAGGCTGAATGTGCTGTTGCTTCTTTTATCCCTCAGTAGGTCTGTTAGCATGGCCCTCATACCTGCTGTCCTTTTTAGATGTCCCTATTGATGTCTCTCCAGCCCCCACTAGAATTCCATTTGGCACTTTTTTTAAGCAGACTTCTACACTATGTCAGTCTCTAGTTATTAGCTGCAGAAACCCAAAAGCCAAACGGGACACTGATTCCCACACAGCACAGCTGAGGAGACATCTTAAAGGTGACATAATCACATCAGAATGTGTTGTGATGTAAAGGGGATGAGAGATGGACAAAGAGACATCACTATGAAAATCTTGTCATTCTTTTTAATAAGCAAAGGGGTTACTCATTAAAAAAAAATCAAGAATAGTTACTACAAGAACTACAGTTGACATTATATTGGTGAAAATGTATTAAAATTATATTTTCTATGTTTTTTATGTAAACATATTTCATAAAAATTTAACCATACTTCAGTATAGTAATTATCACCTCTTATCAGGAACACACACACACACACACACACATACACAACATACACACACACAACATACACACACACACATACACACACACACACACACTCACCTCTCTTCCAAACTTAGATAATTCACTGCTGGCCTTACATGTTGATCTAAGTGTTTTAATTCTAATATTATCACTCTGTGTTAATTTAATACGTTTCAGATAGATAGTGGTCTGATTTTTGAGAAATATTGCTTCAAAATGCAGTTGCCTACAGATCTGTCCCCAGGTTTTGGAACTGATACAAGTTCCTGAAATTTCAGGCTAACATATATTCTAGTCACATGCCATGTGGTAAGAATAAAACAAGAGACAGGGCCTCTTGTCTTGAAGATTCCTGTGCAGTGTTTATCAGAGAGTGAACATGCAGTCTCTTTCATTATTTTTGTGGTTGCTAGTATTATTGAAGACACATAAAAAGCATGAGTTTATATCATGACTCCACAGGTCTTCCCAGACTCTGCCTGTTTTATTAACCTGGCATTTCTGACTGGTAGGCAAGAAGCAATTATCATTGCTGGGCCCTTTAGATTGTTTTCAAAATCAACAGTTATGTTTCTTGCTAGAATCAGCCATTTATTTTTTTTTGTATTTTTTTTTTTTTTGTATTTATTATTTGTTGTTCTCCATCTAAGGCTTAAAATGTTTTTTCTTTGTGGAATCTTCTCGTTTAGTGTATTTGTTTTGTCTTCATAACATAGAAGGAGAAGTAAAAACACAGCATACTTGAGTCAGGGATAAGCTGGAATAAGAACTTAATTCTACCAATTACTGAGTCCGGACACTTGATACTGAAACAGAGAGCTTCGGCCCTCTCTGTAATTAGAAGTTGAGTGGAGTTTATCTTTGGTGCTTAAAAAGTTACTGGCAATGTTCAGATTTAGACAATGCTTATCTCTTTTCCACTGACTAAAACTTGTTTTTAGAAGTGTGTTCACACTTAATAATTTTGATTAAAATGAATAATAAAAATAAAAAATTAGTGTAGTTGCCTCAGAGCATATAAAATCTGTATCAGTGTTTATAATTAGTCATTTCCCATGCAATGGCCACATGTAAAACATCATTGGGCTTTACATGATGATATTGGATTCAAGGATGTCCCTAATTACAGAGCCCTCTCCCTACAGAAATTATTACCTTAAGTACTTCATGGGAATTATAGAGCCCAGTCTTCTTACGGAGCAGTCTTCCTATTCTGCGTTGAGGAGGATGAGCATGGAGAACTTAATAAAATTCAGCAGGTACCACATACAGCTAGTCACTGAACGAGGAGCCAGCATTCAAACCCAGGTGATCTAGACGCAGAGTCTGCCTTGGTTAAACAATGTGTGTTGTCCAGTCATCAGAAACATACAGGTCGCTTAAATCAGGTCTCACACTGTCATCCCACATTTTACTGACAGCTCCCTGGCTGGCAGTGGTGGTGATCCAGGAATTCACTAAGACTACCTACCTGAGAGATCCCAACCAAAGCCCCTTGCAACATATAATTAAAGCAGTGAACAGGAGTTGACAGAGTTCACACTCCCATTCAGCACCAGGCACAAGTCTACTTTCTGCTTTAACCTAGAGCACTTCCTTAGCTCTTACTCACTATCCTGTACGTTTTATGGGGGAATCTCCGGTAGCAGGAGGCAGCCCAGAAAGATGCCAGATCAACATAATCTGCGGAGATGTAAGCAGTTAAAAAGTGCATGTGAAGAACCATTAGTGAGTTTGTCTTGCTTGGGTTTCACAGTTATTTGTCCCACTGGTTCTGTTCTTGTGTTTTATTTGAGTCTTCCCCTTCCCCATCTCCAGCCCTCCAGAGGAGCGGTATTAATGGTGTAAGCCATATTCCTCATTAAGCGAATAAGGTCTGACAGTGGTCTAAAGTCAGTATACCTAACAGGCTTCCACAGGCTGACCTGTAATAGTCCCCCTCTTAGGAGACATGAGCTCAGAACTATCTCGTTGGCAGAAACAACATTGTGCCTTTATCTCTCCCCCTCACCATTGGGTCCTCTCTGCAGGACTTGGCAGCACACCCAATGAATGTAGGGTGACAGTCCCTATACAGGCAGGACAATACATCCCCATGGCTACATGTCCCAGGGTCTTCTTCCCTCTGTCGTAAATGAAAGTCATGGAGAAAGTGCAAGGAAGGGCTGGTTTTCTTGTCCTGGCAACCCAGACCCCACCTCTACTTTTGAATTCCCAGTCAAGGGGGTTAGAGGTGATCTGAAGGTGCTTTAGAAACTGAGACAGGTCACCCAGGCAGTGGAAGAGTCTTGGCCCACATCTCCCTGTGCCTTTGTGTCTGTGACTAAACAAAACTGCCAGTGTCTTTTAAGGACGGTAGCAAACCAGTTATGGCTGCTTCTGAATACTGTAGCATTTTATGTGGCCAAAGCAAATGGAGAAGGACAGAATTTAAGACCTATCTAGATTCTCAGTGGTCCAAACACGAAGATGCACACTGGAGAGGCCAGAGGCTTGTCAGGTCTTTTGGTGGCTAGGAGCAGGAATCTGGATCTTTTAGTGTGTGTGCATGAGGGTGGTATTCAAGGTAAACTGTCCAAATATTCCCTCTCGGAAACCTGTGACAATAGGAAAGCTGACCAACTCAGCATCTAGTGCACCCAGAAGTTTGCAGAATATTATGTTGAGCAGGGTCTTGGTTAGGTCTGTGGAGCAGATAGAAGCACGATGAGAGAATACATAGCAGCACAGACAATATGACGGGCCAGTTGTACATGCTGGATTGATAACTCTGCCCCTTAGGAAGCGTGAAGTCTAGTGGAGGAAGACTGTTACTAACCAAGGCATTCAGATTATGTGTTGTTTCTCAAAGTGGTCCCTCACCCTTTAAGGCTTCTTCTTAATGTATTTTTAAAGGTGTGTGTGTGTGTGTGTGTGTGTGTGTGTGTGTGTGTGTGTGTGTGTGTGTGTGTGTGTGTGTGTGTATGTGTGTGGGCGCCCGCGTGCATGCCAGGGGAATGTCAGCTCCTAGAACCGGAGTTACAGGTGGTTGGGAGCTGCCTTTAACAGGTGCTAGGAACCAAATTCCGGTCTTCTCCAAGAAAAAACATGTGCTCTGAACTACTGAACCTTTCTCCAGATCCTTCTTGTGTCTCTTTTTTTCCTTGATGTTGGGTTTCTGTGGAATGGGCCTTAAGGATGTCGTTAGTCTGGTGTGTAGCCCGAGGGATCTGAGAGATCGGGGTGTGGGGTGTGGGGGTGTGGGGTGTTGGTTCTGTAATCCCCAGATGAGCAGGTTGCTTAGGAAAGGAGGGTTGAGAGGCACCGCTCCAGGGGGTGCTGGGGCTCTGGGAACTAGAGTTGGGGGTACCTTCATCAGCTGTTCTTCCCAGTCGAGGTTTGGTGCTGTGCCAGGGAGAGTCCGGAGCTAAGACAGAAGGTGTGGATATTGTCCCTAGAGTGAACAAGTGCAGCTGGGGTTGTAAGATGAAACAAACAAAATTCTAAGGAGCCGGATGACATTTGCATTTTGGAAAATGTAACATGTTCTAAAAGCATGTCCAAGGCATGAAACATCAAAAATATACATTTAACAGTTTGGTATAGTAAGAATGAGCGCGGGGGGGGGTAGTGATTGATACTCCAGCCAGGGACCAACTGGATATTTGATTGATTGGTTGGTTAATGACAAAGAGAAAGAAAACAATGTAATTCTGTCCCGAGACACGCGTGTTCCTATTTCCCCTGTGTACTCGGATTGGCCCCAACCAAGCACACCGAGGCTCCCTTTCCTGAGCCTAGAGTGGGAATCTGGTTGCCTTGGCAACTCTCTCCCGCTGTTGCTTAAAACCGTTTGAATTACACCCCTGCCAGGCAGTCACCAGTGGCTTTCTTTTCTTCCCAGCTCATTTTTTCCCTGACAGAACCCTGGCTGGAGGCGGCTTCAGTGCGGGCCTAGCATGGGGAAGCTTCCAGGGCTGCGGGCTGCGGCCTACTGCAGCCCTGCGTATGCATCGCATTCCCCTCTCTTCAAAGGCGCTTTAGAAATGGAAGAGGCCAGGCTGCAGAAACACACCCGGACGGCAGTTTTTATGAGAAAATGCAGATAAAGAGCCCGGCGGTAGGGCCATATGTTCCCCATAATCTCCAAAGCCGTCACTTCAATTAGAGCCTCCCCCGAGTTCTAATGCCCGATCCTGAGTAAACAAGCCGCTCTGAAAGAAGAACTCGATTTCCAATTAAAAGTGTACTAACATTTCTCCCTCCCTTAATTCCCGCCGAGCAAAGCCCCGCGCGGGCGGAGGCGCGGGCTGGGTCGCCGCGAGGTCGTCGGGTCCGCGCCTCCCCGCGCCGCCGCGCCTTCCCAGGTGACGTCAGGCGGGCCCGGGATTAGGGCGCACCCCGCGCTCCCGCGCCGCGCCGCAGACTTAATTAAAAGTAATGCCACGGTAAATCCGCCGGCTCTGGCTGGCGGGGCCGCGCCTTCGGGCCGGCCTGCGATGGGGGTGGGGTGGGGGCAGCTTTCGGAAGCAGGTGCTCTTTCTCGGTCTCGGTGTCTCTGTGTCTCTATGTCTCTTTCTCCCTCCCTCCCCGTCCCTCCCTTCGCTCCGTTCCTCCCTTTTCTCTCTCCCCCCTCTCTTTCCCTCCCCCCTTCCCCCCTCGTGTGTGTGTGTGTGTGTGTGTGTGTGTGTGTGTGCGCGCGCGCGCGCGCCTGTCTGTATGTCTGTCTGTGCGCTTACTTGATCGCTTTCTTGTTTGCTTGCTGTCATTGGTTTGGAGACAGACATAGCTACCCTCTCCGTTCTCCTCTCTACCCCTGACCCTTAGAAGTATAGACACAGTCACAGATCCTGTCTGAACCCGGAGTTCCTCTTTATCCGCAGTCTCCTGTGTCCTGTGCCACAGATACCACTTTCTGTATAGTTTCCCTGTACCCCCAATGCTAAGGGCAGAAATAGATGGAGCCAGGTGTGAGGTTATTGAAACATCAGTCATGCAGCAGCACCCGCCTGGCATTCTTGAGAGCACTGAATGTGAGCATCGCTGTCCCTTCAGCCTCTGCCTCCTGACATTCACGCTGAACGTTTGTTTCTATGGGTGCTTTCTGTCCGGCAGAGCTGGTTGAAAGCTGCTTGGTTTCAGATGGGACAGTGATGGATAGATTAACTTCCTGGCCTACTCTCCACACCATGAAAGAATCAAAGAATTGAAGCTATTATCTGAAAAATCCCAGAAACATCAATAAGCAGAAAATCCTCACCAGATCATTCAAATGCAAATGGCACTCCTTCTTTCATGAGCTATCTACCCAAGTAATTACTTTAGTTTTTAGTGTGGCCTTGGCAGTGGTAAAGACTTCTGAGACTTAGTCTCACTAAGTCCACCACTGTTTGTTTATTCCTTACACTTGTGATTGATGTTAACTAAATTAAATTGGGGCCAATTCAGCAAACATCTCAGGGCCTGGCTATCTGTTAGATGCTGAGTTGGCTACCAGTGATTACAAGTGGCAGGAAACTCCTGCATTCCAGGCACAGGGCTCCTTAGTGGACAAGACTATAACTGCAACAAAAACCTTGCATCAATGATCATAGCGATGCGTGGTATAATAGATGATACTGGTGTGAGCAGCAATTCCCCTTGTGGTGAGTGTGTGTGTGTGTGTGTGTGTGTGTGTGTGTGTGTGTGTGTGTGTTGTGGGTTAGGTGTAATGACTCCTGGAGCTACTCCAGATATGATGGCACACTCCTGTAATCAGACCATTTGGCAGGGGGTGG